>OX439007.1:42591722-43255722 GCA_949316495.1 Amphiduros pacificus
TATAAATCACTATTGTTCATATTTTATAAATTGTTTAAAAACTTCCTTCTGAGAGCCAACCAGCTCTCAACTCCTTCTTGAGATAAAAAACCCAATTTTGATATAATTTGCAAATAAAAATAGCAGGGTAAATTTAGTTTGTTGATATGTTTTCAAAGTGTTTCTTGATAGTTTTGTTTTTCGCCACCACCAAAACCAATTTCTGTGATAATCATGTGTACAAATTTCCATATTTTCATGGAGAAACATATCAATCGCTGCTGAATCCGTGAAAGTATTTTTTGTGAAGTATTTTCTATCCATCCTTCCCTTCAGCATTCCTCCAATTGCATTATGCTAAATCAGGATGAAATATTCCCTTGCATAATCCATAAATAAAATTTCCGCACAAATCTTTCTTGCCTTATATCCCTGCCATTTGCATGCAATTTCTACTTCCGATAGGTCATTCATTAATTATGGTTATGATCGTCACATTTGGTTGTTGGGCCAAAGTGCAGTCATATTTGATGTGTGGAATTGGACTGCTGTTTTGTGTCTCCCTATTTTGAATGTATAATTCGAGTCCTGTGTGATTGCATGTTATTCAAAACTATAAAGTTTCCATTTTTGTGAAAAGTTGTGTACAGTACAGATATTTATATGCAGTAGCTTTATCAAAGCAATTTGTATGTGATGACGTAGAACAAAATCGAGCTCTTAATAGTGATACATATATGCGAAAGAAATAAACTGGACAAGGATAATTAATTTTGCTACCAAAGAATGTGAATTTGAAAGGTTTTTAAAACTCAAACTTGTGCCAAAACAGAGCTACCTAGCTAAATGAGAAATGTTAATTTTATTCTGTTAACATTTGAAAGCGTACCTACTGAAGCATAGTTGTGATATATACTGTAGCAGAGGGGATTTGTTAGACATGCCTGTATATAGCAAATATACTTGTTCTCCATGTTTAATGTTGTAATCATTCTTGAGCCAGCAATTATGTAAGATATCTGATTACAGTCAGTTTGCACCACCTGTGTACAGATTGGTTTTTACCAGTGAAGGTACAAATAAAGTAATTTATGTAATCAATATAATCCAGGATTTTGAATTTGTATTACTATTTGGCCCTGAAGCCCTTTCTTTAATCCAGTGAAGTATAAAACATATATTGAAGGGAAGAGATTGTGAACCTTTATGGCTGCAGATAATGTGTGGGATTTTTTTTGTGCTCGCCCATAGCAAGTTGGGGGCAAGATTCAGGTTTTTATTTGATCCATGGATTCAGATATGGAGACAGCATATTGATAAAAAAAATATATAACACAAGCAACATATAGGATTGGGGGCATGACCAGTAATTAATTTTGATCTGTGTATTGTGGCTAGTATATATACCAAAAAAAACATACAAATGGTCATTTTAAGCAAAGATTGCTAAGGTTGCCTGCAAATCACAAACCTTTTCCAGTATATGAAATGGCAAAGCAATATACATGTAAATAAACATTATTTTTCTTCGCAATATCGATGCTTTACACTCAGTTTAAAGAACAATTAATACAATTAAAAATAAACATTTGTGAACTTGCCGGTGAAGCCAAACTGTTTCTGCAGAAATAGCCTCATATGATGACATTACCACCACACTACCCAGCAGACACTCTCTCAACCCTTCTATTTTAATATTGATGCTTGATTGCCAGTAATTACCATTGTTTGGTTGTTGAAGCTTTGCTGGCCATGTGATCATCATTTTCTGGATTCCCAGGATGCAGACAAAACTGCACATTTCTAACTGCCCCTGCTTGTACACCCCTTGGTCAAAGCCAGTGCACACAAATTTAATGTCTGAATTACCCCAAAACAAAGACAAAAGTTCTTTTAAACCTAAAATATCATAATCAAACCATTGACCACAGAGGAAGAATGTTTATTTATTCTCAAAACCATCATGTGAGGTTCCTGTTACAGGGTCCTCATTAAATTTTACCCCAGTTGGTTGTCATGACACCAAATGGCAGCCACAGGAATATTCAATTGACCACTGTTTATGTCACAGTCCCAACAAAAGCATCGTCACACCAGTATTGTCAGTCTCCTTCTTTGGCCTTTCATTGGCTTGACTTCTCACAGACTGAGATGTGAATATACTGATGTTGATATTGGTTTAGATCTTTGATACTCCAGGTGGCAGCTCTGAGCACAATGGTGAAATGTAACCTATGACAGAGACATTTTATACGTTTAAATATATCTGCCTGTGGGTTCCATGTTCGATATAAATGTGCAATGCCTGAAGGAACGATTAGATAAATGAAGACTACATAATTGTTTTAAAATGGTATTATTGCCCATGTTTCTCATAAAAAAGGTTTGGTAATTAATTAATAAGACCAGTAAATTAGTTCTGCAGATTACACGACAGGGAAAGGCTTGTTTTCACAGTGTTGATATTATTTTTGTAAGAGAAGAAAATTTACTTGTTTATTTTTGTAAAATTTGGGAATGAAAGAAGTGTTTGGCAATCATCTTTATGGAGAGTTTTTAAAAATGCAAGGGTATACTTTACCTATACTTTTCTTTTGAAAAAAAGAAGACAATCTTCCACTAAGAGCACGGTAAATACTGTTAAGGCTACATTTACACAGTTGTTTGGAAATCCTCTTTACAATGGTTCCACATTCAATAGAACTTTCCCCTGTATCTGTTTGATATGATAGAGCTGAGAGCAATAATTTATTATTGCTCTCAGCTCTCAGGATAGAGCAAATCTCAAATCACTACGTCACCTTTGTTTCTGAGAAGTTCTCTCAGAAAATCTGTCACCAGAGGGCACTCACCCCAACACCCAAAGATTGCGAACATATTGGTGAAAATGAATATCGCCTCTCATCTCTGGGAAACAGAAATTGTTAATAACCTAATAATAAAAAAAGAAAGAAAAAAAAAAGACTTGATTATGATAGGGTTGGAAGAAATATATCTATATACATAATTTACAACCATTAAGTTTTGAATTTGTATCAATATTTTTGTCTGTAATCATTAAAGCTAACTTCAGGTGTGTCTGTTCCTCAAAGAATATATTACCATGGAAGCCATTAACACTCATTGTAGCCAGTTCAAAGCAATTTGTTGACATTTCCAGGAAATGTGATAAAATATTACCAAAAAAGAAAAGGCGTCACAGCTGTACGTTTTTAAGTTGAATACCTGAAAAATGAAAATCGATACTAAAAATTTGTTTACATTTCTACATATAATCATAAGAACAAATATCATATTTGGTTTTTTTTGGCCTTGTTTCAAATATTTTCCTTGTCTTCCACTGGGCTAGGAGTAATGATGATAATATGTGCTAATCTACCACGATAAAATCATTAAAAAAAAACCCACCTTAATGTGTATATTGAGGTCTTGTACCATAAATCTTCATGTTAAATTTCCGAAAATAAGTAAAGATATTTCTAGATGACCAAAACCTTTGTGTGTGTGTGTGTGTGGTATTAGTATTGGTGAAGTACCGATCATACATTTATATGATATAAACAGAAAGACCCCATTTCCCCACTTGTGAGAAACCTGAGAACAATAATTATTTTTGTCATAATTACTTTCAGGAGGGATTAATCCCACTTTAACCCCTCTCCCCTCCCTCGTCCCAGTGTGGTTATTTCCAGTCACCTTGATAAGACTTGCTTTGGTGATGATGAAGATTCCGGGGAATGATCCCCCAAGGGCCGTGCCAGATCTGGCGGCCCTCTGACTTGTTTTGTTGTGCCTCTCCCGATCATAGAATCTTTTCCCCTTCAACGTCAATGTTCTCTTGGATCTCGCGATTGGTAATACTGTTTTTAATGATTAAAATCCATTCCTTATAATAAAATATTCATATATTCACAAAACTTCCTAAAAGTCACGAAATATACTCATAGAGCCTGAGAGTAATATTACTATTATCATTGCTCTCAGATAGAACTTTGAGAACTTTTGGACTGCAGTCTTTGGGGAAAAGATGAAGACCTTAAAACGATAGTTATTGGGTAAATCCTTTATACTTTCTCTCCTTCCTGATATGAGAGTAATATGTTCACCATGTCGCTCTCTGGTGGGGTTTACTGGAACTCAATCTGACAGGGAGTGGAGGGTGTCAGTTATGCGGTTTGTCATCATGGTCATAGATACAACTGTAAATACTTGTACAATTATTGACAATTGATATAAGTTAGCCAGCTGTATTGAGAGTGTTATTTGGTAACATGTCGATGTCCAAACATGCAGCTTTTTATTCTTATATAATTGATATTATTGTTCTATTTTAGATGTTTTAGGTGACATGAGACCGTTGGCGTATCTTTGAAATAAAAGTTAGGGATCTAATTTATATTACTCTTATTGTTTACCATATCGGATAGCAATTTGCAAAGCAA
The DNA here is from genome assembly GCA_949316495.1 of Amphiduros pacificus. NCBI lineage: Eukaryota > Metazoa > Annelida > Polychaeta > Phyllodocida > Hesionidae > Amphiduros > Amphiduros pacificus. The sequence goes on from OX439007.1 coordinate 42,596,144, forward strand.
CCTTAAAAATGAAGTTTCCTGTGAAAATAGATATCAGATATTATGAAAACCTTGGAGTAATTACTCCAATTGAAAACAATGCAATGGCGATAATGTAAGACATGGCATTGTGTTCCTCGCTACGATGTTGCAAATGTCTGATTGGGCAACAGCGTCCGGTCACGTGATCCCCTAGCAACCCTATTATGGGCTGGCTGGAGCACGGGCGGGGTCACCTCTGGTCGGCTGAACCATGCCCACTCCGGTGTTAAGCCGATGGTGAACCATTACGGCCACAAGGGGGAAATGAAGTGTACATCTTGGAGGCAGTGACACAGGAGTCCAGACGGGGATCATGCCTCTGCCTGGAACGTGCGTGGATTATAACTCACCGGTGGAGGATCTTCAACTATGGCAGAGGATGTACGAGAATAGCTTCTTCAATCCAGGAATATGTGTCAAAGGTAATATGATAAAAAAAATAGATTTTCTCACCTCAACCGTGCAACCATGTGTCTTTTGTGACTGTATGGGAAACGAAGATTGGAAGCACCACAAGAAGGCATAAACAAGCTTTACAAGGCCATAAATATATCTAAATGACACCTGCATTACCGCTGTATTAACATCACAAAATCACGTAGAAAAATTATATCGTTATAACGTGTTTTGTCATATTACACGCACAAAGCCAGATTACTGGGAAAATGCTAGCTAACAATGATAAGCGGTACCAAAAACATGTGTAATTAGCGCTGTATATAAGCATATTAAGTAGAAATAAGTACACACAATTGTTTTTTGAGAGTCAAAATATTTTTCCAATGTGTAACAATCCAATGACTAAGTGGTAGTATTTACAGGGCACATTAACTTCACGCCTCTGATGTAAGTGTTTATAACTAACCCTAAAGTATGGAGGGAGCTTATACAATTATGGGACATTCAATGCAGGCGACACGGATTTCTCTGAATAGTTCCATTCACAATATATTTGATTTAGAGTCAATTGAACTTTGATAAATTCAAAGAATAAACAATTATAACTCGGTATACACATCGTGGAGAATATCAATGTATAGATTAGACTATAAAATGATTTAATTATATAAAAGGACCATATTTTATGTGATTTTTTTTGTAATAGAGAAAATCATTATTTTTATGTTAGTCCTGAACCACAATATCACATTCCCAATATAACGATACTGCAATACATGTAGATCCCGGCAAGACAATCTGCAAAGAAAGAATCTTTTTGCCCTTTGACATATTATATATTTAATAATTTATTTCTTGATTGGTCTGAATGGTTTATGAATATGTCATAGCACAAACAGATTCACACATCAAACAACATACACATGATACATTTGACAACTGCGGACGACAACAGAACTGCTTTTCAGTTAATCAATTGATTGCCGATGTTTAACCCTATTTGACATCATTGATATAAATACATAGCTGACAAAAAACATATGAGAATATTTCAGAAAATACAGATGCACTTCGAAGGCTTTGAAAAGGGAACCGTAGTTCTGTTGTCTGCAGCTCTGTTATCGTATGCAGTTCTGTTGTCGTCTGCAGCTCTGTTGTCGTCTGCAGTTCTGTTGTCGTCTGCAACTCTGTTATCGTCTGTAGTTCTGTTGTCGTCTGCAGCTCTGTTATCGTCTGCAGTTCTGTTGTCGTCTGCAGCTCTGTTGTCGTTTGCTGAAAGGGATGTAACAATCAACAGACGTTTATACTTTTGTCTAATTTTGTATGGTTGTAGAATCAGACGTGAGAGAAGTTCTGAGATATCACAGTCCCGCACCCATCTCCCCTACGCTATTCAGGACGAGGAGAGCATTCACTGATCCTGATGCCCCAGAGGAACCTATACCAGAGTATCCACAGGGTGGCCCAAGTAACCAGAAACCTGGCGAGTATCCAGAAGTAATGAACCTGGAGGGCAGACCATCATCAGTTGAAGGTCAATCTGATGCTGATGCTGATGCCGATGCTGATGCTGATGCTGATGCTGATGTTGACGCCGAAGCTGAGGCTGAAGCCGAGGCTGCAGGAGCTGATGAGTTTGACACCAGTGATATCTCACCGCTTCCAGATTTGAGAGGAGAGTGCTCAAGCAGGTTATCAGAGACTGGGGGAATCCGGCCTCAATCTTCCGGATCTGTGTCCTGTTCGTCTGGGAGTAGACGGTCTTATCAAGGTCGCCATAGACCTCAGTCAGGTAGACTGTTGAGGCGGCCCTTAGCATCCAGCCCTACGGTAGGACCCTGGTCACCATTCAGCTCCCACATGCTTCCTGCCTCTACGCCATCCAAACCGTTCCTCAGAGCCACTTCCGGTACTCAGCGCTCTCGCTCAGAGAGGCCCTCCACGTGTACCTCCTCAAGGTCCTACCGCTCTCCCAGTCCAGGCATACCACGCCCTGCATCCACTGGCACGTACTCTTCAAGGTCAAGGTCCAGAAAGACGTCCATGGGATTCTTACAAGATCCGGTGGAGGAATATCGCAACTGGAGCTACACCACTTTTGAGGACAAAAATCCGTTCACACCTCAGTCATATTACGTCATTAATTACCCCCTGCTGCTGCAGCAGATCCCCCGCAGAGATGCAGCCGCTGCTGACTCAGATGATGAGGATGATTTTGACTTCTATCATCCCATCCCTGAGACGCCCAAGATAAGTTTGAACTTCCTGAAACCACCCCACACCTGGAGCTGTATATCTGAAAATCTCTCTGACCTTGACCTCAATGACCCAGATTTACAAGATTTACAGGGGACAGAAAGCAATGCAAAGAATGGCCAAGAGCTGGATATTTCAGAATTAGAAAGCAAACTGCAGAAACTGGAGACCAACTGATTATGATCACTGCATTTATCTTGAACATGGCAGGCATGTTTGGGGAATGAATTTGCATTTGAACATCACCTGACAGTGTATTAAATCCATTTTGTTGTAAAAAGAAATAATATATGTAACCAAATAAAATTGAGAAAATCATTAAAAAAATTGAATCATTTATTGATTGGATATATCAAGCAAAGCAAAGTATTGGAGAATAAGATACACAGGCACCAAAGCATTGGTTTATATCCTGGTCAAAAACGATCACCTTTTAAGGATTTGTAGAGTGCACGTCTCATTGACACCTTTCCTCCCAAAAATTTATTCCAATTAATCTAATTTGCTGGACACAAGATGTCGATATTGTCAAGTGGGTTTGTTCTGGATGTTACATTTGATAAAAATCTATGTAACAGCCAACGTGCCAACTGTGCAAATATTATGTACTGATTAAACACTATGTCGGAGGAGTTTGATGTGGATGTTACATTTGACCAAAAATTATGAGATAGCCATCGTGCCATGTAACAACTGCGCAAATATCATGTGCTAATTCACTTCTTTATTTTGGGAATAAATCTTTTCAAATTTGTTCATATATCATGTGATAAAATGCACATCCGGTTTAGGGACCAATCACGGGAGTTGAGGCAAAGCATCTAGATTCAGGTTCTTTGGTTGAGGCCATGATTAGTGTTCTCCAATCACCCATCGGCAAAGCCCAAATAGGTGATCTGGAGAGGTTTGAGATTTTTCATTTTTCTGTAAAATCTCGTTTGCATGAGATTTTTTAAATATCCAACTCTTTCAGTGAAAATTCATATTTTATGTTTGATTGTATCCAAGATCTCCCCAAAAAGCTTGATAATTCTTCAGATAGCATAAAATAAAGCAAATATAAATATTTGATATCAGTCGCCAGCTGCAAAATCGGAGTCAAACCCGTTTTAACAGCAGTTGAAACGGGTTCAATTTTGACGTTTAAACGGGTTTACCTCAGTTTTTGCAGCTGGCGACTTTTTACTTCACTTGAGCTCTAACAATTCCACCAAACTTTCCTTTGGTTGAAATTGGTTGAGACCTTGGACTTTCGACAAACCCCTCCAGATCACCTATCTGGGCTTTGCCGATTGGTGATTGGAGAACACTAGGCAATGATGGGAGACGATGGCAATCATTTCGACCAATCAGAGAGCAGCTGACAGACGATTACAAGAAGTGTCCATAATTACAATGGCGGGAACCGGTGATTCCCACATCTCTAAATTTCAATCATCGGAATGAAAAAGACAAGTAATCAAACAACTGAGAAATAAATGCTAATTAGCAACAGGGTCATTTAGGGCAGCTACGGATTTGCCTAGTCTTGATTTGCCCAATCCCCATCATGTTCGAAAGGCTTCATGGCAAATATCCAAATAGGTCAAAAATATCCAGGTTCAAATTATCGGAAATGATATTTGTTGGTTCCCTATCCAGATATTAAACTGGAAATACTATTTGACAGTTCTCCTATCCCATCAACTTTTACATTGGACCAATTCTGCTTCACCCCCTCTTTAGACAGTCCCAATCTCCTTATATATATATATATATATATATATATATATATATATATATATATATATATATATATATATATATATATATATATATATATATATACACCAAAGTGGTGAAATATATTGGAGGGATTTATACATTTCATACAACTTTTACTATATTATTACCACAGCAATACTTATAGCTTTACAGATATATATATATATATATATATATATATATATATATATATATATATATATATATATATATATATATATATATATGCACAATAATTTGACACAGCAGTCGAGACAATGATGAGAGACAATGACAGTTATTTCAACCAATCAGAGAGCAAAATACAAATGATTAACCGAAGTGTCTACAGTATTTCAGCAACGCATAGATGGCATTTTGAGGCAGCTACGGATGGTCTAGTATTTCAATAATTAAGAATATATGGTCACCATTTCACATTTTGTTACTCAATACCACTTAAATATCACTTCAAACATTTTTCATACTATCGTTTATTCTAAGGACAAGATCCTTAATGCTTTATTTGGGTGTCTTCCTGAGAATTATACATCTAATTGCATTCAATAGAATATATTCAAGTCTTTTAATTTTGAATATTTGTATCTAGCTGTTGGTAATAATGCTATACTTTATATTACTATTATATTTTATTATGTCATTTCATTTAATATTCATAAATAAATACAAAGTTGAACCCACGTTACATAATGATGCTTTTTACTGTCTAAATCTATTTAATATCAGTGCAATGTTTTTACTTGTTCCTCTTAGTTTTAATTGGTAAGTTGCATTGCTTGACATATATACCTTATCATGTGACACAATACATAATTTTTTAGGAAACATAAGAGACAGTAATCTAAAAAAAAATCCACCACACTGTTTATTGTTTACCTCACTGACAAATTGACACAGAAAAGGAAAATGTAAACAAAATATCCCCGCAGAAATCTTGGAAAAAGTTTGACAAATATCAAGTCTTTATCCTGATGAGACGCATATATTTTCATGATTATTGACTTAATTAATAACCACTTGCTCTCATATCTGTTTTACTATTCATTTGTTAAATAAATTATGAAATAGAGAGAAAATGATTTGGTATCTTCTTGCCTTTTATCTCAGATGACCTCTTTATTGTGAAATCAGAGTAGACAAGACAAAATATATTTATTTGATGAACTTGTGATCTACCTCTACTGTTTATGTAAAGTGCATGATACGCGAAATGATCCTTGAGTATGATTTTTAACCTTGATTGATAATTTATCATGAACATGAGTGATTAATACAGAGAAGGACAAGAACTTGCAGAATAGCTAAGTATAGTACGCTGTGTGACATATAGGTGGCAGCATTGAATGTAGTCAGGAAGCGTATCCTGCCGGTTGTGCCATGAATGATTGGGGACCGTTCCTCGGCAAACTTGATCAGAACATCCATGTCTAATACCTCTGTAATATAAAGATAAACACATAAACAATTTCTTTTGACTTTAGCAGTTTTTTTTTCAGTGATGCGTATTAAGAGAGTGTAATCAGAAAATTGTAAGTTAGGATCTGTAATCTGTGTTGGTTGGAAAGTATATCATGGATATGTTTGTTTGTTTGTTTAGGGTTTTTAAATCACTATCAAAGTTAGTCATTTCATGGCGAGACCTGATATATCAGCCCTCTCAAGAAGAGGAACCAGGATTTTTTCGCCCTCTTGAAGCAACTATTTTTGTCTGAATATTTTGGTATACATGTCCATAACATCTAAACTCATTTGTTATTGTGCTCACTTTATTATCATAACAATGATTTCAGGTGGCCATGTTAGAATATGTGCAAAATATCGGACCCCGTGCATATTGGCGGCTAAAAAGTAGCTTGTACTGGGTGTGATCTCTAAAAGACATTTATGACCTTAACTCACAGAGCCTCGTATTAAGCCAGGATGTGCTAAGCATAGTAGGCTGGGGTAATTTTTGGCAGATTTTAACATTAAGTACAGATATACACCAATATTATGCAGCGATAGTGTTCTCCAATCCCCAATCGGCAAAGCCCAGATAGGTGATCTGGAGAGGTCTGAGATTTTTGCTTTTCCTTCATAATCGCGTTTAGATGTGATTTTTTAAATACCCAACTGTTTTAGTGATAATTCATATTTTATGTAAGATTATATCTAAAATCTCACAAAAAAAGCTTGATTATTCTTTGGATAACATTAAATAAGGAAAATATAAATACTTGATAATAATCACCAGCTGCAAAAATTGAGTCAAACCCATCTTAACGGCAGTTGAAACGGGTTCAATTTTGACGTTTAAACGGGTTTACCACATTTTTGCAGCTGGCGACCTTTTACTTCACTAGAGTTCTATCAACTCCACCAAACTTTTCTTTGGTTGTAATTGGTAGAGACAATGGACGTTCGACAAACCCCTTCAGATCACCTATCTGGGCTTTGCCGATTGGTGATTGGAGAACACTACTGCAGCGACAGATGATCAACCAATCAGATTTGTTCATTTGGGTCATGTGATCAACCGATATATATGCATTAATGATACCTCAAATCGGGAGTCCTAATAGTTTAATCTTGCTGTTTTTTACCCACCATAGCTGGTCCTCTTGATGATATTTGGAGCGACCATAGAGAATCCATCACCGCCATCTATGATGAAGGTAGATGCCAGGACACTGTAAGTCTTGGAGTCCTTTAGATCCTCAAAAACTGGAATTTCACAATCTGCACATCTTGCCTTCACCTCTACTACACGGTCCCCGACCGCACGTCCCATGTCATAAGTCACCATCAATCCTGACATGGAAAGTAAACAGTTAAAGAGACACATCTATTATAGTAACCGCTAAAGACTGCCACTAGGACACCATGCGCAACTCCTTTCAAAGAGTCATTTTGGAATATTCTGTAGCACTATCTCAGAGGCATAACAGCAAATTATCTTTTATAACCTGTTATGAGGCACCCGATGGATTTGCACCTTTCGTGCAATGTCCTCGTGGCTACCAACACGAGAGATTATTACCATTTTTATCAAGATTATCACCATTTTTAAGGGCCGTGTAAAATTTGAATTTTATCTGGCCACACAGAAGGAATCATTAAAATCTACCATATTTGCTATCTTACCAGACACTTGGAGGAAAGGTCCCAGGGGTTCCGAGGTGTCATACCTGCTCACCCCGTACTCCAGCATTTCACGTATTGTGTGGCCTGGAATCTCCACCTGTTCCATCATGTTCCGGAATGGCACCACAGTTAATACATCCTCAATAGTGATTTTTCCTGTAAAGCATAAACAAGAGAGATAAAAATACACTAGTTCCATCTGGTAGTGTAAATCGTATATGAACAATCAGCTGACAGTGGTGTCATAATGCTTGAAGAGTATCAAGTGGAAATGACACTATAATACGGACTACAGTACTTGAAAGCATTCATGAAATGGGGTTTTTAAGCACTTTTTTCTTGCATAGTATAAATGTTTATACCACACACTTTGCCATCAAATGTTATTACCCATCATATTTCCCCGACATAAATTTTGGTGCTATTTGAAAATAGATGAGTCTTCTGCTGAAATCAAAATCATCCATGGACACCTATTTAGCCACTTTGTCAAAAATCTTTGTTTAGCTGACCAGTGATCCAGTGCAAACACCTGCGAAGTAAAGTTTTCCTACCAATGGGGCACCTCTAGATGAGGACAATTGAGTGATTTGGCTCACAGAGGTCCGTTTGTCCATTAAACTTTGTACATTGGTACAGGCCTAACACTCTGACAGACCATAATAGAGGTCACATGCTTGTATACACCCGGTGGTGACAAGAGTACAGCCAGTATTTGGCACTTTCAGCAAAATACAATAACCATGGTAGGTGTATTTTAGATGATTTTAGTGAAATAGCTTGCTTGTATTACAGTGTCATGGCCACATATCATTTAAGCATACCCCAAACCTTTGTAGAATTGCATGTGACCTCTGTGATTTCATGAAAACTTGAAATACTGGCCTGCTACTAGCAGAGTGGACTTAATGCCCTATTAATTTTGAAGAATGACTTGGGTTCCTCTCTAAAAGGAAATGCAGCAAAACACTTGGTGTCAATTGGGTCGGAATAAAAATACATGCCAATAGCAGATTTCTATCTTTAAAAATCATGTAGCATGAAAAATGTCTCCTCGGCAATTGGGAATTGAGACCCTGTTGGCAGACCAGGAGACAGGCATCTTTCCACTCAACCGCTTCACGCCCCCTATCACAAGGATAATATGTCACACTGACCTGCTGGCAGAGAGGCCCTGATGCCACCACTGTTCCACAATGCTATACTGGCATTAACCCAGGAATCCTCCTGCGAAGGCTGGTCCAGTAGGTAGAACACCATGGCATCCGTCAGCAAATTGCCTGCAAAAATAATCAGAGGATACGATTGTATACCAATGTATACTGATATCAAAACAGTCAAATTAACAATTAATCAAGCAGAGAAACTCACCCATATTACACTCGCGAAGTCTGCAAGTCATTCTATCGCCATCCAAAAATACTAGGCTGGTTCCAACCTGTTTGCTCTTGAGTTCTTCCAGTGGTTCCTGCCACACTAAGATATCTGCCAGAACATCGCTATCTGGAAGATCATTAGGGAATACATACTATAGGCGGACATATTCTATATCTTATTTCTATAATTCTATGATTGTCAAGATATTGATATCTTTGATTGATCAAATTGAAAATTTATCCAGTATTTATTACTCGGTAAGCATTCGGTTAAACATTTAACATTCATATAGTAAATGTCAACAAAGGATTATCGTCTTTTCTTAATTCATCACTTCTGGACATATAAAAACGTAAAAGGATTCTTCCTTCTCTGGTAGACTTGTTCTTTGGTTATTATGGAACTAGATGCTAAATAACGTACACAACTGCTAAATCCTGATCTAATCAAATCTTGATCTAACCCAGCATTATACTTGTATGTTTGTATATAATAGTCTTTTGAATTTTTAAAATTTATTAAATTAACTGTATACCTTCTTGAACAGTAGAGTCCAATAGAATGGGATTGCCAGTATAGTTAAATACGTCACCATTATCATCAAACACCACATCAAAGAAGCCCAGATATTTGCCATAGGCATATGACTGCAGACAGTAGACTTTCCTGCCAGAGGGCTGAGTCACGATGGTGGGGTAGGGCCCCTCAGGTACCTCAATAGATGGAGGCACCCCTACAAGGCAAAACGCCCATCAAAGCTTGTACCCTGTCTCATAGGATAGTGAGTGATTTATATGTATTTAATAATTCACGTGGCATGTGTCTGTCAATACCAGAATAATACAAATAAAGTGGCGATCTCTATGTTAGGTACTCAACTGACATGGAAAGCACCTCAGAGTACTATTTGAATTAGAATATAATAAAATATCAGGTAAAGTGCTTTATAAACTGTTCAAATTAATTATGCTGTAAGCATCATCTTTATAAATTATTTCTGAGCCAATACATCATCAAAAGTTAAGTTCTCTTTACCGGTATACAGGAATGTGTTGCTGTGTCCACCAATGACAATGTCAATGCCTGGTACTTGTGCTGCCACCTGCTGGTCCATACTATATCCGGCATGTCCTAGGGCTATTATCTTATTGATGCCTTTAGCTTCCATCTGCTCTACCACCGAGGTGACTGCCTGTACCTCATCGTGGAATATCAGATCAGCCACACCACCTTAAAATAATTAATCACAAATGATGAACTTATGTATTAATAACTACCTTGATGAGACTGCATAGAAACATGATAAACATTTTAAAACCTAACACGTGGCTCCAATCTTAGAAAATAAGAATATAATGTATATCGTCTATGACTAAGTTTGATCAAGAAAGGGATCTTCTGGAAGCTGTTTCTAAATCCACAGCTGGTTTTAAATGATAATATGTTTCTCTGTATATTGACACTAAATAAGAGTGCCCAGCCAACTTACAAAGTACCAGGTCATTACAGTTGTGCCCAGTTGGTAATCATATATGTTTGATCTAACATTTAAGCCAATGGAATCATTATGTAAGCCTGTTAATGTTTCTGGATCTCTCATATTAAGTAATTTAATTCAGCATGTCCTTATCAACATATTAATTATAATATAGTTCAAACTTTTGCAAAAAGAGAGAAAGATAGTTAACATTTTTGTTTACATGAACGTCTAAACAAAGAATGATAAAAAAGACTGAGGATTCCTTGAAGATTGTAGATCTTATTTGTCAGTATTTGCAGCATTTTCTCAGTGTCAAGAGTAGGGGAGTAAGATAAAGTGCTTTACTTGGGTTGACAAGTTCTGGTGTTTCTCTGGTGGTGAAACCAATGACTCCTACTTTCTCTCCTCCCACGTCCAGCTCCACAGAAGGCACAAAGAGACCATTAATGTGAGCATCATTACTGGCATCCAGGTTGGCTGATAGAACAGGGAAATAACCTGAAACCTCCTCCAGAAACGGCCTCAAACCCTCCACGCCCAAGTCAAACTCATGGTTCCCCAGCACCTACAAACACATTTATACCAAAACATTACTATAAATGTTAATATACTTAAAGAATGATACTATATATGCACCTCACTGTCAGTTCATATATTTGAATTTTATTTAACTAAGGGAAAGAATGAAAACCAAAATGCGCATATATTTGAACTTAATGTATTCAATTTGTTTGAACACATTGATATGTTTTGTAACTATGTTACACATCTGCTGACCAATTGGCGGACACAAATAACAAGTGGGATATTAAAATATTGAATATGGCATGCCGACCAAAGCATCTGCACCTATTGTGCTCATTTGTGATAATGGTAGTCAAGCTGGGAAAACATTAAAAACACTACCAAAAATTGATCGAGAATTGCCTCACGTTGGGTCTTTAGGTCTTATTTTTGCAGAGAGTGCCTATTACGTTTACAATTATCTGCAATTAAATATCCAAAGATAGTTGCTTTTAGGATTATTTGGTTGGAATGTGGATCTGAGCCTTTGTTGTTTTTTAAATTGGCGGATCGGAGTTGGTTGGGGAAATTAATGTTTTCTTTCAGACTGGTTAAAGGCGCCTGAAAGTCAACATCACGTGATCATAATTTTGTTAAGGCGGTCTTACTCACTATTGTTTGTTTTCAAATATATAAGACAAAACGTTCCAACTCATATATTCAGGGGTGGGAGCACTCTGAACGATTCTGGACTGTAAATCTGGACATATCATTCTGGACGCTCACAACGGATCTGGACACTAAATCGCAGCCAATCTGAGTGGTATCTGAGCCGTGCCGTACTGTGAATAATGGCCAGACTGAAAACAGTAGTTTTCTTTATTCTTCATAAAGAAAATAACACCATCATCAGTAAGTATATGAAAATATGACCAAACTGAATTATAACTAGATTCTTGTTCAATTTTAACACAGCAAGTCGCGGATTACTCCTCGTTATGCAATCTTAAACTGGGGCTTCTTCCTGTCTTAAAATTACGCAAAAATCTCGTGAAAATATCAGTTCTGGAGGATCATATTCTTATATCTGTAACTGATGAGCATGTTATTTTCTTTAAAATATGGGTTTGATAGTCGTGATATGAAACTCAAATTTAAAAAAAAAATTCTGGTCATTATTCGCAGCACCGCTCAGGTTCCACTCAGATTGGCTGAGTGTTGAGCATCCAGCTCTATTGTGAGTGTCCAGAATGACATGATTTAGCGTCCAGCTCTATTGTGAGCGTCCAGAATGACATGATTTGTCCAGATTGGTTGTAATTTACTGCCCAAAATGGTTCAAAGCTCTCCCACCCCTGTCATTACAAGTTGTGCATGTCGTTCCGTGGTACGTCATTTAGATCTTTAGATTTTTTGTATTCTTATCTTAATAAAGTTACTCTCCCAATCTTGATAAGGATCATAGTATAACCTCAACCTTTCTCGCCAGAATAGATATCAAGCAATAAAATGATAATATCGAGTGTAAGCACTTATTGCTATCTTTTAAGAACGCTTCATACAGTTTTTCACTGAAGGCTTTTGATAAACATTGATAAACATTTATATTCATATAAACCATAGCGGAAGTTAAATTTTCCTTTATTTTGATGAGGAAAATAAAAACTCTGATAACGTTTTGGTTCAAGCTTACCATCTGAAACATCTCGCTTGTACAATATCATTTAATATCTAAAGCATCTTGCCACACTGTCCACCAGAGGCACACGCAAACTATTACCTCTGGCCAACCCAGATTAATATTCCTCCGGTACTACTTTTACTGGCCATGTGCTCAAGAACTGTCAGTGTGTTGTAAATGTGATTGACGTATTAACATCTCTTAATATCAAATATGAAGTTGCCTTGAGATGTATTTGAGTTCATTTGTTAACATTTGAACATTTTTTGTTGGTTATATTGACCAAAAGTATAAAAGATTATGAGAATTCAAATTGTAAACAAAGCGGCCATCTTTGTTGTGGTTCCGCCTTATCACTACCCCAGGAAATGGCTCCTCCGGTTGAGAAAGTAGTTCCAAGTTTTATTTCTCGTAATAGTTGTTTCTACATGCACAAAATTTTGTATTAAGGGTGAAATATATCATAATATACCAATCTGAGTACAATTTAAGAAAAAAAATAAGTAAGATGGACAATTACATAAAAATTGGTGGATGTGCTGAACCAGCACAAAAAGGCACCTTGTACAGAGGTGATAGGTTCACCCCGTCGCCCTCTGGTGGAGTTTGGCATCTTGCTAGTACAATGTCCATTAATACCAAAAACCTATCGATTATACAATAGCATTAAAAACATGATACCAAAGAAAAATTGGGAGAATAAAGATAATGTGAAATTACTTTCATAATTTAAAAGTCAATTTTTTAATTGCGATTCTTGAACGACTTGCACCAATTAAATTTTGACCAAAATAGTTTCGTGATTGAATGTTTTGAATTTTTTTTTCTAAAATCTAATATTATTTTTAGGAAAGTGATTTTTCATATGTGCAAAAATCAAATGTTCAAAAATCAAAAAATGATCCGAGAATGAGATTATATATTGGAGGTCATTTAGGAGAACAATTCGATTAGATAGTTAGTTTATACAGCCCCACTAATTGACTATCAGGGACTTCTGTACGAGATGCCTTCATTTTTTTCTCAATACAAACATTAATTAGACAACCAACCTGCTGTGTCATGTGCAAATCATCAACAAACAAAGATAACGCCCAACACATGAACAAATTAATTTTGTGATAACAAGAACAACGACAACGGAAACAATCTGTTCAATGATAATAATCATTCTCTGATAACCATATACAATTAAAGTGATAGAACTGATCACAAGCAAACATAAATTCATGTTATTTGCATGGTTTATCAAGGCACTATCTGTATTGCCTTATCTATAAGGACTCTTTTACTTAATCAAGCATGCATCCACTTTGTCTAAGAACCCTGGCAAATAGAACAAACACTCATCATCAATTTGATTGGGGTTCCACATACATCTAAAGGTGTAGGATCTCATACACTGTTGCATTTGATTTATTATACAACAAAAGCATATTAGTTATTGGCACATATTTTGATATGATGTCCTTTGTATATAATCTCGATTAGACCTTGTTTTCAACAAAGATTATGTTGACATATGTGTTCAATACGATATCAACTGCTGGATGAGAAATCAGCTCCTTGTTTTAGACAGTCAGATAGTAATGTTTGTCTGCTTGTATCATTTAATGTGAAAGCATTTTCTCGTTTGACTGTTTGAATCACTTGACTGCTGATTTGACTGCTTGTATTATTTACTATGAGAGTATTTTCTGATTTGACTGTTTGCATCATTTAATATGAGAGTTTTTTCTGCTTTGACTGTTTGTATCATTTACTATGAGAGTTTTATCTGATTTGACTGTTTGTATCATTTACAATGAGAATATTTTATGACTTGACTGCTTGTATGAGAGTATTTTCTGATTTGATTATTTGTATAATTTACTATGAAAGTATTTTGTGTTTTGACTGTTTGTATCATTTACTATTAGAGTATTAACTAGTTTGCCTATTTGTATCATTTAGCGGACTAGTCATTTTTCATGATATTTAGCTGACTAATCATTTTTCATGATGGTCAGTCAGCTGACTAGTTCCTTTTCTCGATAGTGCTGGCTGGATAGGTATCACTGCTAGGATTTATTGTTTAAGTGATAAATAATTTGAACTAAGAGCTTTTAAGAAAACACCTAGAGCAGTCAAGACACATTTCGCCCTTCTTATTTTATTAGACGGATGTCTACACTCAATTAATTATGAAGAGGTCTAATGTATAACCTGTAATTCTCCAATCAATGTTCTTCACTAAAGGACGCCGTCGTATTATATGTCCTTTTTAACAGATTTTTTAGTCACTTTAGGTTCTCACCTGGACGGAGTTGCAGCCCCCTCCCTCAAGAAAGGGAATATAGACCCTCACAGCATAAACAGTTCATATGGGATGGTAACAGTCATGTTCGCACCAGGAAGTTTAAGTTATGCTTTGCCGAGAAAACAGTTATTTATAAGAAAAATACATTAAAATCATAAATGTTATATATCTTTTGGATTACTAAAATAAATATAGGGAAAATTACTTTCCGTGATAACTTAGAGATATGAAACTAAAACCCTTTTCTAACTACAAAACAAGTAGCAGCAATGTCTAAAAGGAATTTGATTTGTATTCTAGACTTGTTTCGATATGTCTGAGGCTTTATATTTGACATTATATATAAAAATAAACCATTGATCATTTTCCTCTGACAGAGTCCAAATATTCAGCAGCCCTTTGATGTTAGATATTTTAGTGTGTTAGATCCTAATTAAGCATGTCTATAATTTGTTTAAAGCTTTTTTATATTATTCCTGAAATTCACTTTTTTAAAAATTTCAAATCAGGTCCAAGTCAATACCAGATCAAATACATATATCAAAATACACCTGAAATACGCGAATAAAATACCTCATGTGATAAATTTAAACAATGATTTACAAAATATTAACAACATTTGAAATCTACTTCCACATTTATAAATCGCTGCCATATTTCAAACACAATAATATGTGAACCTAATTGTTTAAAAAGGCAGACAGTTTTAAGAATCTTACTTATCATAGCTGCGTTTGTGATAAAGTTCACATTCAAATATCGTCACCACATTTCATATATTCCACTCTGTGAAACCTAATTGTTTAAAAGTCAGACAGATTCGAGAAAAATATCATATATAACTCATTGTAGAATCACTACAAAACGGCATTTGCGATGAAATCCATTTGGAACCGGTGCTGTACAATGTGAATATTTCATCATTGCCGTTGTTAAGGGTATTTATGGGTGTTGGTGGTGAGTGCCCCCTAGTGGCAGAGGAGTAAATTACCAAAATACTGTACTTGATGGGAATTGGTACATTTATGGTGTGAAACTACATTCCCTATTAAATTAACAGCATTCATGACATGAATCAATATTTAAACACTACAATATTTGAACTGTAAGATATGATTACAAGTATATTTCTTTCAAAATAGTATTTTGTCCTAATTTTCCTTGATGATAGTTTTGATGAGAAATGAAGAAGACAAGCAAAAAAGTTCTGCAGATTACACAACAGCAGTAGGCTTGTTCTTAGCTGTGTTTATTTCATTTCATTGGGAAGAAAATTCACTGTGATCCTAGTGAAACAGATTTTCTCATTTTGATTTGTATAATTTGGAAATAAAAAGGAAGTTTGGCAATCAGATATGTGAAGGGAGGTGAAAAAATTCATATTTTTGAAATGATCAAGTGTGAACTTTACCTCTATTTTTCTCTTAATGTTTTTGAAAAATAGAAAATCTGTTTCACTAGGATCACAGTAAATATTGTTAAGATCACTTTTACAAAGTTGTTGGGAAATCCACTTTATTATGGTCCCACAATCTGCAGAACTTTTTCCCTTTAACATTTTGACATGACAAAATAAATTTTGGAGCAGTGACATATTACTACGCCACTTTTTATGAGTTAAAAAGATATGAAGCTTTCAATATAATCAAAGAAATTCCATTGTGATTTTCAAATAATAAATCAATAATTTTATTACAAAAATGAATACCATAAAATGTCATTTCATGACTTGAAAGTTTTAATGAAAAAGGAACTCTTTTTGACAGTTGAGCATTTTTCCCGTACTTTTTTGAAAACATTCCATTTTGGCGTAAAAAGAAAGTAGTTCCCTCAGAGGACACTCACTACCAACACCCATAAATACCCTTAAGACAGGACGTCATCACTTCATAGTGACTCCAAGTTCCCACTTTGTAAATATATTCCCTATGCATTTCTTTGTCTGTGGAAATTGACTATCAGTAAATCAGGACTGAGTTTGCCCTGGTGGACTATTTGTTGAGATGCAAGGTTATGTAAGGCAAGCTTAAGGTGCTTGGACAGATGGTTACCGTCCCACCCACATCACACTGGGGCAGATAATCTTGGCATTAATCTTAGCATTGGGTACAAGTGCTTCCATCCTTTATGTCAATGTCACCAGCACCACTTACACAATCTCTGCTTTGATAACGGTAACACTGCTTGTGGGAAATTACATATTTTCCCCATTTGAAAAGCGTGGCTTTTTTCTATTTTTCAAGAGATGCTAAACGCTAACCTTGATTTGAAATAGGTGTAAGATAATACTGCTTCCTAAACATAAAGACTTAAATCTTTCAAAATTCCAGAATTGATCTATTGAATTTCTCATCAAAATGCGTGATTTGGGATGGTTTATTGAAAGTATATAACTTCCTAAAATATTACTTAATTTAATAAATAAATTACGATGACAAATCATCAACACTCTGCAGAGGTCATATTCATTTACTATCTCTGCAGTCACTGCCCTATATTAGATACCATTCTAAATTTGGAATTCCCTATTTATAAAAACTTGTCTTGCTCACAGAAATATCATCAAATCTGAAATGACCAACATCAGGTTGTAAACTGTAATCAGGTGTCTGGCACATTACCTGACCAATCCGTACAACTGTCAATACTAAATACAAAATTGATCCCAGTGCAGTATATGCACATATTTCTTTCTATTTTGAAATTTCAAAATCCATTAATGTCACATCTGATATCTGTGGATCAAATCAAACAATTAATGTTGTAAACATTACGCCTTCCCCAAGATGGCACACAAAAAAGTCTCAAGTTGAATAATAACGTTTTATTTTGGCCTATTTTGAATGTTAGTTTATGGAACAATCAAATCAAATTTTGAATGGTAATTTATGAAACAATTAAGAACTATACTGCTCAGATGAATGAATTATTTATCCAAACTGAAATAAAGCTTTTGTTTGGAAAAACTGTGACATTTTTGGAGTAACTGTAAATGAAATCAAGGTAATGTTGGTCATAAGAGCGTGAAATGAACTCCACACATAATATGTGGACTTCAGCTCAGTTAATTACAGTGGGACTTGAAAAAAAAAAAATCAGTTGATGACACGTACTTGCCAGATTTAGGTTAAATGACAAAAAAAACAACAACACAGACAAACAAAACTAATAAATAAAAAAGAATAAACAGGTGTGTCAATAGTATTTCGATTAACAATGATAGTTTACGTGATGCAAATATTTACTATTTGAATAGTTTACACAGTGCAAAAAAACACGCTCTTTATGTGATCTTAATAATAAAATAATCAATAACCAATGATACATTCATACTATCCCTTTGAAATCAACCAAGATACACTTGCCAGGATTATCGTGTTCTGCCGCAAGTGCCTAGTACAATGTTTGTGGTTAATGATTTGGTCCATGATGGTGTGAGGTCTGTATCAATGGACAAACACTTCGTGCCCCTGGTAGTCAAATCACTTCAGTTTCCCGATATCAATGCTTGCAAATCTTTACTTACATAAAGAAGGTTTTTACACTGATCATTGGGTAACCAAAAAACCTGATTTACTTGAAGACTCGTCCACTTTCAAATGGCACAGAAATTTATGTTGGGGTAGTACTACGGGTATTGACATTGGATCACAAAAGGTCAGGGCTTCGACATTTCTATTATTTAAGGAAAAGGTGCTTGAAATTGATTTCATGAGAGCTTTTCAACGTTTCAACCCCATAGAATACTTTATTTTACAATATATAATCGATTATACCTTATAAAGGAGTTGATTTTGCAGATTTAGCAATTGATGAAATAGAATTTTTGTCCATATTTTGATGATGATTACTTTGTATGATTTGCATGACCCTCAGACTATCTGGACTAGAACCTTGGGAAGAACCTTGGCTAGAACCTTGGGGTAGTGAGCTGAAAAAAACGTCCATTAATCTTACTGTACAACAACTGACATGCACAGAATCAAAAGGTAAATCATATGAGATAACATGGCCAATTGATGTCATTCTTATGACTGAAGTGTGAGTGAGTATAAGTAATATCAAAATAGGCAGTCAACATAAGAGCTGGGGTGGATCATTAATCAATCATGGGGAGTAAAAAAAAATCCTGATTTATATTTACTAAAGCAATGTCAATCCCAATATTTAACCTTCGTACCACAATGTCTGTCCATTATTGGTTTACTCCCCTGAATGATTAATGGTCCGTCCTTATGACTTGACATATAAAACTGACATGCACATACTATTACTATTCCTAAATTTCAAACATTGAAATTGTCATTAATAAAAATCAATTAACCAGAATATATTAAAGGACTGTGTTTGGTGCTGTAAACTTGTTATGGATAAAAAAGGCGGTTGTTGTGTTTGGGCAGTATTTGAACTCCTCACCTATCTGTGGATTATGAACACCTATCTGTGGATTATGTGATTATGCAATAACCTGCGGAACTAATAGCCGCCAAGTTATGACTATACTGGCAGAGGTAGAATGTGACTCAATCTCCCCATGCAGAGTCTGCAACAATGAAATGATCTCAGATGATTTATGAATTTGTGCACGAATTTAACAGACTCTGTGACCTACCATCGCATCATACTACAGTTTTTACAGATTTTGTGACCTACCATCGCATCATACTACAGTTACATCAGACTTTGTGACCCACTATCGCATCATACCACATTTTTATCAGACTTTACAGGCTACGGGTCGTGGCGCAGTTGGTTCGAGCGCCAGCTTATTAGCACCAGTTCCTCTATGGTGATCCAAAGGTCGTGGGTTCAAACCCCGGCCGTGCCGAGATAGAATTCATGATACAATTTCACACATGAGCCGAGGCCCGTGCCAAAAGGGTTAACCCGTTGTCCTTGTAAATCTGTGACTGGGTGGGTTGCCATTAATCATTCATGTCAAGAACCTGCGACATGACACATCATTGAGACAGCTTTATATCTGCTACAAGTAGGTCTCATCACGAAATGACTGAAATAAATTTAAAAGTGAAACCCAAAACAAATAAATTATCAGTCTTTGTGATCCACTGTAGCACCATACTACATGGTTTGAAGATTTGGACCTACCATCGAATCATAACAGATTTAAAGATTCTGTGGCCTATTATCACATCATACTACAGTTTTTGCAGACATTGTGATCTACTATCATATCATACCATACTGCTTAATCTTTACAGACTATGTGACCTACTATCCTATCATATCATACTGCTTAATTCTGATAGACTTTGTGACCTACCATGGCATCATACTGCATGGTTTTCATGAAGTGTTGTGTAGCGTTGCCAGCATAATAGTAGAACCACAATGTTCCCTGAAACTGGTCACCAGCATCCAACAAAAGAACATTTTGGCGGGTTGCTTTAATCTCTTGAACCTTGGTGTACCTCCTGGCAACTCCACCAAAACACTCTCTATCTGCTTCATCCTCCTCGCTACAAGATCCTCCATAGGTGTCCGACTGCTCAAAGCGGGCGTGGACATCGTTTGTGTGGAGAATGGTGAGGGGGAAATGTGCCCAGGTCCAGGGTACCAGACTACACACCACCACAATATACAACATCACGCCTCCACTCATGGTGCCAACACTGCTAATTGCTCTCCTGGGCAAACTACCAAAAAAGCTGCTTGATAAAATCCAACCTTTTTATGTTTTTTTTTCTCCAAAATCAATGCCTGTTTAGCTGGAAAGCAATATTACCCCAATGAGACATTGGCTCTGATGGCCTGTGAGTTATAGGTAATCACCTCCACGTACTGTGTATTGTGGGGATAGGACCCAGTAGCTCTCCCGAACATCTTGACCTGTGTCCTGCTGGCTGACGATCAGCGCAGGGATGACCAGTTGAATGCTCTATAAGGGGGACAATTTATATATATATAATTCAAACTACTGGTTTCTGTGAGGAAAATACAAAACAAGATTGTTCGAATTACTTGAATCTAAATTATGGTCAACTTTGAATAAAGAGGAAATTAATTGATTCTAAACTCTAGATAATTTTAGTCAGAACATGTTTGTCCAAATTCTTTATAAAATAAAGCAATGGCAGGAAGAAATTAGGTGAACGAATTATGCAGAAGTTGTTAATTAACTCCATGAGATGTAAAATACCTTTATTAAGTAAATTTTGAATATTGAGCAGCGCTATACACTACTCTATAGCACAATCTCCGTATTCATTTTACTGCAGATACAAAATCGAAACAATGAAAAGCATTTTTTTAATTTGTCTTTGTCCTTAACAGCATGTAATGTCAACTACCAATGTCAACAATTTAAAGCACGAGATAAAATAAATATCGTGAAATAAGTTATAAAAAATCGAATAAAGAGGAATAAATAAGATTATTCCTTGATTTATTCATCTAATATGAGTAGTTGAGATCTTTTATATCTCTCACTGATGACCCAGTCACACATTGACATTATTTATTTGAGAACCAACAAATAAATATATGCGTATTATAACGACACAATGCACAAGCCATCACGATTCATTTTTACTCATTAAGAGCCATATTAGAACAAAAATAAAAAGCGAAAAAATAATAGTTATAGAGCGCTGATTGCAGGCAATGTCTACTCTTAACGCTTGATAGTAACTGGCCGGGATTTGAACCGGGAATCCTTGGGACTCAAGGCGAATGCTCAACCAAATGAACTATTTCATCCAAAGAACTACAATGAACTACATTAAATCAATTGGATATTAGCCGGGCCTCGGCGATCAAAAGGCGATTTTTAAGAACATTAAAGAACCACAAAGACTGTCAGAGATTCTTAACTGCGTGGACACATACTGACGCAAGTGACTCCAAGTAATTTCATAATGGCGCAAGTGACTCCAAGCGATTTCATAATGACGCATGTGACTCCAAGTAATTTCATAATGATGCAAGTGACTCTAAGTAATATCGTAATGATGCAAGTGACTCCAAGTAATATCGTAATGATGCAAATGACTCTAAGTAATTTCATAATGATGCAAGTGACTCTAAGTAATTTCATAATGATGCAAGTGACTCTAAGTAATTTCATAATGATGCAAGTGACTCCAAGTAATTTCATAATGATGCAAGTGACTCCAAGTAATTTCATAATGATGCAAGTGACTCTAAGTAATTTCATAATGATGCAAGTGACTCCAAGTAATATCGTAATGATGCAAGTGACTCTAAGTAATTTCATAATGATGCAAGTGACTCCAAGTAATATCGTAATGATGCAAGTGACTCTAAGTAATTTCATAATGATGCAAGTGACTCTAAGTAATATCGTAATGATGCAAGTGACTCCCAAGTAATTTCATAATGGCGCAAGTGAATCCAAGCGATTTCATAATGACGTATGTAACTCCAAGTAATTTCATAATGATGCAAGTGACTCTAAGTAATATCGTAATGATGCAAGTGACGCCAAGTAATATCGTAATGATGCAAGTGACTCCAAGTAATTTCATAATGATGCAAGTGACTCCAAGTAATTTCATAATGACGCAAGTGAATCCAAGCGATTTCATAATGACGCCTGTAACTCCAAGTAATTTCATAATGATGCAAGTGACTCTAAGTAATATCGTAATGATGCAAGTGACTCCAAGTAATTTCATAATGATACAAGTGACTCCAAGTAATATCATAATGATGCAAGTGACTCCAAGTAATATCGTAATGATACAAGTGACTCCAAGTAATATCGTAATGATGCAAGTGACTCCAAGTAATTTCATAATGACGCAAGTGACTCCAAGTAATTTCATAATGATACAAGTGACTCCAAGTAATTTCATAATGACGCAAGTGACTCCAAGTAATATCGTAATGATGCAAGTGAATCAAAGCGATTTCATAATGATGCAAGTGACTCCAAGTAATTTCATAATGATACAAGTGACTCCAAGTAATTTCATAATGACGCAAGTGACTCCAAGTAATTTCACAATGATACAAGTGACTCCAAGTAATTTCATAATGACGCAAGTGACTCCAAGTAATTTCATAATGATGCAAGTGACTCCAAGTAATTTCATAATGATGCAAGTGACTCCAAGTAATATCACAATGACGCAAGTGACTCTTTTCTCGCAATTTCAACACCTTGTGCCTTGGGCGTTACATAATAGGAATGTAAATAAATGACGGGTAAGGTACCTCAGAAAGCCCTTAATGCCCGTCAACTTGGGATTTGACCTTGTGACCCTTTAAAGGACGAGTCAATGGCACATGATTCCAAACTGAGGGTGGCGCTCCCTTATTTGCAATCCTGGATACTCCTGACAATGGTAATATTTGGTGATTTTGCAGGATCCCTAAAGAATGAAACAATGTGCACAGGTGTCTGTATTTCCAATCAGTTGCCCCTTTTAAGGTTGTATTTGTAGCTTCCCATTTCTTAGTGACTGTTTAACCCTTTGGGCATGTACAGTAATCCTTTGCCTGGTACAATCTGAAAAGCATATGTCCTTGGAGATATATATTCTTCTTGTGAATGCTTATGTCAGTATGGTTAAATGTACATGTGACATCCACTGTCATCTTTTCCACAACAGTGCATACATCTGCCTTCCGAACATCACCTTCTTGTGCCTTATGTTCTTGTGGTTCTCGTGGCTTGAATGAGTCAGTCTGGTCCAAAGATGGTTGTCATTTCTTCTACTATTGCTACAGGACTCAGACCTTTTTGCTCAATATTTACAGCTGCAAATATTGTGACAATGGGCCCTTAATATTGTCATATAAAGAGCTTGGTTGAATTAAATATTGGGTAAACTTGAGCTATTTTTAAGGTTACAGAACCAGATACTCAATAGTGGCAAAATGCTATATTTTTGGTTTGTGTGTCTTGGTCCCCACTAATGTCCTATCAGTAAATTCATACCTGGAGATCAATCAGTGTCTTTCAGGGTACACTGCTCGCTCACAACCAGGAGGAATGGGTATGGGGGGGATGGGTGTGCCCCGTCAACCTATTTCAGACCATATTTTGAATTTACAAGAAGTATTACTATATTTTATATTTTTGATATTGGCTTCATCCTACTCTAGGATCTACAAATGTCCTTTATTTCATTCTCAAATAAAGTCCGGAGGTTTCTGATAAAGACAATGGAATGACTTCTTCATCATTTGATAAAGGTCACATAAATACTCCACCCCATGTTTGTTTTATCTGACAAATTAAGTGTGTAATATCTGGCATGTAAATGTGTTTAATGTCATGCATTTACCCTTAAAATGAAAATATCAGCCATATACATACCTGCAATCTCACTTATGTCATACAGAGGATCACAGCTGTGTGAAATGCGTTGTTGATATTGATGTTGATGTTGAATTGACAAACAATAAATGGATAGTCAAGACATGGATATAACATTGGCCTGAGGGTTAATTTGTATGTCTGTTTGGGGTTTTACATCACATCCATCATTATTTCAGTCAATTTAAAATACATTCCATGTAAGCCTTAATATTTAACAAAAAATAAATCCTTTTTATATTAGACTTTTGTTTCTTCAAGTTTTAAAACATTTATTTAATATGAACATAAGTTGATCAGATTTCAAGCATTTCTTTGTAGCAGACCATTTATTGCCAGGTGTTAATATGACACTTCACACTCAGTTTGAGCACATCTTGACATAGGTATGTGAATATGCAGTGTCACATTTTCCATTCAAAAGGTGTTAAAGTACCACAGAGGTGCTAGAATTTGTGATGCAGATTTGATTTCCTCTATGCAGTTATACCACCCTACAGATGAGAATACTGTGATGTAGATTTTCCTAATCCACCTCTGTCATACAGAAGTGTGACAATATAGCAAGTATAAGAAGGGGAACAATTTTGGGATTGTCAGAACAAGTTTCTTACCCAGACTGGTATCATGCCTCGCCCTCAGCACACCACAAAGCCTTTGTAAAACTAGCAGCAACATCACTCTTCAAGTCGTCACCAAGGTCTCTGAACATTGTATTGTTTAAGAGAAGAATGTCACAGCTCACCAGCATGCCTTGTGCTGTATCAAGTGCTCCAGGTGGCAACATAGACTCTGCAAGACAAATGTCAGACAAATGTTAAATGTAGATTGCAGATTGATGGTGAATGGAGCACTTCCAGACATTGTCTGGAACTGTGTCAGATGTCCTCAGCCTTCGCCAGAAGCTCAAGAGTCTGACTGCATGAGAGGTGACACAGATTTCACACTAGGTGGATTTGAGACAAACTGCACTGGGCGCATGGTGGAGAGCACGCTCGAGCCAATCACTGATGTTATCGCAGTCAGCACACAGCTAGGCCAACCTGTCCCTGAACCTGTGCATGCATTCCCTCCTCACAAACCAGAGTTGTCTGAGCTTGCTGTTGCATCATTCAACGTGTCAACATCCTACAGTAAGCCCGAACCAGAACCCCAGCCAACATTGTCAGCAGTTGTGCCGCAACTACCCGATGTTGGAGACATTATGAATCAGCTCGATGAGATCACCCATGAAATCATGGAGGGTGGTTCCCAACATGGTGGGCAACAACTTCTGTGAGACAACCGTGGTCACACTTATATCAAGAAATCAGGAAAGAGATGTGTGTGGTGGAGTTCAGTGTGCAGTAAAGACAACATATGTAAGGCTACAATCAACCAGAGCACTGCTGGCTTCAAACCTGGACTGCGCTCACATAATCACCCTGGCCAACCTGGTGATTCAACTGAAGCATAGGGGAATAATATTAATTTTTATTCTCTCAGCATTATAAAAAAATAAAAGTATTCTGGTTTCTTGTAAGATAGAATGTAATAATGTACACACAAACATAGGTTATAAAATGATGTCTTTATATTTGTAGGTAACTAAGAAGGTTAACCAATTGGCCAAAGCAGATGTGTTTAAATCTTCTGCAGTTGTTGTAGAACAAGTCATCATTGATGAGGTCAACTCAGACATGCCCTCTAGAAGCAGGCCTAACCCAGCCACCTTGCCAGAAGTGCAAACTATCAACACCAAAAGAATTGCCCTCCTGACTCCAAAGACTTGTCATTTGAGGTGGCTGTGGACCATATCCCGGATTTTTCCAGAGCGATGTTGAACGCGAGGGTTCTCGTCACCTCATCTTCACCACTGTCAAGCAGTTGCAACTCTTAAATGAAGTGAAGGCCATTTATCTAGACGGAACCTTCAAAGTTGTCAGGTTGGTTGTGGGTTCGATCCCCGGCCGTACCGAGATTGAACTCACAATACAATTTCCCACATGAGCTGAGGCCCATGCCTAAAGGGTTAACCCGTTGTCCTTATAAATCTGTGACCGGGTGGGTTAAAATAATGTTGAAAGTGATGTAAAACCCCAAACAAACAAAACAAATCAACACTGCCTCAAGGAGGTTCATTAGGCTTTTTATTGTGACCTTGTCTTTGTAGTTCTTCACCAGACATCTATATGCTGCATTGAGGCCTTCATTATGCGCAATGTTTATATGTAGGCTAGTCACATCCATTGTGGCGATAATGATTTCATTCTTGCTATGGGTGGAAGAGATCTTCCTAATGAAATCTGTGGTGTCCTTTACATATGAAGTGTCTTTTACAAAGGGTTTAATTTGCTCGCCAACAAATGCAGATATTTGTTCTGTGGGTGACCCATTTCCACTGATGAGGGGTCTCCCTATGACCTTTGTCTTGTGTATTTTGGTAGGAAGTAAGATCTGGCAGTCCTCATGTGGACTCAATGACATGTATACATCATTGTCTATTTCGTCATTGTCATACATTTTGTTCAGTATGTCTCTTACACAAGGTGTTACGTGAGGTTGTTTGCCGTTTTGACATAGAAGTTTATGTTGTTCAGTTGTCTTTCTGCTTTGATATAGTCTTCTGTGTCCATGACGACTATGGCTGAGCCATCTCACTCGTGTAGTAACTCTGTCATGATGCCAATAACATGAACAAGGTTTATGCCAACTATGACCAGCACAATGAATCCAGGAAGAAAAGTCACTGACAAAGATGTTTATATTGACAATACTCTAAGTATATAGGCATTTATAAACATCTATATAAACATTTAAATTATGGAAGGAAAAAGTGCTTAATAATATTCTATCATCTATTACTAATCTACATATACACACATATATACATACACATATGCTTACACACACACACACACAGATATATATATATATATATATATATATATATATATATATATATATATATATATATATATATATATATATATATATATATATATATATATATCTGTGTGTGTAAGCATATGTGTATGTATATATGTGTGTATATGTACATGTGCATGTGTGTATGCAGTATGTATGTGTATATGTGCATAGCATCCAGAGACTGTATAAGAAACAAAATTGGAAAGCCACACTGCTTTCCATCATCACAACAGGTCAAAGCATTGCCATCTTTTTAGACCTTGAGAAAGCCTTTGAGTTAGCCAGCCCAAAAGCAATTTTAGCCACTTTAGCCAGCAAGGGCATCAAAGGCAAGCTACTTGCCTGGGTTGCTTCCTATCTCACAGGCAGGAAAAGTAGGGTGCGCTATCAGGGAACTTATAGTGCTTATCATGCTCACGAGAACGGCACGCCCCAAGGTGGTGTCCTGTCCCCCACGTTATTCAACATCCTCATGAGCAGATTAGTCTCCCTCAAATTCCCCCCAGGTGTACAGCTGCTTTGCTATGCTGACGACTTGGTATTGACAGTCACAGGTAAGGGATTGACCCTCAAAGGTCAGAACTCGCTAGACATCCTATCTAGAGAATGCACAAACTTAGGGCTCAAAATATCTGCCTCCAAAACAAAAGCAATGTGCATCAAAATGAACACACCCAGCTCACAGCTCCAAATACAGGGCCATGCCCTGGATTGGGTCCCTGTGTATCAGTATCTGGGGGTGTGGATAGATAGCGCCTTTAACATGCACTGTCAGGTCAATTACCTCAAGGAAAGATGCCAAAAGAGAATAGACGTCATGAGAGCCCTTTCTTCCATCAAGATAGGCCCCAAAAGTGAGATTCTCAGACTCTACTATTTAGCCACTACACGTAGCCTAATAGACTATGCCACACCACTGTTAGCATTTGCCTCAGATAGTGCAGTACAGCAGGTTGAGGTCATACAAAACAAAGCCCTCAGGCTCATATTAGGTGCCCCGTTATGGACTAAAACTGAGAATTTACAACTTGAGTCAGGCATCCCAGCTGTCCGAGTTAGAATAGCTCAGACCACAGCATGCTTCTTAGCCAAGGTTATGCACTCCCATGTAGTAACACCTCTTAGGAAAAGTACCAAGATAGCCCTCGGTGATGGTGGCAAAATGCCCTCCAGGAGAAATCACTGGGCCACCAGGGCTGCTTCCCTAGTGCTAGGGTTTAGAGATGGACTAGTATTACACAAAGGTGCAGACACTCCAGCCTCCAACTATGTCATCCCTCCACCCTGGAAGCCACTCCCATATAGCATTACATACATGCCTATGGCCAGCAAGAAATCAGACCTAGATAGGGCAGACATGCTCAGACAGGCTCATGCATCCATAGATATTGTTCGGCCCCCGGGAGCAACAGTGTACTACACTGATGGCTCAGTTCAGGAAGATGGCAGGTCAGGCTCTGGTTATTGTCAGGAAGGTAGACAGGAATTATGGAGAAATAGTGACAATTGCTCAACCCTGCAGACTGAGCTCATTGCCATTTCATTTGCCCTCCTAGATGCCCTTCACAACAAGACAGGTCCAGTACTAGTAATCACAGACTCACAGTCATCCCTCAAAGCACTAGAGAAAGGTCACCCCTTAGACAATGTTAAGCTCATCACGGGAGTTTATGTTACCCTGTATAAGTTACAATCAGACAATAGGGCTGTTGTGCTACACTGGATCCCCAGTCACATTGGACTTGAGGGTAATGATATGGCAGACGAGGCTGCGAATGCAGGCTCCGAGCTATCCAAGATATCAGCCCATGTCCTCCCCTCTCTTAGCCAGACCAGACGACTTTTTGTCTCTGACTCAAAGGAAAGGCACTCTCTCAGGCACAAATACAGTGTACCCGGTTCAGGAACTGCCAGATGGTATGCCATAGCCACTAGATACAAGCCACTCCCCAGACTAGCTGAGAACCACAGATCCCTACAGGTCACCATGCATAGACTTAGACTAGGCTACAAGTGCACTTGGGAATTGTTAGGAGATATGGATAGAGCCTGCGAGCATTGCAGTAGGCCCACCAGTAAACCACTGTGGCACTACCTGCTAGAATGCTTTTACACAATGCCTCTTAGACAATATGACAATAGAGTATATGATGTGGAAGATGGCGCTGACCACACCCAGGCTGCAGCTGAGGTGGTCTATATTGCCTTAAACTTTGTGGATCTGCATTATATCCTGACTCAGTATCCTGTGCCCAGATAGGAACTGGAAAAGATCCCACTAGAACCCATGAAGTAGGCAGCCCCGCATGACTGACTGACTGCGGATGGTCAATCAATGGTCACTTAAGAGATCGGGTCACAGTGGCCACTGGCTGATTCCCCGAGGACACATTGACTAATTAAAACGGAAACGAACCTGATCCTACCACTGGCTGCAATGATGGAATGTATGTCCTACATCCCTACATTGACAGCCAGGGTAGACAAACCTAACACATTACTAACACATGCCACCCATAATAGTGAAAATGTCTGGCCTGGGTCACAGATTGCCGGCTTTGGTTTCACAAGAATGACCAACAGCTGTTGCAGAGATATTCAGTGTATATCCTGCCCATAGTCGGCTTTCAGTGCCCAAAATCGGGCCATTTGCACCGATAATCACACACCACCCACCCCATAGCAATTTCAAATAAACTATAATTAGGCATTTATACACATAATAAGATGGAACACATAATAATATAAATCTTCTGAATTATTCTGTCATCCAAAAGCAAACAAAACAAGCATAAACAAAAAAGGTTCACTTTTGCCTATGGACACCCCACTGGGTAAAATGCAATTCTCACTACTTTTTAATCAAAATTTCTACATAACTTCTCATATATGCAACCCACACACAAAGTCTGAACACAACATAAAACCACCTCTAAACTCACTATGGGTAGGTCCCCCTTTGACAATGCCTGGTTAAATTGTCCCCCAGCAAGGTTATTGCTCGCCCGCTCGGATTGGGCGTAAAACGTTGTGGTCCCGTGTATCTGACCCTATCCCAGAGCACGTTAAAGAACCCAGTAGCACTTATCGAAAAGAGTAGGGGGAACCCGGTGCGAATGGTCTCTGAAAAAAACCTTTCAGTTAACCAACTCACAACAACAATAGTCCATTTGTCAATAGCAATAATCAATGACCAAATTTTACAATACATGATTGCAATTCACAGCAATCACACTGCAGGGCCGCCTCTCCAGGCTACGGCCCTCTTGCAATTTAATATTGCATAGATTTCATTCATTCAAGATAGTTAGAAACTTTGACATAAATGATGATGAGCGGCCAATTTATCAGCCTTACTTTTCATCCATAGAAACAAAAGGCTCTTCAATTAAAAATTATTCTCTGGATTGTTCCATGCAATATAAATGGTTGTATAATCAAAACGTTATTTCTTTACCCTTATGTGATTCTTGTGATGGTTATAAAGCAGATACAATAATACACCACTTTGCCAAATATTGTAGTGTATATCCTTTCTGGAAATGCCTCGAGAACTTGTCTAATAATGTTGCAACAATCTTTGGCATTTATTATGACTATAACCATAATATTCAGATAAATTACAAAATTCTCATGGCTAAATGGTATATCCAAACTCAAATTCATCAAAGTGTATCGATTTTATAACTTTGTGCCTGATTTGAATACAATAGACAAATTACTTGTCTGTATATTGAAAAATGATAAAAATAAATTTGACTCAATATGGGGAGAAATATTTGACAGAATGTAAACTGTTTTAGACTACCCATATTTTGAACTATAAAGGATAACATCTTCTGTTCCCAATAATGTAAATGAGTTGTATTTTATGTATTTTATTGAGTTGTATTTTATGTAAATTGTATCAGCTACATTTAAATGGTGATGTTTGTCAAAAATAACATATTCATATCTTTTTCTTATTTCCTTTTTTCCATCAGTGGCTCAAATACATTGTGTTGAGCATTCTCCTTGGCTTCACCATGGTACCATGGGTAGGATTATCCACCAATAACACATTACCTCCATTTAGCTGTGGAAAGCTACATCATATACCGCTCTTTTGAAGTTATAAAGACCCTTGCATATACATCGAAAAGGTTTTTTTATCTTAAGTTAATGACAAGTCCAGTTGTCTGGCGAAACAAAAAAATATTTCAAAAGATTTGACTCATATTCTAATTGCCAGAATTCTCCACCAGATGGGGCACTTGTGCACCTTTAGAGAAAGTCACAGGCCTTGATTTGGTACATTATGGTGATTAAAAGTCCCTCTCCCAGCTTAACTACTTTTAGAATTAGATTTGCCATAAAACGCCAAGATCAGGCATGTGCTCAGATTTGAACAAGAATTGAAGATATCTGCTTCTTCTTTTGATCTTTATATATTAATTGTAATACCATCACACGATGTCAAGTTGGCACTTGTAATTACTGAATAACACCCTTCTGTAAATAACTTGACATAGCGATTTTCATGTGGGAGAACTTGGATGGGTTGTTTATAGCATAGCATTGTTGATTTCATCCCATATCATCCCTCCCCAAAAGAGAATTTTTACTTTAAGTTTCAACTCCTAGAATCCTTTATTTTGCAATATAGAGTTTACTCTGAGTTAGTCCTAAATAATGCAAACAGAAAAATATATATCCATAAATTTATATTATAGGAAAAGAACTATGAAACTGAGGTCAAGGTCAAACAAAGTTAACACCTGGGGACCAATTCCAGGGCTCATACATGTTTTGTCCTGGCAAGGATATAGAACAATAAAATAAGGTTCCGAACATGAGGTGAAGAAATGAAAGTGAAGCCACACGTTTGCTTGTTCTGAACTTATATCGACTGTCTTTTATTTGGTCCTGCTAGCTGATAATTACAACTGAACATTTTGTTTAGATGGATACATAACATCTTTCCTTTTTATAAAAAAAATTAAAGAATACACAATGTATTTATTATTATGACTTAAAATGTAATATGACTGTAAAATAATTTATGACTAGCGATGTACTTTACAATTATAACAATGCAAGTTTTTGACTGCAAAAACAAAATTATGCACCCATTACTGTTAAACACAATAATTATGCTGTGTACTGACCATTAACATTTAAAGCACTTAGGTTACGTATTGTCGAGGATCATACCTAAGGTTTGGTTTTCTGACCCTTCCAAATCTGGATACACTGGGTGGAGGTGCAGTGGAAATGGAGGGTGGTGGTGTGGGAACGGAGGGTGGTAATGAATGAATGAATGAATGAATGGTTGCTTAGAGGCACATCAACCACTAAGGTTATTTAGTGCCTAAAAATGGTAAAAATGAATGAATGAATGGTTTCACATTGACACAATAAAGTGCCAAAACAGTAAAAATAGAAACGTAATATTGACTAGAAACAAAATGTAAATGTTAATTCAATATGTAGATAATACAAGGATTTATCAACAGCATTTATATAATATCAATCAAATATAATAAATATGTATAATTTGTTTAAAAGACTTTATCAGTATGATGTTTTGCAGTTCTTGATAAATAAGTCAATGACATAAATAAACAAAAGCTCTGCCCTTAAAACTGATTATAAAGTCCTATGTGAGTTAAAAACGATACTATCACAGAAGTATCTACAGTATCAAATAACGTATGTAAATCTTGTACATTAAAATATTGAGTTCTTATAATATCAAAATCGATACACTCAATTAAAATATGTTTAATAGTCAAAGCCCTTTGACAACCAATACATTCCGGTTGATCTTCACCTTTAAGCAGATAACAGTGCGTCAAATGACTATGACCTATTCTTATACGGGTTAAAACTGACTCTTCTCTACGGTTAATTCTAATAGCACCTTTAGTTTTGCCTAGAACGGGCTTAATTTCATGTAGTTTATTAAAAATAGCTTCGTTCCAGCGTGATTGCCACTTAGAACGTAAAAAAACAGTAATATATTTCTTAAATTCTGTATAAGGTATAAACATATTTATTGGCCGCTTATCCAATGCTGCCTTGGCAGCTTGGTCCGCAGCCTCATTTCCAAGGATTCCAATATGACTGGGAATCCAGTAAAAACGAATCTCTTTATTTTCCTCAGTACAGAGTTTATGATACCGTTCAAGGATATTTAAAATAAATGGATTTTTCCAATCCTTGGCTTTTAATGCTTGTAAACAAGACAAAGAATCAGAAAATATTAAAAATTTCTGATGTGGAGAAGTCTCCACATGATCTAAAGCTAGGTATAAAGCATGAAGTTCTGCAGAATAAATAGATGATTTATTTGGCAGACGTTCTGAATAAATATGATTGCCCTTAACAGCAGCTGCAGCAGCCTTGTCATCATTAAACGATCCATCAGTGTATATACACTGATATCCAGTGAAGATAGATTTTATTTCATTATATCTATTTATATACAGGGATGGATCGGTTGAGTATTTCTTTAATTCCGTCATGGCTAAATTAATATTTAAAGTTTCATAGGTCCATGGAGGTGTTTCTGGATATTGAAATTTAGCTATTTGATTCGGATTTAAATTTAAGGATTGTAAAGATTCCTTGATGCGAATGCCAAAAGTTGGTATTGTATTTGGTTTACTTTCAAAAATGTCAACATAATTTGGATTAAATATAATATCATGGGCAGGATTGTCTGGACAAGCTGCAATTTTTGCAGCATACTGAAGGGCAAGCTTTTCTCTTCTTAAATCAAGAGGCAGCTCATCTGCCTCAACTGCCAAGCTATCTGCAGGCGATGTACGAAATGCACCTAGGCAAAGTCGTAAACCTTGATTTTGTATAGGATCAAGCATTTTAATATAAGATGGACGTGCTGATCCATATACCATACACCCATAATCAAGCTTAGAACGTACCAATGCTCTATACAATTGTAATAAAATATTACGGTCCCCTCCCCAATCGGTATGGGCAAGAACCCGTAATAAATCTAATGCCTTCTGGCATTTCTTCTTAACGTATTTAATGTGGGGGATAAAAGATAATTTTCTGTCAAAAATAAGTCCAAGAAACTTGGTTTCTTCGACAACAGGTATCCGAGTTTGGCCTAAATAAAGATCAGGATCTGGGTGAACCTTCCATTTTTTACAAAAGTGCATACACATAGTTTTCTTTAAAGAAAATTTAAATCCGTTATGATCAGCCCATTCTTGTAATCTATTTAAGTGTTGTTGGAGCTGTCGTTCTATTGTATGCATGCTTGTGGACCTGTAGCTTAAGTTGAAATCATCAACAAAAAGTGAGCAATCTGCTCCAGGCCTCATACAATCAACAATGCTGTTAATTTTAATAATAAAAAGGGTGACTGATAATATACTTCCCTGTGGAACACCCATTTCCTGATCAAAAGCATCAGAAAGTGATGAACCAACTCGGACCCTGAATTGTCTATTTGACAAAAAATTTTGAATAAAAAGGGGTAAACGACCCCTTAATCCCATATCATATAAATCGCTCATTATTCCAAATTTCCATGTAGTATCGTACGCTTTCTCTAAATCAAAGAAAATGCTAACCACATGCTCACCTTTTAAAAAACCCTCTCTTATAAATGTCTCTAAACGTACCAGGTGGTCAATGGTACTTCGAGTTTTTCTAAAGCCACTCTGTGCAACAGAAATATAAGTTGCAGTTTCTAAATACCAAACTAAACGCTCATTAATCATTCGCTCCATTGTTTTACAGATACAACTGGTTAAAGCAATGGGGCGATAATTATTTGAATCTGAGGAGTCTTTGCCAGGCTTAGGAATGGGAATAATAGTGGCTTCACTCCATGAAGGAGGAAAATCACCACTTTCCCAAATGTTATTAAAAATATTTAAAAGATGCCCAAGTGATTGATCAGGGAGGTGTTTAAGGATTTGGTAGTGAATTTGATCAGGTCCAGGAGCGGTATCATGAGATTTATCCAAAGCAAGTTTCAAATCTTCTATTGTAAATGATTTATTATATTGTTCCAAGTTATGAGATATAAAATTTAGTTGGTTTCTTTCTTTTCTATTTTTTATTTGTTGAAATTTTGCAGAATAATTTTTGGATGAGGAATTCTTGGAAATTGTTTGACCTATTGTGTTACCTATTTCAGTGGGATTTGTAATTAATTGGCCATTATGAGTTAGATGTTTGATCCTTGCTCCACCTCCCTTCCCCGAAATTTTACGCACCATATCCCAGCATTTTTTAATCGGTGTACGTGTATTTAATTTGGAAACATAATCCTTCCAACTTTTTCTTTTGCTTATTTTAATAATATAACGGGCTTTAGCTCTTTTTACTCGAAATTGGTGCAAATTATATTGAGTTGGCTGTCGATTAAATTT
The DNA here is from genome assembly GCA_949316495.1 of Amphiduros pacificus. Taxonomy (NCBI): domain Eukaryota; kingdom Metazoa; phylum Annelida; class Polychaeta; order Phyllodocida; family Hesionidae; genus Amphiduros; species Amphiduros pacificus. The sequence continues at coordinate 42,631,658 of OX439007.1, forward strand.
TTTCAGAGCTTTTTTGCGCTCCTTGACAGCTTTTTTGCACTCATCATTAAACCAGGGTTTTTCTTTAATTTTAGAATTTGGCTTTGATTTGGGAATACACCCATCAGCAATATCATACAATGTATCTGTAAAAACTTGAAGAGGATCATCTACATTGTTTAAAATTTCTGGAGTTATTCTATTATAACAGGATGTTTGAAATTTTGCCCAATCGGCTTTATGAAACTTCCACTTGGGGATTCGTTCGTCTGGTGGAGGAAAATGGTTATTTAGAATAATGGGGTAATGATCACTACCCCATTGATCTTCCTCCACTTCCCAGGAATAGTCTAAAAATAAATTTGGAGTGCACATGGAGAGATCTATTGATGTTAAAGAGCCTGTAGCTGGATGTAAATAGGTTGGAGAATCGTCATTCCAAAGGCACAAACTATTGTTATTTAAGAAATCTTCTATTATACGTCCTTTGGCATCAGTATTGTTTCTACCACCCCAAAGATAGTTGTGAGCATTAAAGTCACCAACTAACATATATGGCTGTGGCAGCTGGGTTACCAAATTATTTAAATCTGTAATATTAACTGGCTCACTAGGTGGTAGATATATTGAACATATAGTTAATGTATTGTGCAGGGTAACCCTGACTGCAGAAGCTTGTAAGTTAGTATTTAAAGTTATTTTACTCTGGGGTATACAGGATTTAACAAAAATAGAAACTCCGCCATGTGCTCGGTCCATTGCATCTATTGAACCAACTTTAATATAAGGTACATATCCCTTAAATGTTGTTGAGTTATCTTTAAAATTAGTTTCCTGTAAACAAATAACAGATGCATTATATTTTTGGGCTAATAACTCCAGTTCTGGCCTGTTTGCCTCAAATCCTCTACAATTCCATTGTATGATATTGCCGATAGCCATATTAAGAATAATGAGAAAAAATATATGATTCAGCATAATCACTTATTAAGTTTACGATTATGCTTCGAGTGCACAGGTGTAAAATATATATCCGGAGGATCACCTGTGTCCATCCTTTCTAAGGATTTAGTTCTATTTATTTTACTTTTAACTTGTTCTTTGAATTCTTTTTTGTCTGATTTATGTACTGGTCTATTACTATTGATACTTTTATTATTGGATGATGTAGAAGGAGTTTGTGAAGAGGGTTTAGTGGATGTTGTTGTTGGTTGAGGTACTACTGGGATAGTGGGTGTCTGAGTCTGAGTAGATGTTGCTGAAGATTTAGAAGATTTTGTAAAAAAGGAATAATTTTTGTCAGTGATTGGCCATGTAATTTCGGTCTGAATTGCTATTGATTTTGTTTCTTTAGGTTTTACAGAGCTGGCATAAGATGTCTTTGTTGTGTTCAAACTTTCTACTCGCTTCCGTGCCTCTGGAAAAGGTATATTTTCAGTGTGTCGTATTCGCTGAATTTCCTTCTCTTTTAAAAAGGAAGGACAATTCCGCGAATACGATGGATGATTTCCTTGGCAATTGACACATTTGATCATATTTGAAGAACAATCGTCTCCACTGTGCTGAGCGGTACATTTTGGACATGTTACATCACCTTTACATCGATCAGATCCATGTCCATACCTCTGACACTTGAAGCAGCGCAGAGGGTTTGGAATAAATACATCAACTCTAACGTTCAAATATCCAACCTTAATAGATGTTGGGAGCTGCGCTGCTTCAAATGTCAGAATAAACGTATTGATAGGAATTTTGACACCATCCTTTTTTATAAATATCCGCTTACATTGCACGACATCCTGGTCTTTGAGTTCATCCACTATCTCCTCCTCAGAAACTCCTGCTAAATCTGGGCATCTGATTATTCCTTTTTTATTGTTGAGAGTTTTGTGAGCCGTTATAATAACAGGAACTGTGGCCAACATTCGGCATCGTAGTAGATTATCCGCATGGCTTTTCCGCTCAACCTCAATCAATAGTTTATTTCCCATCTTTTTAACAGTTTTTGGTACCCCGGCAATGCCTTGTATCCCCTTTGCAATTGCAAAGGGGGACATTTTTGCCAAGGTATGTTCTGCGTCAGAACTTTCTGCTATTAAAAATCTAGGCCATTTTTCTATTTTGTTTGAATCATCGTCGCTGTCTATGTCATTCCTTGGTCGTTTTTGTTTGTTTTGCGCCATGTGTGTTATTTTAAATTTCATCAGTTAGGTCCCCTACCCACCACGGAGCCCAACAAGGGGACGCCTTTCTGGGCCGGTAACTCCAAGCCCTGACGCCATGAGGATACCCAACATGACATACTCTAAGAATAAAAACTCCACCCTTTCGGATTTTATTTATATCCCTCGATTGACCCAATCAGCAGTAATCTCCTTTTAAGAAATATTTATCAAAAATTTATCAATTGTTCCTAAATTTCAAACATTAAAATTGTCATAAATAAAAATCAAATAGCCAGAATATATTTAAGGAAATATACCACAAGCCGGTTAAATCAGATCCAGGCCTAATCTGATCTGCCTGTCTGGTGAACATTTGGATCCAAGACAGGCGTGTTGCAACTGGACCGGTATTACTGCCAAACCAGCCCAGTGCTCAGCCCGTCAGGATTCCATATCCTCCCCGATACAGGTCGCATCCCACGGCAAACAGGACGCCCCTTTAGTCGCCTTTTACGACATGCTGGGGGGCAGTGGGGCTATTCTTTAATCCCCGCACCCACAGGGGAGACGGAGGGTGGTTTCTCGGGTGGGGTAAGATATGGTGGTGGAACACTACGAGTGTTGGGTTGGATGGGTGGAACACTACGAAAAATTGGTTGGGTGGGTGGGGGTGATGTTGGGTAGTTTGGGACAACATCAGTGGTTTCTCTCCTGTGTGGGTTCTCAAACAAAGGTTCATTATCAGGCTCTGGCTGGAATATCACTCCTGGCTCTCTGGTCTTCTGTTCCTCCTGATGATCTTTCCACTCGGAAGCATGAGTGAATGACTGCGATATGGGAGTGATTCCATTAACTTGGCTGGCTGACAAGTTTTCTGTGACCTAAATCTGATAGTGTTGGTAATGGCTTAGAGCCATGGTCATAATATGACTTTGCCTTGATACGACCTGACATAAGTCTTTCTGTAACTTCACTCAGGTCCTGCTGAGTAGGTTTCAGCAGTGAATCTGCTGTCGGCAAATGGGTACTCGTCCTGCGGCCAAACAGACGCTGTGCTGGTGATCCTACACCATTTCTTGGTGTGTTGCGATGATTTAGGAATGCCAAATATGGATCTTGTTTGGTCTCCTTGCACTTTGTGATAAGGTGCTTCACAATACCTACACATTTTTCAACCAGACCATTAGCTTGGCTATGATAAGGTGACATGGTCTGGTGGGTAAATCCATAGAGTTCTGCAAACTCTGCATACTGGTAGCTACTGAACTGAGGTCCATTATCTGAAATGACCTTCTCTGGAATACCATGTGTACTGAACCACTTCTTGGTTTTGCCAACTACTGTGGCTGTTGTATTGTCGCGAGTTAAGAGTTCAAACTCAAACCACTCAGAATAATAGTCTGCTACAATGAGATACTTCTTGTCGTCCAAATCAAATAAATCTGTGGCCACAATTTGACATGTACTTGTTGGAACTTCCGTTGGTAGTAGTGGTTCTTTGACCTGTTTTGCTCTGTGTCTCTGGCAGGCTGGACACTTGGACACCATGTCCTCTATATGCTTACTTAGTCCTGGCCAAAACAATATATCACGTGCTAAATGCTTGCACTTCACCATTCCTAGGTGTGATTCATGAATAATACCAAGTGTTTCTCTGCCCATTGACTCTGGAATAACTACACGTTCACCTCTGAAGATGATACCATCAACCACTGAAAGCTCATCTAAGAAAGTGAAGTATGGTCTCACTTCTGGACTTCTGATCTGTGTTCTGGCCATCTGGTGGCTCGTAAGACTGAAGTGCTACATCTTGTTTGGTTTCTTCTCTCACTTCAAGTAGACGCCTGCTACTGAAGCTGTAAGTTGACCTAACTTCTTCTGTGGATACTGTGAACACATCTGTAATGGTGAATGCTGGCTCAGTCTGATACAGTTCTGACATGCACCTAGCCAGATAAGCTCTGTCTGATTTCTTGCTGGAGTTGGACTCCTGATACAGTCTAGACAAACAATCTGCTACTGGGATCTCTTTCCCAAGTTTGTGTACTAGGTCAAAGGTATACTGTCTCAGCTTCATGAACATTTTCTGATGATGTGGAGTCATCTGAAACAGTGGCTTTTCCTTGAGTTTCACTAAAGGTTTGTGATCAGTTTCCACGGTTACATCTGATCTCCCATAGAGATATGTGTGAAACTTCTCAAAGCCCCAAAAAATGGCAAGTAGTTCCTCATCAATCTGATAAGGAACTCACTTGTTGTACAGTTGTACTCACTTGGTGTGAGTGAGCGAGATGCTAAGTGGACTGGTTTTCCTTCCTGGAAAAGTACTGCTCCTAGCCCTTCTTGGCTAGCGTCCACACTTAAGACAATGGGGTGATCAAGTGAATAGTATCCAAGTGTTACCCATGGTTTAACTCGAGCGTGGGTGATATACTCAGATTTAGCCGGGATTCTGATGGTTTGAGACAGACACAACTCAGGCATTAGCTTGAAAGCAATACCACTTTGCGCGAAATCAAGGACTACGCCATAAGTGGTAAAAAAATCTCGTCCCAATATTACGGGATATTGCAATTCAGGAACTACTTGAAAGCAAACGTTACATAGCTGATCTCCAATAAATAAATCAATATGAGTCTGAAAATGGATGGGAACAGAACTACCTTCCGCGACAGCCACTTTTCTGCTATCTGATACTTGTTGTGAGAAGGAATTGTCAGGGCATAGTTTATGCAAGGAGGCAAGAGTAATAATACTACGTTGTGCACCAGTGTCTAATAAGGCATCAATAGAGCTAAATTTCGTTCTAGTCGTGATTCGACCATCCTGGGAAAGAGGAAGAAAATTAATATCGTTGTCTGAAACAACAGGGATTTCCTCCGGTGTCAATATAGGGCAAACAGGCACTTGTGAATCGTCCTGTGGGCCAGGGGAACTAGAGGACATCTCTGCGAAATAACAGTGAACCTCGTTCAATATGTCTGGTTTGCTCTGATTTATTGCTATATTAAACGAATCACTACTCCTATCACGTGGCTCACGGGGCGGGACAGGAGTTAATAGTTTTCCTGCCGGTACGGTGACCTATTGTCCATTTGGGGCACAGGACGACGCTGGTCATTCCAGGGAGGGCGTCCGAAGGTATTCCTTCCGTCGCCGCCTGGTCTGTTCCCCTGATAAGGCCTATTCTGGAATGGGCGTTGTCCATATCGACCATTATAGGGCTCATAGCGGCCACGACCATCGCCGGACTCAAAGCGACCATTAGGCTGATAAGGCCGATTGTCAAACCTCGAATGGGCCACGAGATAAATGGTCACGGGGGCCACGGGACCGCACAGTGCAATGGACAGACATATTGGTATCCCGACCGCAATGCACGCAAACATGGCGCGCCTTACAATCTCTCATCCAATGGCCAGGATTTTTACAGTAAAAGCAGAAAGATACGCCCCCGTCGTGCTGACCTTTAAGATTATGAACCTCTTTTGATACATCTGCGACCTCTTCGCGAATAGCTGCGAGGGTGGAACTTTGCTGGGATAAGAATTGTGACGTCGCATCAGGCAAATCTAAGCCGTTCAAAGCAACGGATGAATCGCTGGACATCTTGCAAACGGTCTCAGCAAGCTTAATCTGCTGGATAGTATCTTCAAGCAGTTTGGGTGATTTCCCTACTACAAAAGCTTTTAGTTTGGGGAGAAGACCCCGGACCAAGATCTTTTTCGTCTCCATATCATCCTTTTGTAACCTCTGACATTGACTTAAAACATCATTAATATAGGTCTCAGCGGATTCTGCCTTTTTCTGAGTTCTAGCGTCTAATGATTGCTCCAGAAGCCAAGCATTTGTCTCACTGCCGAAAAACTTTAGGAAAGCCGCATAGAACGAATCCCATGAGCTAGTGACGTCTGCCGGCAAAGAGGTATACCAAACGTCTGCCGCACCATGTAACAACATACGACAAGCGGGAACTTTCAAGTCTTCAGAAGTATGCGAGAGTTGTGTGTAAGTAAGAAATTTGTTCATGAAACGAAGGGGATCATCTGTGGAACTGCCAAAAAACGGGGGCGGTAGGAGTGATTTAGAACCCTGTCTCTGGTGATGAATTCTGTTATCTCTAGACTGTGCCTGAAGCATATCTACAATGTCGGTTTTAGTACCTCCCAAATCAATTTTGCGCAGGTGGCCCAGCACTTTCTGGAGCATATCTTGCACATTTTCAGCGTCGGCCATCTCAATTTCTGGAGAAACGGCACGAGCAGAGCCTGACTGATCAGGATCAATATGGGGAGTAGACACCTCAGAAAAGGTGAAAGACTCCTGGTCACTATCCGCAAGGTGGAAAGGACCAAATTGGACGTCCGAATATGAATCAGACGAGTTAGAAGCTTCTGGCCTTAACGTGTGGGGCTCAGATGAGTTAGTGCTACCTGTACTTACAGACGTATGAGACAACGGGGCGTGATCACCACTTGTAGGAGGAGAAGTGGCGGCACCCGATGAAACGGTGAGATCCGACAATGGAGAACTAGATGGAGGCACAACTCGTACAGAATCACTCACTTGGTCATTATGCTGCTCAGACAAAATGAGAAAAAGTAAATCGGACTCACCTTGTAATGAAGAATCGTCATCTGCTACCGGTGAGTTGTGCGCCACTTGCAGCTTGGTGGAAAGCTTTTTCGAAGATCTGAGCCACATAGACTTGAAATCAAGTAACAGGGTGGCTATCAGGAACTCCATACAGTATCAGCAACGCTCAAAGCCATAGATCGATTCGGATATTCTCCACCAAATTGTTACCCATGGTTTGTGAGTATCTGTCGTTGGGGAACGTGGACGGGGGATCGATACTCTACTCTTACTCTACTTTACTCGCTGGCTGTGAGGCGGGGCACGGAACCTAGCAACCCTATCTACCTATATGAGGTGTGAGGTAATAAGGACTGCAGACACAGGATATACACTGCACAATAGTTACCTTTTATTCGGTGCTATGAATCCTTGTCTGGCTAGACCGGCATGGCAATGAGCGAGGCATATAAACTACCCAAATACATGATACTTATAGAGTCCTGAGAATACATAAAACACCCAAGTCTATGCGGTCACGATGCTGAGAGTCGTGGATCTTTCGAGGCAAGTGGACGCTGGAATTCTGCTTCTCCGGTCTCTGAATTCTGGTCTGCTGCTCTCTGCTCTCCGAGGATCCAACAGTTGCGGGCCCTTTTAAAGGATCGTTGCGCATCATGTGTGTGAGGTTTGCCTGCATGGCTTCCTTTTGCGACACTGGGTTTCACATGGACTCGTCTTGCCTGCGTGGCTTCCTTTCGTGACACTGGGGTTTTGCATGGGCTCGTCTGCCTGCACGTGATCTCTTATGTCCGGTGAGTCATCTCCAGGTGCGGTGGTTAAGGCGATGCATCAACCTGCACTCGTTGACTTCACGCAGCATACAATATCTATGCATGATGTTCTGCCAGAGACCGTGATTGTCCATGATTGTCTATATATATTCTTAAGAGTCTCTGGGTAGGTAATCTATATCCTACACAAGTACTGGTGTAGTAGACATTGCTCTCTTGAGCTGCTCAATATAATATGCTCAATGCTATGTGGTGCTGCAATGTTGACCACTGCTGCTACTCTGTCTGGGCTAATCTTCACTCCTTCTGCAGACAGCATGTGACCTACATGCTCTACTTGTGACTGACACAGATACAGTTTGTTCAAGTTAAATACTACATTGTTCTCTCTGGCTCTGGTGAAAACATTTCTCAGGATTGTGTCATGCAGCTCCACTGTGCTAGCATGTATGAGCAGGTCATCAAATATGACTTCACAGCCATCAATGTCTCCAAATATTTCCTGCATGGCCCTCTGGTAAATCTCTTGGGCCACCGAGATCCCCATGGGCAATCTTTTGTGGCGATATCGCCCAAATGGTGTATTGAATGCTGTAAGTAGGCTTGATTCAGCATCCAAAACTAGCTGGAAGAATCCATTCCTAGCATCCAGTTTTGTGAAGTGTTTACTATCATGAGTCTTTGTCATGACATGATCAAAAATGTTTATTGGATATCGATGGTACTCACGTAACAATGATGCATTGAGATCAATGGTAATTCTGATGTCATCAGCTGTGAGTAGTCCTGACCCCTTAGCTTTGGGTTTCTTGAGGACTGTGTGCATTGGAGCATACCAAGGAGTGGGAGTGTTTCTGGGAATCTTCTCTAGTATTCCTTCACGACACATAATATCCAATTTAGCTTTCACAGGTGATACAAGGCCTGCTGGGATTGGGTGGGGAGGGTGGGCTACAGGAATGGAATCTTGTTTCATTTTAAGCCTCACAGGCTGCCCCGGGATGTGTCCTACACTTTCAAACCTGTCCACATATTCTGATACAATTTGTTTTGATTGGGGATACTCACAGGGAACTTGAGGAATTCTCAATGACAAGGGACTCTGGACTGTACCTCTGGCATGATCAACTCGCCTGATTAGTTTCAACAATAGGCCATCATCAAGACCAATGAGGTTTGGTATGTTGTTATCAATCACTTCACACATAATATAATACAAAGAACCCTTGTGGTTCACTTCAAGTTTCACTCTCCCTACTGGGGTGACTGATGAACTGATTCCTGAGATTTTAGTCTTTGTTGGCACCATGCCTTCTTTAATATAGTCTCTGTATGTAGCTAAGCTAATACAACTGCAGTCAGCTCCAGTATCAATTTTGAACGGCAGTGTCGCATTGTTACTCAGTTTCAGGTCTAGTAAAGTAAAAGTAAAGCTGACATTTATACACCGCTGATACCAGACAATGTCTGCTCATAGCGGTTGATAGTAACTGGCCAGGATTCGAACCTAGAACCCCTGGATCTCAAGGCGAATACTCTACCAATTGAGCTATTTCAGCCAGAAATCATCTACATCGATATGATCAACAGGTCTACTGTATAGTGTACCTTGTTGAGCCTAGCCAGCCCTGGTGTCTGGTAGGTCTCTGAAGCATATACAAACAAAGAGTCATCTACATCGATATGATCAACATTGTTACACTCAGGTGTTGTCAAACAAAGATACATTTTCATCAACATGATCAACATTATAACATTCAGGTTCAACATTAGATGTACCAGTATTCACATTATTGACACAACTGTTAACATCAAATACAAACATGTGATTGTCATTTGTTGCTGGGGTGTAACTAGTGCTGCCATCTCTAATGTCATTTGACACATTATACATGGATCTACTGTCTGTCTCATGTGTGGCATCATGCATGCTGTTCTGTTCACCATACTCATAAGTGACATTATGCACCTGTCTTTTCTTCTTTCTGCACATTTTCTCAAAATGTCCCAGATTTTTACAGTATCTACACCTCTGTCCAGAAGCTGGACATCTGGATTGGGGGTGTGTACCCACAATTGCCACATCTGGAATTTCCATGGTCTCTACTATAATGTGCGGCTCCACGACCTTGACCTGAGCGACTGGCGCCTCGGGACTGTCCTCGGTTACCATGGTTATGACTGAATCTACCACGCCCACGACCTCGGGTGTGGTGTACATCTTTGGAGTTGGAGTTAGAGGGTGAATCACGCAGTACACCCATAGACTCCTCCTTTTACTCAAATAAGTGACACTTTTCTAGAATTTGCTCCAATCTCAAATCATCACTCTGCTGGTGAGCGAACACCAGGGGAAATTTGTTTACACAACTGTGCATTCAAAGTTTCACCAAAAGCATAGTATTTGGCAATGTCTCTCTCAAATTGCTCACATATTCAGCTATAGACTCTCCAGGTCTTTGAACACATGAATCAAACTTTTTCATATACAGTTTTGTCACTTCTTTAGGTTCAAAATGATTGTCAAATTTTTCTATGACCTTTATCAACACTTCTTTGTCAGCCTCTGCATCAAAAGTGAAACTTGCATGTTCCTTCCTGTACTTGGACCCAAGTCCATATAGCAGTATTGCTATTTTCCTTTCATCATCAGCTACTTTTAGGCCTGCTGCAAAGATATAGTTATCAAACTCTTCTTTGTAGTCTTTCCATGCCTGGCATGAATTGGTCTCATCACCAGTGAAAACAGGTGGTCTGAATGCAGCATCTGCCATGTTGGATTCTGAGTAAGCACATGGACCAAAATCAAAAGTCAAAATACACACATGTCCTTGCCTGCCCAGCTTGTGGGAGACGTCCTGCACAACCTATACACAATGTTCCTCCCTTCTAACACCATGTTTTGTCCTGACAAGGATATAGAACAATAAAAAATAAGGGTCCAGGCAAGGACATGCCTTTTATTTGGTCCTGCTAGCTGATAATTACAACTGAACATTTTGTTTAGATGGATACATAACAATACACATAGCATGAATTACATTTTGTAAATAAATAGCAGGACATGTTATTAATGAAATAGTGACTCAAGGAGTGTTATTTTAAAGAATTATTGTGGCAAAGGAATAGTACATTTTGGACTTGAAATTTACCTGTCTCAGGTTTCACCTGGCTTCAGTTTGAAATTGACAAGGTCAGTTGCCATTGCTGTGTGTCGGCAAAAACCTTGCTGTGTGTCTACACAAACAGTCAACATGTCTGATGAAATGAAAGAAGTTAAGGAACTGATTTCAGGATAAATCTATTAAATCAGAGATTACATCCATGGTAAAGGCATTTGATGAAGTTAAATCTGAATTGACATTACTTAAAAATGAATTTAATGAAATCAAAAGTGAGTTTGCTGAATTAAAGTTTGGGTTGTTGTCTGTCAGCAGACTGTGAGAAAATGAAAAGTGATATTTCTACAACTGCGACTAATGTCGCAGGCATTGAATCCTGGATTGAAGAAAGAGAAGGTAGTGATAGAGATTCTGAAGCTAAATACAGTGTTTTAGATGATGATATATCAAGTATCTTCAGGATGCGCGTCCTGAATAAAGCGCTATGAACAAACTTATCTGGTATCTGCGCTATAAAAATTTTATTATTTTTATTATTATTATTATTATTATTATTATTATTATTATTATTATTATTATTATTATTATTATTATTATTATTATTATAATAATTATTATTATTATTATTATTATTATTATTATTATAATTATTATAATTATTATTATTATTATTATTATTATTATTATTATTATTATTATTATTATATTATTATTATTATTATTATTATTATTATTATTATTATTATTATTATTATTATTATAGTATCAAATGAGCTCCACTCAATGAAAGATGAAATGGTTCAGTCAAAGAAATATATCCTGAGACTAGAAACACAATGCAGAAGAGACAATTTGGTTTTTGAAGGTGCCGAGGAGAAAGCTGGTGAAACAGATTGTGACTGTCATCATACTGTTGTGGAAATTTTGACAGCTATGAAAAATGAAAATCCATATGATATTTGCATTGCATTGCATTGCCACAGGCTGGGACCCAGGTATAAATATAAAGTCCCATTATATTTAAATTACATTGGTTTGGGGACCGAAGTCGTATCTGGGAGGCCAGAAAAGTGATCAAATCATACAAGAATGGCAAAGTATTTCTGTCTGGGAATTTGCCTCCAGAAATAGAGAGGCTTAGTCTTGTATCCTATAATGAAAGCAACCAGGGATGCTGATCTACAAGCCCAAATGTCAGTTGACAAGTTGGTGATTGCCGGTAAGATATATACAGTCATTACCAGGGAACTCCATGAGGCAAATCCACCACATTTTCCACCTACTTCAGCCATTTTTAAGCCGGCCCACTGGGAGTATTATAACTGATAAAAATGTGGCACAAGTCCCACTGGGACCTAACATCTGGCACCGGACTACTTTTCTGACTGACATATGTATGGATATGTCAAATTTTACAGAAATAATGACATACATAATGTATTCTATCAAGAAATTAATTGGAATTTATATCTTAAAAAAGGAATAGAAAATAGCAATTGTTTACTTTACAAATTTAAATTTCTTTATTCACAAATAGTCTTCCGATAAATAATTCTCCAATTACAATTATCACTATTATCTATTCAAAACTTACATTCACATAAATTATTATTGAAAACCATTATTTTTTTAAACTTTGCATGCTATTTTAAAGTTGAATTGCACTTGGTCTCTTAGATAGAGACATTCTCCTTGAAGAATTGGTATCTGTAAAAGATCAAACAAATTTAAACATTATTTGAAGTATAGAGAAAACCCTTCAGGGCCTCTTTTTTGGGCCATATTTTATCTAGGTCAGAGGAAGTTAGGCAGAAATGGAGGCCCCAAATGGGAGATTTCAAATGAAAAATATTGTGACATTCATTTACATGTCTAAAACAGAATAAAATAAATAAAACTGCCTGATATACATGAATAGATAACAATTATTGCATACCAAAGCACTCATCTTCACAAAGTATCAAGAAGTACACTTACCAACTTCGATCTGTGCACAGGTGGGTGACCTGATGACTACGATCAAGTCAAACTCACTTGACCATCCTACAAATGACACTGTCCTCCTCACCCACAGATGTAATTTTTCCAATCTCCAAATGACGATAGTGGTCCACAGCTTGAACCTTTGCTCCCACAGAAAATTGATGGGCCATGATCACAAACGTTTACTCACATTCACCCATTGAACATTTGGCGCCAAAACATGCTGTGCTATTGCGCAATTGCATATACATCCACAAAAAGTAGTCCCGAGAAGATTTATTAATCAACAAGCAAATTTACTCCAAAATATGTTTTGACATTTGAGTTAAGCAATATGCTTGAGTTTTACATCATTTATGTAATTAGTAAGAGTATATAACAGGAATTACCCTCTGTGGTGATCCAAAGGTTGTGGGTTCGATCCCCGGCCATGCCAGGATTGAACTCATGATTCCATTTCCCATACGAGCTGAGGCCCATGCCAAAAGGGTTAACCCGTTGTCCTTGTAAATCTGTGACCGGGTGGGTTGTCATGTCAAGGACCTGCGACATGACAATTCAGTGAGGCAGCACTATATCTGCTACAAGTAGGTCTCATCATGAAATGACTGAAATAATGTTGAAAGTGATGTAAAACCCCAAACAAACAAACAAAACAAATAACAGGAATTACATGACATGTCCCAGGCGTAGTGATATTGACCTACTTCTGGGTGTGAATTCAACATCCTGTCCTAATTCAAAACAGGGATACTCCAGAAGTATGATTGCTTTTCCCTTAACTCAGCTTATTTTTCACCGATTTTGAAAATTAAAAAAAGGGAGGAACTTATTTTTTATACAGCTGTCATGTGGAGTCTGTCAAGTGATCATTAAACCTATATTTTTTAACAAATTTACCGGCAGTCAGATCTCTTATCAGTGACTATCTGTGTGATAAGTGAAAGTGTACACACAAAATTAACTCGCTAACCCTTGCCTGGACCCTTATTTTTTATTGTTCTATATCCTTGTCAGGACAAAACATGGTGTTAGAAGGGAGGAACATTGTGTATAGGTTGTGCAGGACGTCTCCCACAAGCTGGGCAGGCAAGGACATGTGTGTATTTTGACTGGTCGGTGGGTACCCCGAGTCAAGGCAAGCCCAACTCGGGAAAACTGCCTCGTGGCTCTCCCTGGTAATGAGGACACTTTGGATATTCTGCCTACAGCTTAAGAACCACAATGTTTATTTACTTCCACAAGGAATGGTGTAACTGCTTTTTTCAGCCCCAGATAACCATTACCAAACTTTCACCCTGCAAGTGTAAAAGACAATGATGGTGATGGTACTATTTATGATTAGAGTGAACAATTCTATCAGCACAGAAAAGACATGTATCACAGGGAACCTGTTACTGCAGCCAAGATTATGAATGCCAAATTTGCTTATGAAGCTTACAAAGCCGGAAAAGAGGTCAATATGACAGTGACTGGTATAAAGGGGCAACATTGGGTAAGGAACAGATGTACAAGGTCTGCTTGGTTTAAGAACAATCCAAAACTTTGTGATTTCTTACTGTCCAATGACACACTCAAAGCAGAAGGCAATCCAAATGATGACCTGTGGGGTGTTAAGCTCAGTGTCAGGAACCCAGATATATTTGATCAAGACAAATGGATGGGTAAAAACTGGATGGGTGAAATACTGACTCAGATTAGAAGTGAATTAAGATTAAGGTGAATCACTCAGCCTTATTCTAGGCATTATGAATGCTCAATTCACACTAACTGTATATACATGTTTACCCCACTCATATGGTGATACACACCATCTGGGCCTGGGGTTAGAATAGTTTTTTTCCCTGGTTTTTTGTCAGTTTGTAAGAGGCGAACAAAAAAAACCCATGGCACCTTGTTTCCAGTGAGGTGCGACCTGTAAGGGGAGGATATGGAGTTCTGCAGGTTGAGCACTGGACTGGTTTGGCAGAAATACCGGTCCAGTTGCAACACACCTGTTTGAACCCAAGAACACCCTAGACTGGAGGACGTTAGGGCACGATGTTGTCCAACCGGCTTGTGGAATATAGCTCCACACATTTTTCCAATTTTCAAAAACTAATTTTAAAGAAAATAAGATTTAAATTTGGTATATTTTAGAAATATTATCAATCATGATAAGTTCTCCATTAAGATGAAATGTATGGTAATTTCTTCACGCTTATCAAAATATTATTAGCTTAACAGATTAGCATAAGAGATGTGTGGAGCTTGCCTGGTGAAACTAGTCAATCTGGGGTACATGGGCAATGAATAATAAACACAAAACATATGGCATAAAACAAACAAAAAAGACAAAGGGTAGATACGGAAACAGACTCGGACAATGACTTGAACATGAATGAGAATAGATGGCCCAGATTGTTATTTGCAGAAAGTTTATACGCTGAACATACCAATGCAAAAATGTCCCCCTTTGCAATCGCAAAATACCAAAAACTTTAAAAAGATGAGAAATAAGCTATTGATTAAGGTTGAGCGGAAAAGCCATGCGGACAAACTACTACGATGCCGAATGTTGGCCACAGTTCCAGTTTTAATAACAGCTCACAAGACCCTCAATAATAACGGAGTTATAAATTGCCCAGATTTGTCTGGAGTTTCTGAAGAGGAGATAGTGGATGAGCTGAAAGACCAGGATGTTGTTCAATGTAAGCAGATATTTATAAAAAAAGATGGTGTCAAAGTTCCTATCAATACGTTTATTCTGACATTTGAAACAGCGCAACTACCAACATCTATTAAAGTTGGATATTTAAACATCACACTTGATATTTTTATTCCAAACCCTCTGTGCTTCTTCAAGTGTCAGAGGTATGGACATGGATCTGATCGATATAAAGGAAATGTAACATGTCCGAAATGTAACGTGTAGCATAATGGAGAAGAGTGTTCATCAGAAATCATTACATGCATGAATTGTCAAGGCAATCAGCCATAGTATTCGCGGAATTGTCCTTCCTTTTTAAAAGAAAAGGAAATTCAGCAAATATGCCACACTGAAAACATTTCTTTTCCAGACGCACATTAACGTGTAGAAAGTTTTAACAATACAAAAACGCCCTATGCTACTTTCTTAAAAACAAAAGAGACAAAATCAATAGCAATTCAGAGAGAAATTACCTGGCCAATCAATGAAAAGAATTATTCCTAGTTTTCAAAAACCTCAAAATCTTCAGGAGCATCCACTCAAACTCAAACATCCACTTCCCCAGTAATAAATGTTCCAACAGTTGCATCCACTAAACCCTCTTCACAAACTCCCTCCACATCATCTATTATTAAAAACATATATAGCAAGAGACCAGTTAATAAATCAGACAAAAAAGAAACCAAAGATCAAAGCAAAAGTAAAATAAATAGAACTAAATCCTTAGAAAGGATGGATACAGATGATCCTTCCGATATACATTTTACACCTGTTCACTCAAAGCATAATCATAAACTTAAGAATGATTATGTTAAATCCTATATTGAGTCATTATTTTTAATATGGCTATTAGCAGTATCATACAATGGGACTGTAGGGGATTTGAGGCAAACAGGCCAGAACTGGAATTATTAACCCTAAAATACAATGCATCCGTAATTTTTTTACAAGAAACTAAAGATGATTCCACAACATTTAAGGGATATGTGATTTATAATAAAATTGGTTCAATTGGCATAATGGACCGAGCACATGACGGAGTTTCTGTTTTTGTTAAATCCTGTATACCCCAAAGTAAAGTAACATTAAATACTTATTTACAAGCTTCTGCAGTCAGGATTACCCTGCATAATACATTACCTATATGTGCAATATATTTACCACCAAGTGAACCAATTAATATTATAGATTTAAATAATTTGATAACCCAGCTGCCACAGCCATATATGTTAGTTGGTGACTTTAATACTCACAACTGACTTTGGGGTGGCAGAAACAATACTGATGCCAAAGGACGTATAAAAGAAGATTTTTTAAATAACAATAGTTTGTGCCTTTGGAATGATGATTCTCCGACATATTTACATCCTGCTACAGGCTATTTAACATTCAATAGATCTCTCCATGTGCACTCCAAATTTATTCCTGGGACTATTCCTGGGAAGTAGAGGAAAATCAATGGAGTAATGATCATAAGTAGAGGAAAATCAATGGAGTAATGATCATTACCCTATTATTTTAACAAATCCCTAAGTGGAAATTTCATAAAGCCGATTGAGCAAAATTTTAAACATCCTGTTTTCATAAAATTACTCCAGAATTAAAAAAAAAACTGATGTAAATGATCCTCTTCAAGTTTTTACAGATACATTGTATGATATTGCTGATGGGTGTTTTCCCAAATCAAAGCCAAATTCTAAAATTAAAGCAAAACCCTGGTTTAATGATGTGTGTAAAAAAGCTGTCAAAGAGCACAAAAAAGCTTAAATTAAAAAAATTAAATCGACAGCCGACTCAATATAATTTGCACCAATTTTGTATAAAAAGAGCTCAAGCCTGTTATATTATTAAAATAAGCAAAAGAAAAAGTTGGAAAGATTACGTTTTCTAAAATAAATACACATACACCAATTAAAGATTACTAGGAAGGGAGGTGCAGCAAGGATCAAACATCTAAATCATAATGGCCTGTTAATTACAAATCCCACTGAAATAGTTAACACAATTGGTCAAACCATTTCCAAGAATTCCTCATCTGATAATTATTCTACAAAATTCCAACAAATAAAAAATAGAAAGGAAAGAAACCTAAATTTCATATCTCATATCTAAATTTCATATCTCATAACTTAGCACAATATAATAAATCATTTACAATAGAAGATTTGAAATTTGCTTTGGATAAATCTCATGATGTCGCTCCTGGACCTGATCAAATTCACTACCAAATCCTCAAACACCTCCCTGATCAATCAGTTGGGCATCTTTTAGATATTTTTAATAACATTTGGGAAAGTGGTGATTTTCCTCCTTCATGGAGTGAAGTCACTATCATTCCCATTCCCAAACCTGGCAAAGACTCATCAGATTCTCATCCCATTGCTTTAACAAGTTGTATTTGCAAAACAGTGGAACGAATGATTAATGAGCATTTAGTTTGGTTTTTAGAAACTGCAGCTTTTATTTCAGTTACACAGAGTGCCTTTAGAAAAACTTGAAGTACTATTGACCATCTGGTAAATTTAGAAACATTCATACGATTTATTTAATTAGGGAAGGCATACAACACCACATGGAAATATGGGATAATGAGTGGTTTATATGATATGGGATTAAGGGGTAAACACAAGGGGTCGTTTACCCCTTTTTATTCAAAATTTCTTGTCAAATAGACAATTCAGCGTCCGAGTTGGTTCATCACTTTCTGATGCATTTGATCAGGAAATGGGTGTTCCACAGGGTAGTATATTATCTGTAACCCTATTTATAATAAAATAACAGCATTGTAAAGTGTGTGAGACCTGGAACAGATTGTTCATTATTTGTAAATGATTTTAATTTATGTTACAGGTCCACAGGCATGGATACTATAGAAAGACAGCTCTAACAACATCTTAATAGAATACAAGAATGGGCTGATCATAAAGGATTGGGCTGATCATAACGGACTGTGTGTATGCACTTTTGTTAAAAATGAATGGTTCACCCAGATCCTGATCTTTATTTAGGCCAAACTCGGATACCTGTTGTCGAAAAAACCAAGTTGTTTCTTGGACTTATTTTTGACAGGAAATTATCTTTTATTCCTTACATTAAATATGTTAAAAAGAAATGCCAGAAGGCTTTAGATTTATTACGGGTTCTTGCCCATACAGATTGAGGAGAGGACCGTAATGTTTTATTACAATTGTAGAGAGCGCTTGTACATTCCAAACTTGAATATGGATGTATGATATATGGATCAGCACGTCCATCTTATGTCAAAATGCTTGATTCGATTCAAAATCAGGGTTTAAGACTATGCCTTGGTGCATTTCGTACATCACCTGCAGATAGCTTGGCAGTTGAGGCAGATGAACTGCCTCTTGATTTAAGAAGCGAAAAACTTGCCCTTCAGTATGCTGCAAAAATTGCTGATTGATCAATCCTGTACATCCCAATACAATACCAACTTTTGGCATTCACATCAAAGAATCTTTACAATCTTAAAATATAAATCGAAATCAAATAGCCAAATTTCAATATCCAGAAATACCTCCATGGACCTTTGCAACTTTAAATATTAATGTAGCCATGTCAGAATTAAAGAAATGATCAACAGATCCATCCCTTTATATAAATAGATATAGAGACATGAAGTCTATTTTCACTGGATATCAGTGCATATACACTGATGGATCATTTCATGATGACAATGCTGCTGCAGCTGCTGTTAAGGGCAATCATATTTATTCAGAACGTCTGCCAAATAAATAGTTAATTTATTCTGCTGAAATACATGCTTTATACCTTGTTTTAGATCATGTGGAGACTTCTCCACATCAAACATTTTTAATATTTTGTCATTCTTTGTCTTGTTTACAAGCATTGAAAACAAAGGATTGGAAACGGCATCACAGATTTTGTTCTGAGGAAAATAAAGAGATTCGTTTTAATTGGATTCTCAGTCATATTGGAAATGAGGCTGCTGACCAAGCTAGATGCCAAAGCAGCATTGGATAATCGCCCAATAAATATGCTTATTCCTTATACAGAGTTTTTAACGTTCTAAATGGCAATTGCGCTGGAACGAAGCTATTTTTAATAAACTACACAAAATTAAACCTGCTTTAGGTAAAACTGAAGGTGCTTGTAGGATAAACCGAAGAGAAGAGTCTGTTATAACACGTATAAAAATTGGACATGGTCATTTGACTCACTGCTATCTTCCTAAAGGTGAAGATCAGCCTCAGTGTATTGGATGTCAAAGGGCTTTGACTATCAAACAGATTTTAATTGAATGTATCAATTTTGATATTATATTTGAGTCAGCATTTTAATGTACAAGATTTACATTCATTATTTGATACTCTAGATACTTCTGTGATAGTATCATTTTTAAACCAAATAGAACTTTATAACCAATCTTAAGTGTGGAGCTCTTGTTTACTTTGGTCATTGGCCTATTTATCAAGAACTACTAAACATCAAATGGTATTTAAAGTCTTTCAAACAATTTATACAATTCATATTTATTTTATACATAACTGATTTTGTTTAAGTTCTGTGATGTAAGGATTATTTAATATATCTTATCTTGTTATACATTATTATCTTGTCAAACCTTTACCATTTTTAGGCACTAAATGACCTTAGTTGTTATTGTGCCTCTAAGCAACCATTCATTCATTCATTTAAACTACAGAATTCTGAATAATGATTCACCAACATATTGACATACAGTTTTGGAACCTTTTCTTCTTCGACGCTCTCTAGGTCATATTTAGATCATATTTACTGATGAACTTGACAATTCCAAAGTGTAACTCTGCTATGTACAAACAAAAATATCATTTCTACCATCAATTTATGGCACAATTTGCCCCAGTCTATTAAGTGTAGTCCAAGCAGGCTTTCATTCAAAATCAGTTTAGCTATGCTAAATTGTGTTACACCTCATTTGTTTAATCACAGTATTGACAGGCAAACTGAAGTGGCCTTTGTCCAAATCAGAATGGGTTTCAGTAATTTGAAAGATGATTTATACAAAAGGAAATGTATTGATGATAAAATGTGTGTAGTCTGCCACTCTACCAGTCATATTGTATGGAAAAAGTGTAGGATATAGATTACCTACCTATAGACTCTTATATACAAATATAGCAATCACAATCTTTGGCAAGAAACCATATAGGTTACTGAGTGTTACATGAGGCCAACAAGTGCAGGCAGCGGAGACGCATTACTCGCTCCGAATAGAGATGACGTGATCCTCCAAGCCACGCAGGCAGGACATGCTCAGCCCCAAAGCTGAAGAAGACGCTACGCAGGCAGCCCTCACACAGATGCTCAGTTTTCCTTAAAAAGGCTCCGAAATCGCTACTGAGGGAGCAGAATCCACTTGCCTAGAAGATCCACGACACTCAGCATCGTGACAGCCACACTTGCATAGACTTGGGTGTTTTATGCGTTCTCAGGACTTTGTCAGTATCATGCATTAAGGTGTTTCATATGCCTCGCTCTTTGCCATGCCGACCTAGCCAGACTAGTGTATACAGCACCGAATAAAGGAGACCCTTGTGCATTGTATACTCTGTGTCTGCAGTTCTTATTATCTCCCAACTCACATAGGTAGATAGGGTAGCTGGGTTAAGGCCCCGTTCACAGCCAGCGAGTATCATATCTCAGATCCCTGTCCACGTTCCCCAACGATGGAGACATTCCCCATACGCTAGTAGGCTGCAAACCCTGCGTAACAAAAGCACACTTTCTGACAATGAAAACATGATGTTATTTCAATATGTTTATAAGTACATAAAACATACTAAAAGATTTACACCATCATAAACTGTATGAAATGTTTGCAAATTGTATTTTCAATTGATTTATAATTTCAACCACCAATGTGAATCCATTGTTATGAATGTATTGTAACTTTCATCTATTGATCCTCAGCCAGGACATGCTATTGCACTTCACGCTGCTTTCAGTACTGAAGGTGGACTATATCCAGGGCTCTGCTACCATGCAATGTTGTGAGCAGTGATTGGAGCTAGGGAATTAGGCTGTACTACAATTCATGATTCTTGGATAGCAACATAACACTTGAGATGTAGTTTTGAAGATATATTTTAATTCAACACAGTTAGTATAGTTGTAGGTACAGTGCTGAACTCAGGGTGGTCCCCTGTGCATGGTTTATATAAAATAGACCAGCACAAGCAGCCAAGTTCTCAGCCCAGCCTGTCCTTTTTTCTGGAAACCCAATTGGCTAGTAAGTACCTCATTTGCCTACCTGCAGGGTCATGACCTGTCATATGAACTATAACTCAAGTGACCTAGTTTGTGATTGGGTATTATTATTTGACACAGGACAGAGGGCTAGACTTTAAAAGAGAGGAGTAGTCCTGTGCCTGGATTCTAGGAAGGGGCCCTCATTTCTAGGAACAGCAAACTTGTAAACAGAGTAATAAATAATGTTATTTGTGCTCTATGTTTGATTAATGGATTTGTACTTATGTAAAATAAACTTAATTCGATAATCTGACCATTACACTATCTGCATGTTCTGGTGATTAATTTTAAGTAACTAGAATGAATGAATGAATGAATGGTTGCTTAGAGGCACATCAACCACTAAGGTTATTTAGTGCCTAAAAATGGTAAGAATGAATGAATGAATGGTTTGACATTGACACAATAAAGTGCCAAAACTGTAAAAATAGAAACGTAATATTGACTAGAAACAAAATGTAAATGTTAATACAATATGTAGATAACACAAGGATTTATCAACAGCATTTATATAATATCAATCAAATATAATAAATATGTATAATTTGTTTAAAAGACTTTATCAGTATGATGTTTTGCAGTTCTTGATAAATAAGTCAATGACATAAATAAACAAAAGCTCTGCCCTTAAAACTGATTATAAAGTCCTATGTGAGTTAAAAACGATACTATCACAGAAGTATCTACAGTATCAAATAACGTATGTAAATCTTGTACATTAAAATATTGAGTTCTTATAATATCAAAATCGATACACTCAATTAAAATATGTTTAATAGTCAAAGCCCTTTGACAACCAATACATTCCGGTTGATCTTCACCTTTAAGCAGATAACAGTGAGTCAAATGACTATGACCTATTCTTATACGGGTTAAAACTGACTCTTCTCTACGGTTAATTCTAATAGCACCTTTAGTTTTGCCTAGAACGGGCTTAATTTCATGTAGTTTATTAAAAATAGCTTCGTTCCAGCGTGATTGCCACTTAGAACGTAAAAAAACAGAAATATATTTCTTAAATTCTGTATAAGGTATAAACATATTTATTGGCCACTTATCCAATGCTGCCTTGGCAGCTTGGTCCGCAGCCTCATTTCCAAGGATTCCAATATGACTGGGAATCCAGTAAAAACGAATCTCTTTATTTTCCTCAGTACAGAGTTTATGATACCGTTCAAGGATATTTAAAATAAATGGATTTTTCCAATCCTTGGCTTTTAATGCTTGTAAACAAGACAAAGAATCAGAAAATATTAAAAATTTCCGATGTGGAGAAGTCTCCACATGATCTAAAGCTAGGTATAAAGCATGAAGTTCTGCAGAATAAATAGATGATTTATTTGGCAGACGTTCTGAATAAATATGATTGCCCTTAACAGCAGCTGCAGCAGCCTTGTCATCATTAAACGATCCATCAGTGTATATACACTGATATCCAGTGAAGATAGATTTTATTTCATTATATCTATTTATATACAGGGATGGATCGGTTGAGTATTTCTTTAATTCCGTCATGGCTAAATTAATATTTAAAGTTTCGTAGGTCCATGGAGGTGTTTCTGGATATTGAAATTTAGCTATTTGATTAGGATTTAAATTTAAGGATTGTAAAGATTCCTTGATGCGAATGCCAAAAGTTGGTATTGTATTTGGTTTATTTTCAAAAAGATCAACATAATTTGGATTGAATATAATATCATGTGCAGGATTGTCTGGACAGGCTGCAATTTTTGCAGCATACTGAAGGGCAAGCTTTTCTCTTCTTAAATCAAGAGGCAGCTCATCTGCCTCAACTGCCAAGCTATCTGCAGGCGATGTACGAAATGCACCAAGGCAAAGTCGTAAACCTTGATTTTGTATAGGATCAAGCATTTTAATATAAGATGGACGTGCTGATCCATATATCATACATCCATAATCAAGCTTAGAACGTACGAGCGCTCTGTAAAATTGCAATAAAATATTACGGTCCCCTCCCCAATTGGTATGGGCAAGAACTCGTAATAAATCCAATGCCTTCTGGCATTTCTTTTTAACATATTTAATGTGAGGAATAAAAGATAATTTCCTGTCAAAAATAAGTCCAAGAAACTTGGTTTCTTCGACAACAGGTATCCGAGTTTGGCCTAAATAAAGATCAGGATCTGGGTGAACCTTCCATTTTTTACAAAAGTGCATACACACAGTTTTCTTTAAAGAAAACTTAAATCCGTTATGATCAGCCCATTCTTGTAATCTATTTAAATGTTGTTGGAGCTGTCGTTCTATTGTATGCATGCTTGTGGACCTGTAGCTTAAGTTGAAATCATCAACAAAAAGTGAGCAATCTGCTCCAGGCCTCATACAATCAACAATGCTGTTAATTTTAATAATAAAAAGGGTGACTGACAATATACTTCCCTGTGGAACACCCATTTCCTGATCAAAAGCATCAGAAAGTGATGAACCAACTCGGACCCTGAATTGTCTATTTGACAAAAAATTTTGAATAAAAAGGGGTAAACGACCCCTTAATCCTATATCATATAAATCGCTCATTATTCCAAATTTCCATGTAGTATCGTACGCTTTCTCTAAATCAAAGAAAATGCTAACCACATGCTCACCTTTTAAAAAACCCTCTCTTATAAATGTCTCTAAACGTACCAGGTGGTCAATGGTACTTCGAGTTTTTCTAAAGCCACTCTGTGCAACAGAAATAAAAGCTGCAGTTTCTAAAAACCAAACTAAACGCTCATTTATCATTCGCTCCATTGTTTTACAGATACAACTGGTTAAAGCAATGGGGCGATAATTATTTGAATCTGAGGAGTCTTTGCCAGGCTTAGGAATGGGAATAATAGTGGCTTCACTCCATGAAGGAGGAAAATCACCACTTTCCCAAATGTTATTAAAAATATTTAAAAGATGCCCAAGTGATTGATCAGGGAGGTGTTTAAGGATTTGGTAGTGAATTTGATCAGGCCCAGGAGCGGTATCATGAGATTTATCCAAAGCAAGTTTCAAATCTTCTATTGTAAATGATTTATTATATTCTTCCAAGTTATGAGATGTAAAATTTAGTTGGTTTCTTTCTTTTCTTTTTTTTATTTGTTGAAATTTTGCAGAATAATTATTGGATGAGGAATTCTTAGAAATTGTTTGACCTATTGTGTTACCTATTTCAGTGGGATTTGTAATTAATTGGCCATTATGAGTTAGATGTTTGATCCTTGCTCCACCTCCCTTCCCCGAAATTTTACGCACCATATCCCAGCATTTTTTAATCGGTGTACGCGTATTTAATTTGGAAACATAATCCTTCCAACTTTTTCTCTTGTTTATTTTGATAATATAACGGGCTTTAGCTCTTTTTACTCGAAATTGGTGCAAATTATATTGAGTTGGCTGTCGATTAAATTTTTTCAGAGCTTTTTTGTGCTCCTTGACAGCTTTTTTGCACTCATCATTAAACCAGGGTTTTTCTTTAATTTTAGAATTTGGCTTTGATTTGGGAATACACCCATCAGCAATATCATACAATGTATCTGTAAAAACTTGAAGAGGATCATCTACATTGTTAAAAAGTTCTGGAGTTATTTTATTAAAACAGGATGTTTGAAATTTTGCCCAATCGGCTTTATGAAATTTCCACTTGGGGATTCGTTCGTCTGGTGGAGGAAAATGGTTATTTAAAATAATGGGATAATGATCACTACCCCATTGATCTTCCTCTACTTCCCAGGAATAATCTAAAAATAAATTTGGAGTGCACATGGAGAGATCTATTGATGTTAAAGAGCCTGTAGCAGGATGTAAATATGTCGGGGAATCGTCATTCCAAAGGCACAAACTATTATTATTTAAAAAATCTTCTATTATACGTCCTTTGGCATCAGTATTATTTCTGCCACCCCAAAGATAGTTGTGAGCATTAAAGTCACCAACTAACATATATGGCTGTGGCAGCTGGGTTATCAAATTATTTAAATCTGTAATATTAACTGGCTCACTAGGCGGTAAATATATTGAACATATAGTTAATGTATTATGCAGGGTAACCCTGACTGCAGAAGCTTGTAAATTAGTATTTAATGTTACTTTACTTTGTGGTATACAGGATTTAACAAAAACAGAAACTCCGCCATGTGCTCGGTCCATTGCATCTATTGAACCAACTTTATTATAAGGTACATACCCCTTAAATGTTGTGGAATTATCTTTGAATTTAGTTTCTTGTAAACAAATTACAGATGCGTTATATTTTTGGGCTAATAACTCCAGTTCTGGCCTGTTTGCCTCGAATCCTCTACAGTTCCATTGTATGATACTGCTGATAGCCATATTAAAAATAATGAGGATAAATATAGGATTTAACATAATCATTTAAGTTTATGATTATGTTTTGAGTGAACAGGTGTAAAATGTATATCGGAAGGATCACCTGTGTCCATCCTTTCTAAGGATTTAGTTCTATTTATTTTAGTTTTGCTTTGATCTTTGATTTCTTTTTTGTCTGATTTCTTAACTGGTCTGTTGTTATTTACATTTTTACTGGATGATGTGGAGGGAGTTTGTGAAGAGGTTTTAGTGGATTGAACTGTTGGTACATGTATTGCTGGGGTAGTGGGTGTTTGGGTTTGAGTGGATGTTCCTGAAGATTTGGAGGTATTTGAAAAATAGGAATAATTCTTTTCATCGATTGGCCAGGTTATTTCTGTCTGTATTGCTATTGTTTTTGTCTCTTTGGTTTTTAAGGCGGTAGCATAGGATGTTTTGGAATTATTAAAACTTTCTACACGTTTACGTGCCTCAGGAAAAGAAATGTTTTCGGTGTGGCGTATTCGCTGAATTTCCTTCTCTTTTACAAATGAAGGACAATTCCGCGAATACGATGGGTGATTGCCTTGACAATTCACACATTTCATGGTTTCCGAAGAACACTCTTCTCCACTATGCTGGGCTGTACATTTCAGGCAAGTTATGTTTCCTTTGCATCGATCAGATCCATGTCCATACCTCTGACACTTGAAGCAGCGCAGAGGGTTTGGAATGAAAACATCAACTCGGACGTTTAAATATCCAACTTTAATAGATGTTGGAAGCTGCGCTGCTTCAAATGTCAGAATGAATGTGTTAATTGGAATTTTGGCTCCATCCTTCTTAATAAAAATTCGTTTGCATTGGACAACATCTTGATCTTTTAGTTCATCCACTATTTCCTCTTCAGAAACTCCCGCCAGATCTGGGCATCTCATCACTCCTTTTTTACTATTGAGGGTCTTATGAGCCGTTATCAAAACTGGAACTGTGGCCAACATTCGGCATCTTAAAAGATTGTCCGCATGGCTCTTCCGCTCAACTTCAATTAATAAACGCGCTCCCATTTTTTAAACTGTTTTCGGCACCCCGGCAATGCCTTGAATTCCCTTTGCAATTGCAAAGGGGGACATTTTTGCCAGGGTATGTTCAGCATCGGAACTTTCCGCAATTAAAAATCTAGGCCATTTTTCTGTTTTATTTGAGTCATCATCACTATCTATGTCATTCCTAGGTCGTTTTTGTTTGTTTTGCGCCATGTGTGTTATTTTAAATTTCATCAGTTAGGTCCCCTACCCACCACGGAGCCCAACAAGGGGACGCCTTTCTGGGCCGGTAACTCCAAGCCCTGACGCCATGAGGATACCCAACATGACATACTCTAAGAATAAAAACTCCACCCTTTCGGATTTTATTTATATCCCTCGATTGACCCAATCAGCAGTAATCTCCTTTCAGGAAATATATTTATCAATTTATCAATTATTCTTAAATTTTAAACTTTGAAATTGTCACTAATAAAAATAAAATAGCCAGAATACATTAAAGGAGATATACCACAAGCCGGTTAAATCAGATCCAGGCCTAATCTGATCTGCCTGTCTGGTGAACATTTGGATCCAAGACAGGCGTGTTGCAACTGGACCGGTATTACTGCCAAACCAGCCCAGTGCTCAGCCCGTCAGGATTCCATATCCTCCCCGACACAGGTCGCATCCCACGGCAAACAGGACGCCCCTTTAGTCGCCTTTTACGACATGCTGGGGGGCAGTGGGGCTATTCTTTAATCCCCGCACCCACAGGGGAGTTAAGTAACTAGAGGAGAAATAAATATATGTTTAAATTAACTATGCTAAAGATGAAATCTTCATATTGGGGTTCTATTTAAGTGATATGTGCACTTCGGAAAATATAGATTTGATTTCTTTTCTTTTTTTTTGCAAACGTTGAAAAAGAAAAAAATAATAAAAATGACTTCATACCCAAATGATGAAATATTTAAGAGGTTCTATTTGAGCAATATGCATGTGAGAACATATAAGATCATATTTTTTTGCAAATATAGAAAATATGAAAAAAGTGGCTTCAGGCAAAAACAAATATGCATATTAGAACATAGAATTGAATAGTTGTTTTTGCCAACGAAGAAAATGGGAAAAGTAATAACTTTGTACAAAAAAAGCAAACAAAAAACAAAAAAAAACAAACAAAAAACAAATATGAAATCCTCAGATTGAGAATATTTATTTTAGCTCAGACACATTTCAAAAGAAACTATAACATGGAGGCAGTTTCAAGAATTCATGATTTTGAAACTGAAAATCTAAATATAAAAAAAAAGATACTTTGTTTTATATGCAAATGCAGAGCACTTTGTCCTTTCCATAACTTATGTAAGTCCAAACCACTGTCCCTAATCAATGACCAGTCAGATATTCTGAAATCTTGAGTTTGATACCATAAGTCAGCCATGAAAGGGTCATAGATTAGGGCTGGAGATGTCACAGATTAGCGTTAATACACATATTAAAACACAGGTCGTGGAAGAGTACAGATTAGAGCACATGTCAAAGATTATGGACAGAACACAGATTAGTGACCTATAAATTAAATCAAATGACTCTGAGCTTACACAGACTTTACTTTGAAAATCACTTACCAATTTTATGTAATATTCTGCATACCTGCATAGTAAATGGACTTTGACAGTCAGTCATGTACCCAAGAGTGTGACAAAGTGAAATCCCTAATCTTTCTGAAAAGTGGATTTTCTGCCTTTTCTGGATACTATTGACTGTCATTATACCATGTGAAAATTTTCTATGACGTGAGGGTCCATTATGGAGGGGACTGACTCTCAGTTAAAGCATTCATGAAACCTGACTTTCAGACACATTTTCTTTACATAACATGAATGTTTATACCCTAAAGAGTGCTTTCATGTAGTAGTACCCAAAATATTCCCTGTTAACAACTTTCTGTAGCACTTGAAAGTTGATCAGTTGTCTGCTGAAACCTACACCAGCAATTGAACACTTTGTCAACAAGCTTTGTTTAGCTGGTCTGTGATCTTGTATAAACACCTAATGAGTTACCAGTTGTGCACCTGTCCAGCTTGGGAAACAGGGTGGAGATGTTTTGTACAATTTATCAATTTATTGCCAGGAGTATCTTCAGAACAACAAAAGATTATTTTAATATTATTTGAATCAATGAAATAACTCATGGTTGTGAAAAATATTTTATGGTTGTGACAAATATCTTATGGTTGTGAAAGATATATCATTTATGGGAAAAGTATACTATTTATTTGAAAAGTATCTTATGCATGTGAAAACCTTTCTGTCAAAAAGGGAAGACATGACTCAAAGGCTGCATGGAATCCCCCTTAACTTAAAGGCCGTGATATTGAAAAAGTGGCAATAAACCCTTTGATCACTGGTTGGGCCTTAAATCAAAAGGACTTTGAATGGCAAAACTGTGAATGCTGATAATTGGTATCAGTAAAATTTAAGATTTGACCCTCTTTGATGAAATTTGGGGTTTTTCACACCACTGAATGGGAAGACATCAAAGGCTGCATGGATTCCACCATTAAGGCTGGGCTGTATAGAATTTTTGTAAACTTTTTTTTGCAAACATATATAATATAAAAAATAATGATTTTTCTTCATTTATAACTTCATAAATATTCATCCGTTTTTAATAAATCTACCACCAAAAGAAGGCCAAGAAAAGGCACTATCATCATGATAAGTGTTATCTTCCAATTCATTCTCTAAATAGTGGGGAAAAAAATGGCCAAAAATGTGTTGCTCCAATTTTGACAATTGGTAAACAACACCTCCTGTAACTTACGGAGCCCCCTGACAGGTCAAAGGTCAAGGTCACACAACACACTTCCTGTTTAGTACTGGCAGTACTTGGTGGTCACAAAAAATCATAATTCTCAGGGCAGATGTTCTTTAGTGGATTTCAGACAGATAGCCTGCATGTATGTCAATTTTAAGATCATATATTGTTTTCAGATACCTTAAACCACTGTAAAATCGCCTAGAACCTTCCAGGTTTCATGAATGCTTTAAGGAATACCAGTGATTCATGATTTATTTTCACCAAGGACAGCTCATAAGTAACTTAAGATTTTGGATTGGCGTTAAAATAGTTCAAATAAAATATATTACACTTTTGTGATATTTAGGGACTTTGTTCCAAGAGATCAACCATGTCCCACATCCGGACAGTATTTATTAATCATGGGAACATATGATTATGTTCCCATATATATATATATATATATATATATATATATATATATATATATATATATATATATATATATATATATATATATATATATATATGAGAAGCAGTTTCGGAGTCTTATTGTGCCATAAGGCAAAAATGATTTGCCTTAAATATTAATTTTACATTTTGATTCACATTCAAGATTGTTACTCTCCACAACACGTGCTCATGCCTATTTCATATATTCAAAAGTAATTCAGAATGGATCATTCGTAAATTGGGAGGGGAGTGTATTTGAAATATCTGGTTGAAAGATTATACCATTTACATAATTCTGTTCAGGATTTTACATCACTTACAGTGCTATTCAATCAGTTCATGGTGAGGCCTGACATATAAGCTTTGCCCAAGAAGAAAAAGTTAAGATTTTTTTCCTCCTCCTCCCTTGAGGAATAATGATCCATCCCCTGCTGACTATTTTTGTCTGACTATTTCGGTATACATGGCACTAAAATCTCAATCCTTATTGTACTCACTTTCTTATAATAACAATGACACCAATTGGCCATGTTACCCCATGTGATGAAATACTTTACTAATTGGGTCTTGGTTGCTTGAACTGGATGTGTCCTCTGTGCACTCAACCAAAGAGTTGAAAATGCCGTTTACTTGCAGAGCCAGGTATAAATGCTGGATCTGCTGTGGAGAGTATCACAGTTTAGAAATGTTCAGTGTTGGTTGAGCTGTTCACTACTCTCCATAGCAGAGCCAGGATTTATACCTAGCTCTGCAATAATTGACCATAATCAGTGAGTACTGAGAGGTCACGCTCATAACAAGCTTCTTTTATAAGCCAATCGACACCAAGTAAAAAATGTTGTCACATGTAATAACACAGCCAATCAGTATCCTTGTTTTGGTAAGAAAGACTACAACAACAAATACATGTGCAAGTATAACTCAGTCAACTGGGGCCCCCATAGGGGGGTATGAAAAACCCAATAATCCCCCTTTTTTTTACCTAAAAATCCAAAAATCCTTATCTTTTGTAGCCAAAAATCCTTAAATATTTTTCCCCTCAAATCTAAAAATCCAAAAGTATAAAACAAAAAATCCTAAAATATGTTTACATTAAGTACAAATTTATTTGGCAATGAATTACATAACATGCATGATATAACATGATATTTAGTGTTTCACACAGGTCATGCCACATTACAAAATGTACTTGCAGAGTCCACTTGAGCCCACAGAGTTTGAAATTAACAGTAATCTCACTGTTATAGTGATACGGAGACACCCAGTCCTTTTGAACATATTCAAAATTAGTAAAAAAAGTAATCTGTGTCTTTCCTTTTTTTTGAAACTCTTTTAGGCCTAGTGGCCCTTGTGACTCTGCAACCACCCTAAAGCTTTCCTAGTCTATTGTCTAAGTGGCACATGCAGCACCACCTGGTGTGAGAGCTCTGAATGCCTCAGATCTGACAAATACAAAGGGACCAGCCAGTTATTTCTGATGGTGGGGACCATAGAGTGTCACACAAATATTTATCACAAATATCATGAAACTCATATCTAAATCATTAATTGTTTGAATTAATAATCCTTTATTACTGAAAAATCCTAAAATCCAATTATCTTATTAAAAATCCATTAATCCTAAACACTTTCCTCAAAATCCAAAAATCCCAGATATTTCACCCCAAAAATCCAATAATCCCTCTTTTTTAGGCCAAAAATCCAATAATCCTAAAACCCTATGGGGGCCCCTCAACTGGTGTCAGTGTTTTGGATGTGTGTGAAGTTTGTTACTTATTCACTTTTCACAGTTCATTATTCAGATTTTTTTCAAAGTCAATAGATGAGGTTATCAACATGTTATATGTGCAATATTGTTTTCAAAATGTCACTGGGATGTATTTTGTGGCACTGTGAAAGTGAACTGTGAAAAGGAATAAGTAACAAACTTCACAAATGTTTGTTTGGGCAGAAAGTGAGTGCACCTGATGTGTGTGCGAGTATAAGCCAATTGGGCAGGCATTGTGAGTGCACATGTGCAGGGACCACCAATTGCCCACCTGTCTGTGGATTATGCAATCGACCTTGCGGAATAGATTGAAACAGTGTCATGCCTATTACGGCAGAGGTAGTATATGACTCTACCTCGCCATGCAGAGTAGCTGTTCACATGAGGAACAAGCATTGAATACAAGTAGAGATCAGTCATCCATAAATAACAAAAATAGTCTGTCCCCAGCAACTGACCTGTAATAGTTCTCTCATCATGAATTGCTACATGGGTTTTCTTCCAACGTTCCTTTGCAATATCTATAATATTTTACTGTGTGAGACAAGTTTCCTCCTTGGCACTTCACCCATTTTAGTTGATAATTTCACAAGGAACACTTAACTCAATAAGAGAAATCATAGATTTGACCAAGTAAAGAAAACTCCTTGACAGAGAAAGGATAGAAATACATTTTACTATAATTAAACTCATATAGAATATCAGATATAAAGAGAGAACCAGCACATTTAGTATCCACTCAGCTTTGTGGACTTCAAGTGGACAGCACAGGTTGTCAGAGTTGTGTTGTTGTTAGCACCATCGCTGTTTCTATATTGGTTAGTATATAGGACAGACTCGTTACTGACCGGACATAAAAGGAGACGATCTGTGTGTTATGCGGGTACTGACCACGGGGACTGTTAGCTTCATTTAGCTCATCTCCAAAAATCTGCAGAAATCAATACTTGACCAAAGTTTATGAAGCTTTCATTCAGGTAGGTCAACGAGTTATTTAAAGTATATTCTATGTTGATTTTAACCATTTTGTTGTGCTAAGCTGTTATAGAATACCCATGGTTAAAATCAACAAAAAAGCTTTCCATGAATTCGCATTGCATTCTCATGCATTCTATTGACTTCTAACCTCAATATTGACACCATTTGTCCAGACCAAATATAAACAAAGAACAGAATATCTTTCAGGGCTTGGTGGAAAAATATCTGATTCATTTATTTCATGAAAAGCTCAAAGATTTAAATGCTATCTAAATAGTTATTTTCCCTATCTGAGGATTTTATTTGATTTTATTTGATATTTGATTTTCACTCCTCCGCCGAATAATAAATGGTCCTTCGTTAATGGCTTGTAAAATAGACATGCAGACCACAAAGTTGGTTGTAGGAGGCAGGAATGTATATAAGGATATATAAGACTCCATCAACTGTAAAGCTATTTTATACATCCAGCTGGGTGCCGTACCAATTTACACTGATGGCATACTATTTATATGTTGTTTAGCGGGCATTTAGACTACCATTGCTTATTGACACGAATTACCACAGACTATCTGAAAAGACAAGACTGCTTCCCCTGTATATTCTATATCCATATTTGTATAAGCTCACATAATTTGTTTCCTGTTTACCAACAAGGTTGATTTGTAAACATGGCAAAATGAAAATAGTCAACGTGGTTTCCCCTTAATATTGACAGTTTGATTGAGGTATTAGAAGTTACCTTTATAAACATTTGAAAGGAATGTCATTAATGAATTGATGTGATTTGGGTGCGGCATGATGATATTGTATGGTACAGGTACATGCTGTATATTGTATACCTTGTTTTCAGTTATATCTATGATGATATATTACAGCTTAACAAAAAACTATCGCAGGTGGTAAAATATAGTGCGGATCTCCTTTATTGCCTCATTAAATCCTATCCACCATAAAAAGCACCATTATCCATATCTGGCTCACTTGCATTCATGTCATGGCTTTACTGGAAAGCACAAGTGTCTTGATAGAAAAATATGTTGTTTAAGAAATGTATAACAATTGTATTTTGTTTAGATTTTTAGCAAAGGAAAAATGGAGTTTGGGTGCTTTAAAATGGCTAAAATGTTGGGTGCAATTTTTGCATGTTTATCTAGACACCGATGAAAAAAGCCTCCCAACATTCTCTAAAACAGAAACACAACTCATCTTTGATTCATTCACACGTACAGGGTATACTCTATGTCCTAATTATCCTTTAATCCCATAAAGATCCCATATAAAATGACATTTGCACATTAGTTATTATCCTTCACCCCTAAAGGGTTGGAGGAACGTGATGTCCACCACCGACGCAAAATTAAATGCCCATTTATGACATTTTACGACATTCTCTGGTGTTGACAATGTGTTAATATTATGCCACGTGGATTATGAACCTATGATCCCAGTGCCTTATTGGGCATATTTAGTTATAACCATGGTTATTAATTATTGCAATGTCGTCTCAGGATGGACAAGTTCAGGAAAACAAGTTTTTTTGTCGTGATAGCCATGAAGTCGAGATAATTGAAGAATTGAAGACAAATACTTTCACGGGCCTCAACGCCTTACTTGATTACTATACTACATATCCTTACAGTGATATATTGCTATTTTTCAGGATATACAAAATGGAAAGACTGGTGAATATTGCAACTCTCCTTGTTATACTTGGTAAGAATATGTAAATGTAAATGTGTGGGATGGGGAGTGTAAATGTATGGGAGGGGGAGAATATATAAATGTATGGGATGGGGAGAATATGTGAATGTATGGGAGGGGGAGAATATGTGAATGTATGGGAGGGGGAGAATATATAAATGTTCAGGAGGGAGAGAATATGTAAATGTTCAGGATGGGGAGAATATGTAAATGTTCAGGAGGGGGAGAATATGTAAAGGTTCAGGAGGGGGAGAATATGTAAATGTTCAGGAGGGGGAGAATATGTAAAGGTTCAGGAGGGGGAGAATATGTAAATGTTCAGGAGGAGGAGAATATGTAAAGGTTCAGGAGGGAGAGAATATGTAAATGTTCAGGAGGGGGAGAATATGTAAAGGTTCAGGAGGGAGAGACTATGTAAATGTTCAGGAGGGGGAGAATATGTAAAGGTTCAGGAGGGGGAGAATATGTAAATGTTCAGGAGGGGGAGAATATGTAAAGGTTCAGGAGGGGGAGAATATGTAAATGTTCAGGAGGGGGAGAATATGTAAATGTTCAGGAGGAGGAAAATATGTAAATGTATGGGATGGGAAGAATATGTAAATGTATAGGAGAATACATGTAAATGTATAGGATAGGGAGAATGAACTCGATCAGGAATTCCTGTCAGAATGACCAAAATGGCCGTTGACTCCAACCAGTCCTGACAGATCGCACATATATATCTGCCGCTAGATGGAGTTGGCTGGTAAACCGGCTAACTTTGGCCCTAAGAGGAGGTCTCATGTTTGTGCCTCTTCCAGAGTTTTATATGCACTAATAATTGAATGGTTCCTTTCTTGGAAACGTTGTGACACGTTCCATGTAACATTATATTTTTAATGATTAGTATTGAAGGCTTGTGAGTTTTAATAATTATGAAAAAGTTTTGTCTTTATGTTTGGAGTTTGTCAATAAGATTCCAATGATCAAATGCTTTGCAGTATTTATCACAAGGTGTACCAGATTAGATTGATTTAGAGCCATAAATGTACTAATGAAAATATTGCTGAATAAATACAAAAAAACTAAATAGATTCACAAAAACAATATCATCTTGATAACATTGTTTTGATTATTTTCAGCTGCAGGTTTAGCAGATGCAGACAAGTGTTTTGAGTGTTCCAACGTTGATATGAGAGCAACTTTTCCAAAAGAATACATTGCCTATCTTGAAACAGCTATAGGAAAAGAAGTAGATCCCACCGTCTCTTCTAAGTGCAACGATCCGTTTGACCCATTTCTGAATAATAATTTGCTGGTCAACTGCAATGGATCCTGTTGGGTAAGACTTATTATAAAAGATATTTTTAAAAAGTCAATTTTAGTTATCTGCTTCCATTTTATGTATGGAACTCTTGCAATATATAATATTATAACAAATGCATATATCGGGATTGGAGACGATGAAGGCTTGTGTTTATACGTCAGAGATTTCTGTGTACATGTCATTCTGTGATGCATTTGATTTGTACTCTCGCATAGCGAGTCTGGGAAGGTGGCGCTCAGCACCGTGCACATTTCCTTCAAGATGGTTGTATATCTTTTGAGGGTTCTGGATTATATTTTTCATAATCAAACGCATCGTCACCAGACGAGATTTACGGCCAGGCCATTTGATATTTGGGGGATGGAAAAATATAAATATCATTTTCAAAAAGGAAATTGCATACAAATTCTTTTTTAAAAAATATATTTTCTTTTTCTTTTGCCGTACAGCTATTGGTGGGGCTCCGATGTCACTTTCCCTCTGATGTCCGTCTGTCGCCCTATCAACATCAAAACGTCATGAACTGTATTCAGTGAACAATTCAACATGTTTCATTTAGCTTAAATCTTTGAAATGTTTATCATTGGGCTCTCCAAAGGAACTTGTTGAGAAAAAAAATATGCTTAGGTGAGCAGTCACGCCTCAGTGGACGCATATAAGCTTAAATCTAATGATTTTGTTTGTTTGTTTGGGGTTTTAGATCACCTTCAACATTATTTCAGTCATTTCATGATGAGACCTTTTTGCAGCAGATATAGTGCTGCCTCACCGAATTGTCATGTCGTAAGTCCTTGACATGACAATCCACCCGGTCACAGATTTACAAGGACAATGGGTTAATCATTTAAGCACGGGCCTCAGCTCATATGTGAAATTGATCATGATTTCAATCTGAGCACGACCGGGGGTCGAACCACAACCTTTGGATCACCACATAGGAATGGTGCTAATAAGCTGGCGCTCAAACCAAATGCGCCATGGCCGCGGCCTCACGCTTTTGATAATAACTTTTTACCTTATTTTAATATGGGATATAACTTTACTACTAACTAAATTTATATATTTTTTTTTTGCAGAAGAATGATGGTGATACTGGTTTTGTATGGAGATTTTGTTATCCCAATGCCCCCATCTGCCCATACAAAGATATGAGAGATGAGAACGATGCTGGGACAAACTACTGCTGTATGGGGGACAACTGTAATGCTGCCTCGTCAGTCAGCCACACTATTACCTTGCTGACAATCACAGCACTCGCCCTGGCACTCTACTTGGTGTATTAAACATGCTAACACA
This sequence comes from Amphiduros pacificus, assembly GCA_949316495.1. Lineage (NCBI taxonomy): Eukaryota > Metazoa > Annelida > Polychaeta > Phyllodocida > Hesionidae > Amphiduros > Amphiduros pacificus. The sequence goes on from OX439007.1 coordinate 42,668,876, forward strand.
TTAATCAATGCTTCCATTTTAAAGACCTTGTGTCTTGTGTTGCTTGGTTCCTTACTCATGATACAAGGACCATGCAAATAAATATTTGCACCAATTGAAAAATTACCTCTATATTATCTGTATTTACAAATTTTATATACCTTGCATGTTCATTGAATTATATATATGAGTGCATGTATATCATGTTTTATAAAATTGTAAAAGATATCAGTAATGCATAATCTATTTCTTGAAATATTCAGGGCACGAAGACTAACCTACTATGCAAACTGTTTTATTATATCTTATATATACATAATGTTCTTATTCTAATGATGTTATCCTATTTCATGGGAGTATATGTAGCCTAGGTAATAAAAATATCCTAATGGAGTTTTTGTTGGTGTTTATCAGAGAACACATTATTTATATATTGATCAACATGATCAAATTAGATCAATTAATGCATTGAATTTGGAATCTATCAACTGTCCTGGGAGTGCAGACCTTGTTGGGGCTGCATATAACTCTCGTTATATCAAGCCAACATGTTATTGTGCTTCAAGTAAACTTTGAGCAAAATATCATGCCACGAGAAATGACAAAAACATATTATAACACTCTGACCTCCACATTGGTTAAATATACACGAAAAGAATATTGAGTAGCATGATAGATCGGTCAGAGTAGGCGGAGAAAAAAATATCCATGATGGGGGAGGGGGGCGATATTCAGAATGCCAAGCTTGAAGAAAAAAAATAATGGAGAATCCTACATTGATATTCATTAACAACCCTAACTATTTATTGATATTTTTAGCTCCCAATGCCTGAGCGGTGCGGGAGCTATGGATTCAGGCTCCGTGTGTACGTGGATCCTTGTGTGTATGTGCGTGTCTGTCAACCAAAGCTCTTTGCTATATAATATCAGCTATTTTGAAAGAAAGGCTCCAAATTATTACCACATGTGCATCCCTTGATGACAACCTCAATCAATCATGACCTTGACTTGTAATTTAAGGTCACAAGCTTCAAATTGTTTTTTCTATATCTTATCACCAATGTTACAGGCACAGTTTCCACATTTTCCTCATTAAGGCACATATTCGGTAGCACCCATGATAGCGCCATCTGTTTTGGCTTAATGGGTGTCCCCCTGACCTAGTTTATCAATGTTAACTATTTTGTTTCTTTGTCATTTATTTAAATTTGTAATAATGTGAAAACTTGGTCAAATAAATGAGATTCTGACTTCTGACTTCTGACTTCTATTCGCTGTTCTCAAAAATGACCTAGACCTTGAAAACAAAGGTCAAGGTCAACACTCTTTAAAACAGCCAAGCAAATGCAGTTCAAGCACAATCAAAAGTTGAGGCCTGAATTCTTGCCAAACCCACCATGAGAATCTATTGATAATAAGATGGATCACTCTTCAAAATCATCACACTGAAACATAAAACTGAATTAGTTATTGGGGTTCCTACCAAGTATATATTTACTAGATATTCAGCTCTTTTCCATGGCAACAAGATTCTTTCTGGGCCTTACCATTGAACACCTTGTATCAATATCAATACCTGCCCCACTGTACTTGATGATAGTAGATGCTAGTTGCATTATTCAATTTTTAAATGTTTTATTATCATTATTGCGATTATTACATACACAAACATGTATAGTTCATGTTGAAGTATCTTTAATAGTAATTTCAATCAGGGGCATGCTATAAGAATACAATTTATCATTATCTTAAATGTAATGTTTAATTAGTGTAAGGCTATAAAATAAACTATCGTGACGCATTATATGTACACATCAGTAACATAGGAGTACTGCAAATACAAAAGTAGGAAGCGGAAGTGTCAGACATCAGACTGACGTGTAACCAAAAATGCATGCAGTCTTTATCCCCATTTCTTATACATATTTGATTTATATTTAATATATGTATCTCGTTTGGCATCCCTTGCATCATATTGTTGTTAAATGTTAACAGAGAAACACGTCCATACTGTTCTAAGGTTGGTAGCTAGAATTAATCTTTATTACTCTCTCTTATCAACCACGTGATGCACACATACAGAGTCACGTGATATAAGCTGATTACAATAATGGGAAATGCCTATTCGTAATTACAGATTTTAATTAATGGAATTTTAATTGTTTAATATTGATTATTTAAATCTTGTATTAACCAATAATATAACATTAACCAATAACACGTGACATACCCATCCTTTATATAGACATGATAATGAAAGCAATGTGAATTAGAACATATTATGTTAGAGCACAGGAATTTTACCTGTACCATACATCATGGTTGAGTGGTCATTGAGACCACCTCTCTCACCCTGTAGGCTTTTAATCTTACCCTTAAAATAACATTAGCAGCAAGGAAACATTGGTATTTTTCCATATTGAAACTTAAAATCATGAGCATAATATATTGATATAATGCACTAAGGCAGTGGTTAACAGTATGCATTTGGTATGTAAAAGCTTGTTGATAAATCTCAACTATGGGTACTAATAGCCTTATTAGTTTACTATACTTAATTGAGTAACCCATATCAATATGTTCAAGTATCTTTTGTTGAATGAGTAGAAAAGTCTCCATTATTTATGAAAGTGTGTCTATTTTTATCCCTTCTCTTTCTTCTTCTTTCTCCTTTGATATGAAAGTGACTTCCTTTTCTGAAACTGTCACCTTCATGTCCACACTTCTGCCCCAGAAAATGTCTACAAAACTTGTCTTTTTCCATCCAAGATAATAAATGTCTATGTTTCGTGCCACTGAGTGTCACCTTGAAATGACTTCTTTTCCTCTATTCATGGTTGTTTTTCTTAGAAGTCCTCTTATGAAAGCCAATATGCCAGAGTTCTGTCCTAATTTGAGACATCAAAACCCCTGGACTGAAACCTAGCTGGTCTGGTGCTGTTTTTCTTTTAACTCCTCCACTGGGTATGACGACTGATGTTATTTGGCTGCCTGATAATAATTCTATCATGCTACATAGTACATGCTACATAGTACGATAAAATTCTTCATTACGTGAAAATATTTTTGATATATGATATTATGGATGGTGTTAAGCGTTTACAGAAAAACACTTCCATGCTGTTTTTAGATTGGTAGCTAGAATGAATCTTTATTGCTGTCTGTTATCGACCACGTGATGCACACACAGAGTCATGTGATATAAGCTGATTACAATGATATGACGATATCATGGCTAGAATGACTATGCCCAATCCAAGGCTGGTCAAATATACAGAGCTTGCACCACAGGCGATATCAGGCTGTGAATGATATTTGATTCGGTTTTCCAAACTCACCATTATAGGGGACATCCTCTGGATGTACCAAACAATGATATCTGTGAACGTTATTTCTGAGGAAATAAACATATATGCAATTAAAATATATGTCATTAACATATATGTAAAATATATGTCATTAAAATATATATAAAAGTTTCATTTGCATTAACATATATTTATGATTGGAATCTAAAGTATTACTTCATTTTTGTATTGAAATTCTTTTCATCTTAAACAGGAAAGATAGAATTCTGACACTGGGACTTATGGCAATTTGTTATATTGGGGCAGTCACATTGATAGATGTCAGTATAGTTTCTGCAGCGAATGGGGAGGGGATCTGTCATTCTTTCTCTCTGTCAATCCAGAGATATTTAAACATGTGTTAAATATATCTGGTCAATCTTTATCATCTCCTCTGAAACTAGAGGGTCGGAATTTTGGTTATTCATCGATAAGATGCAGTTTTTCTATTTGTGGACCAATTCTATTTTCAAATTCTATTTTTCATTAAAAAAAATCTATATCCAATTTATATCTCTGTACAAACGACCATAGCTCCACCCAAGACATTGAAAATATCTGGAACATTGAGTGCCTCATTCTTGTTATCGCATTATAGCCTCGTTCTCAAATGCTCAGGATTTTTCTAACTTCACTTTCCTCACTGTTTTGAACACATTTATAGAACAAAGAGAGAATTTGTTTTCAAATGTGAGAATGAAGTTGGTCAGGAAAATCAATATTTGTTATGGAAAAGGTCAAGAATTTGAAGATTGCAAGAATTTGATAACACTAAATTTGAGATTGTAAGGATTTGATAACACTAAATGTTTGGGGATTCTGTAGGTATTCAAAGGTACGATGAAATTTCAGGCCACTACTGTAAATATTCGGAAACATTACAAAAAGGTAATGATCAATATAGCTCTGGGGCCATAAATCCCAAAACAGTTCTTTTATTGATGGGAAATATTTTGGATAATTTATACTGTACATACGTTTTAGCTATATCTGTTTAAAATACAGACTACAAAACAGAGACTACTCACTGTAATTGAATCTGTTAAGACTCTTTTTGAAGAAATCTTTGTATCCATCGCCACCATTTAGGATATATGAATTTGTATACACATAATAGATGGCTTTGGCATCTAAGGGCTCATACTTTGGTTGGGAACAGGCACTACACCGCACATTGACTTCTACCACTCGACCGCCAATTTCTCTGTTTGTGTCAAATGTTACCTGTATACCTGAAACCATTCACATTCAAGATCAAGGTCATTGATAGTTACACACAATTAAAAAATTTCACATTTTCAAATTTTTACATTTTCAAATTTTTACATTTTCAAATTTTCACATTTTCAAATTTTCACATTTTCTAACAACCTGTTATTCCGACACCATAATGAGGATTCACATAACCTTTAGAATATGTGTAATTAGACTATTGGTTAACCTAATTAAAAGTTCGTTATATGCCAAATTGCAGTTTTCTTATTTAACTTAGTTAAATAAGTTCATAATATCCCATAAAAGTGGGTCAAATAGCTTATAGTATCGTTCTCGCGATACCTGAGAGTTGCAGGAATCCAACATGGGGCTTATTTGGCAAATATTCAATGACTGATATCTCTAACATTTCCTGAAGCACCGCACCAGTCATCTCAACTTTTTCAACAGTGTCCCTGTATGGAAAGATGGTCAATAAATCTCCCATGGTAACTGGACCTATACAATATAGATCAAAATATAAAGATTCCCATGCAAGCATCATATATAGATTGTTTTCAAACATGAAATATTGGAAGTTTTTATTCAAAAATACAGATGTCAGAATATACAAGTACATATATACAGAAATATAATGTTTTATAGATATTGGAATAAGAATGTTAATAAATTATAAACTCAATATGTTGGTACTCATTTATGAGCATGTGTAGGATATCAGAATCCCGTACTTTGAATGTTTGATGTTTATTTACTCCAATTGTTTGTTTTTATATCTTAAAGGTTTTGAATATGAATATATTGAGAATTCTTGTGTACCTTTTCCAACAGAGCCTTTGATGCCCCCGCTATTCCATACAGCTATGCCAGCATTGGTCCAGAAATCATCCTTGGGTGAAATCAGCTGCGTCATGTAGTATACAACCGCATCTGTCGCTAAATTCCCTGCAAATATTATCACTCCTGGTTATTTGACTTGATTTTGTTTGTATACATCCTTTCAGCACTGTTTAGGCTGTATCAGGTCAGAGAGAAGCCGGTCGCTGGGACTGAATAAATTTTCTTTTCAAAGAGTAATCGGGGGGATCTTTCTTTTACATTATCATATAGACATGGTAGCACAAGCCACGACCTTTGGTATCCAGTACAAGTGGAGCTAACTGGACTCATGGTACTCATTGTGGTTAAAGGGAATAACAATGCCAGAGATGAAATCAGTTTTGGCCCTTTTCAATGCCCAAAATACTCAAAAGGACGTTTAGAATCAAAATAAAAATATCTTAATGAAATTTAATACACCATAGGGCCTTTTATAACCATTCTGTTAATCACTGTTTTAGATTTCGGAATTTCACTTAATCTCTTGATTTTTTGCCTGACACACAGCAATCATGAAAAACAACTGCTAAGAAACACAACACACATAACAACGGTCAACCTCATCACACACTTATGGACATTTACTATCATATGTTCCTCAATAATATTTTCACATTCTGCTCCAAAAATCTTTATAATTTATATAGATTGTAATGGTAGGTGAAACTAACCCACTGTGCACTCTTGCAATCCACATGATCCACTGTCGCCATTCAAGTAGACATATGTTTCTCCAACACTTTGATTCTGCAGTGCTATCATAGGCTGCTTCCATTTTTCCACCTCTGCCAGAGTATCAACATCTGCAAATTGCATGAATATCATAATATTTCTGTACGGGAGAACAAGTTAAAAATATGTGTAAAATTAACCTGCCACTACCAGAAAGGTAATCTGAAATTATACTTTCAAATTAGGGGTACATACCTTGAGGTACAGATCCATCTAGAAGTATAGGATTCCCCTCATACTCAACCACACTGCCATCATCATCCCAGGTAATATTGAGATATCCCAGGTATTTACCAAAAGACTTGGCTGTTACAACTAAGGCTTTACTTCCTGAATCACGAGTCACAACAGTGGGGTATCTCCCTGCTGGTTTATCTGGAGGGTTCTCACCTGTAAAGATCAGACCATATTAAGTGCCCGTAGTTTAGGAACACCAAAACATAATAATATTTTTACTTTATCTTACTATCTCTTACTAATGCAATGTATAGTAGAGGGTCTGTATCACACTATCTGATCTGTATAAGGTCAGATCGAAGCCTGTTGCCAGGACTCAATGCCCTACTCTTATTTATGTGCTAAATTTGCATTAGCACATAACCATAAAACCACATCCTTTGATAACTGGAGCAGTTGAAGTGAGAAACAGCTGAGTAGCACATTTGTTTTACATGAAAGTAGCCCCCCCTTGTTTATTTGTATGAAATTCTTATGTATTAGCCCCTTGATCACAACTCAAAACACTTCAACTTTTTAATCTCCCATACTTTTTTCTAATATTCCAACTCAAATGTCTGGTATGATAAGGGAAAACACGTCACATAAACATGAGTTCTATTTAGTGGGGTGGTGGAGTTCGGTGCAAAAGGGACAAATACATGTAACAAACCTGAATAGAGGAAAGTATGGCTATGGCCGCCAACTACAACATCCACATCTTCTATCTGTTTGGCCAGCTGTTGGTCTAATGTGTATCCACCATGTCCAAGAACGATGATTTTATTTATCCCCCTTCTAGTCATATCCTGAACTTCCTTCCGCACAGCTGTAATCTCGTCCATAAAAACGAGATTTCTAATACCAGCTGGAAAAAGAATGTTATATTGATAACTATGAGGGAAGATTTGGTTACACATAAACAAGAAACATAACTTCTCTTTATTCTCTTATTTTAGCAATATTTGGAAAGATACACCGTATACACATTATTTATTGAGGTGTGGACAATTTCAGAACTGTCCTTCCAAAAAATAAACATTTTCACTTTCATAAAAGTCAAATCTGTTTCTCTGCATTATAGATTGAGACGGCAAATTTGAAAAAGTAATCAACTGTTTTGGTGATTCTTTTGTTTGTGTTTGGGGTTTTCCATCACTTTCAACATTATTTCAGTCATTTCGCGATGAGACCTACTTGTAGCAGATATCGTGCTGCCTGACTAAATTGTCATGTCGCAAGTCCTTGACACTACAACCCACTCAGGTGGGTTAATATTGTTACATTGTTATCACGGCTATTTCGCACCTGTCATTGTCAATAATCACTCGATCTCAGAAATGTACATCTGTGAGGACATTATTCCATTATGAATGCTAACTTCATTTAAAATAGACACTACAGCATGATTAACCGATTGTGAGCAATACATGGGTTTTAACTACATCAACTATTTACACCACTTCAGCGTAATGACTGAATGAATGAATGAACGAATGAATGGTTGCTTAGAGGCACATCAACCGCTAAGGTCATTTAGTGCCTAAAATGGTAAAAATATAAAGGTTTGACAAGATAATAATGTAAAACAAGATAAGATATAAACAATCCTTACATCACAGAATTTTAACAAAATCAGTTATGTATATACTAAATATGTATAAATTGTTTAAAAGATTTTAAATACCATTTGATGTTTTGTGGTTCTTGATAAATAGGTCAATGACCTAAGTAAACATGAGCTCCACATTAAAATTAATTAAGGTTAATAAGTCCTGTTTGGTATAAAAATGATAATATCACAGAAGTATCTGCAGTATCAAATAACTTATGTAAATCTTGTACAATTAAATACTGACTCCTAATAATATCAAAATCAATACATTCAATTAAAACATGTTTAATAGTCAAAGTCCTTTGACATCCAATACATTCGTTATTTGATCCAGTATATATAAGCAAAAAAACCTGTTAAGCATTCTTTTCACATGACATATCAAAAAAATAATTTGTCCTATGCTTCCATAGCTTAACTTTTTTGCGAAGAAAATGATATGAGAAAAGACATTTTCTTACAAACCTTGATTTACTATACCAGTGGTTTCCATGGTGACATATCCGACGATTCCAATAGTTTGGTTTCCATAATTAAGATCAACTGAAGGTTGAAATGTGCCATTTAGAATTGGGTCATTACTGACCAGATTAGCAGCCAAAAGAGGACTGGATACATACTTCAAGAAGGGCAGCAAGCCGCTTACACCATTAATAAATTCATGGTTCCCAAAACACTGAAATTATGTGTAAAATAGTTTGTATATCTTGTTAACACCAAGACTTACAAATAATATGTAAAATATGTATTACATTATTATCCAAATTCATCGACCCATAAGCACAATTAGTAGAGCATTGGTTATATGTATGCCTTACTGGGTTACAAAGGATCCGGATCTTTGTGACTCATTTTAGAAAAAAAACATAAAACTAACATTTACCCGCTTCACCACGATGAATTTCACACGCATTGTTGATCATTCTTGATTTTTTTCACAGTGGCTGGGAAATCAACTGTAGCCCAGATACTGTTTACATGTTGTGATTTTAGCAAAGATCATTTACACACAATACCTGATACCCCTTAAGACCAACAAAAATATCAGATAAAATCACTTGAAAAAGTAAGATGGAAATTCAATTCACTCTACATTCAGAATAGGGTGCTTCCCTGGTGTGATTTATATGTAATAAAAAGAAACATTGTTGAAACGCAGAAAGCCCATCATTAAGTGTGGACAGAAAAGTTTTGACAGTTTTATTGGATTTTTATGGGTGTTTATCAGACAAAAACATCACGATAGGTTCTTATGTACACTGCTCTCTCATTTTTGTAGCTATCTCACCGCAATTATGTTGCCTATAGCTATTTAACTATGTCGATATATATATCGCTTGTGTGCACGTAGTTATCTCTCTAGCTAGGTAAAGTATGTCCTATCTGAATTTAGCGTCTCTCACTTGTGGAACTATTTCACTCAAGTAGACAGATGTATGGTGATAACATATTAGTGAAAAGGCTATCTAAAAGAATATCTGATAAGTTATAGATTAGTTTGTTTGTTTGGGGTTTTACATCAACATTGAATCAGTCATTTCGTGATGTGACCTACTTGTACTGGCCTCAGCTCATGTGTGAACTTGTATCATGAATTCAATCTCGGCACGGCCAGGGATCGAACCCACAACCATTGGATCACCACAGAGGAGGGGCCCCCATAGGGGGGGTATGAAAAACCCAATAATCCCCCTTTTTTTACCTAAAAATCCAAAAATCCTTATCTTTTGTAGCTAAAAATCCTTAAATATTTTTCCCCTCAAATCTAAAAATCCAAAAGTATAAAACAAAAAATCCTAAAATATGTTTACATTTAGTACAAATTTATTTGGCAATGAATTACATAACATGCATGATATAACATGATATTTAGTGTTTCACACAGGTCATGCCACATTACAAAATGTACTTGCAGAGTTCACTTGAGCCCACAGAGTTTGAAATTAACAGTAATCTCACTGTTATAGTGATACGGAGACACCCAATCCTTTTGAACATATTCAAAATTAGTAAAAAAAGTAATCTGTGTCTTTCCTTTTTTTTGAAACTCTTTTAGGCCTAGTGGCCCTTGTGTCACTAGTAAATGACAACTGAGATAATTCCTCACTAATTAACTCTTGCTGCTCATTGGGTGTCTCCGTATCACCCTGATCCTTTATCAGGTCCAAAAGATTGATCAAAACCTCCTCATTCAGAACAATTATATCATCCTCTGGAACATATTCATAGTTAGTATCATCTAAAACAGTGATGACATTTTCTCTATCTATGACACATTGTTTTTGATTTGAGAACTCTGTGGGCTCAAGTGGGCTCTGCAAGTAGATTTCCCCTTTACATTTTCCCTTCTCAAGCATATCTTGCCTCAGTTTACATATATGCACATGTTTGATTGTTTTAATAACCCTAAAGCTTTCCTAGTCTATTGTCTAAGTGGCACATGCAGCACCACCTGGTGTGAGACCTCTGAATGTCTCAGATCTGACAAATACAAAGGGACCAGCCAGTTATTTCTGATGGTGGGGACCATAGAGTGTCACACAAATATTTATCACAAATATCATGAAACTCATATCTAAATCATTAATTGTTTGAATTAATAATCCTTTATTACTGAAAAATCCTAAAATCCAATTATCTTATTAAAAATCCATTAATCCTAAACACTTTCCTCAAAATCCAAAAATCCCAGATATTTCACCCCAAAAATCCAATAATCCCTCTTTTTTAGGCCAAAAATCCAATAATCCTAAAACCCTATGGGGGCCCCAGAGGAACTAGTGCTAAAAAGCTGGCGCTCTAACCAACTGTGCCACGGCCGGTGACCATGTTATAGATCAGGGACAGTGGTCACTGTTCAAGCCTACATTATATATTTTTATCTCATACTTGGTGCTTCAAGAGGGTGTTCTGCACCTATGAGATATTCTTTTGCAGATCACCCCTCTGCCGAACTACTTTCGCAGATCACCCCTCTGCCGAACTACTTTCGCAGATCACCCCTCTGCCGAACTACTTTCGCAGATCACCCATGTGCCGAACTACTTTTGCAAATCATCCTTGGTCCAAATGACGAGGGAGATCCTTCCACCAGAACCAACTTGAGAGATCTGCCAGCCTGAACACTGCACTCACATGTTCTTGCCTTAGGAAGATATATATCAATAAAGGACTACAGACAAAATAGAGAACTAAAATATTAAATCTACAAAGTCAAATACATACCATTGCATCAAAGCCCAGCTTCTCTGTGAAGTACGCAGAGGCATTTCCTTGGTAGTGTGAAAACCACAGAGTTCCGTCATATTGATCCCCAGCACTCAAAAACAACACATTTTCATGGGAATTTCTAATTTCTTTTACCTTATTTTTAATTCTAGGAATACCCCCGAAACATTTGCCTGAATCAATATCCTTTTGACGACAAATGTTTCCATAATGATTTGTTTCTTCAAACCTGCAATGTATGTCATTAACATGAAGGAGTGTTAGTGTAAACTGACCAAACACCTCACAAACTATGGCTAAGATAAAAAAAGTCAAGCTTTGTAAAATCCCACCCATCACTCCCAGAATCCCGAGAATACCTCTTCGCTCTCTCAGATGGATGAAGCTTGTGACCAGGTAACAGATAGATTCTGTTCCTTTTCTATGCTCCCTCGAGCATAACGAATCTCAAGGTCTTATGATTATATTGAAAGTTGTGTTTCTTGGAAGTGATGACATGCTCTCCTGATTATGGTTATTTTCATTTGTCCAAAGTTAGTTTTGCAAATCTGGATGATCACATTAGGCCCTACCTATATAATCAGGATGATCAATCAATCAAATCAATCAATCAAAGGGGATATTTATATAGCGCCCTAAGTCAATCTAATCTACATTACTTATATGCCATGCTGAATAAATGAGTCTTGAGTTTAGCTTTGAAACTGTCAAAGTTGGTGCATAGTCTCAAATTCATTGGGAGTGCATTCCACAATACAGGTCCAGCCTTACAGAAACTGCGATCCCCATAAGTCTTTTGATTTGTCTTAGGGACTTTTAACAGCATTTTGGAAGCAGATCGTAGACCTGGACGCTGGTCCAACACAATGAGATCACATATATATATTGGTGCTTTACCGTGTAAAGCCTTGAAAACCATTGTTAGGATTTTGTATTCAACCCTTTTTGCCACTGGTAGCCAATGAAGTTCCTTCAATAGTGGCGTCACATGGTCGTATTTCCGTCCCCCCAGAATCATTCTGGCAGCGGTGTTCTGGATTTTCTGCAAGCCATTCATCAGTGATACTGGTATGCCATATAACAGGCTGTTGCAATAATCCAGCTAACTAGAGATAAGGGCATGGATTGTGCGTATACGAGCTTCATGTGAGAGGAACTTCCTGACTTTTGACAGCTTTCTCAGTTGATAATGGCAAGATTTAATGATGGCCTTAACTTGTACGTCCATGGACATTGTTTCATCAAAGAAAACTCCAATGTTTCGCACACTCTTCTTGGGCTCGATTACTGATGATCCGACCTTTAATGGGGGGAAATCAAAATCCGGCTGAAACCTTGATCGTATCACGCAGGCCTCAGTCTTCCCATCATTGCACATAAGAAACAGAAAAGCCAAGCATAAACGTACATCAAGAACATATGACTCCATTTTTATTACATTACTTCTGATAGATGCTAGCACTTTTGGTTTGAAGAAGACCATGAGCTGCTTGTCATCTGCATAAAACTCGTAATCCATTTCATGCTTTCGCATAATATCTCCAACTAGGAGTGTGTAAATAGTGAACAAGATGGGTCCCAATACACTGCCTTGAGGAACACCAAATTTGAGCTCATGGGTTGCAGAATACTGCCCATCAATTCCAACCTTTTGTGTACGGTTTGACAGATATGACTTGAACCATGCTAAGACATAATCCCTGAAACCAAGAAGGTGGTAGAGAATGCTAAGCAGCTTTTCATGGTCAACTGTGTCGAAGGCACTAATTAGATCCAGAAGAACAAGGAGTACACCCTCATGTCTATCCAGTGCCATGAGAATATCACTATGCACTTTGATCAGTGCAGTTTCTGTCGGGTGACCTTCCTTGTAGGCCGACTGATGGATCAGGATGATCACATTAGGTCCTACCTATATAATCAGGATGATCACATTAGGTCCTACCTATATAATAAGGATGATCACATTAGGTCCTACCTATATAATCAGGATGATCACATTAGGTCCTACCTATATAATCTGGATGATCACATTAGGTCCTACCTATATAATCAGGATGATCACATTAGGTCCTACCTATATAATCAGGATGATCACATTAGGTCCTACCTATATAATCAGGATGATCACATTAGGTCCTACCTATATAATCTGGATGATCACATTAGGTCCTACCATTCATTGAATTTATATGCCTGTTCTATTTCTGCTAATGTTTGGGGCATGACCTTATTCAATACCTTGAACAGTTTCTATCATTGATCAATTCAAGTATTTAGATTCTGATGATTTTAGTAGGGTAATAATAATAATAATAATACTAACATTTATATCGCGCTGATACCAGTCAAGACTGTTCATAGCGCTCAGTCCAGAACATGCGTTCTGAAAAGATGGGTTTTGAGTCTATTCTTAAAAGAATCGACTGTAGTGCTAGTTCTAATGTTCGATGGTAACATATTCCATATTCTGGGACCTATTACCGAAAAAGCCCTATCGCCTATAGTTTTCAGGCGCGTTCTCGGGACACATAGATATGTACCATCATTTGATCTAAGGTCTTGTTCACCTTGTTTAACATGCAGGAGGTCACGCAGGTAAGGGGGTGCCTTACCATTTAGAGCCTTCCATGTCATTAAGAGAATTTTAAATTTTATCCTGGCATGCACTGGGAGCCAATGCAATTCCCTCACTTTTTCTGATATGTGATCGAATTTCCTGAGCTTACACACAACCCTTGCTGCAGCATTCTGCACATAGTTTCCTAATTTCGGAATTTGGTAGACCAGCCAGTAGTCCGTTTCCATAGTCCAAAGTGGACGTCACAAAGGAATGAGTCAGAGTAACCGCTGTCTTTTCATCCAGACAGGGTCTAATGGCAGCGAGGTTCCTTATATGGTAATAGCCCTTTTTACACATCTTTTTGATTTGAGCCTTTAGGTTCATGTTTGAATCTAGTGTGATGCCCAGATCTACAACACTGGCAGATGGTGATATAGATGAAGCACCAACCCTAATGGAAGTGGGTAAGTGAGTACCGGTATCCCTTTTGTCTGTGCATACTAGCATTTCTGTTTTACTATCATTTATCTTCATTTTATTTGATATTAGAAAAGATCTTACCTCATCAACGCATTTTTCAAGATTAGTTTTACTAATTTCACCATTTTTCTCAGATGAGTGATCAATAGGAATGTAGATTTGCGTGTCGTCTGCATAAATATGGTAATTTATATTGTATTTCTTTAGAATATCCGCCATGGGGGAGATGTGTATTGTGAACAGTATTGGTCCTAGGACCGAGCCTTGTGGGACCCCATATTTTATTTGATTAAGAGCCGACCTCTGTAGTCCCACCTTGACACATTGCTTTCTGTTTCCCAAGTATGACTTTATCCAGTTTAGGGCATGACCCCTGATATTGCAGCGGGTATGGAGTCGGTCAAACAGTATATTATGATCAATAGTATCAAATGCTGCAGAAAGATCTAGGAGGAGTAATATGACCGAGTTTCTATTATCTAAACTAAGTAGGATGTCGTTTTGAACTCTCATTAGAGCCGTCTCAGTGCTGTGAAACTTCTTGTATGCAGATTGGAAAGTATCAGTTAGTCCATTTGTGACCAAGTGTGATATTAGTTGTTCCGATACAGCCCTTTCTGTTAGTTTAGAGATGTAACTAAGATTTGATACTGGTCTATAATTTTTCTCTATTAATTCTAGACCAAGCTTTTTTAAGAGCGGTTTAATTATTGCTATTTTCATATTTTCAGACACCTCAGCCTCAGTTAAAGATTTATTTATGATGACAGTAATTATTGGAAGAAGCTCATCCATAAGGTCGTACAGTAACCAACCAGGGAGCGGATCCAGTTCACAGGATTTTTTTGCAGCCTTCTTGATCATCTTCCTGACCTCATCTGGGGTAAGTGGCATGAATCTGTCAAGTACAGATGAGTTCAATTCATTTACATCGTTTGTGCTGACATCTGGTGGTGAGAAGTTGCCAACAGGTGTCGCATCTATATCAAGTCTAATTAAATCATTTTTTTCTAGGAAGAATTTATTAAATCTGTCTGCCTGTTCCATGTCATCATTTCCTGGAGGCATAGGGATATCTTTAGGTTTGTGCATTACCTTATCAATGGTCTTGAAGAGTTTCTTTGGATCATCTTTATTTTCATGTACAAGGTTAGCAAGGTAGTCTGATTGTGCAGATTTCAACAAGGCATTATATTCATTTTTCTTAGCTTTATAGAGTTCCTTGTCCACTTGTAGTCCGGTCTTATTCATTTTTCTCTCAAGTCTTCTCTTTAAAGACCGCTCCTTCTTTATATGATCACTCATCCAGGGACATTGTTTCGCTCTGTCACATTGGCAGTCTTCATTGGAGCGTGCTTATCCAGGATTGAGGTCAATTTGGTATCATAGAAAGCCACCAGGTTTTCCAGGGACATACTTTCCCAGTCCGATTTGGCCTGGAGAACTGATCTGATATCATTTTTCATGGAGGTTATATTCATATTTTTAAAATCTCTGTAACGGATTGATTTTTAGTGGGTTTTGGTGGATATATGTCCAGATTGAAAAGTACCATTTTGTGGTCAGATATGTATTCATCAACTTTTTGGTCTTTTAGGTATTTATTATTTTTGAAAGTAATGATTGTTTCCATGTCTATGCGTGGGCTCATTTATCCATTGAGTCATGTCAAATGTAGATAGAATATCATTGAATTTAATAACATCAGGCTTCATTGGCCTATTCATGTGAAAATTGTAGTCACCTAAGAAGATGACCTCATGATTAAATGACCCATAATGAGCGATCAGTTGTGTGAACTCATCATAGAACTGTGAGTAGGTATACATGTTTCCACCAGATGGCTCTGGTCTATATATGGTAACAATGGTTAAGTGTTTACTTTTAATATGTAGCGAGGATTCCATTATCTCCATTGTGTTTAGTTTTGGTGCGTTTAACCTATTGGTTTTAAAGGGGATTTCAATCCGGTGAAGGAGTCCCAGGCCACCTCCGGTACGTCCTAACCTGGGGAAGGAATGGAATTTAAAACCACCACTTTCTAATTCATTTTTTATCCGTTCATCCCCGGCTTCATGTAGCCATGTTTCCGAAATGAAGAGTGCATGTATCATGTTTTCCCTGATATAATCCTTAATCAGTAAGATTTTATGCTTGATGCTCTGTGCGTTGCAGGATCCGATCTTAATGCATGACAGTTTGTAAAGAATTTTCTTTTTAGTCAGATTATATGTATTTGTTATTTTATATGTATCTCTACTTGCAGGATTAATATCAGTGAGAGGTGTGGGAATCCCATCTTCCCGCTCCATTGAGGAATTTATCAATGGGGGTATCCCTAGACCATAATGTTTTCGGCCTGCAGGACAGCGAATCTCGGCCGAGGTGGGCGTGGCCTCATCAGTGTCGATTCGAAAGTTTGAGTCGTCATAGATCATAACTGGGGTCGAATTGGTGGACTTTGGTGTATGTAATTCCATATTTTGCGTGTTAGCACTAACTACAGATCCAATTTGTTCTGATATAATGGATGAATTTCTATTTAGTGTCGATCTAGTCTTTTCACAGATCGTGGTATCCGATATGTGGGCGTTCCTTAACTGACCACGTGGACAAAAGACACGCTTTGATTCGAAGTTACGTAATCTATTTTTACTTTTATCCGGGTGTTTAAAGATTGAAGTTTCATTAATAGTCTGTTCGCCATTGTCACGTGATTCAGGGTTATTTTTGGCACACCGCGAGTTATTTTTAGCTAGATCGTAGTAAGAATACGGTGTTGTAGTAAATCCGTTTGTTGACATAGTAAAATCGTAATAATGGTTCACTTTACTTCAGATCTCTGCTTTAGTTTTATCGCTGTCAACACATTTTTTCATATTTTTGTTATGTGAAACATAATAATTATTTCTTTTCAGGACGGTGCTATATAGTCTATTAGTCAGACGGTTTGGAATGCTATACCTATATTTATTTGCGTATTGCATACTATGTTCAACAGATGGATGGAGAGATATAGTTAAGCTCTTTGATTTCAAGTTTATACATATGATATTAAATATCTTGCATTTAAATAATCTTGTCTGAATTAATTTAAGATTGTATTTAGCCGGATATGCAGCATTCTTAAAGATCATATTAAATTTCCATTGTTTATTACAACTACATGGTAAAAAGAGGAAATACAAGATATATTTTCTATAAAAGATTTTATTTCTTCAGATCTTACACAAGTACTAGCAACACACAGTTTATCAAGATTATTTAGAAAAATATTTTCCAATTCATTGTTGTATGGAGTTTCTCTACATATACCCCTTGCACAAATTTTAGTGTGTTCTCTCCATCCATTTAGGAAATGTCAAAACCTCCTAGTTCTGGAGGATATCGTCCTGACAGGACTCCGAGGGGCTGCCAGGCGCTGTTCCCTGTCCCTGGCCTCGCCAGTGGTCTGGTTGGCGTGTAGGTATTGGCACTTATACCCGTTGCTACATTTGCCCTGGGCAAAATACACACAAACTTCTTTTTGCGGTACAGGTTCCACTTTGATTTCCCTCAGGACTTTTCGGATCTCGACCAATGCCCTGGCTATTTTGAGGGGGGTGCCAACAATTTTCATTCGATCCACCTTTCCCTCAATTTTCTCCATCTTAGTATCAGATGCTCTACACATCTGCCTGATGGTCCAGCCTCCCACTCCAATTAGCTTCGACGCGGTTTTGAAGGGCAGAGCTGTAGTGACAATTAGATATCAACCTGATACCTTGTTGGACGCGAATTCTGGTTGTGTTGTGGATGGTTTCATAGCCACATTCTCCTCATTGGGGTCCCAGAATTCCTTTATGTTTCCAGAGAATTCTTTTGTAGGCCTAATGAGCCTTGTCACTCCAGTCACCCAGTCATTAGCAGCAGACTCTAACAGTGTGTGATTTGACGATGAGGTAACTGCATCAGGTGTAGGTGAGTTTTCACCTCATCAGGTGAGTTTTCACCTCATCAGGGGTCATGATAATTTGGAGCTGGCCCGTCTTATGGTGCTGACTATTATATTTATTTCTTTGTTTATTATAGTTTTCCTTGTCTTCCGGCATTCCTGATCTGTTCATCTTTCTCTAAAGTCATCTCTTGAGAAACCTTTCGTTCTTTATCCTGTCATTCATCCATGGGACTGGCTTCCGTTGTGAGATCTGGGCAGTTTTCCATGGTGCATGTTTATCCATCAGTGACGTGAGGTTCATATCATAGTAATCCACCAATTCTTGCAGTGATAATTCATCCCACAACTGTTTTTTTTCTGTTTAATGCTATAAGATCTGTTTTAAGCACATTCATATAAAGTTTCCTATAATTTCTGTAAGTAACTGATTTCTTTTTTAATTTTGGAGGAATCAAATTGAGCCATATTTTTATTAATTTATGGTCAGATACATATTCGTCTACTACATGTCTGTTTCGTGAGTTGTTGCCTTTAAAAGTTATGATTAAGTCTAGTGTGTTGGCCAGTCGATGGGTGGGCTCCTCCTCCCATTGAGGCATGTCAATGGTGGGTAATATTTCATTAAACTTGATCACATCTGGTTTATGCGGTTTATTCATATGGAAATTATAGTCTCCTAAAAAGATCACCTCTTGGGTAATTGCACAATAGTGAGATGCTAGTTGAATGAATTCTTCATAAAATTCTGAATATGTATATCTATTTTTTTCAGATGGTTCTGGTCTGTAAATAGTTACAAAAATGATTTTCTTTTTTCTAGTGGTTAAGGTTACCTCCATGATTTCCATGGTTTTTACCTTAGGTTGTTTTTCTTTAACGTTAGGGGGAACAGTGTCTTCTAAAGTTCTTTTTTCCCGCCAAAAAAAGTCATTTGAAACCCAAAAAATGACATGGTCCAAGACGATTGCTTTGTATAAAAATAACTACAAAAAACATTTCAACCTTTAAGGTGTCAAATGATTAGGGATAGATTTTTCTTTCGATTTGATTTTTAATTTGTTTTTAAAATTTTATCATTCTTAATCATTTTACATTTAAAGTTACAGTTAAAAACAGAAAAAGATGGTTTGTTTGGTAACAATTTTAGAAAAGATAGAGCTAACTTGAAAAACATTTTTGTGAACAACTACACTATCAATCTGTAGAACTTAGGCATTAATCTAAAGCTAGAATGATGTTATTTAGTTTAAATAGACAGAATTTTAAAAGATGTCTTATAACGCAAGTAATTTGTGTTTTTGTAAATAAAATTATTCAAATAAATGCAAATTTTTGACACCATTTGGTAATTTTTGACTTGAGTTTGAAGAAAGTTAGGTATCTCAAAATATAGACCATTAATCAAAATTCCATCTATTTAAACTAAATAGAATAATATTTGGAGTAAACCTGTTCTTAAATTTTGGTAATTAAACTTGCAAAACTTCTCAATTTTGTCATAAAAAGCGTGGGAAATTTGGAGAAATATGATATTTTGTTTACTTCTAATTTTGTATCACTGGGCAATGATGAGGTCGAATGCAGCAACTACTGGCTAATGGATTAGTCATAAAAGATCACTAAACGATGTTTATATGTGTATATATCAACATTGATCTCCTTTGGGCAGAAGTATGTTACCTATTTAGCTTACTTTGGTATGTTACAAAGGTGCACTATTTCATGTAGTTCAAGGAGTAATGACGTCATAATGGTGCTGTGGCTATTCATCAATGAAATAGTGACGTCATACCTTTTGGTAACTAGGCAACAATCAACAACACATTTCATGCAGCTGTGATCCTCTGTATGAAGTGTCCCTGTTCCCCCTAACGTTAATAGAGACATGGTTACATGAATATGGGGATGAGAAGACACAGGATGAGCTGGAGGAAGGAGGTTTAAAACTCCACTCATTCCCTAGGATAGGCAAAAACGGAGGAGGAATTGCTCTGCTACACCGGATCGAAATTCCATTCAAAACAAATAGACTGCACCCTCCGTCAGTAAAAACCATGGAACTAATGGAGGCATCTCTTAACCTTAAGGGTAAAAGGATGACATTTGTAACCATATACCGACCAGAGCCATCTGGTGGAAATAGGTATACTTACACAGAGTTCTATGATGAACTAACTCAACTTATTGCACACTATGGATCATATAATCATGAAGTTATATTCCTGGGGGACTATAATTTTCATGTGAACAAACCTACCAAACCTGATGTTGTGAAATTCAATGATGTTTTATCTACATTCGATATGAACCAATTAGTAACTGAGCCAACACATCGACTGGGTAACACTTTGGATCTAATCATTACCTTTAAAGGTAACAAATTTATTAAGAGTCACTCGGTTGATGAATACATATCTGATCACAAAATGGTCCTCATGGAACTGGACATTTATCCGCCAAAACCTACTAAAAAGACGATACAATATAGAAGTTACAAAAATATTAAGGAATGATATCAAAAATATTATGCTAGAAAATAGAGCATGGGAGTCATTATCACTCGAGGAAATGGTAAGATTCTATGATGAAAAGTTAACAGTCATAATTGATAACCATGCCCCAATCAAGGTTGCCAATGTATCTAAGCGGAAGCCTGCGCCATGGATGAACAACCATATTAAACAGGAAAGATCAACAAAAAGAAGATTGGAAAGGAAAATGGAAAAATCTGGATTGCAAATTGATAAGGAAATATATAATTCCCACAGAAATAAATACAACTCTTTATTGAAGACCTCACAATCTGAATATTTTTCAAATCTAGTAAATGAACACAAGCATGATCCGAAAAAACTTGTTAAGGTCATAGATAAGGTCATGCATAAATCAATGGAGGTCCCGATGCCGCAATCAAACTGTGACACGGAATTGGCGGAAAAATTCAACAATTATTTCCTTGAAAAAATTGATACAATACGTAAAAATATTGATGGTCATAATATGAATGTAATTTCACCACCAGATGACACTACTAATAACATATCGCCAATATCAAACCAAAACAAACCAATCCTTGAAAGATTCACACCTCTTACTGAGGCTGATGTTCGTAAGCTGGTGAGGAAGGCATCAAAAAAGTCATGTGAGTTAGACCCAATACCAACGTGGCTACTTCATGACCTTATTGATGACCTCCTGCCTATCATCACAGCCATCATCAATAAATCATTAAAGGACTCTGATGTGCCTGAAAATATGAAAATTGCAATAATTAAACCCCTGTTAAAAAAAATTGGACTAGAACTAATTGAACAGAATTATAGACCTGTCTCGAACCTCAGTTTCGTCTCCAAGTTAACGGAAAGGGCAGATGCAGATCAATTAATATCATATCTGACGATTAATGATCTCACTGACAAATTTCAATCTGCATACAAAGAGTATCATAGCACTGAAACGGCACTACTACGGGTACAAAATGACATTTTAAGGGACCTGGACCAGAGAAAAACGGTGATTCTACTCTTACTGGATCTGTCAGCGGCATTTGACACTATAGACCATAAATTATTGTTTGAAAGGCTGATTTTTTGTTTGTTTGTTTGGGGTTTTACATCACTTTCAACATTATTTCAGTCATTTCGTGATGAGACCTACTTGTAGCAGATATAGTGCTGCCTCACTGAATTGTCATGTCGCAGGTCCTTGACATGACAACCCACCCAGTCACAGATTTACAAGGACAACGGGTTAACCCTTTAGGCACAGGCCTCAGCTCATGTGTGAAATTGTATCATGAATTCAATCTCGGCACGGCCGGGGATCGAACCCACGACCTTTGGATCACCACAGAGGAACTGGTGCAAATAAGCTGGCACTCTAACCAACTGCGCCACGGCCCGTGGCCTTGAAAGGCTGAAGCATGGTATGGAGTTAGCGGTCACATTATACATGTCACCCCTAACTGATATTTTGGAAAAATACGGCCTGAACTACCATATATACGCAGACGACACCCAGATCTACATACCTGTTGATCACACCTCCGTACAAAATTTTGAAATAAGCAAACAAAAACTAGAGAAATGTGTAAATGAAGTCAGAGCTTTTTTAATATCAAGTAAAATGAAAATAAATTATGGTAAAACTGAGATGCTAACACTTCATGATGGGCATAGCAGTCGCCTCCCAGGGGATGCCATTAACATCAATGTAGGGGATTCATCTATTTTACCCTCCTCATTGGTAACTGACCTTGGCATCATTTTTGATGGAAAAATGGATATGAAGGCCCAAATAAAGAAAATGTGCAAAAAGGGATATTCTCATATCAGGAATCTTTCATCAATTAGAAAATGTCTAGACGAGGGAACAGCCAAAACTTTGACACATGCCTTTGTAACATCAACATTGGACTATGGAAATGGCCTACTGGCTGGCCTACCTAGCACAGAAATTAGAAAGTTGCAATACCTACAAAACTCAGCGGCCAGAGTTGTAGGAAAAATTAGAAAATTTGATCATATATCACAGAAATTAAAGGAACTTCACTGGCTCCCAATACATGCTAGAGTAAAATTCAAAATTATACAGACTGTGTGGAAGGCATTAAATGGAAAGGCGCCATCTTACATAAAGGACCTCTTACAGGTGAAGACAGGTGAAAGAAACCTGCGATCTAATGATGGAACCTACCTCTGTGTCCCTTATACGCTCCTGAGGACAATCGGTGACAGGGCTTTCTCGTTGAAATTGTATCATGAATTCAATCTCGGCACGGCCGGGGATCGAACCCACGACCTTTGGATCACCACAGAGGAACTGGTGCAAATAAGCTGGCACTCTAACCAACTGCGCCACGGCCCGTGGCCTTGAAAGGCTGAAGCATGGTATGGAGTTAGCGGTCACATTATACATGTCACCCCTAACTGATATTTTGGAAAAATACGGCCTGAACTACCATATATACGCAGACGACACCCAGATCTACATACCTGTTGATCACACCTCCGTACAAAATTTTGAAATAAGCAAACAAAAACTAGAGAAATGTGTAAATGAAGTCAGAGCTTTTTTAATATCAAGTAAAATGAAAATAAATTATGGTAAAACTGAGATGCTAACACTTCATGATGGGCATAGCAGTCGCCTCCCAGGGGATGCCATTAACATCAATGTAGGGGATTCATCTATTTTACCCTCCTCATTGGTAACTGACCTTGGCATCATTTTTGATGGAAAAATGGATATGAAGGCCCAAATAAAGAAAATGTGCAAAAAGGGATATTCTCATATCAGGAATCTTTCATCAATTAGAAAATGTCTAGACGAGGGAACAGCCAAAACTTTGACACATGCCTTTGTAACATCAACATTGGACTATGGAAATGGCCTACTGGCTGGCCTACCTAGCACAGAAATTAGAAAGTTGCAATACCTACAAAACTCAGCGGCCAGAGTTGTAGGAAAAATTAGAAAATTTGATCATATATCACAGAAATTAAAGGAACTTCACTGGCTCCCAATACATGCTAGAGTAAAATTCAAAATTATACAGACTGTGTGGAAGGCATTAAATGGAAAGGCGCCATCTTACATAAAGGACCTCTTACAGGTGAAGACAGGTGAAAGAAACCTGCGATCTAATGATGGAACCTACCTCTGTGTCCCTTATACGCTCCTGAGGACAATCGGTGACAGGGCTTTCTCGTCAGCAAGTCCTAAGCTATGGAATGACCTTCCTACTGACCTCAGGACTTGCAACTCGGCTGACCTCTTCAAGAGTAAGCTGAAAACCCATCTTTTCAAAACACATGTTTTGAACAAAGCGCTATGAACAGATTTATCTGGTATTCAGCGCTATACAAATTTTTATTATTATATTATTATTATATATTAATATATTCAAGATTGATTTCTTTCTTAAGCAGGACCGCAATCCCGCCCCCCATTCTTCCTAATCTGGGGCTTGATAGCCATTCTAACTTGCCCTCTTTTAAGGTACCTATTGTCTGTTCATCTCCTGTCTCATGGAGCCATGTTTCAGTAATAAAAAGCACATCCAATTTATTTTCGGTGAAGTATTCCCTTATACTGAGCGCCTTTGAAGTAATTGATTGGGCATTGCACGAACCAATTAGTAATTTGGGCGAAGTATTTGTATTTGTCATATTAGTATTTGTTGTATTGCTATTTGTTATATTGCTGTCTTTTTTACGTTTTCTCTGCTAGATGTGTGCTTTAATAAGAGCCTAAGATCAAGTCTGTACTCCGAAAATATTTGTTTATATAAGGATGACCTTGAAGGTCGTGGGGGGCAAGGATCTCAAGGTCAAAAAAATCCTAAAATATTTCTTTGAGCTCTTTGAGCTATTTGGGCCAAGGATCAACTATGGTTCACTTTGATAGTTTGTACTCCAATAAAGTGGTATTATGGAACACCCTAGGCAGCACTTTATCTGCTCCAAGTAGGTCTCATCACTAAATGACTGAAATAATGTTGAAAGTGATATAAAACCCCAAACAAAATTACATATGCTAATAAAAGAAATAACTAAATCTTTTTTAGTTCAGTTTTAATCAGCAAGGGTCAATTACAAAATACAGGTTTATGGAAAGTGTATTATTTCATTTAGTGGGAATGGAAAAGGTACAAATTAATCATCTTTTATACCAAAGTTTAGAGCTGTTTGTAATGTGATTTAACTTCTAATATCTTGGTCATCAATACATTGGGGTTATAATTGATATTCCCTTATGACAAATTAAGATGATGGTGAGGTATTTTTAGTCTACATTATTTTATTTACATAGCCTTTTTGCAACTTTTTAAAATGTAATGTTAATACACAAAAACAAAAAAACAAGTGTATATTTATCTTGAATATATATCTGCTGAAACAACTTACTTATTTTAACACACTGTGTAAATATATATCTACAGTTATCCATTGATAAGCAATTTTTATTTGATGTAGAGGAACACTGCCAGAAAAAAACAATTATGAAACACATGTGCATAAGTTAACTCTATTCACAATTATTAGTTTCGTATTAAACATCTGTATGTAGAAGACTGACACGGAATAGTAGTTTGTATCCATATTTCCTTGTACTTAATATACCTATTTTAGATAACAATACTTATTAATGGTTTAAATACAGTAAAGGAGTCGAATGTGACCAACACATTATGGGAAAATGGGAAAAAAACAATTTGAATTAGATAGTGTAACACTAATAATTGAGCATATTCCTTGGGGTATATGCTCATAAAATGCTGAACAATATATCTGAAAACCAGGATTTTAACAGCAAACATCTAGATTAATGACTAAAATTTCCTGTCGCATACATAGGGTATCCACATTATTCAGTTACATCAGTTAAATAGTAGTTTTGAAATGAAAATAATCTAGTAGTTCAAAGATTATGTTATTTTTATATTATCATTCCAATTGCTCAATACAGTTTATTAATTTCAAGTAGTGTGTATAACATGATATTCAATGCATTCTCCCATCAAACTAGGCCCATACTGACGATGGTGGCATATGGTTTATTGTGCCTGACGTTGTGGGCGGCGGTGACATATATCAGACCAACATTTCTAAACTTATGAGAGAATATATTTCTTACCATAAACTAGGTTTTGGTCTGGTAAATCACAAAGGTCATTAATTAATGATATTCTTAGCGTCTTGATACATATAACTAATGCCATGGCCAGCAGATCTGTATGGTGTTTGATAACACATTTTGATGTACACATTTTCAAATCAATTCCTGTGAGGTTACCAGGATGTGGTCATGACCATTCCCGTGCATGTAAACACTGCATTCCTCCATTTTAGGCAATATATGCTCTATTAGCTAATATAGGCCGTATGAGCCTCGAGAACAATGCTCATTTCTCATATAACACAGATTTCAACTAGTATTTGTTTCAGTGAAACAAATATTTTTAGAAAAGAAATGATCAACTTTCCACTATCATAAAATGCTGTGCCAACTGATTGTCCTAAACGTTAGGGGGAACAGACACTTCATACAGAGGATCAATGTTAATTAATAAAAATCATTTAGTGATCTTTTATGAGTACTCCATAAGCCAGTAGATGTTGCATTAAACCTCATCACTGCCCAGTGATACAGCATTAGATGCCACGATTTTTATGCCAAAATAAGAACATTTGCATGTATAATTATCATTAAGTATAAGAACAGGGTTACTCTAAATATTATTTCATTTAGTTTAAATAGAGGGAATTTTGGTTAATGGTCTATTTATATTTGGAAATATCTTTTAAGTGAGTCTTAAAGTGAATTTAAGATCCATTTAGAGATGAGCTGGTCAACTGTTCATATGTGACCCGAGGCACCCACTCCCTTCGCGCCGGGAATGTAACTCAATCATCATTAAATAGGTTTAGCACAGAGGAGATAAGCTCAGTTGGTAACTGGTGCTCTCAGGCTTACCTCAGGTATATCAGACAGCCTCCCATGTCTCACATTTTTCATGCCTCCCGCTTGTCGGCCTCATCACCCTCATCTTACCACTAAAAAACACTCACCTAGTTACCTACCTTACATGGCCTTACCAATCCATTGCATGTATTGTTATTGGGCTTATGCCATGTATCAGTTGATTATTATGTCTCGAATAAGTATGTTTAATGTAAGCTCCACTTGATAAGTCGTCATATATCAAAGTTAATGTAATGAAGTTAACGATGTTATCAAGTTAACGATGTTATCAAGTTAACGATGTTATCAAGTGTTACCAATGTTATCAAGTGTCGTTTGATGTTACCAAGTGTTGGGTCGTTAGAGGTTAAGATATGGATTGTATGTGTGCTAGTTCATAAGTGCTTTATGCAATAAAGCTTATCTCCAATATTAATATTACTCAGTTGTATGCGTTATCTTTAAGTACAAAAATGACCAAATAGTGTCAAACGTTTACAGATATTTGAATTATTTTACTCGCAAAAACACCAATTGAGTTGTATGCCAATTTTCAAAATTCTGTCTATTTAAACTAAAAAACATCATTCTAGCTAAAGATAAATGCCTTAGTTATACAGATTGATGCTGCAGTTATCCCGAAAATGTTTTCAATATTATTTCTATCCTTTCTTTATATGTACTCCAAATAACCTACTTTTTCCATTTTTTATTTCAACTTCAGCACAAATTAGAAATCCCTTATCTAGCATTTGACGCATTAACAACTGCAATTGTTTTTGTAGTTTTTTGGATAAAAAACAATTATCTTGCAGAGTGTCAATTTTGGAGTATATGATTGGCGGAAAAAAGAACTTTGGAAGACACTGTTCCCCTTAACGTTAACATTACAGAGTAAACTATTTCAAGTTTAATTATCTGTAATAGCAGTGAAATAACTACATTCACCTTGATATAGGGGTCTTCCTGGCTTTGTACTTAATGTGTTTAATCATATTTATTGGTTTAATATATTTGAGACAAAATGCCAAATTAAAACAAAAATGAATCTTGAGACTTATTATTCCATTATTATTACTTCAGAAGTTTATGCACGGGACAAGTCATTTTTATATTCTTAAAAAAAGGATGAAATGGGAATCATTTTTTTTTCGTTGAAAACAATGATTTAAAAGAGAGTGGCCATGTATGTTATGTAGATGTGAGATATCATCAAACTTCCAATGCACAGACCAAGGTTGATCAAGAATGGACACGTTGCTCCACATGTGACTGGGCGTGGACTGGGCATGAATTTGATTCGGTTTTCAAGGCCAATCATAACTGGTGACATTTTCTGTACGTAGTCAACAACAATATCTGCAACAGAAAATTCTGAAAGAGACATACACAATTATTAGCTTTTATTTATCATAAACAATTATGTTTGATATATCAAACCAACAGTTTCTTAGAATTTGCTATTCACGCTTGTCTCTGAATTCCCAATGTTAGTATTATCTTGGAGTAATTATGATTATTATAATTACCCCAAGGTATTATATATTGCAAATTTTGATTTTGCCTAAAATTGTGAAATGTGTACATTTGGAATAAGGGTTTACTTTTCCATCCGCTGATAATAATTGCTTCTCTTTTGAAGCATAGCATTATATTCTCAGTTTACAGAGGAGGGGGAAATATATATTGAAGACTGGGATTTGATTCCCAGTTTGAATAAGAATTTTGGCCATGCGGTAAGATTGTAAAGGAGGTGCTTCTGCCTGTTAATTTCACTCCAACCACTGGTTTAATGGGTTTAAATGTCGACCAGATATGGCCATTGCTGAAATTTTACCAATTCTAAATGATTGTGAGAACTATTTCAGTATTTTAAGTTTTCCCTCATTCCTTGACCCTTCCACTCACATTTCAAAATCTTTTGTTTTCTGAAGTTAATGTCCAATAAAACAAAATATATTTCCCATAATGAAAAAGAAATATAATGTGATACAGGATTTGTAAGAGTTGTATTATTTCATGCAAGTGCATTTTTGCTAAACCTTTGGCAAGATTTCTTCATTGAGCTCTGGCGCATGTGCATATTAGTGGAACCGCGCTTTTGTACATGACTATGCTAAAAAGAAGAAAAAAAAAAGAAATACGGCATACAGATGCAGTACCTGGGGTCAAACAAAATGACATTTTTATCATTACATGTAGATGTCACATCTTTAGCCAGGCCTGTCACAATGCAAAATGTGCTGAATACCCAAGTCTCAAAGAAGAAGGTTTTATTATCAATCAAAATATCAAAAATCATTGTAATGTTAATATTATAAGTGACTCACGGTAATTGTATCTCAGGAAACTCTTGATATCATACCCATCGCCACCATTCAGAAGAAAGGAATTGGCTAAAACAAAATACACGGCTTGTTTGTCCACGACTTCAAACTTGGGTTGTGAACATGCACTGCACCGCACACGTGCATCTACAACACGTCTTCCCTTCTCCTGATCCATGTCATATGTCACATGTATTCCTGAAATAGTTCACAACAAATACTTTACCACTATATATACCAATAAATACTATTACCATCAGCTGTGTCCCCAAAAATATAC
The DNA here is from genome assembly GCA_949316495.1 of Amphiduros pacificus. Lineage (NCBI taxonomy): Eukaryota > Metazoa > Annelida > Polychaeta > Phyllodocida > Hesionidae > Amphiduros > Amphiduros pacificus. Next base: position 42,698,140 of record OX439007.1, read on the forward strand.
AAATACATAATGTTGCTAACTATACCTGTTAACCTAACAAAAATGAATTGCTATTTCTATAATGAAAACCACAATGAAATGATTCCTATATATGAAGTATGGAATATATACCTGAGAATTGAAGGAAGCCACCATGGGTGTCACGTGGTCTATATCTATCAGCCGATGTCTCCAACATCTCGAGCAGCATTGCTCCAGAAATAGCAACTTTCTCAATGGAATTCCGGAACGGAAATGCTGTCATAATATCGCCCATGGTGATTGGACCTTTTCAAGCACACAACAATAAATATGAGATGTAGAGGTATTGTTTAACTGTAATTCTACTTAATACGTAAGGTAATAATAATAATAATAATAATAAAATATTTATATAGCGCTAAATCAGGCAAGCCTGTTCAAAGCGCTCAAAAATGGTATGGCTGAGCTAGGAGTTAATCTAAGTTGAGAATTTAATTCTTAATGATTTAGATGGTTAGAATATGCTGTATACCATGTGCAAACAATGTCAAGCATAACATTAGCAATTTCATTATAAGCATTAATGTTCATCGTCAGTATAAATCAGATGATACACTGTCCCTTAAATATAAATCTGGCTTTAATGAAGGGGGTATCCTTTATAAACATGGGGACAAGCTGTGCATATATTCACCTGGTCACATAATAAGGACACTGCCTAGTGGTATGAGCAGATGTCTCTTTGGTATAATATTGAGGTTTTAACCAAGGTATATTCATTTCTTGTTTTTGTTTATTTACAAATTAAATCTGAAGAATTATTAAAGTAAACAAAAACCACCTCAATTCGATTTTCTCAGTAGTAAATAAAAAAGGTAAGATTTTTATGACTAATTGAGGTTTGCCCAAATATTGTCATGAGGGATGCTTTGCCAAAAGTGACATTCCACTTATAATATAATATCCACACTTAGAGTACATATCTTTAACTTGTGGTAGACATGCACTGTACTAAACATAAAAAAGGAACCCACCCAAAAAGTCAGTAGGAAAGATGATATCACATATGCTCATGTGTGAAATTGTATCATGATATAAATCTCGGCAGGGCCAGGGATCGAATACGTGACCTTTGGATCAACACAGAGCTGGCACTCTAACCAACTGCGCCACGACCCATAAGATTGTTAAAAGTGCTCAACATAAAGGACTACCTTTGCCGACAGACCCTCTGATTCCCCCACTGTTCATCACAGCTATGCTAGCATTGGTCCAGAAATCATTATTTGTTGGGCTCAGCTGCATCATGTAGTAAACAATGGCATCTGCCACCAAATTACCTGCAAATGAATGATAGTTCTAAACTTACTCCTCCACTATTTACACCTACTTGATATTAACATATCCAAAGCAAGTTTACAGTTACATTTAGCGAAATCTAAGGTATATTATTGTGATGTTGAATAAAAGAGCTATCTTTTTACAATGTATTTCTATTTTTTGTGAAACTAACCCATGGTGCATTCTTCCAACCTGCAAGAGCCCCTGTTGCCATTCAGGTAGACATATGTTTCACCAACACTTTGATTAAGCAGTGCTTCCAGAGGCTGTTTCCATTTTTCCACCTCTGCCAAAGTATCGTTATCTGCAAATTATTTGCATTCAAATTATTTGCAAGGACACGTTCGCAAGGTTTATATTATCAAAACATTATTAACAATCAATCGAAGTAGCCAATTTAGAAATTATTGAATTATTTTAGAACCAAAATAACTATACATCATACACACATAAACATATCAATTCAGTGCTAGCTATCTATTTAAGCCTTAACATGTTTCACACTTCGCATGATTAACAAGAAATATTTCTTTTAAAAACAATTAAACATTAGGGGCACATACCTTGAGGTACAGATCCATCTAGAAGTATAGGATTCCCCTCATACTCAACCACCTTGCCATCATCATCCCAGGTAATATTGAGATATCCCAGGTATTTACCAAAAGACTTGGCTGTTACAACTAAGGCTTTACTTCCCGAATCACGAGTCACAACAGTGGGGTATCTCCCTGCTGGTTTATCTGGAGGGTTCTCACCTGATAAAAAAAACAATGAATTGAAAGCATGATATTGAACAAGAATCATTGCTGTGTCTATATATTCATTTATTTTTTGGAAATTGTTAGATGCATAATATAAATATTGCCACCAATATTACATACATATACTACATTGTGAAAGGAGGATGGCTTTAGGTCTTGCAATGTGCTATTAAATATTCAATATAAAAGGAGAGAATATGTGATAATGCTAATTTCAATAGAATCAGTATTCCTTTTTGTACAGTATGTTATTACAGTTAAATAATCGCAGATGACTTAACTAACAAATCTGAAATTTAAAAATGATACATGACAAAAAAGGACTCTTTACTGAGTATGTTGTGAAATCTGTTTTATGATTAAATATTTGCATTGAGTCAATGTTATCACTGGTACACAATTTTAGTTAATTGTGACTCATGTTTGATTCCTCAGCACTCGAAATCATTGCAGTTCACAAAATACATCAACGCAACATTCAAAAGTTGATCATATTTTACAGAACTCTCGGGAATAGAAGGGACAAATAAATATGACAAACCTGAATAGAGGAAAGTATGGCTATGGCCTCCAACAACAACATCCACCCCTTCTATTTGTTTAGCCAGCTGTTGGTCCAAGCCATATCCACCATGTCCCAGAACTATAATTTTGTTGACACCCCTTGCAGTCATATCAACCACTTCCTTCCTCACAGAAGCTATCTCATCATAGAATTTCAGATTCCTTATTCCAGCTGTAAATACCATTAATGATAAAATGTATCTTCTTTAATACTGTAGATTTGGTTTTCAGTTGGATGTCAGACACTTCAAACTCGTTAATAAAAAGATAGGTGGGTTTTAAAGCAATTTAAACACTGTCTAAAAACGAAATTGAAATCAACTGATTTGCTGCATATAGTCATTAACCAAAATAAGTGGTCTCAAACATTGAATCGGGTTTTCCTGCAGTAAATTTACTATTGACAATATTAAGATTTTTGAAAACTAAAATGACTGTATAAATCAGTTATGAAACTGTAAAACCATGCTCAGTGACAATAATTACGTAGATGGCAAATTTAGCAGATGATAATTAAAATATAAAATATGATATGAAGATGAAAATCATTTTTGAGAAATACAATTAGAACCTACAAGGATTTACAAGTTCTGATGTTTCCTTTGTAATGTATCCAACAACCCCAACAGTTTGGCCTCCTACTTGTAGATCTACTGAAGGTTGGAATGTGCCATTCAGCATAGGTTCATTGCTGGCATCCAGATTGGCAGCCAGGAATGGGCTAGACATACGCTGCACATAAGGTAACAAACCACTCACGCCGTTATCAAATTCATGGTTCCCAAAACACTGAAATGAAATCAACTCTTTTAGAATCGGCTGAGACAAAATTTATTTCTTTATTTATACTGTTGACCTATCTTTTCACCATAATTTAGACACTTCATTTTTATCAATGAATATCATTACAACTATGGTTTTGTGTGTTAAACGTTGTTCATCCTCTGACTTTTTCTGAAATTAAAACTTCATCGAACCATATTTAACATTATTTAGGAAACCATTACACTATATTTTGTAACCTGTGCACAACATCTTGAAAAACCTTTTTAGCATTGACAATGTTTTGAGCCTTGTCTTATTATTTACCTTGCAGAACAGTTTGTGGACATTTCTCCAAAAGTGTGTACTTGCTGCATTACATTTAAATTGCATTGATCTTCACAAAGACCTCGGTTGTCATACCTTGATACTTGTGTTGCAAAGGATCTTATCATTTCATCTAATGCATCTTTTTTTTTTGCTTTTTCATGATAAAGATTTGAAATATTTTGTGCAAAAATGACGATTATATAAATCATATAAAACCTGTTTTTAATTTATCCACAATATTTGGCTTTTGGTTATATCCAATTCTTTCATATTGTGATTCTCAAACTGCAACAATTCAAACTTTTGATTTTGTCTCTACCACATTATTAATATTTTGATTAAAAAAAACAACAACAAAACATTCTGGTTTGTTTCCCCAGTATATGCAGTTGACCTAAGTATCAATGAAAAAATTCATTTTCAAAATACTTTTTGTCTGACAATCATACTTCTTAGGTTAAAAAGGATTAGGTGGAGAAAGGTTGAAATCCAAAAATTCGCTATTTATCACTCTAACATTGTAAGAATTAGAAAATGGTATGTCGTATTCCTGATGTGATTGGAGCCTAAATCACAGGGGGTATCAGCACAAACAAGCAGATGTCTAAACAAATAGGCAAACATACATATCTTACAATTACTTGGACAAGGTGTGTGAGATATTTTATTGAAATGTAAAGTTAAATTCATTGTCAGTAACAAACTGAACTAAATTGACCTCTACACAGTACAGAGACTTGAGTAAGATATTCTCCCTCATGTTTTATATTTGTTATTTACATGTGTCGGACAGATATTGTGTTATATGTATATCCCATATTTTGGCATTTTAATTTTACTTAATTGTAAATAAATGTCAATGTTTTAAAAAATCTGAAAATATCTTATGATATAATTTCGTATGTCAATATAATATAAGTATTTTTGACTTCCACATAAGATCAAATATTGATCACATATGAAGTATTTATTCAAAATAAATATTTGATCAACAGGAAAGATGTGTTTGTGTTCTGTTTAAGGTTGCAGTTTTCCTCGTGTTCCAACACGGCCCTCGTCTTTTTATGTTCATATACAGCAATTCATTTCTTAGAAAATGTCCTCATTTAAATGCAGACAAAAAAAGAGAAAATATTTCATTATTATTAATATCAGATGACCTATCCTTCTGAAAAGGGCATTATTTTCATCATACCTCGCATGATATGAGATAATGTATCAAGACAACCCAAGTATCACTCTTTTTTTACCATTCAATTCATTAAACAAGGTTTCATTGTCATATGATGCTATAGAAAATGTGTTTTTAGGTAGAGTGTGCAGTGCTTCTTAAGGGTGTGTCCAACATGTTGGTGACTGGTCCATGGATATACAGAAATAAATACACTGTGCTGTTATCTATGCGCCATTTTACATATATCTCATGGCTCCAATAAGTTATACTAATTCTAAATACTACACAATATTTATTTTTGTATGTGTATCAAATGTGAGAAGTTGCCCAAAGAGTGTATATATCACAGGGAAACATACATACCACAGCATCAAATTTCAATTTCTCTACAAAATATGAGGAAGCATTTCCATTGTAATAATTAAACCAAACAGTTCCTTGGTATTGGTCGCCAGCATAAAGAAACAACACATTATCATGAGACTTTCTGATTTCTTGAACCTTTGTGACAATTCTAGATATTCCTCCATAGCACTCCTTCATGTAAGCTTGATCCTTTGCACAATCAGCTCCATATTTGTTCATTTCTTCAAACCTTGCATGTATATCATTATCATGCATAAGTGTCAATGAAAACTCACAATTCACATGACAAATAATATCCAAAATGAACAAAAATAAACACGTTTTCTCCATATTTATAACTCTGACACGTGATATCCCAGTGCTTGTTCAGAGTACGTTTATCTGTTCTTGATACGTGAGCAAACATATTCTTCAGGACATTGCTATTTTGGTAGGTGATGATCATATCCCTGAAATCACCTTTAACTTTACTTGGAAAATATATGATAAAGAAGCAAGTAATTCAATGAAATTTTATTTGACATTTGCACACATTTAAATTTCAAGAGGAAAATTGCATTTATTGTTACCATATCAATTACAACTTTTTCTAGTTTCTGTGAATGTTCTAATTGTTTCCTTGAAATTCTGGAAGAATTCTGGCAAAATTATGGGAAATTGGCACTAATTGATTACATAAACCATGGTACCATGAACAGTTGGGTCAGACCAGGTGAGTTAGTTTAATCTTGGTATTTTTTGGAATGGAGGCGTGACGGCCGTCATGGCTACGCATTGTTTCACACAATCACAATCCTTTGATCCTATCATAGTTGCCGACTTCAAAACAGTGAAAAATTAAATATTTATATCTTAAAAAATGAAATTGACCAATATGTTATTGATGTTTCATGACAATCTTTGATATCGTATTTTTAAAGAAAAAATCAGATTAATTATTCTTTTGAGGCTCACAAATACATTCACTCGAAATGACTGCAACTAAACCCGTTAGTTTCGATCGCTTCAATAAACGTTGTTTTGGAAATATGAAAAACGCATCTTCCAAACCTTTTATTTTTTTATACTTGTTTTGCATGATACAGCATTTATAATTTCCTGCTGCAGTTTTTATTGTTCATTTTCTATTGATTTTAAATGATGACAACATTTTATAAATCTGTGAAGGCGCATATGTTGGCAGGGTTATTTTTAAGAGCCCTTTTTAAACTTAACATAATGGTATATTTTTCTCACTTTCCAATATATGCGTTCATAACTAAAAATCAACTGGAATGAAAATATAAAATAAAACACGTGGTTTCCTCAGTATTTGAGGTTGTAACAGCAATGTTTAGCTCATTTTCATAACTTTGATATGACTGTATAAAACTTTTCATAAAATTGTCCAAATTTGGAGCAGATAAATTAAATTGATACCTTCATAATCAATGAGAACATTTCATTCGTGATATGTATAGCTCCAAATTGTAGATTTGTTAAGGCAAAATTGGTTTGAAATAATATTAAGTCAAAACTTTCTCATCTTGTGCCTATATCATAACAATGCCCAAGGCGACAACTATGATGTCGCAACGTCACGCCTCCATACATAATTACTCCAAGATTTAACCAATGTTTAGTAGAGAGTTCTTCACTATTTTATAAAATGATAAGAAACCTGACAGAATCTAACACCAATAAATGTTCTTTTTAAATTAGAACCTGTATTAACCCAATCACATATTTTCAACAGTTAAAAATGGTTGCAATGCCAACTGTTATCAAAATTGAATTTACCTTTAATTCGCAATAAATTTGCATAAATCTCAGGAACGATGACAATGTGCATAGAATTAGGCATGCTACATGTTAAAACGTATCCATAAGATTGATCTGAATATTTCTGCAGGACAACAACATACATATGAATTTCAGCTTTGGAGTAGTATTTTTAATCTTGAAAAGCTTAAAAAAGGTTCAATTATGATTCATAACAATGCCTAATATATTGTTTGGTGATCAGTGCACTGTGGTTCAACAGCAGAAAAGATACTGAAAGATCACGTTTCAAACATGATTCATCATCTGATACATCAAGCTCCTGCACTTATACTTACAACTGGAGAAGAACCTCTAGAAATAATCTAATGTTGACACCCCAAAAAGGCCAATTTCTATTATTAAAGAATCAGAAAAAAATCAATAGATGTATATTATCATGAAACATGAGCACAAATACATATAGAGAATTTGATGGTAGGCTGGCAAATAAAGCCAGTCCATAACTACTCCACCCTTACAACGCCTTTTAAAATGATAACATCAAAACAGTATCAACTGTGTTAAATAAATCTTTTAAACTTGATGGCTGTCAAAAGGAAACACATTTAGGTCTTCACCTTTTTATAACTAACAATGTGTTAAGTGACTCTGTCAAATTCAGTATTTTAAAATATCTTGCAATTTCCTCTGAGGTTGCTTTTGCTGCAATATCAGATGCTTCATTTCCTTTTATACCTTTGTGGCTCAGAATCCAGTAAACTAAAATAGTTTGTTCTGGTCAACCACTCATATGTCAAGTCTTTCCAGCACTTTCAGTGTCAGTGGATTCTTCCTATCTCTGCTCTCAATAGATGTATTTGTTCTTGCAATGCTCAATCGATCTCCACCAAGATATTGATAAAGGATTATTTTGATGGTAATATTCTTGATGTCCTCCTCATAGCTGAGACATAGCAAACCATGCTAACATGATGATAGGGTAACTTGTCACCTCAAATTCCATTCATTTCCCAGGAGGGGACAGAGAGGAAGGGGGTTGGGTTACAACTTGCTTTCACAACAAATAATTCCTCTGAACCTAGAGCTGTAACCCTAGAAGCTTCCCTCCTAATTATGGGAGAAGAGGCTCACTTTTGAAGTCATCTACGGTACAGACCTGAGCCCTACAGTTGCAACAGACATTCCCAATCTAAGGTCTTTGATGAATTGACAGAAATAACTTCCCAGAAGTGCTCTTTTACCCATGATGTTGCACTCCTGGAAGATTATGATTGAGGTGCGCATGCGTGGAACGTAATGAAGCTTCGTATAAAGTTGTCTTCATTGACGGAATTTTGGGGTCTAGCATGAGTCTATCACTACAAATTATCCCAGTAACTCCTCATAAGACCCTAAACACCAGAGAGGGAGTTATCAGGTGTCCAGAACTTTCTGGCATACCAGAGACTGATATTGCTGAGGAGTTGTCTGATCAAAATGTTGTCGCTTGCCGTCGCATTACCATCAATAAAGATGGCGTCAGAACTCCCATCAATACCTATATTATCACTTTTCAAACAACGCAGCAACCACAATCAATCAAGATTGGATATTTAAACGTAAGAGTTAATATATATATTCCAAGCCCACTGTGTTGTTTCAAATGTCAGAAATATGGTCATGGCTCAGATAATTATAAAGGGAACTTGATATGTCCAAAATGCACTGGCCAGCACAGTAGTGAAAATTGTTAATCTCGCTCTTTCAAATGCAATAATTGTGAAGGTGAACACCCGTCATGTTCTCGGAATTGTCCCTCTTTTATTAGAGAAAAAGAAATTCAGAGAATAAAGTATACAGAAAACATTTCCTTTCCAGAAGCCAGAAAACGAGTAGAAATCAATGATACCCCTCAAAGAAATTCCTATGCTATTGTCACAAAATCAAAAGATACTAAATCCATTTCAGTTCAAACAGATTTAACATGGCCAATTGGTGAAAAGAACTATTCCTTTATGAGCAAAATCAATAACAGCAATATCAACACAGACTCCTGTAACTTCTACCCCTTTACTTACTCAATCGCCAATTAAACCTACACAATCTTCAATAAAACCTTCACAAAGTCAATCAACATCAAGCAATAAGGGTGCATATTCCAATTCATCACAGCAGAATAAACCTGTGAACAGGTCTGACAAAAAAGAAACTAGAGATCAAGGAAAAAATAAAATTCAGAGAACAAAATCATTAGAAAGGATGGATACAAATGATCCTCCTAATATACATAGCATTCATATGCACTCCAAGCATAATCGTAGTAGAATTAAATGATTATGTTTGACCACATTGTATTATTACTCATTATTTTAAATATGGCTCTCAGCAATATTATTCAATGGAATTGTAGAGGATTTGAGGCAAACAGGCCAGAACTGGAGTTATTAACCCAAAAATATAACGCATCGGTAATTTGTTTACAAGAAACTAAATTCAAAGATAATTCCACAACATTTAAGGGATATGTACTGTATAATAAAGTCGGTTCAATTGACATTATGGACCGAGCACATGGCGGAGTTTCTATTTTTGTTAAATCCTGTATACCCCAAAGTAAAGTAACATTAAATACTAATTTACAAGCTTCTGCTGTTAGGGTTACCTTGCACAATACATTGACAATATGTTCAGTATATTTACCACCAAGTGAACCAATTAATATTACAGATTTAAATAACCTAATAACTCAGCTGCCACAACCATATATGCTAGTTGGTGACTTTAATGCTCACAACTATCTTTGGGGTGGCAGAAATAATACTGATGCCAAAGGACGTATAATAGAAGATTTCTTAAATAATAATAGTTTGTGCCTTTGGAATAACGATTCTCCAACATATTTACATCCTGCTACAGGCTCTTTAACATCAATAGATCTCTCCATGTGCACTCCAAATTTATTTTTAGACTATTCTTGGGAAGTAGAGGAAGATCAATGGGGTAGTGATCATTACCCCATTATTTTAAATAATCATTTTCCTTCACCAGACGAACGAATCACTAAGTGGAAATTTCATAAAGCCGATTGGGCAAAATTTCAGACATCCTGTTTTAATAAAATAACTCCAGAAATTTTTAACAACGTAGATGATCCTCTTCAAGTTTTTACGGATACATTGTATGATATTGCTGATGGGTGTATTCCCAAATCAAAGCCAAATTCTAAAATTAAAGAAAAAACCTGGTTTAATGATGAGTGCAAAAAAGCTGTCAAGGAGCGAAAAAAAGCTTTAAAAATAATTAATCGACAGCCAACTCAATATAATTTGAACCAATTTCGTATAAAAAGAGCTAAAGCCCGTTATATTATTAAAATAAGCAAAAGAAAAAGTTGGAAAGATTACGTTTCTAAATTAAATACACGTTCACCAATTAAAAAATGCTGGGATATGGTGCGTAAAATTACTGGGAAGGGAGGTGGAGCAAGGATCAAACATCTAAATCATAATGGCCAATTAATTACAAATCCCACCGAAATAGGTAACACAATAGGTCAAACCATTTCCAAGAATTCCTCATCTGATAATTATTCTACAAAATTCCAACAAATAAAAAATAGAAAAGAAAGAAACCAACTAAATTTCATATCTAATAATTTGGAACAATATAATAAGCCATTCACAATATCAGATTTAAAACTTGCTTTAGATAAATCCCATGATACCGCTCCTGGACCTGATCATATACACTATCAAATCCTCAAACACCTCCCTGACCAAACACTTGGGCATCTTTTGGATATTTTTAATAATATTTGGGAAAGTGGTAATTTTCCTCCTTCATGGAGTGAAGCCACTATCATTCCCATTCCCAAACCTGGCAAAGACTCATCAGATTCAAATAATTATCGTCCCATTGCGTTAACAAGTTGTATTTGTAAATCAATGGAACGAATGATTAACGAGCGTTTAGTTTGGTTTTTAGAAACTGCAGCTTATATTTCTGTTGCACAGAGTGGCTTTAGAAAATCCATCTGGTACGTTTAAAAACGTTTATACGAGAGGGTTTTATAAAAGGCGAACATGTGGTTAGTATATTTTTTGATTTAGAGAAAGCATATGACACCACATGGAAATATGGAATAATGGGTGATTTATATGATATGGGATTAAGGGGTCGTTTACCCCTTTTTATTCAAAATTTTCTATCAAACAGACATTTCAAAGTTCGAAAAGATCAACATCATTTGGATTGAAAATAGCTTCATGTACAGGATTGTCTGGACAAGCAGCAATTTTTGCAGCATACTGAAGGGCAAGCTTTTCTCTTCTTAAATCAAGAGGCAGTTCATCTGCCTCTACTGCCAAGCTATCTGCAGGCGAGGTACGAAATGCACCAAGGCATAGTCTTAACCCTTGATTTTGTATAGGATCGAGCATTTTAATATATGATGGACGTGCTGATCCATATACCATACACCCATAATCAAGTTTGGAACGTACCAGCGATCTATATAATTGTAATAAAACATTACGGTCCACTCCCCAATCGGTATGGGCGAGAACCCGTAATAAATCTAATGCCTTCTGGCATTTCTTTTTTATATATTTAATATGAGGGATAAAAGATAGTTTTCTATTAAATATAAGTCCAAGAAACTTGGTTTCTTCGACAACAGGGATTCGAGTTTGGCCAAGGTGTAGATCAGGATCTGGGTGAGTCTTCCACTTTTTTGAAAAAGACATACTGTCTTTTTCAAAGAGAACTTAAATCCATTGTTATCAGCCCATTCTTGTAATCTATTTAGGTGTTGTTGGGGCTGTCGTTCTATTGTATGCATGCTTGCTGACCTGTAGCTTAAGTTGAAATCATCAACAAAAAGTGAGCAATCTGCTCCAGGCCTCATACAATCAACAATGCTGTTAATTTTAATAATAAAAAGGGTGACTGATAATATACTACCCTGTGGAACACCCATTTCCTGATCAAAAGCATCAGAAAGTGATGGTCAACAGTACTTCGCTTTTTTCTAAAACCACTCTGTGCAACAGAAATATAAGCCGCAGTTTCTAAAAACCAAACTAAACGCTCGTTAATCATTCGTTCCATTGATTTACAAATACAACTTGTTAACGCAATGGGACGATAATTATTTGAATCTGACGTGTCTTTGCCAGGTTTGGGAATAGGAATGATAGTGGCTTCACTCCATGAAGGAGGAAAATTACCACTTTCCCAAATATTATTAAAAATATCCAAAAGATGCCCAAGTGTTTGGTCAGGGAGGTGTTTGAGGATTTGATAGTGTATATGATCAGGTCCAGGAGCGGTATCATGGGATTTATCTAAAGCAAGTTTTAAATCTGATATTGTGAATGGCTTATTATATTGTTCCAAATTATTAGATATGAAATTTAGTTGGTTTCTTTCTTTTCTATTTTTTATTTGTTGGAATTTTGTAGAATAATTATTGGATGAGGAATTCTTGGAAATGGTTTGACCTATTGTGTTACCTATTTCGGTGGGATTTGTAATTAATTGGCCATTATGATTTAGATGTTTGATCCTTGCTCCACCTCCCTTCCCAGTAATTTTACGCACCATATCCCAGCATTTTTTAATTGGTGAACGTGTATTTAATTTAGAAACGTAATCTTTCCAACTTTTTCTTTTGCTTATTTTAATAATATAACGGGCTTTAGCTCTTTTTATACGAAATTGGTTCAAATTATATTGAGTTGGCTGTCGATTAAATATTTTAAAAGCTTTTTTTCGCTCCTTGACAGCTTTTTTGCACTCATCATTAAACCAGGTTTTTTCTTTAATTTTAGAATTTGGCTTTGATTTGGGAATACACCCATCAGCAATATCATACAATGTATCCGTAAAAACTTGAAGAGGATCATTTACCTTGTTAAAAATTTCTGGAGTTATTTTATTAAAACAGGATGACTGAAATTTTGCCCAATCGGCTTGATGAAATTTCCACTTAGGGATTCGTTCGTCTGGTGAAGGAAAATGGTTATTTAAAATAATGGGGTAATGATCACTACCTCACTGATCTTCCTCTACTTCCCAAGAATAGTCTAAAAATAAATTTGGAGTGCACATGGAGAGATCTATTGATGTTAAAGAGCCTGTAGCAGGATGTAAATATGTTGGAGAATCGTTATTCCAAAGGCACAAACTATTATTATTTAAGAAATCTTCTATTATACGTCCTTTGGCATCAGTATAATTTCTGCCACCCCAAAGATAGTTGTGAGCATTAAAGTCACCAACTAGCATGTATGGTTGTGGCAGCTGAGTTATTAGGTTATTTAAATCTGTAATATTAATTGGTTCACTTGGTGGTAAATACACTGAACATATTGTCAATGTATTGTGCAAGGTAACCCTAACAGCAGAAGCTTGTAAATTAGTATTTAATGTTACTTTACTTTGGGGTATACAGGATTTAACAAAAACAGAAACTCCGCCATGTGCTCGGTCCATAATGTCAATTGAACCGACTTTATTATACAGTACATATCCCTTAAATGTTGTGGAATTATCTTTGAATTTAGTTTCTTGTAAACAAATTACCGATGCATTATATTTTTGGGCTAATAACTCCAGTTCTGGCCTGTTTGCCTCAAATCCTCTACAGTTCCATTGTATGATACTGCTGGTAGCCATAATAAAAATAATGAGTATTAATATAGGATTTAACATAATCATTTAGGTTTATGATTATGTTTTAAGTTGACATGTGTAAAATGTATATCAGAAGGATCACCTGTGTCCATCCTTTCTAAGGATTTAGTTCTATTTATTTTAGTTTTGCTTTGATCTTTGATTTCTTTTTTGTCTGATTTCTTAACTGGTTTATTGCTATTTACGTTTTTATTACTGGATGATGTGGAGGGAGTTTGTGAAGAGGTTTTAGTGGATTGAACTGTTGGTACATTTATTACTGGGGTAGTGGGTGTTTGGTTTTGAGTGGATGTTCCTGAAGATTTCGAGGTATTTGAAAAATAGGAATAATTCTTTTCATTGATTGGCCAGGTTATTTCTGTCTGTATTGCTATTGTTTTTGTCTCATTGGTTTTTAAGGTGGTAGCATAAGATGTTTTGGAATTGTTAAAACTTTCTACTCGTTTACGTGCCTCAGGAAAAGAAATGTTCTCAGTGTGACGTATTCGCTGAATTTCCTTTTCTTTTAAAAAGGAAGGACAATTCCGCGAATACGATGCGTGATTGCCTTGGCAATTCACACATTTCATGGTTTCCGAAGAACACTCTTCTCCACTATGCTGGGCTGTACATTTTGGGCAAGTGAGATTTCCTTTGCATCGATCAGATCCATGTCCATACCTCTGACACTTTTAGTTCATCCACTATTTCCTCTTCAGAAACTCCCGCCAGATCTGGGCATCTTATCACTCCTTTTTTACTATTGAGGGTCTTATGAGCCGTTATCAAAACTGGAACTGTGGCCAACATTCGGCATCTTAAAAGATTGTCCGCATGGCTCTTCCGCTCAACTTCAATTAATAAACGCGTTCCCATTTTTTTAACTGTTTTCGGCACCCCGGCAATGCCTTGAATCCCCTTTGCAATTGCAAAGGGGGACATTTTTGCCAGGGTATGTTCAGCATCGGAACTTTCCGCAATTAAAAATCTAGGCCATTTTTCTGTTTTATTTGAGTCGTCATCACTATCTATGTCATTCCTAGGTCGTTTTTGTTTGTTTTGCGCCATGTGTGTTATTTTAAATTTCATCAGTTAGGTCCCCTACCCACCACGGAGCCCAACAAGGGGACGCCTTTCTGGGCCGGTAACTCCAAGCCCTGATGCCATGAGGATACCCAACATGACATACTCTAAGAATAAAAACTCCACCCTTTCGGATTTTATTTATATCCCTCGATTGACCCAATCAGCAGTAATCTCCTTTCAGGAAATATAAATCAAAAATTTATCAATTATTCTTAAATTTTAAACATTGAAATTGTCATAAATAAAAATCAAATAGCCAGAATATATTAAAGGAAATATACCACAAGCCGGTTAAATCAGATCCAGGGCTAATCTGATCTGCCTGTCTGGTGAACATTTGGATCCAAGACAGGCGTGTTGCAACTGGACCGGTATTACTGCCAAACCAGCCCAGTGCTCAGCCCGTCAGGATTCCATATCCTCCCCGACACAGGTCGCATCCCACGGCAAACAGGACGCCCCTTTAGTCGCCTTTTACGACATGCTGGGGGGCAGTGGGGCTATTCTTTAATCCCCGCACCCACAGGGGAGCATGAAATTAAGCCCGTTCTAGGCAAAACTAAAGGTGCTATTAGAATTAACCGTAGAGAAGAGTCAGTTTTAACCCGTATAAGAATAGGTCATAGTCATTTGATGCACTGTTATCTGCTTAAAGGTGAAGATCAACCGGAATGTATTGGTTGTCAAAGGGCTTTGACTATTAAACATATTTTAATTGAGTGTATCGATTTTGATATTATAAGAACTCAATATTTTAATGTACAAGATTTACATACGTTATTTGATACTGTATATACTTCTGTGATAGTATTGTTTTTAACTCACATAGGACTTTATAATCAGTTTTAAGGGCAGAGCTTTTGTTTATTTATGTCATTGACTTATTTATCAAGAACTGCAAAACATCATACTGATAAAGTCTTTTAAACAAATTATACATATTTATTATATTTAATTGATATTATATAAATGCTGTTGATAAATCCTTGTGTTATCTACATATTGTATTAACATTTACATTTTGTTTCTAGTCAATATTACGTTTCTATTTTTACTGTTTTGGCACTTTATTGTGTCAATGTGAAACCATTCATTCATTCATTCTTACCATTTTTAGGCACTAAATAACCTTAGTGGTTGATGTGCCTCTAAGCAACCATTCATTCATTCATTCATTAAACAAATTATACTTTTTTTATATATATGATTGATATTATATAATTGCTGTTGATAAATTCTTGTGTTATCTACATATTGTATTAACATTAACATTTTGTTTCTAGTCAATATTACGTTTCTGTTTTTACTGTTTTGGCACTGAATGACCTTATTGTGTCGATGTGCCGTTCAGAAACCATTCATTCATTCATTCATTATAAAATCAATAGCAAATTGTCCATTATTTGTTTATGATTTTAATTTATGTTACAGGTCCACAAGCGTGCATACTATAGAAAGACAGCTCCAACAATATCTTAATAGAATACAAAAATGGGCTGATCATAATGTATTTAAGTTTTCTTTAAAGAAACTTTTGTAATAAATGGAAGGTTACCCAGATCCTAATCTTTATTTAGGCCAATCTCGGATACCTGTTGTCGAAGAAACCAAGTTTCTTGGACTTATTTTTGACAAAAAATTATCTCTTATCCCTCACATTAAATATATTAAAAAGAAATGCCAGAAGTATTAGATTTATTACGAGTTCTTGCCCATACCGATTGGGGAGGGGACCATAATGTTTTATTATGATAATATAGAGTGCTGGTACATTCCAAACTTGATTACGGATGTATGATATTGTAGGATATAGATTACCTACCTATAGACTCTTATAAACATATAGAGACAATCATAGACAATTACGATGTTTGGCAAGAAACCATATATGGTTACTGAGTGCTACGTGAGGCCAACAAGTGCAGGCTGAGGAGACGCATTACTCGCCCCGAATAGAGATGACGTGATCCTCCAAGCCACGCAGGCAGGAGATGCGCAGCCCCGAAGCCGGAGAAGACGCTACGCAGGCAGCCCTCACACAGATGCTCAGTTTTCCTTAAAAAGGCCCCGAAATCGCTACTCAGGAGCCAGAATCCACTTGCCTAGAAGATCCACGACACTCAGCATTGTGACAGCCACACTTGTATAGACTTGGGTGTTTTATGCATCCTCAGGACTTTGTGAGTATCATGCATTCAGGTATTTCATATACCTCGCTCTTTGCCATGCCGACCTAGCCAGACTAGTGTATACAGCACCGAATAAAGGAGACCCTTGTGCATTGTATACTCTGTGTCTGCAGTCCTTATTACCTCCCAACTCACATAGGTAGATAGGGTAGCTAGGTTAAGAGCCCCATTCACAGCCAGCGAGTATCATATCTCTGATCCCCGTCCACATACCCCAACGACGGAGACATTCCCCATACACCAGTAGGGTTACAAACCATACGTAACAATATATGGATCAGCTTGTCCATCTTGAACCAATTCAAAATCAGGGTTTAAGATTATCCCTTGTACATTTCGTACATCACCTGCAGATAGCTTGGCAGTTGAGACAGATGAGCTGTCTCTTGATTTAAGAAGTATGCTGCAAAACTTGCTGCAAATACAGACAATCCTGCACATGATACTTTATTCAATCCAAATTATTTTTGAAAATAAACCTAATACAATACTGGCATTCACATCAAAGAATCTCTACAATCATTAAATATCATTAAATCATTAAATACAATCATTAAATACAAGCCAAATTGCCAATTTTCAATGTCCAGAAACACCTCCATGGACCTATGCAACTTTAATTATTAATGTAGCCATGTCAGACTTAAAGAAATACTCAATAGATCCATCCCTTTATATAAATAGATATAAAGAAATTAAATCTATTTTCACTGGATATCGGTGCAAAACACTGATGGACCATTTGATGATAAGACTGCTGCAGCTGCTGTTAAGGGCAATCATATCTATTCAGTGTCTACCAAATAAATTGTCCATTTATTCTGCTGAACTACATGCTTTGTACATAACTTTTGATCATATGGAGACTTCTCCACATCAGACATTATATATATTTTCTGGTTCTTTGTCTTGTTTACAGCATCATAAACTCTGTACTGAGGAAAATAAAGAAATTTGTTTTTAAAGAAATTTGTTTTTATTGGATTCCCTGTTATATTGGAATCCTTGGAAATGAGGCTGCTGACCAAGCTGCCAAAGCAGCATTGGATAAACGCCCAATAAATATGCTTATACCTTATACAGAGTTACTGTTTTTTACGTTCTAAATGGCAACTGCGATGGAACAAAGCTATTTTTGATAAACTACATGAAATTAAGCCTGTTCTAGGTAAAACTAAAGGTCCTTATAGAATTAACCGAAGAGAAGAGTCTGTTTTAATGCGTATAAGAATTGGACATAGTCATTTGACTCACTGCTATCTTCCTAAAGGCGAAGATCAGCCTCGGTGTATTGGATGTCAATATATGATATGTGATATATTGAAAGGATTTTGTTGATATTTTGTGTTGGTAATATTTTTGTGTTGGTAATATTTAAATCAATATGATATTTACATATCATATTGATTTAATAATCATATATCTTGTCAAAACGTTTGATTTTACCATTTTTAGGCACTGAATAACCTCAGTGGTTTATGTGCCTCTAAGCAACCATTCATTCAATCATTGGTAAAAGTAAAGGTGCTAGTAGAAAGAACCAGAGAAGTGTCAGTTTTAAGTCGTATAATAATAGTACATAGCCGTTTGACACACAGCTATCTTTTTTAAGGTGAAGATCAGCCTGAATGTATTGGCTGTCAAAGGGCTTTGACTATTAAACATTTTGATTGAGTGTATTGATTTTGATAATGTACGAACTCAATATTTTAATGTGCAAGGTTTACATACGTTATTTGATACTGTAGATACTTCTGTGATAGTATCGTTTTTAAATCACATAGGACTTTATAATCAGTTTTAAGGGCAGAACATTTGTCAATTTAAAGTATTCATGAAACCTGGAAGGTTCCAGGCGATTTTACAGTGGTTTAAGGTATCTGAAAACAATATGATCTTAAAATTGACATACATGCAGGCTATCTGTCTGAAATCCACTAAAGAACATCTGCCCTGAGAATTATGATTTTTTGTGACCACCAAGTACTGCCAGTACTAAACAGGAAGTGTGTTGTGTGACCTTGACCTTTGAACTGTCAGGGGGCTCCGTAAGTCACAGGAGGAGTAGTTTACCAATTGTCAAAATTGCAGCAACACATTTTCGGTCATTTATTCCACTATTTAGAGAATGAATTGGAAGATAACATTTATCACGATGAAAGTGCCTTTTCTTGGCTTTCTTTTGGTGGTAAAATTATTAAAAACGGATGAATATTTATGAAGTTATAAATGAAGAAAAATCATTATTTTTTATATTAAATATGTTTGCAAAAAAAAGTTTTAAAACATTCTATACAGCCCAGCTTTTAAGGTGGAATCCATGCAGCCTTTGATATCTTCCCATTCAGTGGTGTGAAAAACCCCAAATTTCATCAAAGAGGGTCAAATCATAAATTTTACTGATACCAATTATCAGCATTCACAGTTTTGCCATTCAAAGTCCTTGTGATTTAAGGCCAAACCAGTGATCAAAGGGTTTAATGTCACTTTTTCAATATCACGGCCTTTAAGTAAAGGGGGATTCCATGCAGCCTTTGAGTCATGTCTTCCCTTTTTGACAGAAAGGTTTTCACATGCATAAGATATTTTTCAAATAAATAGTATACTTTTCCCATAAATGATATATCTTTCACAACCATAAAATATTTGTCACAACCATAAAATATTTGTCACAACCATGAGTTATTTCAAATGATATTAAAATAATCTTATGTTTTCTGAAGTATACTACTGGCAATAAATTGATAAATTGTACAAAACATCTCCACTCTGTTTCCCAAGCTGGACAGGTGCCCAACTGGTAACTCATTAGGTGTTTACACCAGATCACAGACCATCTAAACAAAGCATGTTGACAAAGTGTTCAATTGCTGGTGTCACAGAAAGTTGTTAACAGGGAATATTTTGGGTACTACTATATAAAAGCACTGTTTAGGGTATAAACATTCATGTTATGTAAAGAAAATGTGTCTGAAAGTCAGGTTTCATGAATGCTTTAAGTCATTTAAGGCTTATTTATCAGTCTTTTTACAAGTTTATACATATTTATGTATTTGATGTAATATATATCATATTGTTAAATTCTTGATGTCAAGTATCAATATTTACATAATGTTTCTAGCCAATATTATGTTTCTGTTTTTACTCTTTTCACTGAATGACCGCATTGTGTCGATGTGCTCTAAAATAATCATTCATTCACTCATTCTGGGAAAAAACTATTTCCCCTGATAGTGAAATGTCCGGCACCTTGCATGATCTGCAGGTTTGTGACAGTGATGAGCTGTTTAGTGTGATACAAGTTAGAATAGAGGGGCCCCCATAGGGTTTTAGGATTATTGGATTTTTGGCCTAAAAAAGAGGGATTATTGGATTTTTGGGGTGAAATATCTGGGATTTTTGGATTTTGAGGAAAGTGTTTAGGATTAATGGATTTTTAATAAGATAATTGGATTTTATGATTTTTCAGTAATAAAGGATTATTAATTCAAACAATTAATGATTTAGATATGAGTTTCATGATATTTGTGATAAATATTTGTGTGACACTCTATGGTCCCCACCATCAGAAATAACTGGCTGGTCCCTTTGTATTTGTCAGATCTGAGACATTCAGAGGTCTCACACCAGGTGACACAATAGTAATAGCTGGAACAGGAGAAAGGGGTAATCAAGATGGCTCCTTTGCAAAATTTACACAACCAACAGCCATATGCACAGAAATAGAGTCAGTTTTTGTGGTTGACACAGCATTGGGTAGGGTTTGTGTAATATCTAGTGGAAAGGCATTGGTTTTATTTTTGAAACATCTAAATGAATTTGCATTAGCTGTTGGCCTACACATGCCAGGTCAGAAACCTGCACAAAAACTGCTTCCAGATATAATACACACAATAGAGGATGTTGATAACTTCCTAAGTGGATGCAATAACATCATACAGCAGCAAACAGGCAAAAATAATCCCCAAGGACCTGATGGGGCCTGCTCCCAACAATGCATTTCTGATGTCAAGTGGATAATTTCAGGCCTAAAAAGTGTTCAAGATATTTTTGACAGAATCAACCGAAATTATAACTTTAGCATATCAGCTGCCCAAACTCTTGTAGTAGAACATTTATTTTCAAGAATGAGAGAAGGTCTTGACATGCCCCTATCTTTACAATTTGCATACAAGTTTGCATCATGTACGAGGGAACTTTTAAAGCAGATGTGCCATTGTAGTTTTCTATATTTTACCAGCAGAAAATCATATTACCAGAGGAGTAAAATACCATTGGAATACACAGAACTGCCACAAATGGCCAACACCTCAAAGGCAAATATCACTGAGAATGATTTGAGAGATTTATCTATGTGGCGTGAAAAATTTGGACAAAGTGTACGTCAAAATACTGTTAGGAATTTAAGCACAAAGGATAAGCCTGGTACCTTGCCACTCAATGTTTATGTGAGTGACAGAGTCATACCAATACCAGTTGATTTTGAATCATCAACTGGTGGCCAGAGTGTGTTGGAGCCCTCACAAGGGAGAAGTGTCTATGTCAAAAAAGGTTCTGTTGTAGTTATTAACACAATCAAACATGTGCATATATGTAAACTGAGGCAAGATATGCTTGAGAAGGGAAAATGTAAAGGGGAAATCTACTTGCAGAGCCCACTTGAGCCCACAGAGTTCTCAAATCAAAAACAATGTGTCATAGATAGAGAAAATGTCATCACTGTTTTAGATGATACTAACTATGAATATGTTCCAAAGGATGATATAATTGTTCTGAATGAGGAGGCTTTGATCAATCTTTTGGACCTGATAAAGGATCAGGGTGATACGGAGACACCCAATGAGCAGCAAGAGTTAATTAGTGAGGAATTATCTCAGTTGTCAATTACTAGTGACACAAGGGCCACTAGGCCTAAAAGAGTTTTAAAAAAAAGGAAAGACACAGATTACTTTTTTTACTAATTTTGAATATGTTCAAAAGGATTGGGTGTCTCCGTATCACTATAACAGTGAGATTACTGTTAATTTCAAACTCTGTGGGCTCAAGTGGACTCTGCAAGTACATTTTGTAATGTGGCATGACCTGTGTGAAACACTAAATATCATGTTATATCATGCATGTTATGTAATTCATTGCCAAATAAATTTGTACTAAATGTAAACATATTTTAGGATTTTTTGTTTTATACTTTTGGATTTTTAGATTTGAGGGGAAAAATATTTAAGGATTTTTGGCTACAAAAGATAAGGATTTTTGGATTTTTAGGTAAAAAAAGGGGGATTATTGGGTTTTTCATACCCCCCCTATGGGGGCCCCAATAGAGACCGGTACAGGCCATTGCACACGGCCCCCATCTGCCTCAACCAAGGCAGACTATTCTGATTGGTCGGCTATTTTCACGCCTTTATCCCAAAGACTGATTGGTTAATAGACTCATAAAGTACTCCTTTAGAAAGTACTCCTTTAGGATTTCTCTCGCAAATGCTATTCTTTTTAAGACATTTTATTTCCCTCTTTCAAAATGGATCCCAATATGTATGTCAAACATGAGTGAGTGCACACTGTTCACAGCGATATTTAAAAATGCAGCATAAAGTTAACTTTTACATACCTGTGCGTCAAAGCCTAATTTCTCGGTATAGTACCCTGATGCATTTCCTCGGTAGTAAGAAAACCACAGAGTTCCTTCATATTGATCCCCAGCATTAAAAAATAATACATTTTCATGGGAATCTCTAATTTCTCCCACTTTTGATTTAATCCTGGAAATTCCTCCAAAGCATTTCTTTGAATCAATATCCGGTTGATGGCAAATACCTCCATATTTATTTGTTGCTTCAAACCTGCTATGGACATCATTAATGTGCAGAAGTGTCAGTGTAAAATCTCCAAATACCCCCCACATTTTGATCAAAACTAAGATTATTTTTAAAATTCCCGTGTTACCCATTTTGAAGTCCAGACAAAATGAAAGGAGAAATAGTTTATTGGTTCAACAATGACGTTAATAGCCTCACTGTGCTCTGATTCACATACAAAAGAACACATTAACTTTGTCATGTTCTGATACTGATATAGGTTCTGAGATATAGGAAAGAAAACAAAGTTATATTTCAGTAACAGCTTGTGTTTTACAATAAAATGCACTGATGCATTTCCTTGGAACTAAGAACACCACGGAGATCCTCCAAATTGATCTTGAGCATTAAAAAGCAACACATTTTCATGGAAAATTTCTTTCATTTTTTATCAATTCTGGGAATTTTTCCAAATCATTTATTTGAATCAACAACTCCATATTTATTTGTTGCTTCAAACCTGGTATGGACATCATGCAGAAGTGTCAGTGTAAAAGCTCCAAACACCCCCTACATTTTGATAAAAACCAAGGTTATTTTTAAAATTTCACGTGTTAGTCATTTTGAAGAACATATAAATAACCTGTTACATAAAGGCGTTTATTGGTTAACAATGAGGTTAACAACTTCATCACGCTCTGATACACATATTAAAGGACAAAATAAAATGTATGTAACGCTGATACCAGACAGTGTCTGTTCATAGCACTGTGCCCAGGAAACTCTTCCTTAATAGGCATGAATTCAGTTTGCTCTCGAAAGCAACCGAACAAACATTTCTAATGACAGTAGGAAGGGAATTCCATAGTTTTGGTGCTACTGCAGAGAACACTGTCATTAAATGCGTATTAGGGACAGTCATGTAGGCACTGTCATTGACGTGCGAGAAGATATTTCACAGTTCACAGTTAATTTTTTTCCCGAAAATTTTACTTTGCGTTACATTTTAATTTAAAAACATATGACGCAATTCTTTTAAAACTTTCAGGGATTACTACCAGGGGATATATATATATATATATATATATATATATATATATATATATATATATATATAAATATATTCCACAAAAAAATCCCAATGCGAAGAAATGAATTTAAAGGTGATAAAAAAATTGTTGAAATATGACTTTGAAAAAAAAATTATATATTCTGCAATTAAAAATAATTATGAGAGATGTTTCAAGGGTGTTGTCCTTTATAGGGATTCATCTATAGAGTCCCTAGTATCTTCCAGAATTTTTCACTAATTTTTAAGGGGTTGAATTAAGAGGTCAAACATAAGAAAGAAATTTAAAAGCATTGGGATGATAATTAATAGAATAAATTTTAGAAGACAAAGTCTTCATATTTCTTTGACCTATTTTATTAGCTATTTGTGTGGGATCTCTGATTGATTCACAATTATTATTATTAAGGAAATCAAATCCTTGTCCAACTCCCTTCCTAGTAAACTGATGCACCATATCCCGGCATTTTCTTTTTTGGTGTTACATTGTTTCATTTGGAAGCAATCTTTCTAATTTCTTTTCCATATTTTATATAAAAAGAAGGCTTTAATGTCATAAATAAACACTATTTCTATTAAATTGTGATATATGTTTTGGCTGGGCTTGTTAGCTCTGCTGACTTCTTTGAAGATTTAGTAGTAGGAAAAATGTTTGTCCGTCTGCCTGTCCATCTGTCAGCATTTCTTTAAAAATCTTCAAAACTACCAGGAATATTGGCTCTGGCGCAGTTGGTTAGAGCGCCAGCATATTAGCACCAGTTCCTTTATGGTGATATAAAGGTCATGGTTTCAATTGAAATCATGATACAAATTCTAATATGAGCTGAGGTCTGTGCCAAAAGGGTTAACTCGTCCTTATAAATCTGTGACTGGGTGGGTTTTTATGTCAAGGACCTGTTACATGACAATTCAGTGAGGCTGCACTATATCTGCTACATGTAGGTCTCATCACAAAATTACTTAATGATGTTGAAAGTGATGTAAAGCCCCACACAAACAAACAAAGCAGTAATATGTTTTATATTTTATATAGAGGTAGATATCGAGTTGAAGATTCAGATTCCTTCAAAACTAAGTGACGAAGCATATCTCAGCAACCACCTATAAGAGGAAATTAATGCGTCCTAGGTCATAGCTGTGCCTCGTCATACCTTTTTAGTCATGTACCCATTGACCTTAACACATTGATCTTGAATTCAAATTTATGTACATGCAACATCTCAACTACTAAAAGTGAATAAATTGTGCTTCATATTTGTTATATATCAACCAAGGTTCCAAAGCAGTCAGAAAGGTCGGGAATTGTTGGGAATTACATCCAACCTAAAAATATCAGGAAATCATGCACAAAGTTGGGAAAATTAAAAAGCTTATGAAGAAAAATTGAAAAGTATCATTCAGCAATTTTCTATAGACATCTATACTGCTTCTATTTAAGTTTGGCGGCCATTTTACATTTTAAAACATAAAAACAAAGTGTCAAGGATCCATCATTGCATAGTATATTATAATGTAGACGTTGAAATGAATATGCTGTGATGGCGCTGTAGTCGTTTCTCACCAAAAGTAAGAGCTTCTCCCTATCACTTCCGCTTACCAAAATGGTGGCCTCGTATTGTGTATGCATATTTTAGCATTGTTAAAATCACATTTTCTCCATGTCCATCATATATTTTAATTTGTAATCTTTTGCCTCAGGTTTTATTCTAGGCATTTCTAGCAAGTTTACTGACCACTCACTAGTACCCTGAAATCTGTGAAGACTGTGCTGCAACTCTTAGAATGTGCCGTGTTGGTTATGCTCATTTTGCCAGGGGAAAAGGGCCATATCTCCTACTCATATATTTTTTTCTCTCATTCTAATGTCTCAGGCTATGTTCTAGACATATCTAGCAAGTATGTCTATTACTTCATTAGTATATCCATGATTGCGAAGGTGTGCAATAATGCTATGGAATCATTAACATGTTAAAACATGTGTTAGCTAAAGGTATATTTTAGTGTTTTACAGGATATATATCCTATTACATAACATTTCTACCCAAATACCAAAAGGATATGAAGGTGTATACAGTTATTTTCCATTGATTTATTGATAGCAATTGATTAAGACAGTGCTACAAGGTTGAGAAGGCCATTAATCGTGCTGAAAAACTCATTTGTCACAGGAAAAGGGACATATCCGTTTTTGACAGGATATATATCCTTTTGCATAACCTTTTTCACCATGTCCCAAAAGAGTATACTGATACATACTTCTTGATGCCTTTTGAAAAAACGTCAAATATCAAATATCAAAAGAACTTCAAGCTCGTAAGAAATGTACCTTCTGATTATCATGTCATTCATCTCAATAGAACCATCTTGATCCACAGATTCTAAGTCTCTACTTTTTGTCTATATCTTGAAGCATTGCAAAGCTACTTTCTCATGCTGTTGGTTTCACGTGTGTGAAGTTTGTTACTTATTCACTGTTCACAGTTTATTTTTCAGATTTTTTCAAAATCGACAGATCAGGTTGCCAATATGTAATATTTGCAAAACTGTGGTCAAAATGTCACTGGGATGTATTTTGTGGCACTTTATATTCAAACAAGAAAAAGTGGTGCTCCACAAGTAACACGGATGTGAAAAAAATCAACAAACAAAACAAAAATTACAACAAACAGAACAAAAATTACAACAAATAAAACAAAAAAGTTGAAACAGTAATTGCAAACTGATGGGGTTGTTGAAATTATCTTTATTCATCTTTCAACAAGTGCCTTCTGCTCGGAAAGGATGCTGTCTTTCATGTAGCTATCTCTCACTTATGCAGCTGTCTCTCACCTGTGCAGCTATCTCTCACTGATGCAGTTGTCTCTCACATGTGCAGCTATCTCTGTGCTGTAACTGTCTCTCATTGTTGTAAATATTTCTCAATTATGCAGCTGTCTCTACCTTTTGCAGCTATCTCTCACTTATGCAGCTGTATCACTGTTGTAACTATCTCTCACTTGTGCAGCTATCTCTCACTGCTGCAATGATTTATCACTGATGCAGCTGTCTATGTTTCATTGTTGTAACTGTCTCTTACTGTAACTATCATCTATGCAGCTGTCTCACTTATGTAGCTTATTTCCACCAGTGCAGCTGCCTCATCTTTGCAGCTGTCTCTCACTGGTGCAGATATCTCTCACTGCTGTAACTATCTCTCATTTATGCAGCTGTCTCACACTTGTGTAGCTGTCTAAATAATGTTTAGAGATGTATCTGTGAAGGCCCCTTTCTGCAAAACCTTGTGGGACCTCCACTGACTCAATAATTATGTCAATAATTAGCTCATATTGCCGATGGTTGAAAACAAAGCTCTCATACAGAAATATAGGCATATTGTGAGCAATATTTTACATCTAACATAATTCTGACAAAATATAAGTGAAAACTACTCTATATCTCATATTCATATTGCTCAAACCATCGCATAAACTCAGACAGATTTGGTGACCTTTGAATTGACCTCTGATAGTTTTTTCCACTCGTCTTGTATAATGTGTTAATAATGTGATTTTTCAGGATGTGATTTTCAGGATATAAAGTGGCACAAAATACATACCAGTAATATTTTGACCACAATATTGCAAATATGACATATTGGCAACCTGATCTATCGATTTTGAAAAAAATCTGACAAGTGTTGATTTTTAAAAATCAAGCTCACATAAGTTTGCAAAATCCTATTAGTGTGATTACAGGTTACCATCTTGTTTTTTTATGATTGGATTTTTTTGGAGTTTTTTGTGCACTTCGGATTGTAATTGTGCACTTCCAGCATGTTGTTTTCAATGGGGCAGTATGGTGACCCAAAATACAAGTGCAAAATCCACGAAACTCTTCTTACTCTAAACTCATAAATCACTTCTCATACAAAAGCGCCATCTGACGGTGTAAGTAGAAATTCTGGGCCAAAAAATGGCCGCCATGGACCGATAATTAGGGTAGGTTCCATAGACTTACAGCTTAATCATGTCAAAATCTCGAACATTCAGCCCTGAAGTCAAATCAAACACGAGCGAAAAAATGAACTGTGAATAGTGAATAAGTAACAAACTTCACACACATGTTGGTTTCAGCCTCACAGGTCAGTAAGCCATAATTTTGCACTTTTGCGAACTTGTTTATATTTACACTTTGGAAGTAGTGGTGATGGTCACATGTTTCTTTTGATCTGCTAATCTGCCTGTGGCAGTGATGGGTCTTTGACCCAGGGCTGTGAGGAATGTGCTATAAACCATTTTATTCTATGATCACTGTGTATTCTGTGCTGTGATTGGTCAATTCCTGGTCACATGAGCTTCTCTAAATTGTTTTATTGACCAGATGCATTATATTGCACGTCAATATACTTTCCACTGCACTGATGGGGAATTCCATGGCGGGAAATGTTGGGGAAGCCCTATAATGATGTCACCAGCTTGCTCTGAGTGACCTGCAGACTGGGAAGCAGACGACAGCAATCACAACAATGTCCAGGTTTGCCACACTAAATGATGCTGATACTGAGGAACTTTTACTTTCCAGGGTATTAACACAGTGATCATAGAATAAAACAAATATGTACCTGGGTGTCGTGCAATATGACTTTTTATGGACCTTCGGAAAGTTATATTGCACTCGGCTGCGCCTCGTGCAATATAACTTTCCAAAGGTCCATAAAAAGTCATATTGCACGACACCCAGGTCCATATTTGTATAGTGTTGTGCAAGCGTTACGCAATATAAAGTACAGCAATACTGATCTGTGATTGGCTAGAGAAACTAGGCCATATTTTAATGACGTATATGGATCAGTAATTTCAAAATCAAGGTTTAAGATTATGCCTGAGGAATTTCGTACATCACCTGCAGACAGCATGGCAATTGAGGCAGATTAGCTGCCTCTTTATTTAAGATTAGCTGCCCTTCATTATGTTGCAAATATTGCTGCAAATCCTGACAATCCTGCACTTAATATCATATGCAATCCAACTTATGGTGACCTTTTGAAAGTAAATCTAATACAATACCAACTTTCGCATCAAAGAATCTTTGCGATCTTTAAATGTCCTAGTCCTAATCAAATAGCCAAATTTCAATATCCATAAACACCTCCCTCAATTAACTTTGATATTAATGTAGTTATGATAGATCAACTTCTTATATAAATAGATATAAAGAACTTAAATTCATCAGTGGATTCAGATGGATTCATCAGGGTATATACTGATGAATCATTCAATGATGACAAGGCTGCTGTTGTTGTTTAGAGCATTATATTTATTCAGAACTTAATGAATCATCAATTTATTTGGCTGAACTTCATGATTTGCACCTAGCTTTAGAAGTGTCACAATGTAAATAAACTATAAATACACAAAGTTGGTACTTGTTTGTCTGATGATGTGCATTGGGGGAGGGCCTATCTGCATATTTATTAATAGCTGACGAGCGTGAAGTTCTTTTGATATTTGATATTTGACGTTTTTTCAAAAGGTGTCAACAAGTATGTATCAGTGTACCCTTTTTGGACATGGTGAAAAAAGTTATGTAAAAGGATATATATCCTGTCAAAAACGGATATATCCCTTTTCCTGTGACAAATGAGTTTTTCAGTATGATTAATGGCCTTTTCAACCTTGTAGCACAGTCTTAATCATTTATTATCAATATATTAATGGAGAATAACTGTATACACCTTCATACCCTTTTGGTATTTGGGTAGAAACGTTATGTAAAAGGATATATATCATTTAAAACACTAAAATGTACCTTCCCAAACATGGATATACTAATAAAGGGTTAGACACACTTGCTAGATATGTCTAGAACATATCTAGTGACATTAGAAGGCGAGGAAAAATATATGAGTAGGCAATATGGCCCTTTTCCCTTGGCAAAATGTGCATATCCAATACGGCACATTCTAAGAGTTGTCGCAATGTCTTCGCAGATTTTGAGGGACTAATGAGGGGTCAGACATAATAATAGTAATAATAATAATAATAATAATAATAATAATAATAATAATAATAATAATAATAATAATAATAATAATAATAATAATAATAATAATAATAATAATAATAATAATAATAATAATAATAATAATAATAATAATAATAATAATAATAATAATAAAACTTGTATAGCGCTGATACCAGACAAAGTCTGTTCATAGCGCTGTGTTCAAGACATGTGTCCTGAAGAGATGAGTTTTCAGTCTATTCTTGAATGATGAGACTGAAGTACTTGTCCTAATGTCAGTAGGCAAGGAGTTCCACAGTTTGGGGCCAGCAAATGAAAAGGCCCTGTCACCCACTGTCCTTAGCCTGGTCTTAGGTACTTGTAGATGGGTGCCATCGTTGGATCTTAGACAGCGTTCACCATCTTTGATATGGAGTAGATCCCGTAAGTAAGGCGGATCCTTACCATTTAGGGCCTTCCAGGTCAGTAGAAGGATTTTGAATTCAATTCTCACATGTACAGGGAGCCAGTGCAATTCCTGTAGTTTTCCTGAAATGTGATCGAATTTCCTTATTTTTCCTACCACACGCGCTGCGGAGTTTTGAAGGTATTGCAGCTTCCTGATGTCAGTTTTTGGAAGACCAGCTAACAGGCCATTACCATAATCCAGAGTAGATGTAACAAAGGCATGGGTAAGTGTTACAGCAGTCTTCTCGTCTAGACAATGTCTAATGGCGGCCAGGTTCCTGATATGATAATAGCCCTTCTGACACATTTTTCTGATCTGAGCCTTCATGTCCATGTTGGAGTCAAATGTGATACCGAGATCCACCACAGACTCGCTAGGGACAATATCAGAGCCACCCACTCTGATTGTGTCTGGGATACTGCTGTGGGTTGCAGTATTGTACTTGTCAGTACATATGAGCATCTCTGTCTTTCCATCGTTTATCTTCATCTTATTAGATATAAGGAAATTCCTGACCTCACAGACACATTTCTCAAGTTTGTGTCTGCTTATATCACCCTGATGGGGGAGGTGTGGTCAACAGGGATGTAGATCTGAGTATCATCTGCATAGATATGATAGCTCAGACCATATTTGGCCAGAATGTCCGAGAGGGGTGTCATGTAAATGGTGAACAGTATGGGACCCAAAACTGAGCCCTGTGGCACTCCATATTTTATGGGCTTCAGACATGACCTATGGGTCCCAACCTTCACACATTGTTTCCTGTTCCTTAGGTATGATCGAATCCAGGAGAGGGCGTGACCCTTGACATTACATCTCGCCTCCAGTCTATCAAATAAGATTTGATGGTCAATGGTGTCGAAAGCAGCAGAGAGGTCTAGCAACAGCAAGATTACTGACTTTTTGTTATCTAGTGCACACAAGATATCGTTTTGAACCTTTAGCAAAGCAGTTTCAGTGCTATGATGCTCCTTGTAGGCCGATTGGAACTTGTCAGTAAGGCCATTCCTCACAAGATGAGGGACCAACTGGTCTGCTACTGCCCTCTCAGTTAGCTTTGAGATAAATGTCAGGTTTGAAACAGGCCTGTAGTTTTTCTCAATCAGTTCTAGACCAAGTTTCTTCAACAGGGGTGTTATGATGGCTATCTTCATGTTTTCCGATACTTCCGATTCCATCAGTGATTTATTTATGATGGAAGTAATTATTAGTAAGAGGTCATCTAGGAGGTCAAGTAGGAGCCAGGTTGGAATAGGATCCAGCTCACATGACTTCTTAGCCGACATCTTGATCAATTTTCGCACGTCATCTATGGTTAAGGGTGTGAACCTCTCCAGACATGCTGTGCCATTTTTCGTAGTGTCACCTGGTGGCAGATTTTGGCCGAGTGGAGCGACATCGATTTCTTGGAGAATTCTTTCTATTTTTTCTAGAAAGAATGTATTAAATTTCTCTGCTTGAGTGACGTCACAGTCGGTTTGGGGCATTGGTGTGTCCTTTTTCTTGTGCATGACTGTGTCTATGACTCTAAAGAGCTTTTTAGGGTCATGTTTATTTTCCTCAACCAAGTTGGAAAAATATGTAGATTGAGATGATTTCAGCAAGGAATTATACTTATTCCTCTGAGATTTGTATAATTCTTTATCAATCTGAGAATCAGTCTTGTTCATTTTCCTCTCAAGCCTCCTCTTGAGTGACCTTTCCATCTTTAGTTGGTCACTCATCCAAGGTACAGGTTTGCGCTGAGTGACCTTGGCAACCCTGATAGGAGCATGTTTATCCATGAGTGATGTGAGTTCCCTGTCATAGTAATTCACCATGTCATTCAAGTATAAGTGTTCCCATGCTGTGTCTCTACCCATTAGGGATTTGATGTCCCTCCTCAGGGACTCAAGATCTAATCCCTTGAAATTTCTATATTTTATAGATTTTTTGGGGGGTTTTGGAGGTGAAATGTCAAGGTATATCTTAATCATTTTATGATCCGATAGGTATTCATCCACCAGGTGGCTCTTCAGGAATTTGTTGCCCTTGAAGGTAATGATTAGATCAAGGGTGTTCCCCAGCCTATGAGTTGGTTCCTGAACCCATTGTGTTAGATCAAAGGTAGATAGGATATCATTAAACTTAATGACATCAGGTTTTAAGGGGAGGTTGACATGGAAGTTGTAGTCTCCGAGGAAGATGACCTCATGACTAAATGAACCGTAATGTGCAACCAACTGGGTGAACTCATCATAAAACTCAGAGTAGGTATATCTATTCCGATCAGATGGTTCAGGTCTGTATATGACCACAAACGTTATCTTTTTTCCCCTCAATGCGATGGATGACTCCATGAGCTCCATGGTGGTGACCACAGGTTGGTTGGCTCTATTGGTTGTGAAAGGGAGTTCAGATTTGTATAAAATCCCTATTCCTCCCCCTGTCCGTCCAATCCTGGGAAAGGACTCAAATTTCAGTGAGCCTTCTTCAAGTTCACATTTGACCTTATCAGATTTTGAGTCATGCATCCAGGTTTCTGTCATGAACAGGGCATCAAGGTCATGTTCAATAAAATAATCTTTTACTGGCAGGATCTTGCTAGATATGCTCTGTACATTGCAACACCCAATGTGTAATGTTTTCTTCCCGTTTCTTTTAAGATTCTTAATACGAGAATGTTGTTTGTTTACATGTACACTTGGACCACGTTGGGCAGTCGGACCACGTGTAGTCTGACTCCTCCCCTTTTTTCGGACCGCCCTGTGATTGGTTGTTGTAGACCAAGTGATCTCAGTGGGCGGGGACTGTTCGTGATGCGTCACGAGTGGTAGCTCGTAATTAGCAAGGTAGATAAACGGATTTTTCTCACAACCATCGTTGCGATTGAGATTGTATGCGTCTATATTAAGATTGCATGTTAGATTTGTAGGGAAGAACTCACCAAAGATCTGCTGCCATTTATTTAATGGCGACCCCATGCATTCTGTAATATCATTATGAAATGTCAGTTTATTATTAACATTGGTATTGCTAATACTACTGATAGTTGACATGTTAGGCATTATACACTCGCCAGCTCCATGAACAGCGAGTAGCGTGTTTGACGAGCAAGGGCCCTCAGCTTGTAATACAAAACGTTGTTGAGCAGGGAATAACTCAATATATTTATTTGTACATAGAGCAAAGAGCTTGAGATTAATGTGCATATGGTTACGTAAGTGTTCAATGTGTGAGAGATTTACCACATTAAAATTGATGTTGCTAAGTTTATTTGTCTTATTAAAGATATATTTGTGCACATTACACAGTAAGAAGTGTTTTGCTTTAATACCATCATACGGAACATAGATTTGTCCATCGTTAGGATCGATATGACCCAAGGCGTTAAAACAAGAACATATACAAACACAATCTTCAGTTTGAACAGAAAAATCTTTATTTGTACATTCATCGTAATATATCTCGTTGTTGTTATATGGAGCTAGCCAAGACTGTCACTTGTCTTCCATAATGTATTTATTGATCTCAGTTTTTACTTTTCTTTTAGAATCAAAGGATCCAGTGATTGTAACAACGTTCAGAATGGTTTTGTCATCCAGTTCTTTACGATCGACCTCAATCCCGGCCCCCGTTGAGCGTCGAAGTTGTTTGATGTTGGAGCCATATTTTCCCACAATTCTACCAGCGACCGACTTTGAGACGTACATCACAACTTCCCTGCCTTTCCTGGCAGAGGGATTGGTGGAAGTCTTGTGTCTAAGTGTTGCCTTTGTTGACTTAGACGTAGAGGGTGTGGGTTCTTCATCCGGAAGGAGAGAGCTCGTCTCGGGCATCTGTATGGGTTCAACACTATCGGGGATGGTCAGTGTGTTTATTTTCCCTATGAGCGTGTCGATTGTATCGTCCAGTATCGAGCCGTCATCAGCCAACAATTTGGTGATGGAACCCTCGAACGATGGCATACTTAAATGAGAGTAGCCGTTGATTTTGATCGAGGGTAACAGGCTCACGAATACCATCCAATTCCACCGATGGGTGGGGTTTGCCGGTGGAGGAGGAGTGATGACGGTGACTGTGGGGCCTTTAGCCCGGATCATGGCAATTAGCTTTTTGAAACTAGTAAAGTACTGTGATCCATCACCACCTGCCTTAATGTCCACGAGATCAGGTATGATGATAACATGGTCGGACGCAGGCACTCTGTCCGATCTGGTCGCCAGGAAATGAAGCTCCTGGGCGGTTGATTTAAGGTCAGCATCAGCTCTTATCAGCCCACGAGCCAGATCTTCTTGCCTGCCATTTTTTGGAAGGCAGACGAGTAGAGATTTCTTGCCCACCGTTGCTGATGTGTTCTCGTCAGTTTCACTAGAGCCTGACTGTTTCGGCATGGCTGCTCGAAGTACGTCATCCCTCTCCTTCACGGTATTGAGAGCGGTCGCCAATTCAGCTGCCAGAGCCTGTTTGTCCGTCTCTAGCCTCGTCTTATCAGCCTGGAGGTCAGTCAGCTTAGCGTTGAGACGTGTTACCTCAGCATTTGTGGCATTAGACGTAGCCAGCAAACGGTTGTAGGTATTTTGCAGGAGATCAAAGGATGCCTTGGTGACCATGATTTGGTCAGTCTTCTTCGCAGCGAGGTCTTCTGCTGCATCTTTCATCAGCGTGGCTCTTCTGGTGGAAGGCCCGTTTGTTGCTTCTTGGTTAGACATTCTCAATTAGTTCTTATAATGTCAACGTATCAATCAATGCTGTGTCAACGTATCTAGCTATTTGGAACTTGTGGGAGCGTCTACAGACTGGATATCTGACTGGTGAATGAGTTCAATATATATTTAAGCATACACAAGTTATTTTGATGCGGGTGTATAATCCCTTACTGACGTGGTATATGCGGGTTAGTATATAATGGAAATATTCACACAAAATTGGAACCCAGTCAAATAATGAATGAAAACAGCTGGGGTGAGAGCCTGTGTTTGCTGTATAGCGATCACCCGTGCCCGTGAGGGTGGTGAAAGCAAGTGTAATAGTATTGGCTCTGGAGTGTATAGACAGATGTCTATTAACGTTGATTGTTTTTCTTATATAATATGTTCTCCCCTCCTCGTGTTATTGATAACGATGGTGCAATTGGGGAGACGTGTGTTAGGATTGTGATTCACCCGTGGCCGTGAGGCAGGTGAAGATAAATAACTGCGTCTTATAGTATACGACAGTGGTAGAGAAGCCGACAATTGATAGTGTCAGCAGATAACTCAGCGTGTTTTCACCCGTGTGCCGTGAGGCTGGTGATAAAGATATTGTAGTCCACCCGTGGCCGTGAGGCAGGTGGGAGGTAATCAATGCGTAGTACAGTAAACAACAGGTGAGTGGCAAGATGGCCGCCTGTCGAATACGTATTTGGCAGAGATCGTGTGCGTATTTTTCACCCATGTGCCGAGAGGCTGGTGAAAAGGTTTTGTCTTAAGAGTCCGAGGATACTTAAGACCACGTGTACCTGGAGAAAACTGTTTCAGACTTAGAGCACTCGACACAAGCAGGACAGGATTGTCAGCTCGTGAACGCCGTGCCTTCAAAAAGACAACAACTTGGGACCGACCTTCGCAAGCAAAAGTCAATCCAAACTGCCGTCAGAGCTTGGAAATATGGCCCTTTTCCCTTGGTAAAATGTGCATATCCAATGCAGCACATTCTAAGAGTTGTCGCACAGTCTTCGCAGAATTTGAGGGACTAATGAGGGGTCAGACATACTTGCTAGACAAGACTTGATAATGTCTAGACGTTTCCACATCAAAGTATAAAATTTATTCAAACATATTCACTTTTTGTTTACTTCATTATGGAATGATATATTTGTCTTAATTTTAGGTCAGATGTAATTCCCAACAGTTCCCGACCTTCTTTTTTTTTTTTTTTTTTTTTGTTTGTTTGGAGTTTAGCATCACTCGACATTATTTCAGACATTTCGTGATGAGATCTACTTGTAGCAGATAAAGTGCTGCCTCACTGAATTGTCATGTCGCAGGTCCTTGACATTACAGCACATCCGGTCACAGATCTTCAAGGACAACAGGTTATCCCTCATATGTGAAATTGTATCATGAGTTCAATCTCGGCACAGGGGATCAAACCCACTATCTTTGGATCACGACAGAGGAACTAATGCTAATAGGTTGGCACTCTAACCAATTAGACAACAACTTGGGACCGACCTTCGCAAGCAAAAGTCAATCCAAACTGCCGTCAGAGCTTGCAGAAAGTCTGTTACAGAAAGATCAAGGTATGGACTTGGTGTGCAATTAGAAATGGGCAGTGATAGACTCAAGTTAGACCAAATATCGTGTCAATAAAGACAGAATATTCGGAGCTTCACAAAAGAGCAGCCATCACCGCGCACGCATGCGCACTCCTCCCATACTTGCTAGGCATGTCTAGAACATATCTAGTGACATTAGAAGGCGAGGAAAAATA
The DNA here is from genome assembly GCA_949316495.1 of Amphiduros pacificus. Taxonomy (NCBI): domain Eukaryota; kingdom Metazoa; phylum Annelida; class Polychaeta; order Phyllodocida; family Hesionidae; genus Amphiduros; species Amphiduros pacificus. The sequence continues at coordinate 42,734,869 of OX439007.1, forward strand.
TATGAGTAGGAGTTATGGCCCTTTTACTCTGCTAAAATTCACATATTTCAACATTTCTTGAGTTTTCAAATGCGGACATTCTAAGAGTTGCCACACTGTCTTCGCAGATTTTGAAGGACTAATAAAGGGTCAGACATACTTGCTAGACATGTCTAGAACATATCTAGTGACATTAGAAGGCGAGGAAAAATATATGAGTAGGAGTTATGGCCCTTTTACTCTGCTAAAATTCACATATTTCAACATTTCTTGAGTTTTCAAATGCGGACATTCTAAGAGTTGCCACACTGTCTTCGCAGATTTTGAAGGACTAATAAAGGGTCAGACATACTTGCTAGACATGTCTAGAACATATCTAGTGACATTAGAAGGCGAGGAAAAATATATGAGTTGGAAATATGGCCCTTTTCCCTTGGTAAAATGTGCATATCCAATGCAGCACATTCTAAGAGTTGTCGCACAGTCTTCGCAGAATTTGAGGGACTAATGAGGGGTCAGACATACTTGCTAGACAAGACTTGATAATGTCTAGACGTTTCCACATCAAAGTATAAAATTTATTCAAACATATTCACTTTTTGTTTACTTCATTATGGAATGATATATTTGTCTTAATTTTAGGTCAGATGTAATTCCCAACAGTTCCCGACCTTCTTTTTTTTTTTTTTTTTTTTTGTTTGTTTGGAGTTTAGCATCACTCGACATTATTTCAGACATTTCGTGATGAGATCTACTTGTAGCAGATAAAGTGCTGCCTCACTGAATTGTCATGTCGCAGGTCCTTGACATTACAGCACATCCGGTCACAGATCTTCAAGGACAACAGGTTATCCCTCATATGTGAAATTGTATCATGAGTTCAATCTCGGCACAGGGGATCAAACCCACTATCTTTGGATCACGACAGAGGAACTAATGCTAATAGGTTGGCACTCTAACCAATTGTGCCACGGCCCTAGGCCTTAATGCTTTGTTTGTTTGTTTGGGGTTTTAAGTCATTTTATGATGAGACCTACTTGTAGGAGATATAGTGCAGTCTCATATATTATAGTGCAGCCTGAATTGTCATGTAGCAGGTCCTTGACATGACATCACACCTATACACAGATTTACAAGGACAATGAGTTAACCCTTTTTGCAAGGACCTCAACTCATATGAGAAATTGTATCATGATTTCAATCAAACCCATATCCTTTGGATCACCACAGAGGAATTGGTGCTAATATGCTGCCACTCCTACCTAACCCATGGACTATACTACTGGTAGTTTTGAAGATTTTTAAAGAAATGTAGACAGATGGACGGACAGACATTTTCCTCACTCCTAAATCTTTAAAGACGTCAGCAGAGCTCACAAGTTGTAACCATTAACTAGTTGTATTGATAATATAATAATAATAAAAATATCCGGATGACTTGGAGATGAATAATTAAAAAGCGTTCATTTGGTTTTTAGAAACTGATGCTTCTTTTACTGTACAAAACTGCTTTTCATATAGCTTGACTAAGTATGGCAAGAAAATACTTTTCACTCTAAATATCTATTGTGTGAGAAAAATTGCCAGATGTTAGTTTCAGATTTATAATGTTTTTTGTCCATATTGTGTAATTGTAGAGGTTGTCTCTCTGTCTTGTCACAATCATACAGAGCATTGTTTCCTTTTTAACTTGATTATGGATATATGGTGTATGGATCAACACATCATGCATTAAAATTCCAATCCAATATCAAGGTTTGGAACTTTGCCTTGGTGGATCACTTGCAGATAGTTTGGCAGTTGAGGGAGATGAGCTGTCTTTTGATTTAAGAAGTTTTCTTTCTATGAATGTGGTTGTGATAATTTTGACGGTTGGGCGTTTTTGTGTTCAAAAGTAATCTCACCATTTCAGCTGCAATACACAAGCTTGTCTTGACATGTGTTTTAATAATTCCATTTTGAAACTCAGATGAAATCATCACTATGAAATCACAGTTATATACTTTACTACATTGTATGGTGTATACAAATATTGTTGCTGAGTAACAAAGATTGACCAATCTAAGCTGTTACATCATGAATAATCATCACCCTAAGGAAAACATGTATGCTAGTGATTAATGCATTTAAATTTGCATCCAATATATCAACTTTAATAGGAGTCCTTGAGGCCATCATGAAGGCCAATGATGGGTTAAATGGGAACATGTACGAAGAAATGTGCATGTTCAAGGATTTGCCTCAAAATTCATACACAAAAAAACATAATTTAATTCAACTTTAACCTACTATATGGCAAATCTTCCAGCTCCAAACCTAAGTCCAAATAGGAATTCATTAATTAAATTTATTAGTTTCATGATCTAAATAAGCAGATAAGGTAGGAGATATTCAGATTTGCAAACCCCCAACAGGACTTATAAAAAATTAAAATTGTCCACCGGCTATATGCAAAGTTTAAACAAATATATCATTGCATAATGAAGTAAACAAAAAGTGAATATGTTTGAATAAATTTTATACATTGATGTGGAAACGTCTAGACATTATCAAGTCTTGTCTAGCAAGTATGTCTGACCCCTCATTAGTCCCTCAAAATCTGCGAAGACAGTGCGACAACTCTTAGAATGTGCTGTATTGGATATGCACATTTTGCCAAGGGAAAAGGGCCATATCTCCTACTCATATATTTTTCCTCGCCTTCTAATGTCTCTAGATATGTTCTAGACATGTCTAGCAGGTATGTCTGACCCCTCATTAGTCCCTCAAAATCTGCGAAGACAGTGTGGCAACTCTTAGAATGTTCGCATTTGAAAACTCAAAAAATGTTGAAATATGTGAATTTTAGCAGAGTAAAAGGGCCATATCTCCTACTCATATATTTTTCCTCGCCTTCTAATGTCACTAGGTATATTCTAGACATGTCTAGCAAGTATGTCTGACCCCTCATTAGTTCCTAAAAATCTGCGAAGACAGTGTAGTAACTCTTAGAATGTTCGCATTTGAAAACTCAAAAAATGTTGAAATATGTGAATTTTAGCAGAGTAAAAGGGCCATATCTCCTACTCATATATTTTTCCTTGCCTTCTAATGTCACTAGGTATATTCTAGACATGTCTAGCAAGTATGTCTGACCCCTCATTAGTTCCTGAAAATCTGCGAAGACAGTGTAGTAACTCTTAAAATGTGCCTTGGAATTATTAACATGCTAAAAAATGTGTTTGTGATAGCTAAAGGTATATTTTAGTGTTTTACAGGATATATATCCTATTGCATAACGTTTCTACCCAATTACCAAAAGGGTATGAAGTTGTATCTAGTTATTTTCCATAAATATATTGATAACAAATGATTAAGACAGTGCTAAAACGTTGAGAAGGCCATTAATCGTACTGACAAACTCTTGACAAACATTTGTCACAGGAAAAGGGATATATCCGTTTTTGACAGGATATATATCCTTTTGCATAACTTTTTTCACCATGTCCCAGAAGGGTACACTGATACATATTTGTTGACACCTTTTGAAAAAAACGTCAAATATCAAATATCAAATATCAAAAGAGCTTCACGCTCGTTAATAGCTGGGTTCATATATTTTTTGGTTGTGTTTGGTTTTCACATCACTTTCAATATTATTTCAGTCATTTCGTGATGAGACCTACTTGTAGCAGATAGAGTGATGCAGGTCCTTGACATGCAGGTCCTTGACATGACAATCCACCTGGTCACAGATTTACAAGGACAACTTGTTAACCTTTAGGCACGGGTCTCAGCTGGTATGGGAAATTGTATGGTGAGTTCAATCTCGGGACGGCCGGGGATCGAACCCACCACCCTAACCAACTGCGTCTAGGCCTGTGGCCTCTGAGTTCATATATCGCGTGAAAAAAATGATAGGGCTTTGGAGACAGAGGTAGGTAGAGAACCAACTATCTCTGTTTAGTAAAGCAATTGTTTTTTTAATTCATATATCTAGTTAAAACGTTTATGTTTTTACCATTTTAACAGTTGACGTGTCTTTAAGCCACCATTCATTCATTTTGATTCTCTTTAGAAAGCGGAACAGCATTGAGTGCAGAATATCATTGAATGCATATATTTGTATCATCCATATAACATTTTATTGTCCAAAGCCTCATTAGCCCATAAAGGTCTATTATAACCAATATTAATATTTACATCTGAATCCATGCAGAAGTCTTTTTAAACATGTACAGATATTTCAGCTCGTGTCGGAATATATATTGTGTCACATAACAGGGGCACGTGTATTTGCCAGGATAGTATTAGTATACACCATCAGCTGTTTAATTTATTTCTTATATTCAGAAGAACATTACAGATATTTAGATATTTTCTAAAATATACTCACATCTGTGATCTTTTGTGGATCTTTTGTGCATTTTTGTTTTCAAACGTATTTATACCTTGGCATCTTTTTGTTTTACTATATTTTATTTGAAACAAGTCTTGATAAATAGCTAAAAATTTATGCTTGTTAATGTAACTGATAATAGTTATCAAACATGTTTTAAGTGTAACTAATTTTGTGCTCTTGTCATGCTTGATTTTCCCATTATATTTTGAAAATAATATACAGATATCCCCATTGTTATATTTCATGTTCTTGCTTTTTTAAACTTCAAACAATCATATTTCAACTGTTGAAGTGTAATCTTTTCCCCTTGTCATTTTACAATTTTCGACAAAAGCCTCATTGATAGTATTGAAGCAACAAAATGCATCATAATATACCTTCTTACAATATCAGCCTTGCCAAAAATAAATGTTATCTATTGTATTTCATATTTATTTAATATTAAAAACCTAGCCCTTTTTATTAATGTTTCATAACAAAAGAGTTTATATCATTGATCAAAGAATAGTATATTGTCCAAGACAGTAATGTACAAGCCATTTCCGTTTATTAATATCTGATTCATATATTTATATATTTTTATATCGTATATTTATATCATATTAATAAATGCAAAATCCTTTTAAAAAATCACAACCATTTAAACCAAAAAGACCCTCCGGACAGCTTATAACTAGATGGAGTCATACAACAAGCATAAATATGACCAAATGATGCCATGCATGACCAGATGATGTAACAAACAGCCATTAATGACCCATTCTATAGCCAAATAGATGGTTGGTCCAAATGAAAAGTAAGATGCAGATATATTCTAAACTGTCAAACTGTGAGGATGAATAATGTGGCTGATTCGGTTTGCCTTCATTTAAGGATGACCACATAAAAGCTGACAGGAAGTTTAACTCTCCTTTCTGTGAGCGACTACTGTCTTGTCATGTCCTGGTTTAGGGGTAGTTTCTCTCCTATGTGACTACCCTTGAGTCCATACAGCTGTTTGTTCTCCTGTATGAGGGCACAGCAGGGGCAGAAGGCATGCACCAAGACATCAGACAACATGTTTCCCATCAGATTGTGTTTTTGTCTGATCCTCCATCTCAGCACAGGTCCCAGAGCCACACATCCTAAGCCATATAGGAGACCTGTAACATATATATTCAAATCCTTATGTTACCATGTGTACAAAAGTCTATATTAAGCACAATGGAAGTATGCTTTTGTAATACTATTTTACCATATCAGCACATTGAAATAAATTATAATCAATCTTTGTATTAAAAAAATGTTTTAGGACATAATGTATGTATTCAAATGCGATAGCACTTTGTAGTATTTGAGATAAGCCTTTATTATTTAATAGCACATCGGAATGTTTAATTAAACAAGCAAATGGACAACACACTGAATTTATTTTTAGAAAAATGTGATAAAAAGAAATGAAAATTTTTGATGCCAATATCAAATAAAATATTTTCTTGTTTTTAATAATTATCATTAATCCAACTTATATTCTTGAAGGCTATTGTTTTTAAGACATAAAATATAAAAAGTTTTTACAAGAGATGTGACGTGATAGCTTCTGTAAATACGATAATACTAAATACCGTAAAATTGAATAAATAGACAATTCTTTCTGTGTAGCTAAATGATGATCCACTGTCATTTAACCACTAATATATACAAACAATAGACATTTACCATATATCAAGTATTTGATAATGAGGTAATTGGTCTGGCTAAAATGAGAACGTTTTGCATATGCTTAAAAGCAAATATACAAGCCAATGTGTATGCATAAGCTCTATATCTAGTAGTTTTTTACATAACATACACCATAATATTCCATCATTATAATTGATTGCAAACTTCAAGCTGTCAGAGTTATTTCAACTAAAGAGTGGTTATTGTAATTTTGATAAATAAAAGGGCTATTTATTTTTGGCTGTGAATGAACGAGAAAAGCGATTTCTATCTTTGAACCGAGGCAAGACATTTGTAGCAACCATATCCATACATGTACAGTAATAACATTTGTGAAAATAGCAAAGCAAACATTCATTGTAGTTAATCTCATATACTCTAGTGTAATTCAGCCTCAGATACTTTAGTGTAACTTAGCCTCAGGTATTCTAGTGTTACCTCAACCAAGATACTCCAGTGTAACTCGTCTAGCCTCAGATACTCTTACACAACTCAAGATATGACAGTGTAACAAGATATGACAGTGTAACAAGATATGACAGTGCAACAAGATATGACAGTGTAACAAGATATGACAGTATAACAAGATATGACAGTATAACAAGATATGACAGAGTAATAAGATATGACAGTGCAACAAGATCTGACAGTGCAACAAGATATGACAGTGTAACAAGATATGACAGTGTAACAAGATATGACAGTGCAACAAGATATGACAGTGTAACAAGATATGACAGTATAACAAGATATGACAGTATAACAAGATATGACAGTATAACAAGATATGACAGAGTAATAAGATATGACAGTGCAACAAGATCTGACAGTGCAACAAGATATGACAGTGTAACAAGATATGACAGTGTAACAAGATATGACAGTGCAACAAGATATGACAGTGTAACAAGATATGACAGTATAACAAGATATGACAGTATAACAAGATATGACAGAGTAATAAGATATGACAGTGCAACAAGATCTGACAGTGCAACAAGATATGACAGTGTAACAAGATATGACAGTGTAACAAGATATGACAGTGCAACAAGATATGACAGTGTAACAAGATATGACAGTATAACAAGATATGACAGTATAACAAGATATGACAGTATAACAAGATATGACAGAGTAATAAGATATGACAGTGCAACAAGATCTGACAGTGCAACAAGATATGACAGTGTAACAAGATATGACAGTGTAACAAGATATGACAGTGCAACAAGATATGACAGTGCAACAAGATATGACAGTATAACAAGATATGACAGTATAACAAGATATGACAGTGTAACAAGATATGACAGTGTAACATCTAGCCCTAGGCAGTCAAGTGTAACATATCATATGTGTGATGATATACTACTAATAATACCTGTCATGTATATGTCATATGTTGCCCCAGACACTATAGTGTAACTTGCCTAGACAAATACAACCTTGTGTAGCTCACCTAGTCCCAGACACTATATTACTAACCTACCTCTAGACACTCTATAGTTTGTTTGTTTGTTTGTTTGGGGTTTTACATCACTTTCAACATTATTTCAGTCATTTCGTGATGAGACCTACTTGTAGCAGATATAGTGCTGCCTCACTGAATTGTCATGTCGCAGGTCCTTGACATGACAACTCACCGTTCACAGATTTACAAGGACAACGGGTTCACCCTTTAGGCACGGGCCTCAGCTCATATGGGAAATTGTATCGTGAGTTCAATCTCAGGACGGTCGGGGTTTGAACCCACAACCTTTGGATCACCACAGAGGAACTGGTGCTAATAAACTGGCGCTCTAACCAACTGCGCCACGGCCCGTGGCCGACACCTTATAGTAATGCACCTGGCTACAAACTAAAAGTAACTCACCAGTGATGAGCCCATCCTCATCCAGTCCCTCAGCATTCTTCCCAATGGTGTAGCATGGCACACAGAATGTGAAGATACACAGGAAAGGATCGTCAAAGCATCCAAATGTGTCATAGGACCAGGGATCTGGGGTCTGGTTCTTATTTTCCTCTGGTTTAGTAACCTCTGCCATCTTATATGTTCTAAAATGGTGGTGAAATATCTGTATATCAAAATGTATATATCCTGATTACATATACCATAACACAGCTGCTAGTAGGATGTTGTTGGCCCCAATAAAGATCTATATATTCTGTGAAACTGCAATATTGGCTTGACCCTTTTTTGTGCACTTTATATTATGAGCATATCCATGATAATTTGTCCAGATACCAGGATTGTAAATAAAAGCGATATTTGGAAAAAATGTTAATTATAGTATGATGGCCACATGTGCTACCATGACATATATAACAAACAGCAAACGGGATAAATCCATACATTGCAGCAGGGGCTGTGGTGGTGTGTGGTTTCAAATTGTTCATTGATTTTATTCCTTTTATTCAAAAATACTAAATATTATAAACTGTCAGGATGGATTAATTTCTGTATTCATAATAATACATCCATCAGTAATGAATCAAATATTACTGCTGACAGCAGACTCTGATTACTGTATTATTTCATGTATTATTTTTGTAAAAACATGTTTGGCCTTTGAGGCATATTTCAGCTTACAGACACCATGTTTTTAGTGCTTTCAAAGGACGGCTGATGATTTACTATCAATAATACCTGTAAATGTACTCACATCTCCACCCTATTTAATTTCGTAATCACAATTTTATGACTATGGTGTTGTGCAAATTACAGCCCATTTTAAATCTAAGATTGCAATAATCATTGAAACCACTATATTTAGTTTACTTCTTGACTGGATCCATACTTTAAACCTGTGAATAATTACGGAAGGTGTTTTGATGCACTTTAGATTAACTAAATGGATATTGCAATGTGATTGTGATTTTTTCATTTTTGTTAATCTTTATCTTCAGTTGACAAGTTTATATTACATGAACTGAAGTCTTGATATTTATCTTAGCTATTATATTCTGATAATATTAGATATAATTTTAGAGAATTGACTTCACATAATCCTCACCTTGATGTATTAGGTAGCTTACACGACAAGCATATTTATCATTGTATTGCTTGAAATTGTTTTGCTTGAAATTATTGTGACATACATTTTGCATTGGGATGGCAATATGCCATTGATTGAGAGATATACACAGCTGATTCAATACAATATACACTATAATATATAATTATATTCCAACAAACTGCTGTGCTCTCTTTGTATGCTTCACATCTTGTTTGTTCAATAACATACATATGTTCACCATATGTTTACCATATGTTTAAAAAAATATTTTATTTTCAGGAATACATGCAGGATAACCCATCAAGTGAATAAGTCATTACAATTAGAGTGGTATAGAAATTGAGGTCTTTTTATAAATTGGAGTGGTAACTTTTACTCCAAACTTTCCTGTATGAATCTTAATAATTTATTCTGTAAAGTAATTATTTATATACCACATATTTTTTGACAGCTGTACTCAATTTCATTGATAACTTTACTCAATTTCATTGACTTCTATGAATTAAGCAGGAAAAAAGATAGATCACTGAACTAAAGAAAGATCACTGACCTTTGTGGTTTTCTGAAGTGTGGGGATTAAAGAATAGCCCCCACTTCCCGCAAGCATGTTGTAAAAGGCAACAAAAGGAGAATCCTGTTTTCCCTGGGTGTCAGGGAGGGTATGGAATCTTAACAGGTTGAGCACTGTGCTGGTTTGGAAGTAATACAGGTCCAGTTGCAACACGCCTATCTTGGATCCAGATGCTCACCAGACGGGCAGATCAGATGGTCCATGTCTGATTGGTTTGGAGCTTAGAACTTACTGGTTATTATTGATTTCTAATATGATAAAGGAGAATACTGAGTTTTTATTCTAAGAGAATATCAAGTAAATTATCCTCACGGCGTCAGGGTGTGGAGTGAGCAGCCCAGTGAGTCATTCCATTGGTGGGCTCTTTGGTGGGTAGGGGAACTAAGTGATGAAATTAACAAGGAAGTCTTTTATTTTTAAAAAGAATTTGTTTTCAGTTTCCTTTTTGAAAATGATATTTATATTTTCTCATAATTTTGAAGTTACCGTAAACGTAGACAACACTGACTGGCATTTATTCTACATTTACCATTTCAATTCTATGTTTATTTATGCAGTTGAGGTGTCCGCCAGTCTGGTCTGTGACACTGACAGCCAGGTCAGTGATCTGCAGGCCCCTTAGAAGAACATATTGCTCCAAAATTCTGTGTTATAATACCCACCACTAATTGCAATTGAGCTGAATGTTGTGTCTCACATGTCATTTTGTAATTCCACTGTCTTTCAAAATGTTAAATGTGTTTATTTGTTTTCACACACAAGAGAAAGTCCCAACCACTCTCCTCGTATAAACCTATATTAAAGTAAGTGATATCGCTCTGGCTGCCTGTGGTCGAGACATGTGTGACCTAATTCCCATACCTTAACACTTGATCTGAACCCTGCATTGTTGAAATTCAAAACTGTACACTGTCACAATGCTGCTACCAGGGGCGGATCCAGGATTTTTTACCCCTAAAGGAAGGGGATCCAGTCCCATAAAGTAAGGGGCTCCAGTTCCCAAAAGCCCCCTGGTCACAGATCCCCCCCCCCCCCCCCCCCCAGGGAAGGGGCTGAAGCCCCGAAAGCCCCCAAAGCCCCCTCCTGGATCCGCCACTGGCTACACATGTAGGCTGGGTGACGTCAGATATTTACACATTGGCCCTCGTCGTCTCTGTTGGCTTAGTAACAGTCTGTTATAACACAGACTTTATTATAACATAAATTTCTTACAGGTTTAAGACCTGTATACAAAAAAGACACATGGTACAAAACAAACAAAAACGACCAAGGAACGAGATAAAGATAACAATTTGAATAGAATAGAAAAATGCCCAGATTTTAATCGCAGTCAGCTTTGATGCTGAACATATCATGGTACAAAGGCGATTCCAGGCATTGCCGGGGAAAACAGGTCCGTAAAAGTCATACAGACAATCCTTTAAGGTGCAGAATGTTGGCCACAGTTTCAGTTTCATGACTCATAAAACCCTAACCATTGAAAAAGGAGTAATCAAATACTCAGATTTAGCAGGAGTTTCTGAAAAGTACCAATGAATACATTCTTCCGGACATTTAAAACAGTACATCTTCCAAAAGTTGGATATCCAAACATCACTGTTGATGTGTTTATTCCAAACCCTCTGGGTTGCTTCCAGTGTCAGAGGTACTGACATGAATCTGATCGATGTAAAGGGAATGTAACATGCCCAAAATGTACCACCCAACAGAGTGGAGAAGATTATTCTTCCAACATCACAAAATGTGTGAATTGTCAAGGCAATCACCTTTTGTTTTTGAAGAATTGTCCTAAAGCTTCCTTTTTAAAAAGAGAAGGAAATTCAGCAAATACAACATACTGAAAACATCTTTTCCGGAGGAACGCAATTGTGTAGAAAGTTTTAACACTATAAAGATGTCCTATGCAAATATTTTGAAGACTAAAGAGGCTAAATCAATAGCAACTCAGACCAGAATAGCCTGGCCAATAAATGTAAACAATAATTCCTTTTTTGTGAATACCTAAAAGTCTTCAGGAGCATCCACTCAGACTCCTGCATACACTGCACCAGTAATAACTCTACCAACAGTTACATCCTTTAAAACCTCTTCACAGACTAATAAATAAATAAAACAAATAAAACTAAATCCTTAGAAACGATGGATACAGGTGATCCTTCTGATAAACATTTTACACCTGTTCACTTAAAGCATTGTCATAAACTTAACAAATGATTGTTGTTTGTTTGGGGTTTTACATCACTTTCAATGTTATTTTAGTAAACTCTTGACCATGGGATGTCATGTCAGGGACCTGTGACATGACAATTCAGTGAGACAGCACTATATCTGTTACAAGTAAGTCTCATCATGAAATGACTGAAATAATGTAGAAAGTGATGTAAAATCCCAAATAAACAAACAATCAAACAAACAGGCCATGGCGCAGTTGGTAAGAGCGTCAGCTTATTAGCACCAGTTCCTCTGTGGTGATCAAAAGGTTGTGGGTTCAATCCCTGGCCATGCCGAGATTGAGCTCATGATACAATTTCCCATATGAGCTGAGGCCCATGCCTAAAGGGTTAACCCATTGTCCTTGTCAATCTGTGACCGGGTGGGTTGTCATGTCAAGGACCTGTGACATGACAATTCACTGAGGCAGCACTATATCTGTTGCAAGTAGGTCTCATCATGAAATGACTTAAATAATGTTGAAAGTGATGTAAAACCCCAAACAAACAAACTTGAAATAACCATACCAGCAATAACATCCAATCCAACCTCTTCACGAATTTAGTCATAAAAAAGGATGAATACAAATGGTACTCTTTATACAGTTTACTCCTGTGCACTCAAAACATAATCATATGCTAAATAAATGATTGTGTTTAATCATATATTTATTCTCATATGGCGATCAACAATATCATACAATGAAATTGTACAAGAATATGGGCAAATAGGCCAGAACTGGAACTACTAGCCCAAACGTATAACGCATAAATTTCAAGATAATTCCATAGATATCATAGATATCATAGCTGCCATAGATATCTATATATGTATGTTGGTGGATATATGCACATATATGATTATATGATTTAAATTAATTCAGTTAAATATAAATACATTTACTGAGGAAAGATTATCTTTTGATATATCCAGTTCGAGATGTAGAAATCCAAATATAATCATTTCATTTACTGCCAAGCCATTTCTTCATGCCAATGAGCAACACAGAGGAAGTCAGAATCATATCGCTTAACGAATTATCACTGAATCGAGTATCACTAAGTAAATTGTCATTTATCCAATTATCACCAGACCAATTATCACTAAACTAATTATCACTTAGCCAATTATCACTTAACCAATTATCACTAAACCAATTATCGTTAAAACAATTATCACTTAACCAATTATCACTTTACCAATTATCACACACTAAATATTTTGTATTTGTATAACAAATGTTTCTCATATGTTAATGCTAAAAGATGAGCCATTGAGAAGTAACTCATTTGTTAATCTGTAGATTGGTGAAGCATTTCACAAATATGTGTTAGGTCTCATTGTTGTTGTGGGTAGACCAGGCAATATATTGTCCTTCCTTCTTGGTGATGATCCAGAAACATATAAAATCATATCAATATAATTGCTAATAGAATATCAAGTAATATTGGTATCCTAAATAATTTAAAACATTTCTTTTCTGAATAGGCAAAGTTACTGATATATAATTCTCGCATCTTGTCTCACCTAAATTTTGGTATACTTCTTTGGGGTCACAAATGTGACCGCATACTTGGATTACAAAAATGTCTTGAAACTGCAAGAGTTCCTTTAATTAAACATGAATATGCAAGAAAATATATCAAATATTCAGTCCCAGACACTATTAACAACACTCCCAATGTATCATTGACAAAATAGAAACTCATAGCTTGCAGGGCTTTTCAAAATACATAAAGATTTTTTTTTGTGAATTTTTTTGTGAATTTTTTTGTGAAAAGACAAATGCACTATTGATAATTGTTATGTATGTGGAGGACTTAATCAAGCACTGTAGCCAAGTGTTTCTTATATATCATGTTGTTTTGAAGACTTCAAATAAGTCATGTCATTGTACACACATATGTAGTTTACAAGTTTTATGTCTGACACATTAGTATCAATTTTTACTACATTAAACAGATGGTACGTTACTTCAGACACATTTTGATAACTGATATCCACTATATATCAGGAAAATAATATTGTGTACTGAATTTCTATTATACTTACAGGATGGCCCCAGTGATGGCGGTGTTTAAACCCACCTTAACAGGCTGTCCCTGGCCTTTACATATAATTGCCATGTAAAAACGTGTGTATTATGTAACTGATTTTCTGTAATCTTAAAAAGGCCTGAATAAATGAAATTTGAGTCTTGAGTCATAACAGATCAATCTGATGTCGCTAGTAAGTTCCTGAATAAACTGTGACAGACAGCGTCAGAATCGCTGCAGTCAATCGATCGCTATTTATCATAAAGTCTAAAGTATTCTGGACAGCAAAGAGAGCCAGAAAGTGAATGTACATTTAATCAGTCAGAGGGCGCCACTTTTTGTGGATACTATGCTAGGTTTTCGGTGGGTAAATACCAGAGTTTTCAAGTATGGGAATGGTGGAAGATGGTCATTTGGTCTGAGATATAATAAAACCCACCTTCCCTACCGCAACCTTTAAATTTGAAACGATGTTTTGTATGGCAACATCCTACCAACCCAAATATATATCGATATTGCTCATTTGCTCTAAGTTGGGGCTGGTAAATTTGGAGGAAAACAAAAAATCAATAAATTTGTTTATATGCAGAAAATTGCGTTATTGACAACTAGTATAAAGATATAAATTCTTGTTCCTGGGAAAATCATTTTGTGTCATTTATAATATAGTGCTATTTGCTATTTGCTATTTGACTGATATTGCATTAAGAGTTATTCCGTGTCGAAGCTGGTCAATTTAATTGGATTTATGGATGATATATGGATAGCTAAGTGACTATTATCATTATTACAAAAAGTCTTGTATATGGTAAACTCATTTTGATATTATGGATAATTGATTAATATGGTACAAAGTGATTTACATTATCGTATCCGATCTTATTTTTAAAAGGGATTTAATGGTTTTTCAGGGTGGAGTGGTTTGGGTTGGCTTCACTGCATAGCCTTGAGACACCATGACTTTCAACGAGGGTCTTTTATAGTGCAATACCTGTCACCATTTTAGATGTAACTTGTCATTCATTTATTTTTTACTGTTATTTGCTATTGCAATGTATATGTTTATTGAATCTTTTTAAGCTATCAGTTATACACATTTACAACATTTTAATACATACCATAATGTCATTAAATGACTGATACAGCAGTTGTGTCATCTGACTTTTTATATTTGAATATTTGATTTGGAAAGTTGGCTTACATGATGTTTAATTTGTTGAAAACTAATTGCTTGATTACAAAATAGTTTTTAAATTGAGTGCATTGAATATCATGGTAATTAATTCTTGCATATTTGTTATTATATTTGTATTGACTATAATTTATAAGTTATAAATAAATTTGTAAATCGTTGTCTAAATTTATTTGAGACTTAAGTGAGATTGTTATTTTCCTTCATATCTTGACCGAATCGAATGACCCAAAATAATAATGCGCTTTGCAGTGGTGATGATTATTGTTGTTGGAAAATTATTGTTGTTGGAAAATTATTGTTGTTGGAAAATTATTGTTGTTGGAAAATTATTGTTGTTGGAAAATTATTGTTGTTGGAAAATTATTGTTGTTGGAAAATTATTGTTGTTGGAAAATTATTCTTATTGGAAAATTATTCTTGCTGGAAAATTATTCTTGCTGGAAAATTATTCTTGCTGGAAAATTATTCTTGCTGGAAAATTATTCTTGTTGGAAAATTATTTTTGTTTGAAAATTATTCTTGCTGGAAAATTATTCTTGTTAACTTATCCGATGGCATCTCTTTCGCATATGAATTACTGAAAAGCGTGAATCAAATGTTGTTTAGACATGAAAAAATGATAATTGGTCCAAATTACATGATACAGCATGTCTTGCAATCTGCTGCAACCATTGATGCACCAAAAGATCAAATAATCTCAATAGTTGCACTTTGGCTCCATGTGTTGCTAATCCTATTTGCATGGTTAAGTTAACATTTGGATATATTAAACCAAATCCGAGTCTAAATTAAGCCTACAGATAAAGAATCCCCTTTACCCAGTCTCTCCGTAGGGGGCGCCACCAGTCCATTATCTCCATAACACAATACTTGATGATAAAGATCTGACCCAAAATACAATAGTTGATGATAAAGATCTGGCCCACTGAGGTTAGGAAAAAAGACTCTTGCTGTTCACCATTTTATTTTTATTTTATTATTTTTTTTTTGGGGGGGGGGGGGGGGGTGGTTATGAATGTGTGAAATTATCGAGAATACTAGAGTTTTACCAGTTAAGGTATTCAAAGGTGTAGATGGTTTCCATGTAGACTAAGGGACAGATTATCAATTAGTGAGGGAGTGGAACAAATATTCGGCGATAAGTCACAGCTTTTTGGTGCTCAAGCATAGAAAATTCATTTGTAGTAAATTCATTAGCAGTTTCAAATACTTATGTCATGTTCAGCATTGTCTTTCTTAGTCATAGTCAACATGAAATGTACCATTCATGTGACTGAGGATATTCATCCCAGCAGCCCATATCTGGATTGGATTTCACAAATTAATGCATATTCACATATTAATGCATATATATTCTCAAGGAGTTACAGTTAAAGAAAATTCAATTTTCATACTGTGATATTTGCTAATAATAAATGACAACTTGTAATAGTTATATTAAATGAAAATCAGAATAAATAAAACATTATTTATTTCAAGTAAATTATATACCCATTAACATATTTATAAGTATAGAAATAAGATGTGTGTACCCGGGGGAAAACCGGTGGCCCAACTGACCGAGGAAACAAAAGAAATTATGTTTCAGTTTGGAAATAAATATTGAGAATGACTTTGCACAGAAAGAAATAGGCAAATTTATTTTCCTCCACCTAACTGATTAACGGTCTATCCATAATGACTTGATTATACAACTTTTAAACATATACATGTATATATTTTGATCAAATAAGCGTTCTACAAGTATTCAGATTATATATGGAAATTAAAGTAAAGATGAATGTGATATGTGGGTCATTATTATTATTTAATTTTTTTTATTCATGTTTATAGGTCTTGGCAATATAATATTTCAAACTGCGCATTTCCCATACACCGAAAATAAAGTAAAACCATAAACGTATCGAATTTCTATATAACAGGTTATATGCATCATGACTGCATATAGTGCCATATATGTCTATCTAAATATATTATTCCTGTGTGTTTAGGCAGAGTACACAATTATCTGCTGTGTAAAACTAAGACCATGTTTACTGAGCATATACCATGAGCGTATCCATGGCGTGGCCACATGTGTACTGGTATGTCTGCTGTATAAGTCAACAGGAAAACATGGTCAGTGCATCTCCCTGCAAGCAAGCCATTATATCTAGTCATGCGGTAACTGCAATATATCAAATTGATTTATCATTACCATTATACTTTCTGTCCTTTTTGGCATATTTAAATCAACTTTTCACTCTTTTTAATTTATAAACCGGTTGAGTTTTAAGAACACATAGATTACCAAGGATCCGCCCCTCACTATGGACAGAGGTTAATTATAATCCCTCACAGTGCTTATCATCTATTTTGAACGGGGCTGTTTGGATTGAATAATAACTGTTGTCATTGACACTTCCATGCCACAAAATGCAATACCCCTTATCCGATATATGTCATGTAATGTAAGTGAGAAATTGACTGTTTGCATTCCTTAAGAACCTTTCTTATGGATTCCACACACAGAGAAGAGTGAAGCCCAGTCGAAGTGGGGAGTGTATCTTAAGCTATGATTTATACAAAACAGCTAGAAACAGTGAATAAACTGATATATAGTGTTTAGGGATTACAGATGTGCCAATGGCAGGGATATTCATGATAAGAATGACTTAATCGGTCTCACTGCGTTGACCTGACATCTATCGTCGTTACTGAGATTGTCCTATCTGGGATAATATTTTGGTGCCGTTGGGAAGCCTTCACTAAATGTCAAAATAAAGTGGGATCCACAAGAACACTGATTTCCATGATCTGAAATAATTTCAACAACAACCCAACAACCCATGTTTGTTAAGATGGGCAGATCAAACCAAAGTCCAGCATCGCAAATATGGGTTAAGCCCAAATCTCAAATTTCTAATCTTCTGTTGTTTATTGACTTCAGTTCAATCCAGATAGTTCTTGATAAGCGAGGCAATCTGCTCTCAAATTTGTTGACTGTGCAGTAAATGTCACTTCGATAACTGGTATATTTACACATATATACTTATACCAAGCGATATGGATAAGTTGTATCTATCTTAACCTGATAAAATAGTGAAGCATGTTTTGAAATAATTCATATTGATGCATTTAAGTGATGAATATGAGATACAATTATCCAAAGTGGATACATTTATAACATAAAATGAATAAATCAATAAAATGCACAGATTTAAAATCATGCCTTTATTACAAAGTTGGTCATATAAATGAAACCAAAAGGTCAACAGATAATTAAACCGTTTATCAGGTATACCTGATACATTGAAGTTAAATTTGTATAGTACTTGGCTTCAAGTGGTAAACCAAGAAGCGAGAAATGAAATGGTATAAAAATGAGCTAGGTCGATACAAATTATGAAAGCGATTATGAGGGAGACGTATACACATTATTTCAAACAAACTTTATAATTCTGATTAAAAAACTAAATATGCAGTTCACTATACATACCATATCAATATATTTATATACAACTGATATGTTTTCAAGGGTTAAAAGTAAGATTGTACATTGTTATGTGAGGTTAACGTGATATTGATGTTTCCATGCAGATTTTTATCAATAATAGAGTCTTAGTTTTGGTTACAATTTGCTTTTCTATTGTTTTGTTTAAATTAGTCAATTTAACATTTTCCATTTCTTTATCTTCGGCAGGATGTTATAGAAAATGCATTATCGAGGTTGGATATCTTCGTTCAAATGAACTTGATGTCATCTTAATCGCACACAAAACTGTCAGGATATTGTTGTGTGTGTCCCGAAGAATCTAAAGCAATGAGATTGGCACAATGGTCGGGAAAAGATCACCATGACACTGTCGTTGCCATGACACCGTCTTTAGTTTCCAACTGAGCGGACATCCAATAGCAATTTTTGCCAAAAAATCGATCCTTTTAAAAAATACCTTTGGGTGATATGCGCATGTAAGAGGTAGTATGAAGAACTGAGGTGGGTGATAATACAACCAGACAACCTGCAAGCACCGCAGTCAAGATGTATCTGCAGGCTAGGTCACTTTGAAAGTTAGTTTTAGTTTAAATGTCAATAAATACAACACATGCATGTGATTATGTACATGAAACTAGACGCTGTCCACGTTGTATCAGAGAATGTTTACTCACAGCCCCTGATGCACATGTATATCTTATTATGAACATTATCCATGATCTCCCAGTAGCGCCGCTTAAATGCTTCTATCCCTTGAAATGAGAGAGGCATTTCTGCGATTGTTTTATCTCTATTGGCGAGCCATGGACTGGTCCGGCGCGCCGCCCTTCTGTTCATCCAAGTATTGCTTGACGGTGTCCCCGCTCTGGCCCAATTCTCGGGCCTCCTGGACGAGGGCACAGCAGTGACACACAGCATGAACCAGCACGTCCATCAACATGGACCCCTCCAGGGACTTGTTCTCCCTCAGTCTCCACCTGATCACCGGGGCGAAGTTAAGCCCTATGGCGTAGAGCAGACCGTGCAGCATGCAGTCCTCACCGATGCCCTCAGCATTCTTGCCCACAGTGTAACAAGGGCAACAAAAGGTCATAGCGCACAACCTAAAATCGCCAAAACATCCCAACAGGCCAAACTGGAACTGAGCCATGCTGATTTAATGGTGATGTGCTGCGAGACAATCTAAGCAAACGCTGGCAATCAAGGCGCAGTACTGGAGCTGTGCTGCGAGACAATCTAAGTAAACGCTGGCAATCAAGGCGCAGTACTGGAGCGATTTCGATCACCTGCTTATATAGCCAGGCACTCTCGGCCCACACACTCAAGGCAGTGGCGCGTCTCACTGGTCCATATGAGTTCGTATGCCCGGTCCAAATTCGCATGCCCGGTCAAAAAACTCAGATCAAGCACAGAGAGGACACCACGATCAGTTTCTAAACTCAATGCCGTCATTGTGTGCTTGTCATTATTTTTTCATATTTTTATTGATCTGTATGAAAATACCTTTTTTATCATCATTTATTTATCATTAATTTGTGTAAGATGTATCAACTAAGCAGAATGCTATGGTGATAACACCCTCGTACTCGCCTAGAAAAGTTGTGACGTACAATATATAACATGGCTACAGAGATATTTAAACATGTATTAAATGTCTTTGATTATTATAAGCGCCGATTGCAGACAACACTCTTCCCATGCTACCAATTGAGCTATTTCAGTCGGCGTCTAAGAGTTGATTTTTTTACTTTTATATATGTATATTCAGAACCAGGCCAATGAGAGATAGACAAAATATATATATATATCTGACTTTCTTCCAAGTTGGATGCATCCTACTGTAATCCTAATATGATATACAGAGTTTTAATCAATTAGTTTTAGAACTACTAAATCATGTATGAACTTTTACAATTTGGATGTTAAGGCGTCCAAAGCAATTTATATATAATACTTATCAGCAGATTCATATCATCATTTTACTGTTATATATACATATATATATATATAAATACAGCTGTGTTATACATTAAAGACTTTAATAGTACTTTAAAGTTTGTTTTTTTTTAGTTTTAAGATACTACAAACATCGCACACATATTTTTTTATTATAACAGCTATATTCTGTTGCCAATCAATAGCGGGGATCACAGTGGTTGGTATTTATTTGGATATAATTATGCAAAATACATGAGCAATTATACATTCTAAGGTCTATTGCAGATATGAATTCCGAAATGTGACGTGGGTTGTCCCACACTGGGCAGTGGGAGTGTGTTTATCTTATAAGTAAACACACATCTGCCACAGGATGACCAATGTTATCTATACCGTACATGCTCCAGTTTGCACATTTGGACCTTTTTGATATTGTTGATTTGTAATATTTATATTACAATAATCTGTGTATATGTTGATGAGCTTCAGACCCTCCAGCAAAGAATGGACCCCCATAGCATAAAAAGGTGGAGAAAAGGTAATAGTCAAATGGATATTGATTTCCGGTATATGTTACAGTGATCTGGGAAAAGGTGGGACTCAAAAGAGATCTCTTGTAGTATCCTGTACATGATCCTGTAAATGATCCTGTAAATGATCCTGTAATTGATCCTGTAAATGATCCTGCTGATTCCAAGAAACAAGATGATAGGTTAGTAATGTTAAAGCGTGTACATTTGGTGTTTTGTCTGAATAAAGCCAAGTACAGCACACATTCCGTGGGGACAGGACAAACTTACTAAGTACATAAAGTTTATTGACGGACATCTTAAAATACTTGACATGACCTCAATATCCTGAGGATCACACTCCTAAGTGAAACATTAAGAAATCAATGCAAAGGTCAATACTAATGATACAATATTTAGTGCCATTCCAAAATGTGAGGGCATAGGCATATAAATATATATATATTTATAATATTTCATATACAATATATGTATATGTATGTATGTATATACAAATATATGTATATACATACATATACATGACAGTCTTTGTCTTTACTATACCTATACTATTATTTGCTTTGGGTCCTAAAGAGATTTTGGAGAAATGTTCAACTTATTCTAAAATTACGCCACATATTATTGTGCCACAGCATTCAGAGACCGGCACCCAAAATTATTTTTTGCATCCTAAATAAATTTGGAAAAGTCTTTCATTAGTGCCCCATTAAAATAGGTTAATTAAATCATTTATCAAATAGCGTGAAGCCTTCCTTAAACATGCCTGAGTTTCATGCCCCCTTCACAGCTCCCTCACAGCACAAAGAAGGTCCATAAGGGATGCAGTCAATCCTGCAACTAGAAGCAAACATATTCTTGAACTATTGACCACGACAATAATAGGTTTGGTGGTTTGATGGCAAGTCACTCAAGGTTAAAATTTTTTGATTGAATCTTGATATCATCTGTTTTGTTTTATGATTTATCTTTATTATAGATACACCACTTCAAGATTTTTTCGTCTGGTTCTCACGACCTCTGAACTATTTAATTGATTGTTGTAAGTGTATTCTTATAAGAAGGTATTCTTCTACGAAGGTCTCATTTTGTGTCATGTGATATATTATTCTAGTCTATTCTGAACTATTTTAATTCATTTTGATCTATTCTAATCTACTCTATTATCACTCAGTATAACCAATCTGTTTCATTTCATCAGAGTTTGTTATCTCTATTGCGAAAAATGCACAATAGGATTTACACAAATAATGTCCAACCAAAAAGTATGTGAATTCGGCCAGCGTCACCCCGCCCCCTTTTGTTGCCTAACAAATCTTTGAACAAAATATGCAACATGTGACCCAAATTGTGAACATCTCCATAATGATAAGGAAAAACCTTTTTTACATATATAAAATGTAACCATCCTCAGTCTGTGAATAAAGTACCTATAAATACATTGGCTTTATACAAAATAATAAGCTACTGTTCAGCGTGTATGGGATGAGTGACATTTGGTAGTTACTATCTGCAATCGATTATCTCTAATGTGAATTATCACACACCAAATATTGACATAAGGGTCATAGTTCACTATAAGTGAGATCAAAGATCATAACTTTGTGTCCTATCCACTCCTTGCTGCCCCATATCTGAGGCTCTGGTAGTATACACTTGTCATTATCTTGATATGATAGAATTCCATGTTTGTGAATTATCTCTAAGTGATGATAGTGCTTTTCGGCTATGACAAACCCAAATTGTTATTTATCAGATTGACAAATGCATGGGCTATCAAAATAAGTTTTAAGTGACAGGATACAGAAAGAAAAAAAACTTAAGAATGCCGGGAACAAAAACAACTCCGTTCACTCATAAATAGTTTGTTAGGATTTGTTAAAAGAAGTTGATTCTAATTTTTGTTGAGGCATAAGGAAATAAGAAATACTGAAGGTATCAACTGAATATAACACCATTTTTTTTGTGTGAAGATCATTTAAGGTAAAGATCGTTAAAGGGTAAAAGGGCCATTGTTGAAAAGACAAATTTCAATTTTATTGTCTATGAGAGAGCAATATCGATTTATTTCGCAGTGATACCACTTCCAATATCTTTTCCTGTATTCTAAAGAGAAGAAATTGTTTTTTAACTGATTAGATTATCTTAATTTTATCATACGTAAATAAATTCGCTCTAAATAGTATTTGTCAACACTTTATGGAATCAACAATAATTTTACTCCAAATTTTCTCCACATCCCCGTCCATCCGGAACTTGGAATTAATGAGCAATGATCTTACCTCCTCCACAGAAGAGGCATCACGTGACCAAAGCGAATTTTCAAATTATTTGAAAGACTGAAATATTCCGCTCACACAGCCTGCCTTACTTTCTTGCTAAGATAGATAAAAAAATGACTTTCAAGTTCGTACATCTCCAAGGAGATATCATTTGAAAATGTTTATAGCAAATGAAAGGTATGAATGTCACATGGTTGTATTATTGTTTTAATCATTTCATGAGTTGCTGATTCTTGATTTTGATAATGGGCGATAATGGGCGAATAAGGGTGTCGACATCAATATATATTGAACGTTATGACGATGATGAATTCCCTTATCTTGGTTTACACATATAAGCTTTATGTGTGTATAATTGGGCTAATCTCCCACACACCTATAAGCATCATATCCTGCCAAATCAAGAATAATCCGGTACATAGCCCACACCAAAGTTAAATACTGTCTGATTTTACTAGGACGATCTTATCTATATAGTGTCTGCACTGATGAGTGATACCTTTAGAGAAAAATGTACTTGTGAGAATTATTCAAGATTACCTTTTTATTGTCAACAATTCTACCCCACATTGCTCCGATTCTACCCAACATGACCACCCAAGTCTTCCTTATGAATTAAATTCCTATTTGGGAAAATTGTACCATACACTAGATTGTGTATAACATACAATATATTGATAAAATTTATGATAAATCGAAGAATTTGAAGGTGATAGAGGACTTGCCAACTCTGAATGAGTAGATAGAAAATATAGAGCAACGTTTCCATATTCAAGCCATAACTGAACTGTTATGTTGCACAATTAAATGAAAATAACTTTGGTTAACTTAATACTTTGATATAATATACTTTTTAATACTTCATGAAAAATATACATGAAACAAGAACCTTAAATGTGAACTAGTACCACCTGTGAAAACCACCTGAAAAGAATGACATTCTTCTTTATTTACATCATACAAAATTCCATTGTAATGTCACTTAACAACAGAATGAGTGAGTCCCAAGTATTTAGACATATGACTATATATGTTGGATTACGTTACAGTTTACAAAAGGCAATATTCATCACGTACATGGTAACCATACATTCCCTTCATGGCCACTTGTCCTCCTATCTTCCAAATCTCCACAACTTTTCCCAGATCACTCATATCACTGCTCCTGATATATATGGCATCCAATCGTACCATATATCATCATAGAATATACCTTACAGGGCCTCCAAATATACTCGACATGGTATTCTTACCTTACAGGGCCTCCAAACATACTCGCCATGGTATTCTTACCTTACAGGGCCTCCAAACATACTCAGCATGGTATTCTTACCTTACAGGGCCTCCAAACATACTCAGCATGGTATTCTTACCTTACAGGGCCTCCAAACATACTCACCATGGTATTCTTACCTTACAGGGCCTCCAAACATACTCACCATGGTATTCTTACCTTACAGGGCCTCCAAACATACTCACCATGGTATTCTTACCTTACAGGGCCTCCATGACATTCAACCTTCCCTGTATGGCCTGGTCATCAAATTGTCTATACAAACCACTAAATGTTATCCCAATAGAAACCAAACCTATCCATCATGGTAGTCAAACCTACCACTATACATGGTGACCAAACCTTGCCTACACAGCTACCAAACCTTCACCACAATGCAACCAAAACTGACCTCTATAGTAACCAAATCTTCCCTACATGGCCACCAAGCATAGCATAGCCCCTACACCTACACCTACCCTGCAGGGTATCCAAACCTACCCGATATAGTCTAAAAACCTACTCTATACCCAGATAACAATTTTACGTTGTTTGTTCGATGTGAGTATATTGTGTTTTGGTGCTGAGCACGTTGTAACTTGACGTTGTATGGACGTAGATCTGTGAACACCAGACAACGTTGTGAGCATGTTGTTGTACAACGTTGTGAGCACGTGCTCAGCAGGTTCTTTGACGTTTTGAGCACATGCTCAGCACGTTGTGAGTATGTTGTGAGCACGTTGTAAATTGACATTGTAATTGTGCTGTCACACAGTAACGTAATGTGCAGAGCGAGTAGCTGTTTGTGAAAATCTTCACAAATGACGTTTTGTAAAAAAATACATCAAAACGTTGGAGAAAATGAGGATTTTTTTCTTGGTGTGGTGCTGACGTGATTAACGCAGTTGTGACGTTACATAAAAGTTTGTGTTAAACTTCGTCACAACAATCAGGCAATGAGCTGACCGAGTCTATGAAATCACCACTGTATTGTGCAAAAAAAACTATAGCAAAGTTGTGTCTTTTCTTGCTCGTTCCTTGCTCGTTGACACAACATCCACTAGGTAGGAAAAACATATCAAATTTTTAACGTCTTTGGGACATCCTAGAAACGAGCTGGGAACAAACTGGACGCATGAGTAATGGGGCCAACATATCAGTAACACGTCAGTAACATATCAGTAACATGTCAGTAACATGTCAGTAACATATCAGTAACATGCCAGTAACATGTCAGTAACATGTCAGTAACATGTCAGTAACATGTCAGTAACATGTCAGTAACATGTCAGTAACATGTCAGTAACACATCAGTAACATGTCAGTAACATGTCAGTAACATGTCAGTATCCTCAGCATGTTGCAAGCACGTGTATATGTACCGTACATATAAGGTACATATACATTCAGCTGTGAACAAACTCGGTTATGTTTGGCCAAATCTAGTTACTCAGTTGGGATTATCCCATCAGCAACCTCTTCTAGCATATCAACTGGCATGTTTTGCTGATTTTTGACATTGTCTGAAATTATATGGATATATATATATTGCAGTTAATTATAAAAATAAACTTGTATAACAACCAAATCATTGATTTTTAATATCATTTTAATCATTCAGAACAATATATCTTGTCCATTAAGTTCACTGTAACTTTGAATTACCTTGCAACTAAGTTGTTACAGGTCACCATTTTCTGTAGTACTGTAGCCACCAATTGGCCAATGGGCTTACCACATTGTTAGCATGTTGCAACAAAAAAGTTGTAAGACAATGTGCTGACAATGTTGTCAGACATATGCTTATAATAAACATGTGGAACTATTGCTTTGCACTTGACATATTCATACATGCTCAAGAATGGCCTCATGATCAACTTACTCGAAGTTTAGAATCCATGATAAAATCTTGAAATTGGCTCCATGCTACGGTTTCATTGTAAACATATCTGAGCTCAAATATAATCAGAATATGAAGATATAAAAACATATTCAATTCATTATGTTCTGATATGATTATAGCTCAAGCATTATTATCCCAAGGTGATTTCATATTAAAATTTTGTTTTCTGTTGTCGTTATTATTCATATTTTCTGTATTAGCAAAAAAATAAAAATTATAATAATTAAATTCAATATGTAATGAAAAAATAATTAAATATTTCTGATGTGCATATTGCTCAATTAGAAAATCAATATAAAGATCTTTTTTCCAGTTTTAAGTCATTTCTATTGTTTTATATTCTTCAACATTTGCAATAAACAAATTATTTTATGTTTCTGAAGTGCATATCACTCACACAAATTCCCAATATCAAGATTTCTCCTTCAGCATGAAAATAATACTTTCTCAACCGGGATTCGAACCCCAGACCTTTAGCATAGAGACAGACATCTGAACCACTGAGCCACATATCACCCAATAGCAGCTTTGTATAAACTTTGGGGTCACAGCATTGTATGATAAAATGAAATTAGCTCTCAATTAAGTTATATAAAACATTTTTTTCTCTATTTGTAAAAAAACTAAAACATTTATCTATTCTGACTTTCATATTGCCCAAACAAGATCCCAATATGGAGATCTCACCTTTGATTTTGTATAAAGTCAATATTTTTTGTACTTTCTGTCAAAACCCCAGACCTTTAGCATAGACGACGGATGTCTTACCCACAGAGCCATGTTGAAATGTATAATTTGACCTTCTCACTGGTAAATCACACAAAAAGTCAACATATTTTTCACTTTATCAAGTTATTTTATAAAGGAAGATATTCAGTTATTTCACACAGCAGCCTAAGTTCAATTTATAGACTAAAAGTTTCCAAAGATATGTTTGTCTAAGATGATATCAAAAGTAATGCAAATAGATCAAAAGAAGTAGATCTCCATAACTCACGTCTCATAGGGTTAGCATGTAATTATTTACATTGAATATGAAGTGGTCAGATATATTTTAAATATTTATTGTCCAGATATATTTTAGGGCCTAAGTTGACTATACTCCTACACTTTCATTACAATCTCCTGAGCGAAGCGAGTTAATGTAATTGTGTCTCCAAATATGTGAATATGTCAATTTTGCAATGTTTTAATACTGACTGCTGATTATGAAAACTGGCATCATCCTTGTGGCTGCGGATTTGAATCCATGTCCACGCATTGGGCGATACAGCCAGAGAAGTGTAGCATGATAGTATACGTGCTCCTATTTTAAATATTTAACTTGAACTCATAACATAGAAAATTGTAATAAAACAAAGAAAGTCAGTTACTGGAGTGGTGCATACTTTTTTTGGAGAAGTCATATGAAAAGTAGTCCTGTAGGATGTTAGTTTCATAGGGAGCTAATGTGTTCATATGTACGCAATGAATTCACTCATAACAGAAATCAAGATGGCTGAATGCTGGTTGAGAATGGGCTTGATTTCTCATGAGGGAAGTACACGTCATGGTAAAAACACATACATCTTTTTATGCATTTTAAGTGGCATTCAATGAGATTTTTCATACCTTCTGAGGTGAGTAGAGTGAACCTTTATCATGTGGAAAGCTGCCTAAAGTTTCCCACATATCTATGGTCTATTTCTCAGATGTCATATTTTCTCTTTATATCATATGATCTGAAATAATGCAATTGATTTTACTTGTCATTGAATGGTGCACTATTCAGGTGCAAGATCCAAAAACAGAAAGGGAAATCCTCCTGCACTTAAAATGATCTTATCTGGGGCATTGTAAACAGAAAAAGATATAGTTGCAACGCTTATCAGATTAAAACCGAGGCATTCCCCTATATGTTGCACACTGTTTATGTATTTGTGAGAAATTTACATCACATTTTTCATCACATCAGAGTTTTCCTTTCATACAATGAAACATAATTTGGTGATTACATTAATGTGTCAAAATTGTCTTCATTTTGTGGCTGTGGTTTGGTTGGCCTAAGCCATAGCAACGACCAAGCTGCAGAATAACAAACTCTGAGCTGGACAGAGATTATCAATGTTATCAGGGTTTAAGCACCATGGTTAGATAAACGCCTGAACATAAATCCAAAACCAAACACGTTTGACTCATGAGGGCAGATGAGAGTAATTTGATCCTACGTGTTTGATCCTACTTGTTTGTCCTAGTATGTTGTGCTACAATCTTGTGCTTTGCTGTCATATGACATGATTTCCATGAGACAATACACCTTACTGGAGGTGAAGCCCTGGAGAATGGAACCATCGTGGGGAATCCCTGGGTCTGTGAAGCCATGGAGAATGGAACAATCGTGGGGAATCCCTGGGTCTGTGAAGCCTTGGGGAATGGAACAATCGTGGGAAATCCCTGGGTCTGTGAAGCCATGGAGAATGGAACAATCGTGGGGAATCCCTGGGTCTGTGAAGCCCTGGGGAATGGAACAATCGTGGGGAATCCCTGGGTCTGTGAAGCCCTGGAGAATGGAACAATCGTGGGGAATCCCTGGGGCTGTGAAGCCATGGAGAATGGAACAATCGTGGGGAATCCCTGGGTCTGTGAAGCCCTGGAGAATGGAACAATCGTGGGTAATCCCTGGGGCTGTGAAGCCATGGAGAATGGAACAATCGTGGGGAATCCCTGGGGCTGTGAAGCCCTGGGGAATGGAACAATCGTGGGGAATCCCTGGGTCTGTGAAGCCCTGGAGAATGGAACAATCGTGTACCATTAAATATACCTCCCAGTGATATTCGGTGATAGATTTATATATGTTTAAAAAAAGATATGGGTTCACTTTTCTCTCTTTTTCCCGTTTTGCGAATTATTAGAATTAAAGCTAAATCAAGTGAAATAACTTGTCAAAATTCCTTCAGTATACAAGGAGGTTTATTATCAGGTCGGCAATATTGAAATGTGCTGACATATCATGCACAGGTACCTCTGTTAGCAATGGCATGTGATTGCGGCCATCTGTTCAGCAACCCATTTGCATAATTTACAGATAACTGGGCAGTTGGTGGATTCTTGCATATATGCACACACACACACACACACACACGCACACACAATTTCACACCAAAATCAGCTGCCACAATAATACACATGTTGTTGATTGCACATGTCTGACTGAGTTGCAAAACTGCCTTGCCATCTTTTTAAAGATTATGATTATGTCCTTAACTATTCTAAGTTTAGTTCTATTGTTTCAAACATTGGTACGTACACATTAGTGTGAGTTTCATGCCTTTAATTTATATTATAGCAATACTCTAAATAGACACGTGTCTAAGCTCAAATCTCTTCATTTGATTTGCAGACAGCTTATGGATCTTCTATAAAGGCCTAAGCTGTTCAAATAGTTTATTACATTGCAGTAAATGTATGACAGTGTATGACAATGTATGTGACTCAAGATCTTTTATAAACATGAATATAAATATTTATTAGCCTCTGTCGAACAGGATATTTTCCTGTTTACAAAAATAATACTGTATAATCTGAGAAAAGTAATCAATAATGACATTTTAATTGTAATTTTGTCGGGCCTTTATTGCTATTATGAGTCATAAAACATCAATGGAGTCAATCATCTTCCTTTTTTATAATCTTTCATATATAATTGACGCAATAATGGCAGTACATCAATTTTCCGCATCTTTGATTTTGTACTAGATAAATTCAAAACATCATAAAAATTGCAATGTGGAAACTACTCAGCATGTGAATATCAAATACATGGCATCTGATTTATTCCAAAAATAATATTTCATATCATTTTCATAAAACAGGGTCATTGACTTCTGTATTTCTTTTGACTGGGTTCAGTGAACAAAAAGCAAGTGTTTCTTATTAGACGGTTCGATTTTTACTTTTCCTTAGAGGGTTTTTGTCAGAGTACAAACGTTCAGGAGATCTAGGTCAATGGATATCGTGCATAATGAAGAATAAAATAGAGCAATAACGAGAAGACGTGTTTTATTTTTATTTTTCAATAATATGATGTGAATGCTTATGGATCTCACTTAAAATTCAATTGGTCATATATCAATACATTTCTGTGGATTCCATAATGCAATGAAATACTGGAATCATATTTAATTATTCAATGTAAAATGTGAACAATGTCATAATGTGAATATCAGTGCAAACTACTCTCAAAGTAAATATAATAATTCTGACATTTCCCACATCACTATAACGAGACACATATTCATCAAATGCATACAAGACAGATGATATTAGTGTAAGAAAATATTATTGAGAAATCTAAAGACCGCATAAGACAGAGCATATAACAGTTCTGATTATTTTTATGTTATTCTACTACTTTTACAGGAACATTGTTTTGGGTTCGACATGTGAGCTTTGATATGACGCTCTTCCACTCTTCCAACTCTTTAATCAACGGAATGTTCAGAATCAAAATAACAGTAGTTAGATTTTCTCTGGATTTTAAAGCTAAGACTCTGCTATGGCGGTAACACATTGTGAACGCAAAACTGACCATTTGTTTGTTGCCTTAGAATATTGATTTGGTGACGTCAAAGTTCATGTTCCTTGAGAAATAAGCAATAATATGCTATTCCGTGGTGAAACATCCTCAAAATAAAAATGTTTACAACGCAGCGCCACCTGTTGTATATCTATTAATCAGAGCATTGTTCTGCGCCAATAAGTACAGGGTGAAAATGTATCATAGGATATGATTATGATGTATATAGGCCCCCTGCCAATCTCTCCGACCAATGATTAAATATAGTGGAGTTGTACAGATCTGGTTCCGGTAAAGTTGTACAGTTCCGGTGTGTACTTTTCAATGGGGGAAAAAAACAACATGGAGATCGGCAATCGGCCTATGGGGAAGTGAAAACATTTTGGGATGTTTATTGATATTTATAACTAAGAATGTTATAATTATATTATTTCATGTTCAACTGAGAAGGCATGAATAATTAGATATAATAATAATAGAATATAGTATTGCCACCTATTTAATTCTGAATGAGTTGTATTCTGTCGCAGGAGTCATGTTTAATTGGCAATCCACTCAAGTGACTTGCTAGTAGGGTGGAAATACACAGCGAATCGAGTATATCAAAATCCTTTTGCTTATGTTTGGACTACTTTGGTTTTGTCAGTGATCTTTATAATATATTTTGGGTGAAAATAATATTGTGGGAGTGAAACATATGAGTAAGAAAATCAAAATGACATACCTTTTTGAGAAAGAATTTGTATCTATTCATCTCAAATTTATTCAGATTTTCAGTGTATCGGTTTTTCAAAGATTTGAGAGATTTTTTTTACAATCTTTAAAAGTACCCCTTTGCTTGAAGATATACAGGAAATACCATGTGAACAAGATAGATTTTATGGCAAATAAAATCTTAATCTACAGCAGATATGAGACTATAAATAAGTTATTTTTGCATGAAGAAATTTCTTTAAATGCCAAATTGTTTATTTTTTCTTAAGTTGCTTGACTATCGGTGAGTAGCAGTTGATGGATATTTGTGTGAAAAAAATACATTCAATGTTAAATCAAAAGTGAAAAATATTATTCAAAATGTTATCAAGGACAATCACTGAAACCCCACCTTAAGGCTAAGATAAGTTTAGAAACAAAAAATTAAAGGTATGGATAATGCATAAGAATAATTAAACCTTTTAATGATATGCGTCTTGAGTGAGTTATTTTTCATCTATTTAGTTTTTTATCTTTGTGCGTATGCTTGGTGTTTACTTCACTTTTAACATTATTTCAGTTATTTCATGACGAGACCTACTTGTAGAAGATATAATGCTGCGGGTAAGATGGTTCTCACCTCGCACTTCCTGTTCATGCTTACATGCAAAACAATGACTTTGTTCTTTAGAATTAACATCATTCATATAGTGATTCACATCATTTGAAAATTAATAATTGTTCTCATGTAGTGAAAACAAGCAAATACAATTCCAACATTAACTGGTGGTAGCCTAGACCTACTCACTGCTCATTCCCTGTCCACTAAAAAGTGTTCAAATTGTTCCCAATGGACTCCATACTATGGAATCATTTTCTGTTATTGTTGTTTTCCAATTTTCTTTTCTTTTGTCCTATTTTTATGTTATTTTCAGTATTGTCGAAACCTCCATACTGCTCATGAAGCAGGTGTGTGTGCAACAGGCTTGCTCATTGTATGTTGCGTATGTTTCATTTGAAATCTGCCCACGTGACCATTTAGGATATTTGCTGCATTAAGCTTCAAAAGATTGAAATTATAATGACCCACATGCATTTAAGAAAATCATTGAAACATTATTTACATGGAAATTATTAAAATTCTTTAGGTTATTATTACCATTAACGTTATTTACATTTATTGCAATTCGCCAAGTTCCTGCTGTTCTAAACAAGCGTATCCTTGATTACTAACAATTAGCCGTTATCCTTTAGATTTGGAATCCATTTTTATTCATAGCTTGATATAACAATCGTGTGCATCCAATTTGTTTTACATGAGGCAGTAATGAGGAACAGAGAACTTATACATGAATAACACCCAGAGCTATGATACAATATCTCTCATCCTTGGTGTAGTAACAAGAGGAAAACACCTGGATATTGCCTGGTATTTCATTGTAACAAGAGGAAACACCTGCAAACTGCCTGATATTTCATTGTAACAAGAGGAAAACACCTGGATATTGCCTGGTATTTCTTGGTAACAAGAGGAAAACACCTGGATATTGCCTGGTATTTCATTGTAACAAGAGGAAAACACCTGGATATTGTCTGGTATTTCTAGGTAACAAGAGGAAACACCTGGACATTGTGTAACCCAACAAATATAAATAAAATCAAAGTTAAAACAATTATAAATAAAATCAAAGTTAAAACAATTATAAATAAAATCAAAGTTAAAACGATTCAACCAGTTCTCCAGGGCATATTTGGTTATGTTTTTGTACAATATTATTATGTCTTTGAGTACTTTTTGTGTAAGTCTGTCGGCCAACCATCTAGGGCCTGGGGTATATAAGAGGTCCTCCCTGGTTGACCAGCAGGCCAACCTGGAACAGCATTGTATGATGTGAAAATAAAAGTTCAACCCAAGCGGCACTGTGTAGTGAGGAGTTTCTCTCTCATGACAATTGCCTGGTATTTCATTGTAACAAGAGGAAACACCTGGACATTGCCTGGTATTTCATTGTAACAAGAGGAAAAACCTGGATATTGCCTGGTATTTCTAGGTAACAAAAGGAAACACCTGGACATTGCCTGGTATTTCTGAGGTAACGAGAGGAAAACACCTGGATGTTTATTTATAACAAGAGGAAAACACCTGGATATTGTCTGGTATTTCGGAGTTAACGAGAGGAAAACAGGATTTTATCTTATCTTCCGATGACATTATTTTCTATGTTGATGATCATATGATGGTTGGGTATTATTCCTATTTAGCATTTGCAAGAATCCACGATCACAAAAAGTGCTGGACATCTAGACTTGAAATATTAATAGTTGACCAGAAGAAGAATATCCCATTTTATTGGATTGCAAGCAAGGTATAAAAAGAAATGAAGCAAAGGCAGCCATAGATAAAAAAAATAAAACAGATTTATGGATCACATATGCTGGATAAAGAAATATATTCATGCATTGATGAAATGCAATAGGCAATATGCGTGGGATGAAGCTGTGAATAACAAGCATCACAATATAAAACCAACATTAGGTAAAGAAATTAATTCATGCCATAAAATATGTATTGAGGAAGCAGTATTAACACATATTCGAATTGGATACATAGTATTTGTCAGAAGGTTAAGATCAGTCTGAATATGCTCCTGGCAAACTCCATTGAAAATGACACATTGATTTTATCATTTAAAAAAGAAATTGGCCTGTTTTATGATTTTTAAGGGTGGAGTTGTGTTGAACTGGCTTAAAGCATTCATGAAACCACAGAGGCAATTTTACAGAGTTTTGAGATATGCTTAAATGATATGTGCCCACGCAACTGTGATACATACAAGCTATCTCATTACAAATCAACCAAAATAAACTGACCATGGTTATCGTGTTTTGCTGAAAGTGACAAGTACTGCCTGTACTCCTTTGACCACCAGGTGGCTACACGTATGCAATCATGTGACCTCTATTGTGGTTTGTCTGGGTGTTAGGCCTGTACCATTAGACAAACATTAATGGACAAACAGGGCTCTGTAAGCCAAATCACTCCATTGTCCCAATTTAGGGTTTCCCACTGATAGAAAGACTTAGCTAAGCAAGTGTTTGCACAAGATCACTGGTTAGCTAAACAAAGTTTGTTGACAATGTCCAATGGATGATTTGGATTTTAACAGAAGACTCGTCCACTTTCAAATGGCACAGACATTTATGTAGGGAAAATATGATGGTTAATAACTTTTGATCGCAAAGTTTGGGGAATAAACATTTATACTATGCAGGGGAATAGTGCTTCAAATAATTTCATGAATGCTTTAATTTGCCAGTCTACCATTTACTTACGACACCACATTCACCTTGAGTTAGGTTTTTAAGTGATGTTTACATGTAACTTGTGAGTCATTGTTTTATTGTTATTTGCTTTTGCAACGTCCCTATTTACTGCATGTTTTTACACTTATCATTCATCAATATTTACAGGTTTTTAATTCATACCTTAATGACACTGAATGACCTTTAATGTGTCGATGTGCTGATAATAATCCATTCATTCACTGATGTTTATACCGGCCCTACAAATAGTACGTGGGAATAATTCAAAGAGAACAGTAACAATCGATAAACTAAGCTTATGAATGATTACATGTAGTTAGTGCAAGCAGTGGTCAAGACTGGATGTCCAGAACAGGACCTCCCAGGCTGTTGTCATGGTGAGCATAATAACGTGTCTGGTCAAGTTACGCAACAGTCTCCACATTCTATCCAGAGACACTAATAACTGTCCATGTGTGGACAGTAAACCACCTCGCAGGTGCCCGTATGCAATGCCCGGAATTCTGGTCACACGTCACTGGAAATATGTGGTTGTTGTTTGGGGTTTCCCTGTTCTATATTTATATCAATCAATCAGAGCAATCCCCTCCAAAATAGTGACATTATTCGCCCGCTGCACAAACCCATTACAACGAGAGGTCCTTGATAGTCCTAATATAGATATATGGACTAGCACAGTGTATTTTATCCATTTGATTATTCTGATAAGATTATTATTCAATCTTTACTCCGTATTGCTGTTCGGAAGAAATTTAAATGATCACATGTGAATGACATTTTCGAAGCAGTAACAAGAAAGTCTTTAAAAAAAAGAATTTGTATGGAATTTCTTTCTTGAAAATGATTATATTTCTCCATCCTCTGTGTGTGTGTGTGTGTGTGTGTGTGTGTGTGTGTGTGTGTGTGTGTGTGTGTGTGTGTGTGTGTGTGTGTGTGTGTGTGTGTGTGTGTGTGTGTGTGTGTGTGTGTGTGTGTGTGTGATGTCTTTCCGTGTCCAATCTTACGTGTTCGTTTTTTTTTCTTTCAAACTCCACCACAAACAGGAAATTTGTTTGGACCTGATCACACTTTGCTTCGAAAAGGCTTTCCAGTATGTTATTCGGACAGTGCCATTAACCCCCATGGTCTAAATAAGAGTGTTTTAAAACCATTTTAATTGTTTCAACAAGGAGCTTTCGTAAATTCCAAATCTTGTTACATAACCACGCATTAATTTACCTCTCACTGTTTAGTCAAGGTCAGTCATGTTCGTGCTGTGCATACTCTCATTGAATACAAATATTTGTTAACACGTTCTGCAATAGAATATTTCCTCAGCTTTGCCTCATTCAGCATATTATTGGGATTATCTATTCTCTATTCTCAATACTCTAAGTTACAGGCTTAGAAATCAACATATAACTCGATATTTTAGTTAATTAAATTCTAATTCTATAGACTTTTGAACATCATTTTATCTCCCAAACCAAATCTGTCAGTTAGAATACTGGTACTATGCACAAAGTGACTGACAATTCGATAGGAGTTTGTTATAGTATTTTTTAACGTTACAGTATTTGTGCAGAGTTCTTTGGGTGTCAATGGTGTAATAGTCTACAAATAATTCCTTGTCGAATAATCAATGTTTGTTTGGGGTTAAACATCACTTTCAACATTATATCAGTTATTTCATAGCGAGACCTGCCAGTAGCAGATAGAGTCTGCCTCACTGAATTGCCACAAACCCTTGGTATTTTTTCAACTGTTCTCAATAAGGATTCAAAGCCAAAAAGTGAGTCATTCTGTAATGGTTACGTTTTGCAAAAACAATTTCCTATCCAGTGTTTTGAATACCAAATTACAAGATCATTTTTCTGTCAGCGTTTTCTTTGTGTTTCCTTTGATGTAATTCTAACTAATATAAACTAATATTTTCAGGATTCAAATACTATTCAAATGTTCTGTTTGTACATTGACACAAATGTCTTTATCGTCCTTTGACACTGGCATGGCAATAGCCTGCCCCCTGTCGGTGAAAATGTGTGCCAAATGCTCACCAGACTGCAATTGTACCAAAAACTATTATGAAATGGTGTTTTTGCGACATAACGCGATTTTTGCGGTCGGCCTTCTAGCCTTTCAATTGGTGTGAAAGTAACACTAGTGAGATTCAAACCCACCATCTCCCTTTCTACACGTATATCAACAACTAAGGCACATTTCTTTTACTCTACCATGTAACAATTTCAAGCAAAAGTACATGGTTACCTTTGATGAAATAGCAATTGACACCATCATTGAATATTGTGTCAATCTGTACTATTGTAAATGGTTGTCATCCATTGTGTAGGAGGTGTTACTATCATATTCGGAATCATCAGGCGTGAAATGAGCCCTCTAACGACAACTTAACAATGTCTTCATTTAGTCCAATACAAAAATATTTTCCTTTGCAATTTCTTAATATCAATGGCAAATTCATCAAACAAAATGACAAATAACAAATTCAATAACAAAGAAGCGTTTATTGTAGATAAATTGTATATAACATGCCGAAATATCTCTCCAGATGGTCACCAATCCCTGCTGTATAGTAGTTATATAACGTTGTTTACCTGGACAGGTTTGCAGAAGTTCTACAATATGACCTGCGCAAGCTGATATGTTCAGACACCTGTATGAGAACGCAGCGCGCAGCATTGGCATGAGTGGTCACCATGTTTCAGAAGATAAGTTCTGCTTGGAAATACACCGTTGCTTTGGGCTTGCTTGTGGTGATCTTTGTCAGTTATTCAAACAAATGGGTGGAAAAAATAGACCAAGGTAAGTTTTAACAAAAATAATTAATTTCAAAAAAGTTGTTTATTTATTCGCTGGGGTTTTGCTGTGAGTGGCCGACATCAGAAGGGTCACGGTCGGGTCGTGTTATGCGGACAGGTGGGCTCCTGTCCGGTTGGGTTTATTTCTAACCTCCCATTGGGCGTCGCTGGTGTTGTCTTTCATTGCCTTGGTAACCTATAAATAGCCATCAGAGTCACAACATAAATGATGTAAATTATTGTGTAATATAGTGTGGCGGAGTGACATCGGAGACTGGGAGGCTAGGTTTTGGGTGCAGTCTACAAAAAAATAAATAAACACTTTGATATGAGATAAAACGTGTCTAACCATTACCCGCTGGCAGTCCCAGTACATTTTTGGTGGGACGCATATTGGCTTTTACTCTGCATTGTGAGGTTGAGTTACATTCTTCCTCTGCCATTATTGCCTTGTGTCTGCACAACTATAGGCCGATTGCCGATCTCCATTTTGTTTTTTTCCCCATTGAAAAGTACACACCGGAACTGCACAACTTTACCGGAACCAGAACTGTACAACTCCACTATATTTAATCATTGGTCGGAGAGATTGGCAGTGGGCCTATGGGTTGTACATTAGCACACGTATTCAGCATAACGAGATTGGGTCACATACTACCTATTTTGAGATGAGCCTTTATAAGATTAAAAAAATCAGATTTGTTCCTCCACCCCCTGAATAATATATGTTCTGTCCTTTGTTTACATGTGACCAATGTGGATAAATGTTTAACTACACGGAAAAGCTTGACATGTATTCCAATCAGTTTGTCCAGAGTTTTAACCATAACTCTGACACCAATTGCCCATGTTATCACATTTAACTTTTGGAACCATTTTCTATTGGCCATGTTATCACATTTAACTTTTGGAACCATTGTCTATTGGCCATGTTATCATATTTTACTGGCTTTTGGAACCATTGCTGATTGGTCATGTTATCACATTTTATTGGCTTTTGGAACCATTGTCTATTGGCCATGTTATCACATTTTACTGGCTTTTGGAACCATTGTCTATTGGTCATGTTATCACATTTTACTGGCTTTTGGAACCATTGCTGATTGGTCATGTTATCACATTTTACTGGCTTTTGGAACCATTGCTGATTGGTCATGTTATCACATTTTACTGGCTTTTGGAACCATTGTCTATTGGCCATGTTATCACATTTTACTGGCTTTTGGAACCATTGTCTATTGGCCATGTTATCACATTTTACTGGCTTTTGGAATCGTTACCATTTGGCTGATATTGTACTCTGCACAGGGAATCATGTACGACCTCTGCAAGTTGAGGCCAATACTGACTGCGCGAGTGAGTCCCAGATCTCACACCCTTGCATTATAAAAAAACATCGACTATTGATGTCATTGTTATGATTTTAAAGTACGTACAGCAATACAACAAATTATGTGGTCAAATCAAGGATGGACTATTAATCATTTGTCGGGAATACAGATTTCTATTATTCAATTCATTATATCTATTTTTATCACAAAAGTTTATTTTAAATCTGTTATCACCCCCCCCCCCCCCCTCCCCTCCCCGAATGACAAATGGTCCTGTCTTTATTCCTTGACATATGATACAGACATGCAACCGTTCATGATGAAGAAAGCCTTTTTTTATTTCAAACACCGTTGGTGTTGTGCATGGACGGTCCAATAGACTGGGTTCCGTTCCAAACCTCGTGTACGTGTTTCTTTGGTAAACCTAATATAATTTATATAGAACCCTCTCACCTGCTTTTGATAATATTGGCCAGTGGAGCAATATAAAGTAGGCTATATGAGACCATATGAGACCTCGGTACAGAAGTTTTCTTACCAGGCTGCAAATTAAACTATTTGTATTATGTTAGTCTGGGTATTATTGTAACCGTATGAAGTCACTCAATACCATGTCTCAGAAGACAGGGATACGTGTGCAGTTATGAATGCATCCTGTTCATCTGAGCTGAATGATCAACTATTTATTGATTAGACCAATTTCCAGTTTATATTAGCTCATTATTTGCTTTGGCTTGACACACGTGCTCCTTGGCACAGTTTGATGCACGCGAAAGAAAACGAAACAGGAACCAGATCTTAGTATCTGTTACCAATCATTGACATTCAGCTTTCATGACCGACATATATTCGCTCATGCTTGTTTTGTCTTCAGGGCTGGGTGATTAAGGTTTCAACCTTAATGTTTTACCTTACATCATAAATGTATGGATATGCCTGGTCGGAGTGTACAATATCTGAAATATGTAAAGATCAAACAGGAAACTCAAGACTTCTACCCCAAGTGTGGTCTTGTCTTTAAATAGCCATTTTGT
This sequence comes from Amphiduros pacificus, assembly GCA_949316495.1. Classification (NCBI taxonomy): domain Eukaryota; kingdom Metazoa; phylum Annelida; class Polychaeta; order Phyllodocida; family Hesionidae; genus Amphiduros; species Amphiduros pacificus. The sequence continues at coordinate 42,775,096 of OX439007.1, forward strand.
TCCCTGTCAACCAAGCGTTTCGTCCTGTTGTGCTGGAAAACATACTTATTGGCGGACATAAGGCGGTGCCCCCTCCCCCAGAATTGTCCCGAAGTGCTCTGAAAAACTCAAAGGGAAAATAACTTCTTATTTCATTGTAATTGGTATTGTGTCCATATTAGGACCATGGAATACAACAACATGTCTATATTTCATCCATACATGGACATTCACGTTGCAAATTAATTAGTGAAAGATGAACGTGAAACATCAGTATGAGGCCGATTGCCGATCTCAATGTTGTTTTTCCCCCATTGAAAAATACACACCGGAACTGTATTTTTTTATTGACCATCCATATCATTACAGATCCTCTGTACAACTTTACCGGAACCAGAACTGTACAGCTCCTTGATTTAATCATTAGTCGGGGATATTGGAAGGCGCCAAATTGCAGTGACAATGCTCCCTATTTGTTATGTCTAATTTTAGATTTTGGCTCCATTTTAGAACACTTATCCTGTGAGGAATCGGTGATATGTGCTGAACACCTGAAATGGGGAACAGTCCCATATTTCGTCCATGTGGGCCTAGAATTGCAGCTTTGGTCCAAAATATGTTATCAATGTGAAGCAGAGTATGTCACAATGTTGCTGTGTTGCTATATTTGGAAATCTTTCGAAATTATACATTGATACATATACAGTAGAGCTCAAAGTGTACGCTTTGTTAAACCGTGATATAGTTAATCCGATGAAATGCGATGAATCGCACATGCATCATTAATCATTTCAAGTGCATAATAATGTCAAGACAGGTCTGCTTTACCTCTGCCTTCTTCATTCTGGCAGCCTCTATAAGAAGCCAAAATGTGCAATTTTACAAATAAATCTCATTGAATTTATAAGAACAATGATGAAATAGAAAAGGGCAAATGTATGTAATTTTGTATGTTCATAGAACTTTGAAGTTGGTTGGGTCTTATAAATCAAAACATTGTCATTGGGTCATATAAGTTTGGATAAAATCTGTGTCAGACAATAAATGATGTGCACGAATCATTGACGTGTTCTATACTTATGAAAATATTAACAAACACATGCCTGCATAAAACCGCTCTGTAGTACTGTGGGATAATTTGATATTTGCTTCTTTACGTTTTGCAAAGAAGTAAAGGAGTAATACAATATTCGGAAAATAGTTTTGCATGTGCAATGTGTAGTGTCTAATGTATACCATATTTTTCAGATCAATTGTTACACTACAGTCTTGACAGAACAACTGCAGCTAGAAATATCAGTGAAGTCTTGAGATATGAACCTACGTCTACATTGAGACCAACAATAAAATCCTCAGAAGCTAAAACAGTTACTGCAACAAGTCCTCCATATAGCATGCAAAATTCAAACTGGAAAGAAAAACTCAAGCAGTTTTGTGACAGCAAAGGGCAAATAAGAAATGGTTACACTCCTAAAATGTTGGTGGACGACAAGCACAAGATTGTCATGTGTAATATTCCAAAATCGGGTTGCACGCACTGGAAGCAGTTGATGCTGCACCACGTAGAACCGGAACTGGAAATAAAAGCATATATGGACGTTCATCATGAGTGGTATCTTGCACAACATGGACTCCGCGGGCTTAACACTTACACTAAATCCGAGAAAAAACACATAGTTGACACATACTTCAAGTTCTTGTTTGTGAGGAACCCATACACCAGGCTGTATTCCGGCTATAAAAACAAAATTAATCCTGGTGACGATAAGAATCTAAAACGGACATGGGTGCCAAAAATTCTAAGTCGATACAGACGCAATAAGGCAGATAAGAGTGGTGTTACATTTCGTGAATATCTGCAGTTTGTTGTAGACGAGGTTAAATATCACAGAGCCAATGAACACTGGGACACCTACCAGAATCTATGCCACCCGTGCACTATAAAATACGACTTTGTTGGAACGATGGAAAATATAAATGAGGATTCCAAAAAGGTCTTATCGATCATTGGCTCCAATTTGACCTTCCCAGAAGCTTATCCTTCAAATAAGGATACAAATATGAAATTTAAAGCACTTCTTGAATCTATGCCTCAAGACCTTATTGATCAAGTGAGAAAAACATTCGCAGATGATTTTGATTTGTTTGGCTATAATGTCACACTTGATTTCTGATTGTGTGATTTATATTTATAAAATCAAGAGTAATCATATTAAATAATAATGATAAAAAAATTCATATTGCATGATATCAGACTATGTCTGCTCATAGTGATTAAAATTTTGTTATCATATATGTAACAACAATAATACAATGTGAGGGTCTGAAATAGAAAAATAATTGCCCTGCTGGCACGGCAAACCTCAACATTGGCTCACTTTTCCATAATATTACATTTTTTACCATATGCAAATATGTATCTTTTGTGAATGGAGGGTTTTGCTTAATTTCATGAAAAAAAATGAAATGAGTTTTTGAAAGTACTTGATAAGGATATTCTATGAATGGATTGAAATATATGTATGTATTCATATAAGATGTTATAAATATTTTAAGAATTATGTCATGATAATTCCTCATACAAAACTGTGTTTGTCCGAGGTTGTCTGTGCCATTGAATATTTGACAAAACGTACTTCTGTTGCGGGATATCTGATAGAAAATTGTGTTGAAAAGTGAAAAACCCGAATTTTCACTGCCCTAGTGGGCCATGCTGCCACCTGGGGTTTTATAATCTGTCATGCACGAGGAGCATAGTGGACATGTAAGCTTAAATCAAAGTATTAAATGTTGAGAGATACTTGCTACTTATACATCGTAAAACCTAGGACTAAAATCTGTAATCAGGTCTTAGTCATGTTATAGACGGATATAGACATGTATGAAATCATAATGACCTCAAAATATAGCTCCATGAAGTGTCTTGATTTGACGCCTCACAGTGTCAAAATCGGGGCACAAAATTGCTGTCTTTATGCCCTTCTTGAGATTCAAAAGCTGATTTTTGTTGGCGTACAGAATGGTAATCATCATATCAGCTGCCATGTGTCCAAATCTATCTCAGCATATATTGAACATGACACGAGACACCTGGTGGAATATATATGTTGAAACTCAAGCAGTGAGAATTGTTATTACGTATACACAGCATCCACGGTGCTCTTATCTTCCAATCTAAGGTTTAGTCACGTATTTTGGGAGACCTTGCGGTTCCTGTTGGCTTTTCTCTTTTTTTTCAATTCAAAGACATGTTAAATCAAATCTTAAATGCCATATATCTTAAGATAGAATGTGGGCCGATGCTGGGACGATATTTAAATTGGAAGCCTTTTGGAGTATAACTTGGTTAGACCCAATGTGTTTTACCATTAAAAATCGGTAGATAAAATATAACCGTAAATTTGCTGTAAATGTACAGTTATTAGCAGCTCAGTTGCCAGCAACTTTTGCTGCAGATTAACATCATCTTTTATTTGCGTCTCCAAGAATGTTTGCTGTAAAAGGTTTGCATTTACACTAACTTTTGCTGTAGAAAAAGTTAGCACCTACAGTAACTTTTGCTGTAGAAAAAGTTAGCACCTACAGTAACATTTTCTGTAAAAATGTTGGCATCTGTAGTAACTTTTGCTGTAAAAAAAGGTTTGCATCTATAGTGACATTTGCTGTAAAAATGTTTGCATCTATAGTAACTTTTGCTGTAAAAAACGTTTGAATCTGCAGTAATTTCGCTCTAAGATATTACAGACCTTACAGTGCTTCAGTTAGCGTTGATTAACATTGAATAATGTAGCAGGGTCATCCATTTGATTGTCACATCAGATTGTATTGTCACATCATATTTCCCAAGAAATCTCTTGAGATATCTTTTAAGACCCTTGCAAAAGATGGAAGTTCAACTAAATCAAAGGTACCTCGAATATGACTTTGCACTTGAACAATTATCAAATGATGTGAAGAAATAGTTTTCGAAAAACAAATGTATTACATCTTGAGAAAGGTTGAATTTTTTATTTGTTTAATATTTGGCTGTGTAATAAATTGTTTATATAACAGCATCCAATGCTGGAGATTTTACATGATTGGTATGTTATCATATTGAGCATAAATAGCTATTATATCAGAGCAATATATACTTTTACTTTAGGTACAGTAGAAATTGCTGTGAAAATACAGCAAAAATGCTGATGTTCTATAATTAATTCTTACATTGTAGATATCGACACCTCAAGTAATGTTAAACAAATGATGTGATATGTAATTAAATGGTGCACAAGAAGTAGAAAATCCACATGGTACTTTGTGAAGAAAGAGATTTTTTGTTATTAATACGTGAATTGATACATGTCTTAAATGTAGAATTCCCATTAATACCTTTTTACATACATATAGCATAACTAAAGAGTCGTAATTTATTGATATTGTAACAGAATCAACAAATATATAACATCCCATGGAAAAAAAAACAATTTCATTTTTATATTTTATTTTGTCACAATTTCAAAACAATTATATGTTGGCTAATAAGTCTTTCATTTAATATTCACTCAATTCCAAAATGTTTTGTGCCTTTTAACTGATATTTCAGTTTTGCAATCTCCTCCTCATATTGCATATGTATGATATGTTTTAGATTGAGAGAATGTTTTGTATATTTTCATTCACCAAATATGTACCAAATATATAGTTATTATAAATAACTAAAGGGATAAAAGCTGAAATCACAACTTTGGATAATAACATTTTTGATGCATGGATTAAATTGTTATTTTTAACTAAGTGACCTTAAAGTATGATGTTTCTGTTTGGTTCCATCCGGGCCACGGGCCTTGGCGCAGTTGGTTAGAGCGCCAGCTTATTAGCACCAGTTCCTCTGTGGTGATCCAAAGGTCATGGGTTCGATCCCCGGCCATGCAGAGATTGAATTCATGATACAATTTCACACATGAGCTGAGGCCCGTGCCAAAGGGTTAACCCGTTGTCCTTGTAAATCTATCACCGGGTGGGTTGTCATGTCAAGGGCCTGCGACATGACAATTCGGTGAGGCAGCACTTTATCTGTTACAAGTAGGTCTCATCACGAAATGACTGAAGTAATGTTGAATGTGATGTAAAACCTCAAACAAACAAACAATCGGTTCCATCCAAACCTTAAATTCAGGGTTTCCAAACTCATCCCAGCCTTACATTGATTTCTGCACAAAATCTAAGAGCTCTTGCACAGAAATCAGAAACAGCAGATATGGCATGACATTTGATCAAACATTTTCTGCACTATCCTAGCATTTTACATCCCAATTATTGATGTCTGTAAATGCAGTAACATGACCTATGTATTATATGGACTTTTAAAAATAGTTCTTTGACAATATAAGGTTCCAGTTGGGAAGTCGTCTGTGTCCCATGTCAAAGGTCCAGAGTTCGAATCCTGGTTGGGACGAATAATGTTTTCACACTGAAGATGAAATATTCATTTTGGGGTTTTATTTGAGCGATATGCACGTCAGAACATATAACATTAAATTGTTCTTGCAAACTTATAAATTATATGAAACAACTCTTGATTTTATACAGAAGTCTTAATATAGAGTTTTATTTGGGCGATTTTCGCAGCTCGGACACTTCTGCAAATAAACAATAATATGGGGACTACAATTCTAGTAAGTGGGTCATGAGTCTAACCTTGAACATATTGTATCAAATTAGCTATATTTTCAGTAATTAATGTTGTGAAACATGGGATGTATCTTGTAATTGTCAAATTTCCAAAGGGAAATATTTACCTTTTTGAAAAATTGGTACTTTCACATATAAATATATGCATTTCATTACCTTCCACATGGCATGATCCCAATGGCAAACGTTGGAAACCTACATCACCAACAAGAAAATTGGGTTACTGTTCATGAACCCTTTGTGAACAAACAAAAACAGGTGGTCGTTGTTTGCGGTTTCCCTGTTCTATATTTAGGTGAACCAATCCGAGCAAACCTCAATAATTAGTGACATTATTCGCCCGCTGCACAAACCCAGGGCCTTGATAGTCCTAATATATTTGGACTAGGATAGTCTGTTGTCCACCTGTGTGTTAATGTGTTAAGACATGCGCGATACGTATGATTGAGATATGTCCTGATCCCGGGGTCCTGATTTTGACCTGAGCCACTAAGAAAGAAACATAATAAGACACCAATTACTAATTTAATCAGACATTTATGAAAATATTGACTATCACAACACTCATATTTTATTGTCAAATCAAAATATTAAGACACATATCCAATGTTTGACTTTTTGGAGACACCTCTGCTTAACTGCCTCCATACTTGACATTTCACAACTTGATTGACCTAAAATGTCCTTGTTTAATGTGGGTTTACCTCATGACAAGTAGAGTGTGAGTTAACCATTTTGCCAAGAGGGATCTTGTTAATTTCATAGTCTTAATGTATAAAATGGCCTTACCTACATAACGAACCTTGTAAAGTATATTTGTTTGGAATAGACTGTTTGGTTGCGAAAATATCAAATATAATTCAGTGGCTGTCTAAACGTGTCAGGGCCATGGGCTGTGGCGCAGTTGGTTAGAGCGCCAGCTTGTTAGCACAAGTTCCTCTGTGGTGATCCAAAGGTCGTAGGTTCGACCCCCAGCTGTGCCGATATTGAATACATGATACAATGTCACACATCAGCTGATGCCCGTGCCAAATGGTTAACTCGTTGTCCTTGTAAATCTGTGACGGGGTGCAACATGACAATTCAGTGAGGCAGCACTCTATCTGCTACAATATGGTCTTATCACGAAATGACTGAAATAATGTTTAAAGTGATTTAAACCCACAAACAAACAAACAAACAAACAAATAAACGTGTCAGCTAGCTTAAGAGACAGCTCAGAGAATAGCAGCAGCCCAGTGCTGCCAGAGAGGTGATGCGAGGTAATCATTAAAACACCAGGTGGCAGTTCTTACATTTTTTTTTGGGGGGGGGGGGGTTGTGTTTTGTTTGTTTTTTTAATCGGAAATTTGATTGAGATTGCTTTTCAACTCCATTTTGATTTGTCCTTTACCTTTTGCTCAAACATGATTCTTCTCCTTTATCTGGGTGGAAGCTCAAAAGCACATGGTTTCATGTGTACATTGACCTCCCATGGGATTTCAATAGTCTTGGATCAGTTATGTTGAAAAACGCATAGCTAATTACCAAACAACTCTTATATCTATTGGCCCAGTGGACTTGAAAACGTATTTACAATTCGCAATGTACATAGTTCCATGTGCATCAGAACAATGTTATTTTGATTAAACCCATCAGACACCCCTGATGAAAATCACATGGTTTTCTGGTTGGAATCTAAGATAACTTCGTCTTACTGATGTGATTTTCAGCCCAGTTAATGTGGTTAAGACGTGTGAAATATGATTACAAGTGTATAACATCCTAAATATGTAATTATCCAAAATAAATCTTTATACATTTTTCATAAAAATGATCAAATCCTCAGATTATGTATTTGTCATCATGCACTGCTCATCTCCAACATACTGAAGATGACCAGTGCACCTAGTGGCAGAAATGTAGAGATGTAGGCCTGGTCAATATTTAAAGCTTATAAACCTCAGATTAGGTCAAGTCCAGATTACTGGATAGTAATCTATCTGAATGAAACAGATTTTACTACGTTTTGGCTCTGCCAATTACTGCCGTAATTGCGAATATCAAAATGGTAGTTAAGAAGATTTCAAATTAATATCTCGGCTAATAATACAAGTACAGACATTATTTTAATGTGTATGATATCATTGGAACAGGAGGAGACTGCTATGACCACATTCAGGTCCACACAGTCACAGTTACGGCCACAGTTAAAAGGGAGTGGGAAGCAGAATAGCTCCAATGTAAAAGTCGATGGGATAGGAGAACTGTCAATTAGTATTTCCGGTTTAATGAGTGTTCTCCAATCACCAATCGGCAAAGCCCAGACAGTTGATATGGAGGGGTTTGTGGAACGTGCAGGTTCTTTTCTATTTCAAGTTAATAGAGCTCTAGTGGAGTTAAAAGTCGCCAGCTTGAAGTATTTATATTTTCTTTATTTAATGTCATTCAAAGAATAATCAAGGGAGATTTTGGATATAGTTATACATATAATATGAATTATCACTGAAAGAGTTGAGTATTCAAAAAATCTCATGTAAACGGGATTATACATAAAAAGCAATAAACTCAGACCTCTCCAGATCATTTATCTGGACCTTACCGATTGGTGATTGGAGAACACTACGGTTTAATATCCAAAAACAGTTCACAACCCTTCTGCTGTTCTTGGAACTGAGCATGTGCAGAACATGAACTTCCTACTTACTGGCCGCCATGTTGAATTTAAGTCGTTGAACAAAGCAGAGAATATTTTAGATACACATTTAATAGGAAAATGTTCAACTTTAAAACATTTTTGTATGTCCCGTTGAGAAAACCCGGAATTCGGGCCAAAGCATACGGGCACCTGTGGGGTGGTTTACTGTCCCAATTTGGGACAGCACAAGAATGGCACAAAAAATGCTAGGATAGCACAAATTTATTTGCCACAAGATGGAGTTGGCTGAGCACAGCATATTCAGAACTCAGAACTCAGAAATGTTATTGGCTAATTTCTTACAATAAAAGAGAAGTATCAAGCTCAATACACTACATATCCATATACACACAAATAATCGGACAAAATTAAAGACAAGACACACAGGGAGGGATAGGTACATTAGTATATAGGTCAAAGTTGCAAGCTGAGCCTGTCTTCTTTGGAGGTGTACAAAAATATTTTTTTCTTTTATTGTTTTGAAATTCTTAGAAAAAAGATATCTTAATTTATATAAACAATATTTGAAATAATACTATAAACAAACAGTTTTTTGCCCACCTACCACAAGAAAGGCAAGTACTTTCTAATGATTTTGAAAAATGTTACTTGGCAGATATGAAAAGAGATTTAAAAAAAAGAACTGGAAAACAATCCCACAGGTACAATTGTATTTCAGTGGAAACCAATTACCAAAGTTGAAATTTTGAAATAGTTGATACAGATAGGATGAGACATGAATATATAAGGCCTGTAACTGAATGTCTTTAACACTAGGTGGCACACTGTTACCTTAATGTTCGGAAATATATATATATATATATATATATATATATATATATATATATATATATATATATATATATATATATATATATATATATATATATATATATATATATGAGCAATGAACAATATATATATATATATATATATATATATATATATATATATATATATATATATATATATATATATATATATATATATATATATATATATATATATATATATATATATATGAGCAATGAACAATCATCTTAAGTACCTTTGTTCCACACGTTTGACGCTCAAAACGGCGACGGTAACAATATAGAATAACACTTAATGCCTAAAGAGAAAGTTATTTTTATAAATAGACATAAATTATCCTAGATCTGTAAACACATCACTACTGAATGCACTAAGAAAATTTTGGAAGTCAAACAAACTCATGATATGATATTCTCCTGAAGTTTTTGTCACTGCTCCAAAACTTATTTTGTCATGTCAAAATGTTAAAGTGAAAAAGTTCTGCAGATTGTGGGACCATAATAAAGTGGATTTCCAAACAACTCTGTAAAAGTGATCTTAACAATATTTACTGTGATCCTTGTGAAACAGATTTTCAATTTTTCAAAAACATTAAGAGAAAAATAGAGGTAAAGTACACACTTCATCATTTCAAAAATATGTTGTTTCTTTCACCTCCCTTCACATATCTGATTGCCAAACTTCCTTTTTATTTCTATATTATACAAATCAAAATGAGAAAATCTGTTTCACTAGGATCACAGTGAATTTTCCTCCCAATGAAATGAAATAAACACAGCCAAAAACAAGCCTACTCCTGTTGTGTAATCTGCAGAACTTATTTGCTTTTCTTCTTCATTTCTTATCAAAACTGTCATCAAGGAAAGTTCGGACAAAATACTATTTTGAAAGAAATATACTTGTGATCATACCTTATAGTTCAAATATTGTAGTGTTTAAATATTGATTCATGTCATGAATGCTTTTAATTTAATAGGGAATGTAAATGTACCACTTCCCATCAAGTACAGTATTTTGGTAATTTACTCCTCTGCCACTAGGGGGCACTCACTACCAACACCCATAAATACCCTTAAAGATCTTTAATGCAAGCCTCATTATTATTTTAAAATAATGCTCTTGAAGTACATGGCTGAGATCAAACATTTTTGCTGCTTATATTTGTCTGCATATAGCTAACAGATGGAATTCCCCATAGTTGGTGTGATAGTTTCCTCAGTGGGAGGTGTAACAAAGGGACAGGGTGAATCATGTACTATCTCCTTAACCTGTCCTTACCCCAGGCCACACGTATCCAGAGGTCAGGAACAATATGGTCACACTCAGTGGCCATGACAAAAGCTCTCAGGAACAGATCGGATGCAAAGCAAAACGCTTCTTAGGGTCAATAAGGGGGATCGTTCATCATGAACGTCAATTCTTCAACTAAGCCAAGTAAACTTACAAGCATAAGGTTAATAATATCAAATATGCTTCACTCAGGCAAAGTATATTTGCAGGCCTAAGGTTAATAATGTCAAATATGCTTCACATAGGCCAAGTAAATTAACATACTTAAGGTTAATAATATCAAATATGCTTCACTTAGGCCAAGTACATTTACAGACCTAAGTTTAATAATATCAAATATGATAAATCTGTGAAATGTATTAAATAACTTAAATAAAAACGTTTCAAGAATCTGTGAGAAATGAGTAGTGTGGTTGGAATTAGAAGTATGCTCAGAAAGGCATGCAATGAAAGAACTTCACCTTAATGTCAGCAGCATGTACAGCCAATACAATTAGTTCAGTCGTGGGAATTATTGGTAACCTCAACATAACATTTACCAATTTCTTTCCTTTCATCTCTGGAATGTTTGTGGTTATCAAGAGTAAAACTGTTTTCCCGAATCGGGAAGCGTAATATATAGTTTTCAGAAAAGTCCTTTCACATTTTGGGAATCACAAATGCTTCAAATAAAATATATAATGTTTTCGAATCATAATCAGTCTTCACACTTTCATCTATAAATATATTTGTTAGGAATTATAATTGTCTTGACAATGACAGATTTGAAGGATATCTAGTAACAAAAATACAGGATGCTAATCTTGAAATTTTATCTGTTCTTAGCAGGAGGGTAAGTTCCCACGATCTGATCCATATGTTTCAGGAGATTGGGTTGGGGCCATTAGGGTTCTCACTTTACCTCTGCCCAGATCATCTCCACAGACCTCGGACTACAAAACAATACAATAGAACTGACAGGTAAAACAGTGCGTCAGAGACAGAGGTAAACTGAAACGTGTTTCACAATGCAAACAAGTCTAATTTTTAAGTGGACTCCCCCTTGGTGAAATTCACTAATAATAAGGGAACACCCTTGACAGGGCCCACAATGTAAATATGTATACTTTATATTATAATTTATTATAATATAAATCTCACCATACAGGGAAATATATCCCATTCAACTTTAATATAGAATCAGAGTAGGCCATAAGACAGGAGAGGGTGGGTGAGGTCTTTGACATGTGACCTCCAACAAGCTTGTGACACTACTAACAAAACCAGCCTACCACATTCAATGTGTACAGGTCCAGTATTCAAAATCTTATATTCACATTTGCATGTTTAGAGGGTAGAATCAGTGATCTGAAATTTCATCTGTTTGCATTTTATCCACAAAAAATAAATCCATTTTTTTATCAACCATTGCTAGACCCTCTTTGCAATCAATGGCGCAGACCGTAAGCCCGAGGATGAGGAAATTACTATATGTCATACATTACATGAATAATTTACCCCCAAAATAGTTAGTAGAAGTGTTTGAAAACAAAATTTTGATAACAGCATGACTCATATAAAAGTTATTTGAAAACACTAACTGGGACAACAATAACTACCCGCCCCCTAGCCCCCCCCCCCCCCCCCCCCAAAAAAAAAGAAGAAAAAAAGACTAATTTCACTTCATTGTCTTTGTGATAAATGATTGCAGATAGTTTAAAGTTGTCATGGCGTTTCCAATAATTCATTATTCACATTTCTATGCTTTTCGTAACGCTAATTGCAATAATATATATTCAAATTAATGTAATCCATCCCCCAAAAAGAAAGAATGGCTGGTACTTAAGGTGAAAATAATCTGTCTCAAACAACTTCAAAGTTGTTTAATATTTTGTTCTCATGTCATGTATTCGTTTCTTAATGAGTACTATTTTAGGACTAAACCTAATTTATTCGCCTTATTGTCTTTGATGTATTTACAGAGTGTTGCAATTGTCCAATTAATTTCTATTTTGATCTTGGCGAGAGTTGATACAGTTTGTTTGCATTGTTCTGGTACAATGGCGTGGCAAGCTGTGTTCATATGTGTTCCGCTGTGTAATGGAATGTTTCCTGATTCACCCATCCGTGACAACGTTAGTAGCGTGTCAAGGGGGTTGCAAAACTTGCAATTTGAAGCCCAGCCCATTTATACTCTGCACACAAGTTTAAAATTATATCTTTTGTCATAGAATGATAAAATGCATTGAACTATCGCTATTTTTTGAGAGATTGATGTTTTCGCACCTTTAGGCAGAACCCCAGGCAATGGCAACACATGGGAATCCGCTTTACTGTTGTTTCTCTCAGCATGCATGCTTAGGTCAATAACCAAAAAAAGTCACTCATATATTTTACAATAAATAATGAACACGGCGATTCTCCCGCGCTATAAGTGAATATAAAGTCGGGATTGAAAATGTCAATGTATTATCCTTGACCCCGGTCCTTGACTTTAATCAGAGTGGAACATAGCTAGGAACATACCACAGCAGTGACATAGTTTAGGAGTACAATATACATACCACAGCAGTGTCATAGTGTAGTAGTACAATATACATACCACAGCAGTGTCATAGTGTAGGAGTACAATATACATACCAGAGCAGTGTCATAGTGTAGGAGTACAATATACATACCACAGCAGTGTCATAGTGTAGTAGTACAATATACATACCACAGCAGTGTCATAGTGTAGTAGTACAATATACATACCACAGCAGTGTCATAGTGTAGGAGTACAATATACATACCACAGCAGTGTCATAGTGTAGTAATACAATATACATACCACAGCAGTGTCATAGTGTAGTAGTACAATATACATACCACAGCAGTGTCATAGTGTAGGAGTACAATATACATACCACAGCAGTGTCATAGTGTAGGAGTACAATATACATACCACAGCAGTGTCATAGTGTAGTAGTACAATATACATACCACAGCAGTGTCATAGTGTAGTAATACAATATACATACCACAGCAGTGTCATAGTGTAGTAGTACAATATACATACCACAGCAGTGACATAGTGTAGTAGTACAATATACATACCACAGCAGTGTCATAGTGTAGGAGTACAATATACATACCACAGCAGTGTCATAGTGTAGTAATACAATATACATACCACAGCAGTGTCATAGTGTAGTAGTACAATATACATACCACAGCAGTGTCATAGTGTAGGAGTACAATATACATACCACAGCAGTGTCATAGTGTAGGAGTACAATATACATACCACAGCAGTGTCATAGTGTAGTAGTACAATATACATACCACAGCAGTGACATAGTGTAGGAGTACAATATACATACCACAGCAGTGTCATAGTGTAGTAGTACAATATACATACCACAGCAGTGTCATAGTGTAGTAGTACAATATACATACAACAGCAGTGTCATAGTGTAGTAATACAATATACATACCACAGCAGTGTCATATTGTAGTAGTACAATATACGTACCACAGCAGTGTCATAGTGTAGTAGTACAATATACGTACCACAGCAGTGTCATAGTGTAACAGTACAATATACATACCACAGCAGTGTCATACTGTAGGAGTACAATATACATACCACAGCAGTGTCATAGTGTAGTAGTACAATATACGTACCACAGCAGTGTCATAGTGAAGTAGTACAATATACATACCACAGCAGTGTCATAGTGTAGTAGTACAATATACGTACCACAGCAGTGTCATAGTGCAACAGTTTAATATACATACCACAGCAGTGTCATAGTGTAGTAGTACAATATAAGTACCACAGCAGTGTCATAGTGTAGGAGTACAATATACATACCACAGCAATTCATAGTGAAGTAGTACAATATACATACCACAGCAGTGGCATAGTGTAGTAGTACAATATACATACCACAGCAGTGTCATAGTGTAACAGTACAATATACATACAACAGCAGTGACATAGTGTAGGAGTACAATATACATACCACAGCAGTGTCATACTGTAGGAGTACAATATACATACCACAGCAGTGACATAGTGTAGGAGTACAATATACATACCACAGCAGTGTCATAGTGTAGTAGTACAATATACATACCACAGCAGTGTCATAGTTTAGGAGTACAATATACGTACCAGAGCAGTGTCATAGTGTAGTAGTACAATATACATACCACAGCAGTGTCATAGTTTAGGAGTACAATATACGTACCAGAGCAGTGTCATAGTGTAGTAGTACAATATACATACCACAGCAGTGTCATAGTTTAGGAGTACAATATACATACCAGAGCAGTGTCATAGTGTAGTAGTACAATATACATACCACAGCAGTGTCATAGTGAAGTAGTACAATATACATACCACAGCAGTGACATAGTGTAGGAGTACAATATACATACCACAGCAGTGTCATAGTGTAGGAGTACAATATACATACCACAGCAGTGTCATAGTGTAGTAGTACAATATACATACCACAGCAGTGTCATAGTGTAGTAATACAATATACATACCACAGCAGTGTCATAGTGTAGTAGTACAATATACGTACCACAGCAGTGTCATAGTGTAGTAGTACAATATACGTACCACAGCAGTGTCATAGTGTAGTAGTACAATATACATACCACAGCAGTGTCATAGTGTAGTAGTACAATATACATACCACAGCAGTGTCATAGTGTAGTAATACAATATACATACCACAGCAGTGTCATAGTGTAGTAGTACAATATACGTACCACAGCAGTGTCATAGTGTAGTAGTACAATATACGTACCACAGCAGTGTCATAGTGTAACAGTACAATATACATACCACAGCAGTGTCATAGTGTAGTAGTACAATATACATACCACAGCAGTGACATAGTGTAGGAGTACAATATACATACCACAGCAGTGTCATAGTGTAGTAGTACAATATACGTACCACAGCAGTGTCATAGTGTAGTAGTACAATATACGTACCACAGCAGTGTCATAGTGTAACAGTACAATATACATACCACAGCAGTGTCATAGTGTAGGAGTACAATATACATACCACAGCAGTGACATAGTGTAGGAGTACAATATACATACCACAGCAGTGTCATAGTGTAGGAGTACAATATACGTACCACAGCAGTGTCATAGTGTAGTGGTACAATATACATACCACAGCAGTGACATAGTACAATATACGTACCACAGCAGTGTCATAGTGTAACAGTACAATATACATACCACAGCAGTGACATAGTGTAGTATTACAATATACATACCACAGCAGTGTCATAGTACAATATACATACCACAACAGTGTCATAGTACAGTATACATACCACAGCAGTGACATAGTGTAGGAGTACAATATACATACCACAGCAGTGTCATAGTACGATATACATACCACAGCAGTGACATAGTGTAGGAGTACAATATACATACCACAACAGTGTCATAGTGTAGGAGTACAATATACGTACCACAGCAGTGTCATAGTGTAGTGGTACAATATACATACCACAGCAGTGACATAGTACAATATACGTACCACAGCAGTGTCATAGTGTAACAGTACAATATACATACCACAGCAGTGA
The DNA here is from genome assembly GCA_949316495.1 of Amphiduros pacificus. Classification (NCBI taxonomy): domain Eukaryota; kingdom Metazoa; phylum Annelida; class Polychaeta; order Phyllodocida; family Hesionidae; genus Amphiduros; species Amphiduros pacificus. Next base: position 42,791,119 of record OX439007.1, read on the forward strand.
CATAGTGTAGTATTACAATATACATACCACAGCAGTGTCATAGTACAATATACATACCACAGCAGTGTCATAGTACAGTATACATACCACAGCAGTGACATAGTGTAGGAGTACAATATACATACCACAGCAGTGTCATAGTACGATATACATACCACAGCAGTGACATAGTGTAGGAGTACAATATACATACCACAGCAGTGTCATAGCTCAGTAATACAATATAGTGACATGATATTATAACAGTTCCGGGCACAGAGCATGGTAGTGTCATAGTTACAGACATGTATCACAAAAAGTGCAATGTTCTGATATCAGATACATGCACCTTGGAGTAATAATTGCTATCTGCTTCCAGCTACATGGTTACTGCTGTCTGGTTACTGCTGCTTGTTATATGCAGTCTGGTATCTATCTGTTGTTTGGACCCTACTGTCTGGTATATGTTGTTCGGTATCGGCTGTCCCGTATCTGTTTAATATATGCTGTCTGTTATATGCTGTCTGGTACTTATTGTCTATTATATACTGTCTGCTATCTCTTGATTGGTATCTGCCGTCTAATACATGCTCTCTAGTATCTGCTGTCTGGTAATTGCTGTCTGGTACTTGCTGACTAGTATCTGCTGTCTATTACACGCTATATGGTGCTTGCTGTCTCGCACTTGCTGTCTGGTACTTGTTGTCTAGTATCTGCTGTCTAGTAACTGCTGTCTGGCACTTGCTGTCTGGTACTTGTTGTCTAGTATCTGCTGTCTAGTATCTGCTGTCTAGCACTTGCTGTCTGGTACTTGTTGTCTAGTATCTGCTGTCTAGTATCTGCTGTCTAGTATCTGCTGTCTGGCACTTGCTGTCTGGTACTTGTTGTCTAGTATCTGCTGTCTAGTATCTGCTGTCTAGTATCTGCTGTCTGGCACTTGCTGTCTGGTACTTGCTGTCTAGTATCTGCTGTCTTTTACACGCTGTATGGTAATTGCTGTCTGGTACTTGCTGTCTAGTATCTGCTGTCTGGTACTTGCTGTCTGGTATCTGCTGTCTATTACACGCTGTATGGTGCTTGCTGTCTGGTGTTTTTTGTCTATTATATGTAGTCTAGTATCTGCTATCGAGTGTTCTGCTGTCTGTTTTGCTGCGATGTCTATGGTATTAGAGCTTACAAGCTGATAGTGTTGCGGCTGTGCATTTAATATACATGAATTACTTGCGTCCAAGTGCACACAAACAACAACGGTGGACTTCATACACAAACTTGACTTGAAGTTGTAATAATAATATACTGATAATCAGATTTCAGATCAGGTCTGCTCATGGCTCTTTTGCAGATAATGTTTCCTATTTTAGCAGCGTTTTTCTATTTCTTTTTGCTAGTGGAACTATATTTTGCCAATTTATTCATATTAAGGATACCTCATAACTGCCTTTTACCGGTACTTTATCTCATGACATAATACACTCAGAGAGATGAAAACAGGCAGTTAAGTAGCCAATAGGTTGGCCATTGAAAATTTGAAATTAAAATATAACTGTCTTTTGCCATTGGACTGCCTTTTGCCATTGGAGATCAGAAGGCATACTCATGTAAATGGCCGAATATGGCTCAACATAATCTGGGACTGGAAGAGGAGAGAATAATCTAACTCTCTCATCTCAGTCACCATCATGAACTTTACCAAAGTCAGTATTGATTACCTGAGCTAAAATATCCAGGCATACTGAAAAGTAATTAAGTTTATATAATATGTATGGGGTTACAAGTTGCTGCTGTGCGACCGTGGTCGATAAAAAGAGTTGCATATCGATAAATACATTTATCATGTATATGTAATACTGCGTCATGATCGTAGTACTCTCGGCTCAATCATAAATATCAATGGCACCAAAAATAATATGTATAATAAAGCTTGATATCATATTTGTTTAAGTGATTTTAGAATTTAATGGGATCCTTCATATATTAAGCAGCGATTTGTTTCCCTCTCTCTGCATGGCTTCAGTGTTTGTGTGTGTTTTTTATTTATTTATTTTATTTTTTTTATTGATATTTTTTTGTTTGTTTTTTGTTGTTTTTTTGTTGTTGTTGTTGTTGTTTTTTTTTAAATTTGCTACTGCCCCCACCCCCTCCTTCAGCGGGTACCTTGACACGCTTGTGCATGTTTCAGGACGGCCTGTTTCCCTCTCACTGGGGAGCGCCCCGCACTTACTCACCGCGCCGCGGCTTCAAACCAAGCAAAGCTTCTACAGGTCTGGGCCATTGCCAAGGGGAGTCCACACTCGCATCAACATCACAACTCAACTCAACCTGAAGGAATACATCACATATCCACACAGGCTGAGGACACACATTCTGTCACCATGGGCAAGCAGTTTGAGCACGGGATTTTCAGTTGTTTTAGCGACCCACGGTTGTGTATTTTGTCCTTCTGTGTGCCGTGTTATCCGATAGGGAAGAACGCCGAGCATTTTGGCGACGACTGCCTACTTCACGGACTCCTGGCTTGTCTCGGCTTCGGCTTCGGACCTTTGCTCCGCTACCGTCTCAGACAGGAGAAGGATATCGAAGGCTCGATGCTGATGGACGTTCTGGTGTATATGGTCATACCTTGTTGTGCCTTAGTTCAGGAGTCCAAAGAGATAGGATGGGCTCTGCCAGAGACTCTGGAAAAAGCCGGCAGAAAGCAGGAGACGGCGGCAGCAGAACAGTCACAGGAAATGACAAGGGAATAGATATTAACACTGCATATGTACCTGGAATTTTGAACTTTTAAACAAATCACTTTTTAAGCCTTCCTTCTTAACTCTGCACACAGATATAGGGGAAATAATAGAACATCGTCAAAAAAACATTCATTGATTATCATGCACCACAAAGTGTTTTTTGGTATAAGTTGACGTTTAAAAAAACACCAACAAATTTGCATTTGGAGTCAAAGACCTAAAGTGGACTAATTTTGTTAATTTTTATAACACACCGGTGTTATTGGATGGCATTTAAGAATACAAAATAAACAACAACAAAAACAGGACAGTTCGTACACAATGGAATAAGTACACATAAGATACATTCTCATTTTTTCCATGAGATGAGCTCGCCACGCCCCGTGTATCGCTGGATCCGGATGTATCAGGATGTTTTGTCATTGTGGACATTTATTGCAGTGGTAATGGGCGTGACAAAGGGGCAGACATGGAATAAATGTACAGGTGTGAGGCCAACACAAGTCTGCCGTCCAGGTGAGAGTCTATTGACCCATTTGTGGCCGCTCAATAGCTCTGCATGGAGCTTTACTAAGATTGGATTTAAAATCGAAGTGCAGTTTTTGACCTGGATCGCCGAGTGTTTGTGAATTCAGGGCGGATCAATATTAAATAAGTCACCTACAGCAAAAAGTAGTTAACTCTCGCGTCTGAGCCAGGTTTTTACAGTGTTTTATTTATGTGGATATAAAGTTTGTCACCAGGGGGCAGTGGGGCATGTCCACATATAGTGTGTAATGTGACCCATGTCCACATTTCATGTCCTCTAAAACTATGCACAAATGTGCACTCTCCTATGTTCTGGCTCAAACATTGAGTTAACCGGGGCGCAAACACTGGCAGTGTTTTGGTATGCAAGGGGGTGGAGAGATGGGTAGTTCATTCAGGGCTTTAAATCACTCAAGTGAAACACAAGTCTAAGCCGGTTCGCCCCATATTTGACACTTCACATACATCTTAACAATGCTCCTGCCAATCAGAGGACATAATTGGTCCGCCTTCTTCTGCTGTTCCCACCACATTTTGGTGACACGCCAGAAGTGGCACACCTGGTGTTTGTTCCTAAGTTGCCCATATAAGAATATCAAACTATTCAATCTAATTTGTGATAAGACCACCCGAAATAGCTGAATTGCGCAATAAAACCATTCAGGGCTTTTTTTGGAAGATTGGAACAGAAAAGGGAAACAAGATTCGGTTTGTTGACTTGAAGGTTTAAGGTTTAAAAATGCATTCTTTGCGGTGACCTTGGAGAGGCCCCTCAAGGGTCTTTATCGCCGCAATCATATCTATTCCGAATGTCTCTATAAATGTAACTGGACTGCACTTTTTTAACTGAACTCTTGTTTTCCATCTTGCTGGCGTTTTTGATATCATGGTATCTATGTATAATTTTAAACAATGTCGTACAGGTTGTTTTTTTAAAGTATTCAATGCATGTGACCAATTATATATATATTTATGCATATGTTCATATGAACATAATTTGTAGCGTTTGGCACAACGATGTTAATGCATTTAACCCTTGTGTAGCAGCCTCAACAAGCATTTTTGGCTGATATGATGAATAATATATTAAGTGTAAACGCCAAAGAGTAGACCACTGCAGAGGTCATTTTGCAAAGTGAATCCCAAGCATTGAGAGGTCATCTTGCAAGGTGAATCCCAAGCATTGAGAGGTCATTTTGCAAGGTGAATCCCAAGCATTGAGAGGTCATCTTGCAAGGTGAATCGCAAGCATTGAGAGGTCATCTTGCAAGGTGAATCCCAAGCATTGATAGGTCATCTTGCAAGGTGAATCCCAAGCATTGAGAGGTCATCTTGCAAGGTGAATCCCAAGCATTGAGAGGTCATCTTGCAAGGTGAATCCCAAGCATTGAGAGGTCATCTTGCAAGGTGAATCCCAAGCATTGAGAGGTCATCTTGCAAGGTGAATCCCAAGATTGAGAGGTCATCTTGCAAGGTAAATGCAGGACGGCGTTGTTCTTTACACAGGAGTAATGCTACTAGTAGTACCATGCAAATACTAATATCATCCGTCAACAAGGAATCTGTTTGCAAACAAAGTTTGGAGCCACCTTGATCAACTGTGTTCCTTGGATCAGATCCACAATCTGATATCAAGAATGGTTAAAAAGCTTTCAGGTTAAAAATAAACCATTTTAATGGAAGATGTTTATTGGAAAGTTAGCTTTGTATGCTTTTTCTACTCAAGGTTTAGTCTTGTTTCATCATGATTAATTATGGTCAATATTTACATGAAAACAATAAGTAATCTTCAGCTTAGTAAATATGTCGGTCAATCCATAAGATGGTCAAGAAAAATGATGCAATATTTGTTATCAGACTTCCAATGCAAACATCTTTATACCGAAGTAAACCAAGTTCAGCCAAAATGCTTAATTAAAAAAAAATCTTAGCTTAAGCCAATTCAGATATCAAATTACAAATATATGTAAATACATTTATCGCCATGATAATGTTAAAAGACTTGGACTTTTGTATTAGGTGAACACTCTATATTCATTGTGTGGATATAAACACACTTGTGTTGAATACAATATGTTTTAAAGTACTTGTCCAAATAGAAATGTTGGAATTCATTATGTATATGCAGTCTTTCATATTTGCATTACATTGATCTGACAAGTTTTCCCCTATATCTGGTATGTGAACCATGCGGGTCTCCCAATTCGTCAAATCAAATATGAACATGTATCATTCTATTGTATCATAATTTGTGTTGTCTAATGGAAAATTGTATTTTCTTTTCTTTAAATACTCATTCTTTAGTTGTAAGTTATACTTTTAATTTAATGTAAATAACATGTCATTGCACAGTTTGTAGATAAATATTTTTTTTGTAGATTAATGTAAAATTTCACACATGTGTATTCCTAAATCTTGTACATAAGTTGAATACATATGTCTACATATATTAAAGAGAGTTTGTATGCATTTATATTAACTTGGTAATGAATCATTTCCGTTTCACCTTGAATCATTAAACTATTTCACCTCAAGGTTTGGTGGTGTTGTTTTTGTAAAATAGGTATTATAACAATATCCGATTTAACGGAGGTAGTCTTGATCGTTGATCCACGTGACCTGTTTCACAGAACGAGTCTTCATTTTAGCATACGGTGAGAACTCGTCCTGACTGTGGTCACGTGACATATAATTAGTCTTAATTGCTAGCCCCGTGACCTTGTATCATTCTTGATGTCCTGTGTTACAATTAAATTTATTTTTCTTGATGTCCCGTGTTACAATTAAGTTTATTTTCTGTGCCCAGTGTCCCGTTTATTCCACACTGCTTCGGGCACTCCCTGGTAATACAGGGTAATGCAACTGACATATCTTGATCTCACCCTGACCTAAATACCCAATCCTAAGCTGAGCTAATCCTTATAATTCAGTTCCAGGTCACAGTTAAATTATAAACCAGGCCACAACATATTATTAATTTACCTCCATTAACCAGCTGAGTACATTTGCCCTTTGTCACCATATTAAGAACTTAAACTGCCCTAATTTTCACATATCCCCATGTCACATTTAGGATAAAATGCAGTCGGCAAGATGGGCGATTCCCAAATATACCCTTTAACGCCGATATGGATTAAAAAAAAACATGACATTAATGTTTCACAAGCCTATGTAGTTTTGATAATACACATGCACATAAACAACATCGACAGTATTATATGTGATAATATTGAAAGAAATATTTGTTTATAATTAAATCAATACAAAAATGCTAAATCCCCCAATGAAATATCAACTGACCGTCCCATAATTTTCTGGCCAAAAAATGTGGCCAGGACAATCAGAACTCATCATTGATATCGGCTCGGAAACCTCCACATGTTATACTTGATAAATTGATATGATAATGCGTCCCATCCCGTGGGAAACTGCTGGAATATATGTCAACTTAATATGCTACCAATACCATGCCAATACGGACACAATACCACCATCCTACTCGTGATCCCCTTTTTTGAATGACATTGCAAATCGCCAAACACCTGCACAAAGCAGAGTGAACATAATAGGGTTAATAGGAACACTCATTGCTATATATACTATGACCTGATGGATTAAATCTTTTGAGTATCACTTAAACACATTTAAAATAAAATTGACCAACAATGCCAGTAAATGTTAATTTTTCAATGAATCCTGCGTTCATTATTCCCCTGAATATCTACAAAGCCACATGTTCATCTACACTTTGGTGCCTGTTTTAAAAAACCTGGAATGCAAATCATATTGAACCATTTAACTCTAAAGCAGAGTCATAATAGTCGAACCAAAGTAGAATAGTAATGGAGTCAATCCAAAGCAGAATAGTAATGGAGTCAATCCAAAGCAGAATAGTAATGGAGTCCATCCAAAGCAGCAGAATAGCTATAGAGTCAATCCAAAGCAGAATGGCCCTAGAGTCAATCCAAAGCAGAATGGCCCTAGAGTCAATCCAAAGCAGAATAGAGCTATAGAGTCCATCCAAAACAGAATAGAGTCAATCAAAAACAGAAGTCCAACCAAAACAGAATAGAGCTGTAGAGCCAATCTAAAGCAGAATAAAACCATAGAGGCAATTCATACCAAAACGCACTTTAATTTTAACCATTAGGCCCACATTGTCCATTTAATGATACATATCCTTTCAAATGATTAAAAATATGACCAATCAATTTACTAGAAAATTTGATCAATGTAACTTTCTTTTGAATCAGTACTAGCCATTCAGTAGCTAGTTAGAATTAGTCTTTTTAATGTATGAAAATGGAGCGATGGGTGAATAAGATGTGGACTGACATACGTGTGGGATGGAAGAGTTCACATGAGATGAACTGACACAAGAGTATGATGTTAATATCAGAATAATTGTTTTAAATCATATAATGTGATGGCATTAATAAAGGAAGATGATTAGATATATGAATGAATGGTATTAATATCTATGCAAGTGATATGAATCATTTCATCATATTTGTAGTCTACAAATTAACCTTGCAATGGCTGTTTACAAAGCTATTATATTATAATAAAGTGGCTAAATAACCCTCATGGGAAATGACATGATATTATTTTGTAAAAGTGCCTTTGTAGACACAGCACTCTTGTCAGCAGAAGCTACAAGTGCCAGTCCGGACTAGAGTGTGAGGCGGAGAGATGAGAATGCAGCATTAAGTCAGACAGGGACGGGATGCACAGCATTAAGGCGGACAGGGACGGGAAGCACAGCGTTAAGGCAGACAAGGACGGGATGCACAGCGTTAAGGCGGACAGAGACAGACACGATGTACTGGATTGCAGCCAAATCACCGCATTGCAACACACTATCATTGGCTCATGGACTTGCATGTTGTCCTAGAAATGTCCTGACCAACTCGGATAATATGCCATGCCATTTAAAGGCAGTTATCTTGGTGTGTCTGGACTCATTGTCTGCATGGAATGTAGGGAGATTATGATTATATGAAGAGATTGGGACAGTAAATCAAACAGTGCGCTTATAAGGTCAACCAGGGTGTACCCTTTGGCCTGACACACAGATAAACCTTTTGGCCTAACATATCCAAGCTCTATCACACAAATGTAAGCATTAATATCTCTAATGGCCTGGTTCAAAAATGAAAAAATGAAACCCAATTACGTATACGAACCTAAGTCCTCTCAAATATGCAACTTAGTATAAAGCTTTTGCTTTACTGCAATATTTTTCATTTTGTGGTATTAAGGAATGATAAAATGATGATATACTCATACTTTTTAAGTATTTCTATCTACCCAATTACCTTTCTTACTACATGCTACAAATATCAGAGCGCGAAAGGATCTTAATCAAAGAATTAATGTTCTCAAAATGTGTTAATCACAATTTTATGCCCCAAAATGGGTACTGCGTCACGGATTGATTCCTAAAAATTACAAATCCAAACCATGATTTTCAATATTTCTAACTCTTAAATGTTATTTTAATCTCTAAACGTGTTGATTATCGTTACTTAACTGACATAAACTGTACAGTTATCATGAGGTTGTCATGTTTGTGTTCAGGGCAATGAAGCAAAGTATCATGATAAATTGTATCGCTAATTGCAGTAAGGTCAAGTAGTACATTTAACTGTGCTCATGTCAGTTTGTTTGTTTGTTTGGGGTTTTACATCACTTTCAACATTATTTCAGTCATTTCGTGATGAGACCTACTTGTAGCAGATATAGTGCTGCCTCACTGAATTGTCATGTCGCAGGTCCTTGACATGACAACCCACCCGGTCACAGATTTCAGAATCACAAAGAAAACAAATAAGAGCCAATCAGTACTGTGCAACATTCAATTAATTACATTATAGACGTGGAATCAATTCACAGTATAATTATAAAGCTTTGTGCACATGGCTTTCTTTCCTTTTGGAAGATCCCAATTCAGATATTACTTATTGTTTTAATTTTTGGAGGTGACCCGTCATCAAATTGTTCACAATTTCACAATCCTATGGAGCGCCGAAGAACATCAGAATGCTGACCGTATTGAATGACTTATCGAAATTATTATAGTTTCCCTTGAGAAATGCTTTCCACCAGCTTTTATATTCTGAACCATCTCATGGTATCCAATTATCTATTTTTTGATAGATTTTCTATTCATCTTGGCTTCGGACCAACACTCTCTAGTAGATCCTGATAAATGCAAGTCTACTGGACGGTCTTAAATGCACCTTGAGCAAACATCACCTCAATAACCCATGTAACCGTTGCTGAAGGGTTAACATTAGGTCCATAAGTGGCTCGCGAGCATATAGTGCAATACAATCATCGATGCTTGATATTTGGCCCACAGAATTAATATTTCATCTGCCTTTTTACATCCTCTGCTGCTTGTAAAACCTGATAGACTTGTGTTGTCTTTCCTTGGAATCAGTTAGAATTGCTGCTTCAATTCGGCGGACCTTTATACGAACATCCTCCACAAATAGATTTTGTTTTGGCTTTGTACCGGACAGATCCATTGCATTTATTGCCCACATTCTGGACAAAGATAACATAAAGTTCTTGGGGAATACACTTGACATACACATGCATGCACATAACAACTCAATTAATGTCTTTGCTGAGAATAATATTATATAAAACGTATATAAAAATAATATTATATATAATATATATATATATATATATATATATATATATATATATATATATATATATATATATATATATATATATATACTTATATATATATATATATATATATATATATATATATATATATATATATATATATATATATATATATATATATATATATATACTTATATATATATATATATATACTTTATGTAAAATGGATTTTACAAAAGGTTATGAAGTGGTCATATTTTCAAGAAACCATGTCTCAACTTGGAGTCTAATATTGTTCCTTTCATATACACAGCAGGATTGCACTGTATTGCGTGTGTTTATTGATTAAAGTTATAATGATTGAGGAATGTGTTTTCCATGCTCCACTGTACAACCATGCTTCAACATGTCATATAACTTAGTGAGGACAAAAAATGTTGGCAATAGCAGAATGTGTCATTTGGTGCGTAGGTTATATGTCTGGGAAAAGAGCTGTTTTATGATTTAACAGAACACTGATCAGAAAGTTATAATTTCTATGATGGACAAAGCAGTCTGCATTAAAGTCACGAACTCTTTATTCAACAAACATATCTTAATATCAATATCCATAACGACACCCTCCTTGTCTAATTTGGCACCACATCCATATTTAAGATCTTATGAAATAAAGGCTACAATAATGGTATTGTTTCCATGCAGAATAATTGTATGAAAATATAGGACATGAGAAATATGACATTTGTCGTTTCAAAACACAACAGGAGACCACAGGATGTTTGTGTTTGGTGTCAGCAACAATATTATTAATAGGGGGCAGCACTGCCTATATGCCATTGTATTTTCGAGTCTCATGCAGACAGATCTGAATATATTTTGGACAAGAAAAAAAAGATTGGAATGTCGAGAACAATATTTAATTCATGGACACAAATTATGTGGTGGTCAAGATAATTGGGTGTTCTCAACACTCAGCTTTTCCGGATCCTGTATGGGGTGCGCATACGTGCTCTGATGCAGATGCCAAAATGTTTATTTTACTTTCCTCCAACCCCCCCCCCCCCCCCCCCACCCCCGAATGGATAATTATGTTTTGTCATGTGAGGTTTCATCTTGAGAAAATATCGTTGCTTGACAACAGATGGCATTAATTCTTCCTGGGTGCCAGGAAGTTTTGTCCTATTTGCCATAAGATTAGTAAAGTGTCTCATATATCATGGTCACCCATATTAGAGGTTTATTGTAACTAGAGGTACTACTAACAATCTTATGCATTTTCCCAGTATACACGCCACATGAAAAGCACATGGTTTTCTATTGAAATCTCAGACACCCTCAGAAATCACTTTCTTTTTGACGTGATTTTAAAGATGATTTTCTGGTCCAGTTTATGACAAGGTAAACATGCTTTTTCCAAAAGCATCAACATTTATTTGATCACAAATGTTTGACACAGCTAAGATATCAACTTCAGAACTCAGATTTATTTATCCAAAATATATTCTAGCATTTATTTTTTTAAAAGAAATGATCAAATCCCCAGATTATAATTTTCAGTCAAGCTCAACATACAGAGCATCCTGAGCCAGACTTCCTATTGGCAGAATTGTCCAAGACATTTGTTGTTTTTCAATGGATATAAATGATTTTGATTGGGTCTACAAATATGAAATGCATTATTAGTGAATCATTTTAAAATGTGAAAAACAATTTCCATGAAATAGAACAACATAATAATTTGTCCTTAAAAAAATAAAAGCATAAAACTATGAAAGCATATGGAGTTTATATGAAAAGCAAATTGTTTCTCACCTAAACATTTCATGTCTTTATGAAAAGCATATATTTTGGGATGGAAAAAAAGAGACAATTGTTTTGAAATGAGAAGTGATTTTGAGACTTTATTAACAAATATAAATATATATATATATATATAGGTTATGCATGACAAACCTATTAATTAACAATCACAAATTAAAATGACCTGTAAATGTTGATCAATTAAATATCTTGGCATTATTCTTTAAAAAAATTCTATTTTTAAAATCTGACAAAGGAATTTCTCTCCAAAGGCCTTTAAATGTCAACATTCTAATCAATGTAGCTGTTTTCATGTGAACATTTCATCTATCATTAAAAGGAAACTTTTAATGTTTTTTCTTCCTTTTTGTGGCATTCTTGCTTGATGAGGCCTTGCGTTTTACAGTCTTCCCCTCCTCTGACTTGCTCTTCTGGAGATCCTGCAATATATAATATAAATGAATACATTAGAGGGCGTTATATTCAATTGAGCCACAGAAATTAGAATATAAAACAGGTTATATTTGTAGTACTATGCTGTTAATGTACATTCACTAGGATATGATGGGATAATTTGTTGGGAGTCCAGAAGCTGGCAAAATGTGGAGAGTGGGTGGGGTAAATATGACCTCAATGTAAAATATGTTATATACATGTATACATAACTACATAACCAGCAATATTAACATGTTGACAAGTCACACCTATACTATAGGAACAATAAGACACATGTCAGTGACATCAAGACATATGTTAGCCACATCAAGACACATGTTAGCCACATCGAGACATGCTAGCCACATCAAAACACATGCTAGCCACATCAAGACATGCTAGCCACATCAAGACCCATGCTAGCCACATCAAGACCCATGCTAGCCACATCAAGACATGCTAGCCACATCAAGACACATGTTAGCAACATCAAGACACATGTCAGGAACTTTGGTCTTTATGGCCAAAACAAGGGCATGAGCTATCCTAATAATAATACGACTGTCATACACGCATCCAGTTTGCTGATTTAGCCTGATTAATCATGGCAGTCGGGACAATTTTGGGGTTGAAGAGTGATTTGTTTTACCATTGAGAGACCAGCTACAAAAACACTTTCAGAAGTCTCTATATATACAATGGCGATTATCATCTGTCTCCATTTCAACATTGCAAAATTTAAGAAATACTTGGAATATGTTCAAATTTTGATTTGATTCTTAGTTGCAAAACATATTGATCTTGTTTAACATATATAAATAAAACAAACTCCAACCTCAGGTTTCAGCTCTTGAAATTTCTTCAGGTCTGCTGAAAAGAGGACCTGCCAAGCAAGAAAACAAAATATAAAAACTAAATATTTCTTAGTGATCAGGTTGCTACAGCTATGTGATCTCAAATTTTGCATTAAAAAAATGGGGTTATCAAATTATCTTGTGTAATAGATTTGAGGAATACTTAATTGAAATGTCAACTTAAAGCTTAAAAAATGTTATAAATGGTTGACTCACTGAGTGTGCCCATCCTGCATATTCTCCCCAAAGATCCCTGAAATTGTCACCTGAAAATCCAAAAATATAATATCAAAGAAAAACATAAGTTGTAAATTATTCTCATTCCATATTTGCTTATTAAGTTAGCAAATTGATTGTAGTGTCAATAGGTCACTCAAAGAATCATATTAACCCAAATTGCTTCAAAAACTGCTTCAATTGCTACATTTAGGATACCATGATAAGGCACTTGATATTCTTGCAGTCTTAGCATTTGAAAGGTTGTTCATAGAGAAAGGTTGTTCATAGAGGCTATATTTAGGATACTATGATAAGGCACTGGATATTCTTGGAGTCTTAGCATTTGAAAGGTTGTTCATAGAGAAAGGTTGTTCATAGAGAAAGGTTGTTCATAGAGAAAGGTTGTTCATAGAGAAAGGTTGTTCATAGAGAAAGGTTGTTCATAGAGGCTATATTTAGGTTACTATGATAAGGCACTGGATATTCTTGCAGTCTTAGCATTTTAAAGGTTGTTCATGGTTTGCAAGTGACAAATCAGGCCTTGACATTAAGATTTTAATCACTGCCCCAAAGGTTAGACTGTCCTATAAACTTAACATTTTGTCAAATAATAACTACATGTATATAAAATTATGATAATGGCTGTGGCCATAGAACAAGGTTATGAAAATGCAGACACTTGAGTTTTCTTATGATATATTTTGTCTTGATATCAAAGCAAATCCAATAATAAAGTTATGTGTGCAAATATTTCATTCTCCATTGCTAACTCATTCAGTATTTTGTTTGGTAGACTTGCCTATTTCAGCATAGATAGTGCTGGTGAGTGACTTTGCTTGTTTAAGTTTCGGCATGTAATCTCTGCTTGCAATCTGCCACACATGTGTATCTACTGGGATGGCTCCCGTCTTGTCCAGGGACATCAAACACACACAGTCTGCTACCTGAAACATGCCAAAATAACACACAAACTTTAATAATCTAACTTGTCACTTTGATCCATGAAAAATGCCAAAATAACACACATACTTTAACAATCAAACTTGTCACTTTGATCCATGACAAATGCCAAAATAACACACAAACTTTAACAATCAAACTTGTCGCTTTGATCCATGAAAAATGCCAAAATAACACACATACTTTAACAATCAAACTTGTCACTTTGATCCATGAAAAATGCCAAAATAACACACAAACTTTAACAATCAAACTTGTCACTTTGATCCATAAACACTGATGTTTATGGTGTTTCGATTACTGTTGTCCTGGTATAGATATGTAAAATATATTATGCATTATGACTATTGATAGAGAAGGAATCGAGAAGCAATAGAGGAGCTTTGCATACCAAATAACCTTGGATGAGGACCATTAAAGGTAAGATCTAAAGAGGAAATACTCTGTGAGCCTAATACTTTTTAGGCTACTAGACATTTGGGCTAGCAAGTGGATATTTGCACTTGCCTGAATCAAAGTGTACTAGACGGAACAAGTACTGTACTTAGTTAGGAAAAATTATATTTGGTTGATTATTCAAATGAAAAAAGGACACTTTTACCAATACCAATAAAATTATGATTAGCTACAAGGCAGTCTGGCTAGAAAGTGTACTAGCCTGACAGTGTTTCTACTTATCTGGGACTACAGGCTAGTGCTAAAATCGCATATCCCTTCATGGAAATAGAAAGTCAACAGAAGAGGTAAAGGACAAATCCCGGGGGACAAATATATATAAGAAATTGGTAGTTGTAAAGGGAAAGAAGGAGACCAATAAAGGACTTACAGGTACCAGCAAAGAAGGTAAGCAAGGAAATGAATAAAGCATTATTATGTAATAAAGGTCATTTTTATGACAATAAGTGATTATATCTATTTTTAACTATCAATTGGTAGACACTTTGAGATCTTTATTTTAAATCTCAGACAGTTCCTATCCAGTGCTATGGACAGACATTGTCTTGATTCAGCACTTTATATAACCTGCTTTTATTTTTTCTCTTCTAATAAATGAGGTATGGGAAACAATATAGAATGAATGCAAAAGGCAAAGGAGTAATGGGAACCAACAGAGGACCAATGTGAACAAACTTTGTCACATGGGGGTATGGTTAAGGACTAACAAACCCCACATTTCAAAGTCCAGTTGCAGTGAATTTAAAACTTATTTCTGATTGGCTGGTACTACTATAATCTCCTTGATAGGATGGCTGCCATAGGAAATGCTGATCAAAAATTCATAACATTTTGGACCAGTAAAAGTATCTTAGTGCTGCATAAACATGTTTTTTTCATGTCTTGTATTTCTTCATATATAAGATATTTGCAATGCTGATAGATTTGCCTTTGATGAAGAGTGTGAGCAAACAAGGCCAACCTGGCAAGTTGGTGATAGTGACCTAATCTTAATGGTAAAAGATTATTGATAACCTCACCAAAAGAAGTAAGTTTATAATTGAAATATTTTTTAGGCACCCAAGCCTGAGCAATCTTACCTTGACCTTATATTCACCTTTTTAGAAAGAAAAAGTTGTTTTCAAAAAAAAATAAATAAATAAGAGAAGATTCTTAAGTTATGGAATATAATTCTGAAGCATACATGCGTAAAGTTTGATACCAACCCATGCACTTTTTCACGGGTTAGAGAGTCTGCAAGGAGTTTGAACGGACGGACAGACAGTGGGATGCTGCTCGTTTTATTATAAACTGCAAAATGTTGTTTTTGAAGGTGACAGTTTTACCAAGAGATAACATCAGATATAGATGCCATTTCACTGGAGGCCAAAAATATCAATGAAACACAACATAAACAAGTACAAACCTTGGCACCAACTCCGCACAATTTCACCAGCTCTGACTTGGCCTGCTCATACGGCACATTTCTGAGACTTTGCAGCCATTCCTTACTGTGGTGAGAGTCTATATATTGCGCAGTCTGGCTGATGTACTTTGCTCTGTATCCAAAGCCGAGGTCCCGTAAGTTTTGCTCCATGCCTGGCTTGGCCAGAGCGTTAATCGTTGGGAAAGCATAATAATCCTTACCGTCCAATTCACCCACAAAGGGTCCATAATGAGTACATAACTTCTCCACCATACCACTTATGCGGGATATATGATTATTTGATGAACATATAAAGGAAAATAAGTTTTCTACAGGATCTTGTCTCAGCATACGAACACCCTTAAATGTCCCTGCTACTTTGGAAAAATGTAGATCGGCATCAGTCCACTTTGCGTAGAGTTCCTCCAGCTTAACATCAAGCTGAAAGTAATCGTGTAAGATATCTGTGTATGACGATGTCGGAGCATCTCCAGCCAGGCATGACGATGTCTCAGCATCTCCAGCCAGGCATGACGATGTCTGAGCACCTCCAGCCGGGCATGACGATGTCTGAGCATCTCCAGCCAGGCATGACGATGTCTGAGCATCTCCAGCCAGGCCAGTCTTGTCATTGTGCCACACTGTGAAGTGGACTGCATCCGAGTCCTGGGACAGAGACCATATCCTGCCTGCCAGGACACTGCGCCACACTCCCCGGCTTGTCTCTTGCCATCTGAAAAATGTATATATGTATATATATATATAAATATATATATATATATATATATATATATATATATATATATATATATATATATATATATATATATATATATATATATATATATATATATATATATTTACATTTTTGCATATATATATATATATATATATATATATATATATATATATATATATATATATATATATATATATATATATATATGCAAAAAGGGTACAATTTTGAATGTTTTTGCAATTTAGAATGTATGGTCCCTAACAGCATAAAAAGGTAGAGCTAACAATCATATGATTCGCACAATCATAGGATTGGCTGATAATAAGGAAAATGTCTTATATGCATAAAGCAAAGACGGATAAACCTTTTTGGCATAGAAACGTTTATATGAATGATATAACTAAATTGTTATGAAAATTGCACCCACTGACCCTGATTGCGTCACAATGTGCTACTCTGTCAATTCTTGCTGCATGTTATTTCCATATTGGTTCTCAAAATAGATCTGAAATCCACTGTTTTCAGGAATACCACACACTGCCTATCACATTCAATGTTCCCATCTGAGGGAAGCTGACCTCTGGTGACTTATTGTTACAGTTATGACTCATGTCACCGTCTTGTCCAGTCATAATGTCTCTAAATAAATACAGACCTGTGGGTTATCTGTAAGGTCTTTTCTTCAATTTTTACTCGATATATACAGGCCTTGACATACGCACTGGCCCAGTGGCCCGGGGCCACCAGATATTCTGTTTGGGCCAGTGAATGCCCTGGTGTAGTGGCCCAGTTGGGCAACCATATTTTTGGTCTTTTAGTGGCCCAAACTACCTTGATTTTATTATTTTAATCCTTCAAAGATATTTGTCTCATATCATGATCAATGGAGTTGTGATTAGGACAAGTAACCACCAGTCAGACACTTGTCATTATACAGCCTTATGTACAGCCTTATGTACAATGTATCACACATCCTATTATCCCTAGAAACATTGGGCCAGCACTTCTCATGCTCTGGTGGCCCAACCGGGCAACCAGCATTTTTCTCTTTATGTCAAGGCCTGATATATCACACTTGATGATGTGAAATGGCATTTGAAAGAGTCCAAGTCATGAAGTTATGGCTACTAAAAGGAGAAATATCATGTGGCGTCAGCAGCACCAACATTGTGGAGCTACAGATTGTTGCTGTCATTCCCATGATTTGACCGACCCACTTTCACCTCTTTGTGCACTCGTAAACAATGGCATATGATGTTGAGATCAAGAAAAAAAGAAGAATTTTTTTTCTGACAAGTCTGACATTCACTTTTGAATTATTGGGAACATGCCTGGGGGGCTACTGCCAAATGCACACCGCTCCATATGTGAGGCTGAATGGAGTTTTTTTCTGGAGATTTGGATCTGCCGGGTGACCTTTTAAGGCTATACAGCTTGAAACTCTTACGTCACATGTGTACTGCGCATGCCCAGCCTTCACTCCCGCCATATTGAAGTCACATCGCACATGGTGAAAACTACAAATTTGAATATGATTGATATATGCGTGATTTACAAACAGATTTTAACTTATTTATGTGCATATTGCTGAAATAGAAGCCCAATATGAAGATTTCACCTGTGTTTTCTGTATAAAGTCATTGTTCTTTATATTTTCTATGTTTGCAAAAATCAACTCAGTTCTACATGTTCTGATGTGCATATCGCTCAAATAGAAACCCAATATGAAGATTTCACCTATGTTTTCTGTGTAAAGTCATTATTCTTTATATTTTTACATGTAACAAATATACAAAACACATGTAACAAATATACAAAACACATGTCAAGTATAAAAAAAAACTAAATGTACCAGCAAATTAGAAAACTGACAAGGGCATTGTACATGTATGTATCGTAAAATATTGATATTATTGAGAAAAAAAAAACTGTGCAAAAAGATAAATTTTTGGTGAAGATATGCTATAAAATATGAATATTTTGAACAGAGATTGGTTTCACCATGTCTGGTCATTATGACACCTGGTGGCCATCAGCGGAACTAATGGTGGGCGATAATATAAGTAAGCCCAGTGTGCTGTATTACTAATTCTACATTGGGTGATTATTTATGTCCCAAAAGGGATTTACCGGGTTACATGTTTACCTCAGATGAGTTTCATAGGATGAAGAGAACTCTCCAACAAAGAGTTCAATAGCGCTACATAAACAGTAGGTTGCAATTAAGTCTGGCCACGCATGGCATTGACACAGCAGGGTTTAAAGGACTGTGTTGACATATGACTTGCTTCTGTCTGGAAGGATGGCAGTGTTGTTCTAAGAATTAAAAGTACTCTGACGAGAAATGGTTTGGTTATGATTTTATCAATTATCAATGTACACCCAAAATGTATCAAAGGAACCCATTTTGTGTCATTATTTGAGGATTATGTTTTTGCAGACAAGCCCAACAAAAATTTCAGACTTGTAAATGTTGTGCATATGGTGCACATGATTGGGAGAAGCAAACAAGAATACAAACGTCCAGTGTCACTGTTAGATGATAGGAGAAGAGACACAGTTGTCACCATCCAAATGTACACACAACTGGAGCGGTGCACACGTGCAGAACCCATTGGGTTTATGGAGGTAGATGAAACAAGGGAGTTTCCATTCACAGACATTTTATCTCCTGTTAGTCTTAAATATGACAATGACACTTTGTTTTTGTCTGTGGAAGACTTCCATGTAATCCAACAAGAGCTCAAAGATCTTTTCCCAAAGGATACCAGCAGGAGATCAAGCAAAAGGAAAAGGTCAAGCACCTTTAATAGTGATGAACAGTTCTGGGAGGGAATTACTCGATATACTCAGCCTCCCACTCAAGGAAGTCGTTCTCAAAGAGTGAGTACAGAACTACAATACAGTAGTTAATCTACTCATAAAATGTTGCTTAAAAGCAGAGTCCATATATGTCATGACATGTACATAAACCTGATATTTCATTGAGAACTATTTGTGATATTCTCAAACTTTCTCTCTCATTTTGTAAAACAGTTTAATAGATTTAGTAGATTAATAAATGAGTCAGCATGTCCTGCCATATAACTGTATTATCCATACATTGATATCATGAGTGTCATGTGTGACAAGAATAATCCAGACCACCCATGGGTTGTCAGCCAGTAGTTATTTCTGTTTTACCAGATTAATAAATTTATATAACTTGGATTTGCCGGGTTGTTATTTTTGTTTGAAATATTGGATTTACCAGGTCTGGATTTTGCAGTGCCAGCCTTATATGTAGCGGCACGCAAATGGCAATGCATGGCATTTCTGAAAACAGTGGATTTCAAGTCTATTTTGATGTTGAATATGAGAATAAGTGGGAAAGATCAGAAAATTTAATCATGTTTCCAACAAACTAATGGAACTGACTGCATTGGCTCCCAGTCCATGCAAGAACCAATTTCAAAATTATCCTCACGACTTTAAGTCCCTGAATGGTACAGTCGACGACAACAGAGCTGCAGTTCCATTTTCAAAGCATTTTACAGCCGACGACAACAGAGCTGTGGACAACAACAGAGCTGCAGTTTATCAATTGATTACAGATGTTTATCACACCATTTGACTTTATTTGTACATGCAAGTGTCATAAAACAAATTGGTGTGAATATTTTTGAGAGTGCAGATACACGAATAAGGCTTTGAAAATGAAACTGCAGGTATTGACCTAATTATTGAGCCAGTGGAGGTCCCACAAGGTTTTGCACAAAGGGGCCTTCACAGATAAATCTCAAAACGTAGTTACAACAGTGAGAGACAGCTGTATAGGTGAGGGACAGCTATGATACAGTTACAACAGTGATAGATAGTTGCATAATGAGAGATAGCTGCACAAGGGAGAGACAGTTGCATATGTGAGAGATAGTTACAACAATGAGAGACAGTTACAAAAGAGAGATAGCTATACATGTGAGATACAGCTACATAAGTGAGAGATAGCTGTACAAGTGAGAGGCACCTATATAAGTGAGACAGCTGCATAGATGATAGTTAGATTAACAGACAACTGCAGAGAGATAGCTGTACAAGCATGACAAGTGAGAGGCAGCTACATAAGTGAGACAGCTGCATAGATGATAGTTACAGTAAGAGACAACAATGAGACATAGACAGCTGCATCAGTGAGAGATAGTTACAGCAGTGAGAGATAATTACAACAGTGATACAGCTGCATAAGTGATAGATAGCTGCACAAGTGAGAGACAGCTGCATAAGTGAGAGACAGCTGCACCTGTGAGACAGCTGCATAAGTGAGAAATAGCTACAACAGTGAAAGACAACATCCTTTCCCAGTCGAAGTCACTTGTCTTGTCAACAATGGCCACGTGGATACAGAACTGACTCAAACGAGAACTTCTGATTGTACTCGTAGCATTTTATGGAATAAACGCTTACCTAAAAGACTGACCGCAAGCCAGAGTGATATCTAATCGCAGCTCAGACAGCTTGCACAAGATCTTACCCGAAGTAGCACTCAACTTGTTTACTGCCATTTCTCTGCTCAAAAGTGAAACTCGGTCGACGTCATGGTGTATCCGGTTTGCAGTGCCCTCTGACGGCAGATGTGAATCTCTCGCGCTTTAAGCATGAAGCATGCTCGGATGAAGATGCTGATGCAGTCAAGCAGTCACTACTCTAGCCAAAAGAACGTAAATGTATGTCAGTATAAATTATTTGCTCCGGTACAGAACCGCTTAACCACCAGTTAACCACGTCATATCCATGTGAAAAATTCAAAAGCGAAAAAAATCACGTCTTATCTACGTGAATCAGAATGATTTACATCTTTTCCACGTGGGAAAATTCACGTTGACCAGCCTTGATGTACTACTGAGTATACAACTGGAAAGGAAATGAAGTTCGTCAAATTCCACGACAAGACATTGGTAAAGGTAAAATTACAGTAGACGTCCTGTTGACACCTTTGTAGAACTCCCGGGGTAGAACTCTTCTCTATAATTTGTAGTATTTGTATTGGTACAAGAAAATAAAATATGATTTTCTGCGCCCAGTTCATTCTCATTAAGTCCGCAGCCCCTCTCTGTCTCTGTCCTATATACTTAATACAAGGTATGCCACTGGGAGGTCAGAATGGGTACACTGCTTTGCGTTACAATACAAACTCAACATATATACATGCTACCAAAACAAGTGAAACAAAACTTACACCTTTATGTGATTCATACAAGCCCTCTTACAAAATAGAGCACATTTTTTTATCCTAAATATATATCATAAGCTAGTTAGAAGCAGGTTTGTTGAAAAAGGTTTAGTCATCAACACCGTGCTGCCTAAATGCCAGAAAACGGTCACAGCAGTAAATCTATTTTTAGAGAGGGAGTTACCGGCGCCAAAAAACCGGTACATGTTTTCAAAACAGCCGGGCAGGCTGTGTGCATGTAGTGATTACAATTTGGTAGCCTATTTCACTATGTAGACTTACACACTGTTATCTATCACCTTTGCAACTCAGTGTAACTTAGAATTACTTTCAAAAGTAATTATAATAAAACAAAATAATCAAATATATGCACTCTCAGTTAAAAATGTGATGATGTTTTACACAAAGAAAATAAATAATAAATAAATATTTGCTGAAAAGGACAAAGTCTACTATTCTGACCATCATTGTAATTATATTATGATTGTGTTTTTTCTCCATAATGAATAATAATAAGGAAAATATATATCTTAACTTTGGACTTAAACATTTGACCAGGGGCATATTAAATGTTTACAAATTGGGTAGGTATTGAGATATATTCCTTCATAATTAGCTAAACAAGCAGGATACAGATGACAAAAGTCTTGCATTGGTGAGAGCTGGTGAGAGCAGCTGGCAAGATTTAAATCTGCTTGACCTACATTTGACCCAGTAACATGGCTTCGTTTTCAGGGGAATCAGTTTGGAAGATTTTAGCCTCATTATTTGGCTAACATACACAATTACTAAACAATTTGTTCCCCCATAGCATGTGCTCATCATCTACAAGATGTGTTCTTTTCAATCTGGTCACCATTATGGTATGAAATATTTTTTTCATGTATAAATTGCCACACAAAGAAAAAAAGTCAGGTCAAGTGGCATACCTTGTATTGACCTATATAAAAGTAGGGATGGTGGGGGGCAGTAGATGTCGCTCTGGCTGCCTGTGGTAGATGTAGATATTAAAGATGTGAGCTGGCATCATGCTGAGAATGCTTGCTTGCTGGGATTAGTACTCAGAATAGTGGGGTGCGAGATCACTTTCACATGTCTAAAATAGTGGGCAAATCACTGCACACTCATCTGAGCATTATTACTACACATATTGTAAAGTCCACCATATTACATCTAATTAAAATATTTCTAATTAAGGTCTATAATCCACAATCAGTTTGAAGCATCTGGGGAGAACTTCGTGTGGTCTCGTATATTTCCGTAACTGCCTTCGGCTCTGGGGGATTCCAGGATGAGAGTGAGGCTATGACGCCAGTGGGGGGTATTTCCCATTCAGCACACATGGCGGACAAACCAAACGATAACAGAGGCAGGTGGTCTTCTCTGTCATATATTGTTAAAATGTTAATATAATGTCATAATTATGCAACATCCTGCTAGCACAGTATATAAACTCTAACTGTCAATGAATTCAGACTGAATATTATGCAACTTTCTTCAATTGATAAGAAATGTTCTCCAACCACCATCGGCAAAGCCCAGATAGGTGATATAAGTCGCCAGCTGCAAAAACTGAGTCGAAACTACCGTTAAAACGGGTTCAATTCAAATAATAAAACAATAAGACTAGCTGGTTAAGTTTACTTTTTCTGTGCTAAATTAACCAATAACATTACTTTGAACACATTTAAGCCAAAAAAACATAAGTCTGTCCGAGTTTTTCATTGTGGATTATAGACCTTAAGTATTAATTATAAGATTATCCAATATTAATATTTATATCTATTATATTATTATAAGATCTTATTTGTAAGAGTACAGTCAGTCTTGGTAGATTTTTAAAATAACATGTGGGATCCATGAGAATCTGCAGACAGGGCAGGATTTGGGTGTAACTTCAAGTGTCTCAATGTGATAAGCAAATGGGTATGTAAAATGTCAGGAAGAGAAATGAACTGATGAAACAGTAGAACACACAGTGGGAAGATATCAGATCGGGGACTATGTGAACAGGATCAGGTTGGATCAGCGGGGTACTTGACCTAAAACAGACTGGATCCCCTTTGGGGTAAAATGATCACATAAGCACATGTAGTTAAATAGCATTGTCTTATATGTCCCGACCTTCACCTTGTTCTTTTGTGGGTAGGGAGATCAGTTAATTTATTCCAAATTAAGAAAGTATATATATGGGCATCCCACAGGGTGGGGCACACTTGAGATTTTGACCAGACTCTTCTTGAGACTTCACTTCACACCACACTTCACGTGAGACTTGGAAAGATGTGATCAGGGGTGCTAGGCTGACTGGCTGGACTCAGAATTGGAATGGAAACATAAGAGAATAAAATCTTTAACATCAACATGGATTATATTTTCTTCAACACAAACTTTGCATAGTTCTCCATCAAGCCCTGGAAGACAAGAAAGGGGGACTTTACAATATGTCTTCATTCAAATTGAGGTTTTATTTGACAATCCTGAGAGCAATGTAATTTATTAAATTGCTCTCAGGACAATCAGAACAATGATTGCAATATTTGAATTTATGTTAAATAAAAAACAATATAGAAAATCTAATTCTATATTTTGAATAGTGTTTAAACAAATGTGAAACTAGAGACCTATTTTGGAGGCATTGACACCATTCCCAAAAGGTGATCTTTGCACATGCGAGTTCATGCATTGTTGGCTGGTCTCACTGGAAAACAAAGAAATACACACACAGGTGACATGTGACCTGTTGATTTCCATTTTAGCTGATATGGTCAAATATTAACAATTCCAAATTTTGGAGATCTTGAAGAATATTGTTTTGAAATAATTTACATCCCATTTTGATGGAAGGTATTCAAGAATGAGCATTGTTCGCAGGTATGTGTTAAGGGTTGATGTATTGTCATTAACACCTTGGAGAGATACAGTCATTTCCGTATTGAAATGTGGATCCAGGCAAAATGTTGAGTGAGCAATCAAGCCATGAGAAAAGGTCAAATCATATCATCAGACCTATGAGACACATGCTAATACTGAAACATTTGGAACAATTGCATTGCACTGGTTATATTCATACATGCTCAAGGTTGGCCTCATGATCAACTTACTCGAAGTTTAAAATCCATTTTGAAATTGGCTCCATGCTATAATTTCTATACAAACGTGTATGAGTTCAAATAAAATCAAAATACGAAGATTTCATATTTGTCTTCAGCATAAAGTTACTATTTCTTTTATTTTCTATGTTGTCAAAAAACATATTCAATTCTATATGTTCATGCAAATTGCTCAATAAGAACTCCAATATAAAGATTTCAGCTTTTTTTTGTATCAAGTCATTTCTGTTATTTTATTTTCTTCTTCATTTGTAATAAACAAAGCAATTTATGAAAAAGTTCTTGAAATAAGTAACATGCAGTACTCTGCATCACAATATTTAAAGGCAGGCATACAAAAAATGATACCACAAGCTGCAGATGTTCAATATGGAGTGAAATATCTTGGTCTTGGATTACCAGATGAAAAACACATTTTGCTCATCACTTTATGATCCTGATCATCTTTTGTATGCCTGCCTTTAAATATTGTGGTGCAGAGTACTTCATATTACTAATTTCAAGACCTGAGAGTATCTTTTAGGCTTTTAAAATCATGTTCATTGGATCTGATGTTTTGGGAAAGTACAATGTGTGCGTAACAGAACATAAGTACAAATGAAATTATTCAAATAAAGGACAATCAATATAGAACTGCTGCACAAAATATCTTCTCTGAGAGCATTACTATGCTATTGGATAAACATATGCCACGTTCCAAAGGAACTTTGTACATACAAGCTGTCTACAGACCAATGAATTGGAAACTAATGAATATGCTGCTCATCATTATCTCTTGGCATTCATATAATTAGAACATGGAAAAATGTTTGATACTCAACCTCTGTATAATAAGCCAGGGGCCTCAGCATATCAATCAAAAAGAGCCACATTTTTACATCTACATGTTGCAATGCTGCAGAACTTTTATCTGAATGCTGAGACTTTATCAATAAAACATATCACAAATCCAAGGCAAAACCACTAATATCCAATGCTTTGATTCTCAGCCAACATATGCTGACATATTACGTAGATTTTGCAACATGGAGGAGAATGAACTTGCATTTGGTGAAATAAATTCACATGGAGGAAAGGTACCCATATCTAATCACAGATAAAAACTGAGTAATATGTTCCAACAGCACCAAAATAATTATTCATTTGACATTCCAGGAACATGAAAAATCTACTGTACACAACTTAAACAGGCCATAAAAAGTAGCAAATCTGAGGCAAATGATTTAAGGAAGTATCTACAGACTGAATTCACCCTTTGTAATGAGACTGTAGGTACTGTAACAGAATTGGAATATCCATTTGTAAATAATAAACCTGAAGGTATTTTATTTGCACAAACACCTACAGATAGGGATTTTGATATGATTCATTTGATTTTTGCAGATATAGGGATTGAATGAAATATCTGAATCAGATTTAAACTCATAGATGGCACTTCCAAGGATGATGTCACTACCACGGAAGTCCTTTCAACAAGAGAGCCTGTGGTCACAATAGTTCTGAGAGTGATCCTGGTCACGTGACATGGAAAAGAACCAAAAGTGGTGAGTGGTAAGTTTGCTGTCTGGGTATTCTCGGGTATTGGATGTATATATGCTGAGCATTGATTGATTTATTTGTTTACTGTATAATTGTCACCCCTTTCAACGAGCGTGAAGTTCTTTTGATATTTGATATTTGACGTTTTTTTCAAAAGGTGTCAACAAGTATGTATCAGTGTACCCTTTTGGGACATGGTGAAAAAAGTTGTGTAAAAGGATATATATCCTGTCAAAAACGGATATATCCCTTTTACTGTGACAAATGAGTTTTCAGTATGATTAATGGCCTTCTCAACCTTGTAGCACAGTCTTAATCATTTATTATCAATATATTAATGGAGAATAACTGTATACACCTTCATACCTTTTTGGTATTTGGGTAGAAACGTTATGTAAAAGGATATATATCCTTTAAAACTCTAAAATGTACCTTTAGCTATCACAAACACATTTTTTAGCATGATAATGATTCACAAGCATTGTTGCAGAGCCTTCCCAAACATGGATATACTAATAAAGGGTTAGACATACTTTCTAGGCATGTCTAGAACACATCTAGAGACATTCGAAGGCGAGGAAGAATATATGAGTAGGAGATATGGCCCTTTTCCCTTGGCAAAATGTGCATATCCAATACGGCACATTCTAAGAGTTGTCGCAATGTCTTCGCAGATTTTGAGGGACTAATGAGGGGTCAGATATACTTGCTAGGCATGTCTAGAACATATCTAGTGACATTAGAAGGCGAGGAAAAATATATGAGTAGGAGATATGGCCCTTTTACTCTGCTAAAATTCACATATTTCAACATTTTTTGAGTTTTCAAATGCGAACATTCTAAGAGTTGCCACACTGTCTTCGCAGAATTTGAGGGACTAATGAGGGGTCAGACATACGTGCTAGGCATGTCTAGAACATATCTAGAGACATTAGAAGGCGAGGAAAAATATATGAGTAGGAAATATGGCCCTTTTCCCGTGGCAAAATGTGCATATCCAATACAGAACATTCTAAGAGATGCCGCACTGTCTTCGCAGATTTTGAGGGACTAATGAGGGGTCAGCCATACTTGATAGACATGTCTAGAACATATCTAGTGACATTAGAAGGCGAGGAAAAATATACGAGTGGGAGATATGGCCCTTTTACTCTGCTAAAATTCACATATTTCAACATTTTTTGAGTTCTCAAATGCGAACATTTTAAGAGTTGCTGCACTGTCTTCGCAGATGTTGAGGGACTAATGAGGGGTCAGACATACTTGCTAGACATGTCTAGAACATATCTAGTGACATTAGAAGGCGAGGAAAAATATATGAGTAGGAGATATGGCCCTTTTCCCTATGCAAAATGTGCATATCCAATACAGTACATTCTAAGAGTTGTCGCAATGTCTTTGCAGATTTTGAGGGAGTAATTAGGGGTCAGACATACTTGCTAGGCATGTTTAGAACATATCTAGTGACATTAGAAGGCGAGGAAAAATATATGAGTAGGAGATATGGCCCTTTTACTCTGCTAAAATTCACATATTTCAACATTTTTTGAGTTTTCAAATGCAAGCATTCTAAGAGTTGCCGCACTGTCTTCGCAGATTTTGAGGGACTAATGAGGGGTCAGACATACTTGCTAGGCATGTCTAGAACATATCTAGTGACATTAGAAGGCGAGGAAAAATATATGAGTACAAAATATTGCCCTTTTCCCGTGGCAAAATTTGCATATCCAATACAGTACATTCTAAGAGTTGTCGCAATGTCTTCGCAGATTTTGAGGGAGTAATGAGGGGTCAGACATACTTGCTAGACATGTGTAGAACATATCTAGTGACATTAGAAGGCGAGGAAAAATATATGAGTAGGAGATATGGCCCTTTTACTCTGCTAAAATTCACATATTTCAACATTTTTTGATTTTTCAAATGTGAACATTCTAAGAGTTGCCGCACTGTCTTCGCAGATTTTGAGGGACTAATGAGGGGTCAGACATACTTGCTAGACATGTCTAGAACATATCTAGTGACATTAGAAGGCGAGGAAAAATATATGAGTAGGAGATATGGCCCTTTTCCCGTGGTAAAATGTGCATATCCAAAACAGGACATTCTAAGAGTTGCCACACTGTCTTCGCAGATTTTGTGGGACTAATTAGGGGTCAGACATACTTGCTAGACATGTCTAGAACATATCTAGTGACATTAGAAGGCGAGGAAAAATATATGAGTAGGAGATATGGCCCTTTTACTCTGCTAAAATTCACATATTTCAACATTTTTTGAGTTTTCAAATGCAAACATTTCAAGAGTTGCCGCACTGTCTTCGCAGATTTTGAGGGACTAATGAGGGGTCAGACATACTTGCTAGACATGTCTAGAACATATCTAGTGACATTAGAAGGCGAGGAAAAATATATGAGTACGAAATTATGCCCTTTTCCCGTGGCAAAATTTGCATATCCAATACAGTACATTCTAAGAGTTGTCGCAATGTTTTTGCAGATTTTGAGGGACTAATGAGGGGTCAGACATACTTGCTAGGCATGTTTAGAACATATCTAGTGACATTAGAAGGCGAGGAAAAATATATGAGTAGGAGATATGACCCTTTTACTCTGCTAAAATTCACATATTTCAACATTTTTTGAGTTTTCAAATGCAAGCATTCTAAGAGTTGCCGCACTGTCTTCGCAGATTTTGAGGGACTAATGAGGGGTCAGACATACTTGCTAGGCATGTCTAGAACATATCTAGTGACATTAGAAGGCGAGGAAAAATATATGAGTACAAAATATTGCCCTTTTCCCGTGGCAAAATTTGCATATCCAATACAGTACATTCTAAGAGTTGTCGCAATGTCTTCGCAGATTTTGAGGGAGTAATGAGGGGTCAGACATACTTGCTAGGCATGTTTAGAACATATCTAGTGACATTAGAAGGCGAGGAAAAATATATGAGTACAAAATATTGCCCTTTTACTCTGCTAAAATTCACATATTTCAACATTTTTTGAGTTTTCAAATGCAAGCATTCTAAGAGTTGCCGCACTGTCTTCGCAGATTTTGAGGGACTAATGAGGGGTCAGACATACTTGCTAGGCATGTCTAGAACATATCTAGTGACATTAGAAGGCGAGGAAAAATATATGAGTACGAAATTATGCCCTTTTCCCGTGGCAAAATTTGTATATCCAATACAGTACATTCTAAGAGTTGTCGCAATGTCTTTGCAGATTTTGAGGGACTAATGAGGGGTCAGACATACTTGCTAGGCATGTTTAGAACATATCTAGTGACATTATAAGGCGAGGAAAAATATATGAGTAGGAGATAAGGCCCTTTTACTCTGCTAAAATTCACATATTTCAACATTTTTTGATTTTTCAAATGCAAACATTTCAAGAGTTGCCACACTGTCTTAATTTTAGGTCAGATGTTCAATCTCGGCACAGTCGGGCATCAAACCCACAATCTTTGGATCACGACCGAGGAACTGATGCTAATAAGTTGGCACTCTAACCAATTGTGCCACGGCCCTAGGTCTTAATGCTTTGTTTCTTTGTTTGGGGTTTTGTAGGAGATATAGTGCAGTCTCATATATTATAGTGCAGCCTTAATTGTCATGTAGCAGGTCCTTGACATGACATCACACCTATACACAGATTTACAAGGACAATGAGTTAACCCTTTTGCAAGGACCTCAACTCATATGAGAAATTGTATAATGATTTCAATCAAACCCATATCCTTTGGATCACCACAGAGGAATTGGTGCTAATATGCTGACACTCCTACCTAACTGCACCAAGGCCCATGTACTATACTACTGGTAGTTTTGAAGATTTTAAAAGAAATGTAGACAGATGGACGGACAGACATTTTCCTCACTCCTAAATCTTTAAAGACGTCAGCAGAGCTCACAAGTTGTAACCATAAACTAGTTGTATTGATAATATAATAATAATAAAAATATCTGGATGACTTGGAGATGAATAATTAAAAAGCGTTCATTTTGGTTTTTAGAAACTGACGCTTCTTTTACTGTACAAAACGGCTTTTCATATAGCTTGACTAAGTATGGCAAGAAATAACTTTTCACTCTAAATATTTATTGTGTGAGAAAAAATGCCAGAAGTTAGTTTCAGATTTATAATGTTTTTTGTCCATATTGTGTAATTGTAGAGGCTGTCTCTCTGTCTTGTCACGATCATACAGAGCATTGTTTCCTTTTTAACTTGATTATCGATATATCATGTATGGATCAACACATCATGCATTAAAATTCCAATCCAATATAAAGGTTTGGAACTTTGCCTTGGTGGATCACTTGCAGATAGTTTGGCAGTTGAGGGAGATGAGCTGTCTTTTGATTTAAGAAGTTTTCTTTCTTTGAATGTGGTTGTGATAATTTTGACTGTTGGGCGTGTTCAAAAGTAATCTCACCATTTCAGATGCAATTCACAAGCTGGTCTTGACATGTGTTTTAATAATTCCATTTTGAAACTCATCACTATGAAATCACAGTTATATACTTTACTACATTGTATGGTGTATACAAATATTGTTGCTGAGTAACAAAGATTGACAAATCTAAGCTGTTACATCATGAAAAATCATCACCCTAAGGAAAACATGTATGCTAGTGATTAATGCATTCAAATTTGCATCCAATCTATCAACTTTAATAGGAGTCCTTGAGGCCATCATGAAGGCCAATGATGGGTTAAATGGGAACATGTACGAAGAAATGTGCATGTTCAAGGATTTGCCTCAAAATTCATAAACAAAAAGACATTATTTAATTCAACTTTAACCTACTATATGGCAAATCTTCCAGCTCCAAACCTAAGTCCGAATAGGAATTCATTAATTAAATTTATTAGTTTCATCATCTAAATAAGCAGATAAGGAAGGAGATATTCAGATTTGCAAACCCCCAACAGGACTTATAAAAAATTAAAATTGTCCACCGCCTATGTGCAAAAATGGTAAACAAATATATCATTTCATAATAAAGTTAACAAAAAAGTGAATATGTTTGAAAACATTTTATACTTTGATGTGGAAACGTCTATCAAGTCTTGTCTAGCAAGTATGTCTGACCCCTCATTAGTCCCTCAAAATCTGCGAAGACAGTGCGGCAACTCTTGAAATGTTTGCATTTGAAAACTCAAAAAATGTTGAAATATGTGAATTTTAGCAGAGTAAAAGGGCCATATCTCCTACTCATATATTTTTCCTCGCCTTCTTATGTCACTAGATATGTTCTAGACATGTCTAGCAAGTATGTCTGACCCCTCATTAGTCCCTCAAAATCTGCGAAGACAGTGCGGCAACTCTTAGAATGTTCTGTATTGGATATGCACATTTTACCACGGGAAAAGGGCCATATCTCCTACTCATATATTTTTCCTCGCCTTCTAATGTCATTAGATATGTTCTAGACATGTCTAGCAAGTATGTCTGACCCCTCATTAGTCCCTCAAAATCTGCGAAGACAGTGCGGCAACTCTTAGAATGTTCACATTTGAAAAATCAAAAAATGTTGAAATATGTGAATTTTAGCAGAGTAAAAGGGCCATATCTCCTACTCATATATTTTTCCTCACCTTCTTATGTCTCTAGATATGTTCTAGACATGTCTAGCAAGTATGTCTGACCCCTCATTAGTCCCTCAAAATCTGCGAAGACAGTGCGGCAACTCTTAGAATGTTCTGTATTGGATATGCACATTTTACTATGGGAAAAGGGCCATATCTCCTACTCATATATTTTTCCTCGCCTTCTAATGTCACTAGATATGTTCTAGACATGTCTAGCAAGTATGTCTGACCCCTCATTAGTCCCTCAAAATCTGCGAAGACTGTGTGGCAAATCTTAGAATGTTCACATTTGAAAAATCAAAAAATGTTGAAATATGTGAATTTTAGCAGAGTAAAAGGGCCATATCTCCTACTCATATATTTTTCCTCGCCTTCTAATGTCACTAGATATGTTCTAAACATGTCTAGCAAGTATGTCTGATCCCTCATTAGTCCCTCAAAATCTGCGAAGACAGTGCGGCAACTCTTAGAATGTACTGTATTGGATATGCACATTTTACCACGGGAAAAGGGCCATATCTCCTACTCATATATTTTTCCTCGCCTTCTAATGTCATTAGATATGTTCTAGACATGTCTAGCAAGTATGTCTGACCCCTCATTAGTCCCTCAAAATCTACGAAGACAGTGCGGCAACTCTTAGAATGTTCTGTATTGGATATGCACATTTTACCACGGGAAAAGGGCCATATCTCCTACTCATATATTTTTCCTCGCCTTCTAATGTCATTAGATATGTTCTAGACATGTCTAGCAAGTATGTCTGACCCCTCATTAGTCCCTCAAAATCTGCGAAGACAGTGCGGCAACTCTTAGAATGTTCACATTTGAAAAATCAAAAAATGTTGAAATATGTGAATTTTAGCAGAGTAAAAGGGCCATATCTCCTACTCATATATTTTTCCTCGCCTTCTTATGTCACTAGATATGTTCTAGACATGTCTAGCAAGTATGTCTGACCCCTCATTAGTCCCTCAAAATCTGCGAAGACAGTGCGGCAACTCTTAGAATGTTCTGTATTGGATATGCACATTTTACCACGGGAAAAGGGCCATATCTCCTACTCATATATTTTTCCTCGCCTTCTAATGTCATTAGATATGTTCTAGACATGTCTAGCAAGTATGTCTGACCCCTCATTAGTCCCTCAAAATCTGTGAAGACAGTGCGGCAACTCTTAGAATGTTCTGTATTGGATATGCACATTTTACCACGGGAAAAGGGCCATATCTCCTACTCATATATTTTTCCTCGCCTTCTAATGTCATTAGATATGTTCTAGACATGTCTAGCAAGTATGTCTGACCCCTCATTAGTCCCTCAAAATCTGTGAAGACAGTGCGGCAACTCTTAGAATGTTCTGTATTGGATATGCACATTTTACCACGGGAAAAGGGCCATATCTCCTACTCATATATTTTTCCTCGCCTTCTAATGTCATTAGATATGTTCTAGACATGTCTAGCAAGTATGTCTGACCCCTCATTAGTCCCTCAAAATCTGCGAAGACAGTGCGGCAACTCTTAGAATGTTCACATTTGAAAAATCAAAAAATGTTGAAATATGTGAATTTTAGCAGAGTAAAAGGGCCATATCTCCTACTCATATATTTTTCCTCGCCTTCTTATGTCACTAGATATGTTCTAGACATGTCTAGCAAGTATGTCTGACCCCTCATTAGTCCCTCAAAATCTGTGAAGACAGTGCGGCAACTCTTAGAATGTTCTGTATTGGATATGCACATTTTGCCACGGGAAAAGGGCCATATCTCCTACTCATATATTTTTCCTCGCCTTCTAATGTCACTAGATATGTTCTAGACATGTCTAGCAAGTATGTCTGACCCCTCATTAGTCCCTCAAAATTTGCGAAGACAGTGCGGCAACTCTTAGAATCTTCACATTTGAAAAATCAAAAAATGTTGAAATATGTGAATTTTAGTAGAGTAAAAGGGCCATATCTCCTACTCATATATTTTTCCTCGCCTTCTAATGTCACTAGATATGTTCTAGACATGTCTAGCAAGTATGTCTGACCCCTCATTAGTCCCTCAAAATCTGCGAAGACTGTGTGGCAAATCTTAGAATGTTCACATTTGAAAAATCAAAAAATGTTGAAATATGTGAATTTTAGCAGAGTAAAAGGGCCATATCTCCTACTCATATATTTTTCCTCCCCTTCTAATGTCACTAGATATGTTCTCGACATGTCTAGCAAGTATGTCTGACCCCTCATTAGTCCCTCAAAATCTGCGAAGACAGTGCGGCAACTCTTAGAATGTTCTGTATTGGATATGCACATTTTACCACGGGAAAAGGGCCATATCTCCTACTCATATATTTTTCCTCGCCTTCTAATGTCATTAGATATGTTCTAGACATGTCTAGCAAGTATGTCTGACCCCTCATTAGTCCCTCAAAATCTACGAAGACAGTGCGGCAACTCTTAGAATGTTCTGTATTGGATATGCACATTTTACCACGGGAAAAGGGCCATATCTCCTACTCATATATTTTTCCTCGCCTTCTAATGTCATTAGATATGTTCTCGACATGTCTAGCAAGTATGTCTGACCCCTCATTAGTCCCTCAAAATCTGTGAAGACAGTGCGGCAACTCTTAGAATGTTCTGTATTGGATATGCACATTTTGCCACGGGAAAAGGGCCATATCTCCTACTCATATATTTTTCCTCGCCTTCTAATGTCACTAGATATGTTCTAGACATGTCTAGCAAGTATGTCTGACCCCTCATTAGTCCCTCAAAATTTGCGAAGACAGTGCGGCAACTCTTAGAATCTTCACATTTGAAAAATAAAAAAATGTTGAAATATGTGAATTTTAGCAGAGTAAAAGGGCCATATCTCCTACTCATATATTTTTCCTCGCCTTCTAATGTCATTAGATATGTTCTAGACATGTCTAGCAAGTATGTCTGACCCCTCATTAGTCCCTCAAAATCTGCGAAGACAGTGCGGCAACTCTTAGAATGTTCACATTTGAAAAATCAAAAAATGTTGAAATATGTGAATTTTAGCAGAGTAAAAGGGCCATATCTCCTACTCATATATTTTTCCTCGCCTTCTAATGTCACTAGATATGTTCTAGACATGTCTAGCAAGTATATCTGACCCCTCATTAGTCCCTCAAAATCTGCGAAGACAGTGCGGCAACTCTTAGAATGTTCTGTATTTGATATGCACATTTTACTAAGGGAAAAGGGCCATATCTCCTACTCATATATTTTTCCTCGCCTTCTAATGTCATTAGATATGTTCTAGACATGTCTAGCAAGTATGTCTGACCCCTCATTAGTCCCTCAAAATCTGTGAAGACAGTGCGGCAACTCTTAGAATGTTCACATTTGAAAAATCAAAAAATGTTGAAATATGTGAATGTTAGCAGAGTAAAAGGGCCATATCTCCTACTCATATATTTTTCCTCGCCTTCTTATGTCACTAGATATGTTCTAGACATGTCTAGCAAGTATGTCTGACCCCTCATTAGTCCCTCAAAATCTTCGAAGACAGTGCGGCAACTCTTAGAATGTTCTGTATTTGATATGCACATTTTACCACGGGAAAAGGGCCATATCTCCTACTCATATATTTTTCCTCGCCTTCTAATGTCATTAGATATGTTCTAGACATGTCTAGCAAGTATGTCTGACCCCTCATTTGTCCCTCAAAATCTTTGAAGACAGTGCGGCAACTCTTAGAATGTTCTGTATTGGATATGCACATTTTACTAAGGGAAAAGGGCCATATCTCCTACTCATATATTTTTCCTCGCCTTCTAATGTCATTAGATATGTTCTAGACATGTCTAGCAAGTATGTCTGACCCCTCATTAGTCCCTCAAAATCTGTGAAGACAGTGCGGCAACTCTTAGAATGTTCACATTTGTAAAATCAAAAAATGTTGAAATATGTGAATTTTAGCAGAGTAAAAGGGCCATATCTCCTACTCATATATTTTTCCTCGCCTTCTTATGTCACTAGATATGTTGTAGACGTGTCTAGCAAGTATGTCTGACGCCTAATTAGTCCCTCAAAATCTGCGAAGACAGTGCGGCAACTCTTAGAATGTTCACATTTGAAAAATCAAAAAATGTTGAGATATGTGAATTTTAGCAAAGTAAAAGGGCCATATCTCCTACTCATATATTTTTCCTCGCCTTCTAATGTCTCTAGATATATTCTAGACATGTCTAGCAAGTATGTCTGACCCCTCATTAGTCCCTCAAAATCTGCGAAGACAGTGCGGCAACTCTTAGAATGTTCTGTATTGGATATGCACATTTTACCACGGGAAAAGGGCCATATCTCCTACTCATATATTTTTCCTCGCCTTCTAATGTCATTAGATATGTTCTAGACATGTCTAGCAAGTATGTCTGACCCCTCATTAGTCCCTCAAAATCTGCGAAGACAGTGCGGCAACTCTTAGAATGTTCACATTTGAAAAATCAAAAAATGTTGAAATATGTGAATTTTAGCAGAGTAAAAGGGCAATTTCTCCTACTCATATATTTTTCCTCGCCTTCTAATGTCACTAGATATGTTCTCGACATGTCTAGCAAGTATGTCTGACCCCTCATTAGTCCCTCAAAATCTGCGAAGACAGTGCGGCAACTCTTAGAATG
The DNA here is from genome assembly GCA_949316495.1 of Amphiduros pacificus. NCBI lineage: Eukaryota > Metazoa > Annelida > Polychaeta > Phyllodocida > Hesionidae > Amphiduros > Amphiduros pacificus. Next base: position 42,827,977 of record OX439007.1, read on the forward strand.
TTCTGTATTGGATATGCACATTTTACCACGGGAAAAGGGCCATATCTCCTACTCATATATTTTTCCTCGCCTTCTAATGTCATTAGATATGTTCTAGACATGTCTAGCAAGTATGTCTGACCCCTCATTAGTCCCTCAAAATCTGCGAAGACAGTGCGGCAACTCTTAGAATGTTCACATTTGAAAAATCAAAAAATGTTGAAATATGTGAATTTTAGCAGAGTAAAAGGGCCATATCTCCTACTCATATATTTTTCCTCGCCTTCTTATGTCACTAGATATGTTCTCGACATGTCTAGCAAGTATGTCTGACCCCTCATTAGTCCCTCAAAATCTGCGAAGACAGTGCGGCAACTCTTAGAATGTTCTGTATTGGATATGCACATTTTACCACGGGAAAAGGGCCATATCTCCTACTCATATATTTTTCCTCGCCTTCTAATGTCATTAGATATGTTCTAGACATGTCTAGCAAGTATGTCTGACCCCTCATTAGTCCCTCAAAATCTGCGAAGACAGTGCGGCAACTCTTAGAATGTTCACATTTGAAAAATCAAAAAATGTTGAAATATGTGAATTTTAGCAGAGTAAAAGGGCCATATTTCCTACTCATATATTTTTCCTTGCCTTCTAATGTCTCTAGATGTGTTCTAGACATGCCTAGCAAGTATGTCTAACCCTTTATTAGTATATCCATGTTTGGGAAGGCTATGCAACAATGCTTGTGAATCATTATCATGCTATCAAATGTGTTTGTGATAGCTAAAGGTACATTTTAGTGTTTTAAAGGATATATATCCTTTCACATAACGTTTCTAACCAAATACCAAAAGGGTATGAAGGTGTATACAGTTATTCTCCATTAATATATTGATAATAAATGATTAAGAATGTGCTACAAGGTCGAGAAGGCCATTAATCATACTGAAAAACTCATTTGTCACAGGAAAAGGGATATATCCGTTTTTGACAGGATATATATCCTTTTACACAACTTTTTTCACCATGTCCCAAAAGGGTACACTGATACATACTTGTTGACACCTTTTGAAAAAAACGTCAAATATCAAATATCAAATATCAAAAGAACTTCACGCTCGTCCCCTTTCAAAGGGTTATTGTCGGAGACCAAAGATAGATAAGGGAAAGATATGCAAGCACCTTTGGAGCCTAGAATATGTAAACGGCCAGCGCTATGAACAGACTTGTCTGGTATCAGCGCTATACAAATTTTATTATTATTATTATTAACGGGATCAAATATATACATCATCCCTGTGAATACTACTATACCAGGAAAATAGTTCCATGCATGTTATGCTGAAATTACATGTTTTCTTTTGAAAAGTCACATTTATTATCAGAATGAAAATACAGAGATATAGTTAATAAAAATATATTTCTTTGGATGCAATACAAATAAAATCAAGAAATTGATCAGAGTCAACTGGTGTACTTTGATTGATCTACACTGCAGTGTAAGGAGTTCATTCAAGTCTTATTTGTTTTCTATTTATTTACCTATATATTAAGTACATTACAGCAGCCTGAATATTAATGCATTTATATCGATTAGAGGGGTCTGGGGGCATGCCCCCCCCCCCCCCCCCAGGAAATTTTTTTAAATTCAGTTAAAATGGTGCATTCTGGTGCACTTTCAGGAAGAAATCCAACACATATTTTAGCTATTTGTTTGACATTCTTTATTCGCAAAAATAATTGCACATTTAAAAATAAATACATTCATATATACAATAGTAAAAAAAGAAAAACTCCACCTACTCTGTACACAAATATGTAATTATATCATCACATTCACTCCTAGTTAGAATTCCTTCCAAACATGTGTCTCTCATTCGCACCACCTCCTTTATCTGTTCTGATAATCTTAACACTTCATCATTTTGGGCCATCTCTCTTTTCCATCTATCATTCACATTTGTCACATCCATACCATACAGTTCATTTAGCATTCGGAAATTTCCACCCATTATAGAATACATACCGAATCTGCCCATATTACTTATCACTTTTACATTTTGACTAGGAGATTGCATAGCCATATTGATAAAATTAATACATCTTTTGGCAAACCAATATTTAGGATCCATAACACCAGCAATGTATGGCAATAAATTACAATGCGTTTGCCATGGAATGCGCCACACTCGCCTGACAGCTATTCTCCAAGCTTTGTATAGATCATTTATACATTTATCAAATAGTGGCACGATCTGTGTGCTATAAAAACTTGTACAATATTTGTGAAACAATACATTTCTAATATGAGAACTAGTATACTTAAAATCAGCTAGAAACATGTTACATTGACGGTTAAAATCACCAATACATTTTGATAAGTTAAAATCATAAAAATTCTCAGACATAAGATGCCCAAGATGAACAACTTTCTCAACTATATCTACTTTCATACCATTTACATAAATCATGGGATTAGGTGGTTTTCTACCACTACAGCAGTATATGATTAACATACTCTTCTTGCCATTGAACAATACATCATATCTGTCAGCGTAATCCTCACAAATTTTAACCATTTGGACTAGAGCCGTGACAGTGGGTGTTAATAATTTGAGATCATCTGCAAACCCAAAGCCACCGGCAAAAACACTTCCCATATAACAACCAACACCACTGTTCTCCAATTCTAGCAGTAAACCATCAATATACACACAAAACAGAACAGGCGAAATAACTCCACCCTGTTTCACCCCATTACAAATATTAAAATAATCAGAGTATGTATTATTCCATTTAACTCTTAGTTTTTGTTGTAGATACATATTTAATAACAACCTACAGTACATAGGGCATACACCTCGTTTTATAAGTACTTGAAATAATTTGCAATAATTAACTCTGTCAAAAGCCTTACTTGCATCTAACAAGAGGCCATACACATTGCTACCACCATGAACAAAGTAAGACACTGTTTCCTGCACCATGGCTGAACATAAACTAGGTGAAGAATCAGATTTAAAGCTAAACTGTAGACCACTTGTGCACAGGTTTTCATTTTCTTTCACTAAAATAATTGAGTCCACCATTTTGCTAAAAATACTACTCAGTGTAATATTATATATTTGGTCACTATATTTCTTTATTTTTGCCATATGACACTGTCTTGCATTACATCCATCATGACACTATAATTATCTCATTATATATACATGAACAATGACTGATAATTATTAATATTATTTATTTAGATAATGTGATTCTATGACTTAATTATATTAACATTTTTTGGCAGTTAATACTCAGACTAGATTCTGTAAATTAATTGACTTTCTCCTCACTATGATATAATAGATTTGATATCAGCTCTGTGGAATCTTTATCTGAATAAGTTACATTTTCAACTGATAATGTCCCTTCTGATGCTAATAAATTAAATATTTGCTAAATGTAGATAATAATGTAATTCAATGACTAAGTTTCAGCAGATGATACTCAAGACTAGATTATGTTAAATTATGACTTAGAACTATGAGATTCAGATTTCCTGTTCAAAGTAAACTAATAAATTAATTAAATGCTGTGAACAAAATGACTTAGATTTGAGATCAGCTACCATTGTAGCTATATTCTGTGGATTTTTTTTGTTACATTGTCAAATTGACAAAATGATATTGTCCTTTCTGATTGACTCTTTACTTTCTCCTCACGTCCTTTTCGCATATCTTCTCTTTTCTTTTTGAAACAGACGCTTAACTCCCTGGCTGGCTTTCCTTAACTGCAAACTTTTACTGATCATTTTTCTCATCCAGATGTCTCTCTTGCTTTTGCTAGCAGCAGAGGCGTTTGTCTTATCCAGAATAACCCTCCTGTTGCGCATTCTGCCCCACAACTTCACTGCCTTGTCAAACATTAAACATGTTAATTGCTTAATTGCTTTCCCGGGTTAAATTTAGCAAACCCAAGCCTTGACTGGTTCCCTATCATTTTGTCAGCCACCAGGGTGCACTGTATTACATATATTAGACCTGAGTCTACTATTTGATATGTGGGACCAGGGCATACGAAAGTAGTGCATGATAATTTCCTACTCGCCCTCAATTTGCATGATAATAACGAGATGGCATTTATAGGGGACAATAAATGAATTGCATAATCTTATAAAATAATGTTTCCCTGTTTAATAAATGATATCAAAAAAATAATTAGAATAGTTGAAAGGCCTATTTTTTTTTCTTTGCTACAGGGGGCTCACCATTGCATTTCTATGTAATATTCCTTGTTTTCAAGATAGACGGCGCTTCTGCAGCCAATGGCGAATAATTTTGATGGTCAACCCCACTTGATATTTTGCTTTTAGCAAGATGAATAGTTATTCTTTTGGATTAAATTTGCTTGAAATACCCTAGGTCGATAGAAATATTTTTTATGATTTTTTGAAAGTGGCCCTTTTACAATGGTTTTCAATGGGGCATTATAATAGTGGTGCGAGGCCTAATAGTAAAAAACGGGGAGTTTCACTTTTGATAGTGAGTGTTGAAAACAGTGTCCAATCATTAGATTCTAGTTGTTTGAGTAAATAACAAGTAGTTTTAGTTTAGATTAACCAAATATAGCTGATTTTAAGCCTGCTACTGTGTGACAATGACAGCCGTCCCCCAAAATGTCATGAACACACTGCATGCTATATTGACAGAAAGGCTAAGTACTGCAAATGCCAATAACTGTCTTTTATACTATGGGCCAACAAAGAAGAGAGGTAATACAGTGTATGGCTATATTAGAAAGACAGTGAATGATGTCAATTATGAACAATATGCTCACAGATTAGCTAAAATGCATGCTCTTGGACTTAATAACAAAACCAATGGAATGTTCACATCTATGTGGCAATTCCTTATGTTGCAACCCAGATCACATCAATATAGAATCCCATTCAGCAAAAAATATAAGATTAAACTGTCATGGAGAAAAAAGATGTTTTAAAAACCATATTGACCCAGTGACACAACAAGCCCTACCGGATTGCATCATAAATACTTAGCACTAAAATACCTGCAGATCAAGATAGCCACACATATAATGTTAGACCAGCTTCTGCCTCCCTTCAGCATATCCTGTGCATGGTACCAAGCGTTTCAGGGGTGAAGACCATATGCACCTGGCAGTTCTTACAACTAAGCAGACCGCAATGTGCATTTTTGCCCACATGTATTTATGCTGATATGGGCTTGCAGGGCTTCACCACTTCCGCTCACTACAAGAAAACGGTAACACATAAGTTTATGATGATTTGTTTGGTGTACCACATTGGTATACCATATAATTGTTATGTCTGCAGTAATCATGGTCCACAGGATAAGGTAACACTGGCATAATTATTCCTGCGGATGTGTCAGGGTTAAAGGGCCACTTCTTTGCTGCACGAAAAAGTACTTTTTTGGCATTGTATATTGCTCCCCTTTTGAATGCTTCACGCCTTTTGGCAGTTTGAGATCTTTTGGTTATCAGCAAATATTTCTTTCTCTTAATTTCAGCTTGCTCCCTTTCAAATGTTTTTGGATCATTTTTTTGTTTGGCATGATTAAAATAATTTTTCAATTTTTCCTGTTTCAGTGTTAACCTTCGCATCAGTGTGGATTGCTTTCTACTATACGTGTTAGTGTACTTCTGACGTAGCTCCTGCTGAGAGAAGACATTCATTGCACCACTAGTAACAGGTAAACTGCATTTTAGATATTTTAGCTTGTCATGCATGGATTTTTTTGGGCCATTGTTTAATCTGTGTACTCTGCCATGGATGTTTCTGGTAAATCTCCTATTCTTTGGCAAACTGGTGCTTAGCCCAGAATTGCGAGACTCACAGGCTTGTGTTGATAGTCGCTGCACAGTGCTATCAAGGCCTTGTGCTCCAAGTCTCATTTCAATAATGTCTTTCAAAATTTTGTAATCTGCTTGCTGCATGTTTAAATCAGATATGCTTTGGCCAGAGAGCAAGCTTGAAAAATTAAACCATGTGTGTCCTGATACTCCATTGCATGTAAAGCGACCATATGTGGTTGTTTTGCACATTACATGGTCTCCAGCATAACATTTAACCATGGAATTTATAGCAGTTGGCATGTGCTTTTTCACTTTTCTCATGTCCCCACCATAATAATCACACATTTTGGTAAAAGTGAGATTACACCGACATGGTATGTCACTTGCAAGGGCTTGCTGTGATTTTAATTTTGTCTTGCAATTAATATTTGCCCCAAACATACCCTTGCTAAATGTGGATTTCATGATTTTTTTTCTCTGGCTATTTGCCAGATGCGTCATGTCTTTCATTTCTAATAATGTCCATTCTGGATTAACATCTTGCATGGCTTCTAAAAATCCAGTGGGTATGCCCCGCCCACTATCTGTAGTTAAATGGCTAACCATCAAGCTGTTATCTTTGGCTAACTGCTTGCCAAGCTGCCTGCCAATGCTCCGTTCAGACACATTTTCACAATATTGAATGTTGGCAGAACAGCCTGCATGCCCACCTGGACATTCCACATTTTCTCCCTGGCTTCTCAACCATGCGCCCTTATTGCAAAGCTTAGTTTCAACATGGGCCCCAATAATATATTTTTTGTCAGTGACATTTTCAATGGCGAGACCAATGCCACTTGACGCTCCAAGGCCAGGGGTATATTTTGCCCTCATGCTTGCTCCATCATAACGTACATCTGCCTCCGCGGCAATAGGAGCATTCCTCCCAAATCCTCTTGCCTCATTGACAGATTTTATTGTTTCAATCTTGTCAGCCACACATATGCAAAATATGCATTAACATAAGACAATGTACTTGCCCAAAATTTGCTGATCTCATCCTGATTATTTGTTGATAAATTTTCTAACCACATTTCAAATGGTTGATCAGTGTTTTCTTGCTGCCACTTCTTCATGGATTCTTAAGTTGGATATTGCAGCTTTGCAAGGTCATGAAGACCACCATCCTATATCATATCCCTGATTGTCTCTGCAGCTGGTTTCATAATATGCCAGTCTCCAGGCATGGAAAAGATCAATTTGAACTATCTGGGTATTTAATTTTTCATAATACTATATGTTTGTTGGTCACCAGCCATAACACATTGATATCGATACCCGGGTGTCTCAATATTAAGGTCTTTTTTCAATTTACACAGATATGCCGAGACCTCAGACACATTTAAAGCTTGTCCCTCTTCCACTCTTGCCAATGATACGTTATCACCTGAATTCGGAGAAAATGATGGCATAGATGATTCTATGTTTTCAAGGAGGCAGCCTGTTTTACTCCTAGCATGAGAGCATCCAAAAAATCATTTTCTTTGCTTCCAGAATGGGCGTATTTAAAGAAAGAGCATTCTGTAATATCTTCACAAGGTTCAAAGGGATCACTCTCTGAGTGCTGAGAATCTGTCAATCTATGACTTACCTGACCAGTTAACAAGTTCAGATTGTCAAAGCTTGTTCTCCAAAATTTCAAATGATCTAATTCCTGCAGAATATCTCTCTTCTTTGACCACTGCTTTGCCATTTTCTCTATATGAGAAATAGAACAGCAAATTCCAAATCTACCTATAATTGCAAACACACTTTTTTGACACCAGCTGAATAAAGATATATACCAAGCATGGTTTGCACAATAATACATTTTCTATTCATCATGTTACTTAAAATAGCTGTGATCATCCGAAGCTTTAGGTTCTGTTTGTGATGTTCAGCAGCTGAAAGTCCTTGTCAACGTGTTAGTTTTTTTGTGGACACAAGAACCTTCCTAAAAAGTAATTGTCATTCATTTCATTATTTAGTGTTATAAAAATCTGCCTCGTGTCAAGGTTTTTCTGCCTCACAAAAGTTGAACCTGGGCATCTAGCATTTTAGATATATTGCTTATCTGGCATTGTACATATCATCTCTATTGTTTCCATCTAAATGTTTTATTATCATAATATTCTCACTAAGAACCTGATATATTGCTTTGGCAGATTTCTCAGACAATCTATCACTGTCATAATAGATAGTGCCAAGGCTTTTGGCGAAGTTGTTTTCACTACATTTACAAGATATCTGACTTGTTAAACGGTTTTAAAATTGTTTTATATATTATATATGTGTGTTGATCACCAGCCTGATCAGTTTCACCATGGAGTAATTAAGACTTAATTACTCCATGGTTTCACATACTGATTTTCTTAATTCCTTTGTTATATTCTGTCGCATGATAAACCCATTATCCTTTATATCTGTCAAACACTTTGTAACAAATTCATTTACAAAACGTTGGTTGGGTTGTGTAAGCATTTGGATAGACAAAGAACATTTACCACATAACCAGTCCAATATATTTCTATCTCGTGCACTGTCCCATGACTGGCAGTATATTTTACATTTTCTATATTGCATTTGGAGACAAACCCCCATCTTGAACCCTGTTTATTGCTTCACGGAACACAACATTTTGATCTCACTTTGTTGCTAGCTTGATTTGCATGCTGCTTACAAAGCCTATTTGTTTGTTCCAATTTCTCCATAAATCCTGGTTTAACAATTTCAAAATATTTTGACCAAAGATTAGGTTAGGTTACAGATAAGTCCAATTATCTGCTCCTTATAATGTTCGTTGGCATGGAGTCACATCAATTTCTCCAGTCATATAATCATGGTGACACACAGGGCAAAGCTTTTGTGGGTTTTTTGACATATCCAGTTTTGCCCATCTTGGAAGTCTGTCGGTGGAAAATGTCATCACTTCAAGTTTAGCATTGATGACTGTATCATGCAATGAAATGAGGCAAACATCATATGTACACTTGTAGTCATCTGAATAGAGAATATGATTTTACATCTATTACATTAGTGTATCTAAAGTCACAAACATCAAATATAAAACATTAAAATAATATGAAAAACAAAGATACTGAGGTTTATCTAATTTATAACATGATTAATATTTTTTAAGGAAACCATATGGTCGTAAAAATACCCAAACCCATTTTATCTTGCTTACCTGGCATTTAAGTAACTCGATTCCAAAAAATGTCCAGGGTTTTCCCTAGAAATTTGTTGATGGTGGTTGAGTAAACAGCGCGCGGAAAGAGTAAAGCGGCGCAGCCGCTTTACGCCAAGCGGCGAAGCCGCGTAGCGCATTAGGGGGGTCTGGGGGCTTCCCCCCCAGGAAAATTTTTTAAATTCAGTTAAAATGGTGCATTCTGGTGCACTTTCATGAAGAAATTCAACACATCTTTTAGCTATATTTGGTCACTATATTTCTTTATATATTTAATTTAATATTTAATTTATTTTACAGAATCTTCATGAAATTTACAGCTCTCATTATGATAAAGTTATTAACACGATTAAACGTGTTTGTCTTTTACTTATCACAATTGTGCAGAATTATTTTCTATTTGAAGTTTTTTTACCTGAAAGAGTTTAGATAGCCTATCAAGATGAGGTAGCAGGTCACACATCATGTGAACACTGGCCACAAAGTTGTACTTTGTGACAATTAAACTTGTGAAGTCCCAGAGCAGTTGGGCACTTTCTCTCAGAAGCTTCACGGCTAACATGCAGACTTACTCTGATTACTGATGCAATAGCAGCAGTGTGGTCTCTGATACTGCGTTGTGGTGTGCTGAAGAAACTGTGCAGAGAAGCCTGCCTCTTAGCCATGATGTCTGCTTGCAACTTTCTTCACAGACCTCCCTGTCTTCAACCGTTTCCTGACTATTTTAAACATGTTAATTGCTTAATTGCTTTCCCGGGTTAAATTTAGCAAACCCAAGCCTTGACTGGTTCCCTATCATTTTGTCAGCCACCAGGGCGCACTGTATTACATATAGTTGAGAGGATAGGGGACCCGCCTAAATCAAAACAACCCACTTCCTGGCTAGCAGCTGCCTGGGAAAGTAAACAAGAGATCGGTAACTTCAGCCCACTTCTGAGGTGAAACTGATATGTAGATTAATAAACAACATTACAAGGGTTCAGACAAGATAATCTTAGTGATTTTGCCGACCACCATTGGGGTTTGGATGGTGGTCGGCAGCAGGGCAGTGGTGGTCGGCCCAACCAGCACCAAATGCCTATGGAAAACCCTGATGTCTCCTCTTCAGAAACAGAAGGCCACTTTGAAATCATCACAGTGTAATGCCGGTGATGTTTGAATATCTTTAATGGTGGTTCCTTTTGGTGTTGAGTCTTGGATTCTGTCTTCTCTTGGTTTTCGGCTTGGCATGGTCTTTTGGCTGTGGTGTTAGTGCCCATTCTCTTGGCAATTTGACCAAATAGATGTGTTTAGTTGTTATGCTCACATGGATTATGGAGCACAGTACAGAAATCTGTGCTTTGTGTAATAAGGCTGAAATAGGACTGTAGTAACTGTTGTAACCTTGCATGAAAAGGGTAGTGATGGAATCAATTATCCCAGTGAACAGAGGAATGATACCATTAAAACTGTCCCTGGGCAATAAGCACATGTAAATTGTTGTGTGTATTTTAATACAATTTCTTCTTAAAATCTGTAACTGTGAGGGACCAAAGCAAATATATATATATATACACACAAATATCTTCAGCAATTATATCTTTGATCACCATATGGCAAAATGGCTTGTCTGCATTCCCAAATATTCGGTAACAACTAACCAGACACAGATGACAAGGGACCCTTACCTGGGACACATGAGATTTAGCTGCATTTACCATTTTCATGTCTTTCTTGCCCATCCTGCCACATCTGATTCGGCCTGGCATCCATCCACTTTAAAGTTTGCAGTGCCGCCAACATATTTCTCAAACGGAAATGCTTTTTCTCCTGGAAACTCTTAAAATTGGTAGAAACACTTTCATTATACATGATATTTTGCTTGTAGAAATTAAAGTCAATAATATTGAAGAGAGGATGAAATGGACTATAAAAAAAGTAGTAAACAACCTTTTTGAAAAGTGAGTTTGGCCAATACATCATCAACTTACAGTACCTTTCTCTCAAAATATCTTCCATTTCTTTGCACAATCTCAGAGGTTCATTGTATGTTTTGTTCTTGGATTGGGCTGCTGATGGGACGGATGTTCCACTTTGTGCGGCTTGTAATAAACCAAAACCATGATAATAATGAAAATAAGTTGCATGATGGTATTCATTTTTACAAAACATAAAATGCAATCAAATATTACTACTATAGATAAAATAAGAGTTTTTGAATATTTGAAGGGAAGCAATTTTATCCATTTATAAGTAATGCAAAAGAATAAGTAATAAATAATAGTGAGCATTTATCTCAATTTCTGTAAAATAAAACATAGAATGAGAAATATTTCTAAATATAACGAAACAATTCACCTTACCTATAGCACAAGCAAAATATTTCTCCAGAAACAAAATTCTCAGCCTTCTCAGCGCTCCATCTTTACTTGCCGAAATGAACTCGGAAGGAATTTGTAGTTGTCCAAGTTTTTCACACTGAAAAATTGTTTGAATGTTATAAATCATTTTTCTTAAAATGTTGATGTTGTGAATGCCACCAGGTCTTAATTTTGATCAGATGATAAAAGGTCTTCATGCAAACTCAAAATCGTTCATTTTGTAGACTATATGTGAACTACTTAATTATATTTTTACCCTCAGCCCCTGATGTAATCAGGCTGAGGGTATTGCAGTACTCCTGGCGTGGGTATGTATGTATGTCTGTATGTATGTCTGTAGCGAACATCCTTGTCATCGCGATAACTCAAGAACAAATGATGGCAGCTTCATGAAACTTGACACACATATGCATCTGGTGAAAACCTCGGACGAGTTCGATGGACGGCGACCTTGACCTATTTTTCAAGGTCACAGGGACAATTATGTGAAATCCCAAGAATCACAATAACTCAAGAACGAATGATGGCAGCTTTATGAGATTTGACACACATAAGCATCTGGTGAAGCCCTCAGAATTTTTCCTATGAAACATGACCTTGACCTATTTTTCAAGGTCACGGACAATTATGTGTAATCCCAAGAATCACAAGAACGAATGATGGCAGCTTTATGAGATTTGACACACACAAGCATCTGGTGAAGACCTCAGACTTCTCTTGATGGAACATGACCTTCACCTACTTTTCAAGGTCACAGGGACAATAATGTGAAATCATCCTTGTCATCGTGATAACTCGAGAACAAATGATGGCAGCTTCATTAAACTTGACACACATAAGCATCTGATGAAAACCTCAGACATTTTTGTATGGAACATGACCTTCACCTACTTTTCAAGGTCACAGTTACAATTATGTGAAATCCCTATCATTGCCATAACTCGAGAACGAATGTTGGCAGCTTTATGAGACTTGACACACATAAGCATCTGGTGAAGACCTCAGACTTCTCTTGATGGAACATGACCTTTACCTACTTTTCAAGGTCACAGGGACAATCATGTCAAATCCACGTCATTGCAATAACTTAAGAACAAATAATGGCAGCTTCATGAAAATTGACACACATAAGCATCTTGGAAGTCTTCACATGAGTTTGATGGACGGTGACCTTAACCTGCTTTTCAAGGTCACCTGCCCATCTCAATAATTCTAGAGTAAATGATGACAGTTTCATGATACTTGACACACCTAAGCTATCAAAGGAAGTAGATTTTATGGGTTTTTTTTACCCCTGCATCAATTTGCCTTGGTGCAGTGACGTTTTGTTCACAAATATTGTGTGGAGCGAATGTTGTGCAATGAGTTACCAGGGCTGAGGGTTGATGCATCTCTGATGCCTATGTTTTTTATGGTTTTTTTTCCATGTATTAATTCAAACTAACTTGAAGTAAACTTCAAGAACAAAATGATAATCATACCTTTGATAGCTGTTGCTGTTTGGCCTCATCCACCAGATCATGTAGGGAATCACCTTTTTTCTCCCCCAGCAGGGCATCAACCGATGTTGGGGTGAAGATTTGTGGGGGTTCTCCACCCTGGACAATCATTATGCCAATCATCCTACCCAACATTTTATAGGTTTTTCTATGATACTCTGCCAGAGAAGGATTTAAGGTAAAGCCTTGTCTGCTGTTCCCTAAAATTGAAGATAAATTTGTTTAGTTGTGCTTTCTAAAATGATGTACTCATTCGAAGTTCATAAGGGAATACCTGTTCAAAACTATGCCTTGGCCATTGTCTTTCTAACTTGATCATATTACAGACTTCCTTTGATTTAAAAATACCTTTGAATAGCCTTTTTGCCTTGAAAAAGAAGGTTGCTGCAAGTATCTCAACATAGATTGCTAGGGCGAACTCGCACTGATGTGTTTTCAGGAATTTCTGTTGAGGCAAATGCCTGAAGCAATCCCTGCAGCTCATCTGGCTTCAGCTGAGAATTCCTTGTGCTGATTTCTCTGCTAAATATAACATAGTTTTTAGTTAATTATACTGCCTTAAACAAAGTTTGAATTTTCTTGTATTCTGATATTTTTACCCCTGTGACCTTTTCTCCCCCAGCAGGGTATCAACCAATGTTGGGGTTAAGATTTGTGGGGGTTCTCCACCCTGGACAATCATTATGCCAAACATCGTACTCAACATCAGGTTTTTTATGATACTCTGCCAGAGAAGGATTTAAGGTAAAGCCTTGGCTGCTGTTCCCTAAAATTGAAAATAGATATGTTTAGTTGTGCATTCTAAAATGATGTTCTCATTCAAAGTTCGTAGGGAATATCTGTTCAAAACTATGCCTTGGCCATTGCCTTTCCAACTTGATCATATTACAGATATTTAAATTCTCAATAAAATCAATACATTCTCAGAGGAGTATATCGAAATGGCTTATGTTTAGAGTGAATGCCTGCTTTGCAGGTGTAAAACATCTTTGAAGTTGCACTGACTGATAAGGCACATTTGCCAAAGCATGAAATGTCAAAAGCTGGACCCTATTGGCACTTAACCCTTCATGTCTTGTTGGAGCAACAGAAATGTAGCCCTATAACCAGGGTCAAGATGCTTGACCTAATCTTGAGGATATTGCAAACATCACAGTGATTATTTAAAGAATCTGATCAAAATCAGTAGATTGTAAATTTTAATTTGACTTTTTTTAATCTGACACAAGTCCAACCAGTGCAATGGGATTTTCACTATAATCAAAGTACATTTTGGGTGTTGCCACTCCTCCAACATTAACCTAAAAAGCTCTCTTGGGCCACCTTCATCAATTCCAGGTTCAGTTCTCTCTGCATCATGATCATTTGTTAGGTCCAAGACAAATCTAACCTGTGAAATTATCACTTTGTCATACCACCTCAAACATTTATTATTTCAAAATGTGAACATACTATGTATTAGTCTTTTTTAAGCAATCATATTTTAATATAATAGGTTTTATTTTAAAAAAATAGGTTGGTTTTGTTGAAGATAATAGTTTTTTGACTTCCTTTGATTTAAAAAATACCTTTAAATAGCCTTTTTGCCTTGAAAAAGAAGGTTGCTGCAAGTATCTCAACATAGATTGCCAGGGCGAACTCCTTCTGATGATCACATCCCGCACTGATGTGTTTGTAAAGGTTAAGGTCTGTGACTACTGAATGTATTTGAAGATAAGAGTGGCCAAAACGTTCTTTACTGCTATTATTTTTTAATGGAAGCAATTTTATCCATTCTCCCTCCTCCGTCACCTTCTCTCCCTCCTCGGTCACCTTTACTTCCTCCTCTACCATCTTTTTCTCATGCCTCTCTTTTGCCTCCTTCCACAGCTTCTGTTCTAGATCTTTTTTTTTTCTTATTGCGTTTTTCAGCTCTTGCTGATCTGCTTCCATTCATACTCTTTTTCATCCTAAAAGAAAAAGAGTGTATCCCACTTAATGACCACTCTTTTAATTGAAAAAGCAATGGGTATTTCATATTTCCCAATAGATTCCCCTTGGACATCAATGATTATATGTACCTATCCCTGGGACATTAATGATTATATGCACATTTCCCTGAGACATCAATGATTATATGCACATTTCCCTGGGACATCAATGATTATATGCACATTTCCCTGGGACATCAATGATTATATGCACATTTCCCTGAGACATCAATGATTATATGCACATTTCCCTGGGATATCAATGATTATATACACATTTCCCTGGGACATCAATAATTATATGCACATTTCCCAAGGAAACCACCTTAGTTTAAATATAGTGTAAAGTAATGATTTCCCCAGGACATCACAATAACGAATTCAGCAGAATTTCACTAGGAAACAAACTTGGTTTACATTTCAAGTCAAATTGTGAAAATTTTGTAATTTGTTAAATTAATTTCATAGATAGTTATGTTGCAAACATCATACAACACCAGAATTTGGCAGAAATGTTGATGAAAGAGAGAAATGTAATGCATGATACACAACACAAGTCATGTCACAGAGAAGCATGATTTTATCTTTGCAGTCCTCTCTATCCCCAATCTATCAGGTGCCATCTGTAATCCATGACCATTCAGTTGAAGAATTCAAATTGGTTGTAGTTGTAAATATTTACCTTTTGACCAACTTTGTAAACGTCCACAAGCACCAAGATAGGCTCAAAATAGCTTTGTTAAGGATGGCGTATGAATAGCACAGGCACTACTTTCAGTTTGTGAATGGTGTCCCTGGGAGAGTGTTGAGCGCACAAACTATCCACTTGCCATTGAGGACTGTATCATGCAATGAAATGAGGCAAACATCATATGTACATTTGTAGTCATCTGAATAGAGAATATGATTTTACATCTATTACATTAGTGTGATCTAAAGTCACAAACATCAAATATAAAACATTAAAATAATATGCAAAACAAAGATTCAGAGGTTTATGTAATTTATAACTTTATGATTAATATTTTTTATGGAAACAATATGGTCGTAAAAATACCCAAACCCATTTTTTCTTGCTTACCTGGCATTTAAGTAACTCGATTCCAAAAAATGTCTTCTCTTCAGAAACAGAAGGTCACTTTGAAATCATCACAGTGTTAACTTGTAATGCCGGTGATGTTTGAATATCTTTAATGGTGGTTCCTTTTAGTGTTGAGTCTTGGATTCTGTCTTATCTTGATTTTAGGCTTGGCATGGTCTTTTGGCTGTGGTGTTGGTGCCCATTCTCTTGGCAATTTGGCCAAATAGATGTGTTTAGTTGGTATGCTCACATGGTAAATGGAGCACAGTACAGAAATCTGTCCTTTGAGCTAAGAAAGGGGCAAGAAAGACTGTGGAGGGGGGCAAAGGGGGAGGAAGGAGGAGAGGAAGAAAAAGAGGGGGGAAAGGGGAGAGAGAAAAAAGAGGAGAAAAAAGGAAAAACTGTTAAAATGTTAAATAACATTCTTCTCACAATTATTTGACCACTTGAAATATTTTATTTGAAAAAGAAACAATGTTATAGTCTGCCTCTTTTGTACTGTATTATTACTCAGTACAGGGTTAATTTACAGCATGCCAATAATTATGGTGCAGTTACAATTATAAATGACACTTGGCAGCGTATTCTTTTAAAGTATACTGCAATATAATAGAATGGAGTACCACAAAACCACTGGGTACATAGTTTCCACTTCTTGAACATGACAAAATGATAACAATGCAAGTTTCATATTTGAAATTTATTTATTATTTTGGTCTGTGACATCAATGTAGCTTATATAAACATGGTTGACATTGTTGCGGAATAGAACATATTTCAATTACTAAATAGTCATAATAATAATAAAATGTATAAAGTGCTGATACCAGACTCCATCTGTTCATAGCGCTGAAGGGGTACATTTCATTGTTTCTTTCAATGATAAGAACCATTTAAGTTTGACCGTGTCATGTAAATGTTACCTCAGAATAATGCTGCTCTATTCATTTAACACGAAATCTGTCAGTTTCTAATCATTACCTGTTATTAACAAGTTTTGTATCCAGACAAAATGTCAGTGTTATATCACAAATATTGTGTCTTATTCATTCTACATATTTCACTGATAAAATTAATATAGCATGCACACATGCTACAGAATATATACAAAAATGTGATCAGTGCCGGACTAAGTTCTTTCTCAAATACCATTGTTATTTTTTTACCAAATTGGTAATTAGTTAATTAGACAATACAAAAGAGACAGCATAGAAGCGCTTTGTCCTATTTAAAAAGAAAGCTTCATCAGAAAACTGAACAATTCAAGAGAAGTATTCTTAAAACAGAAAACAAACAGGCAACATATAATATGTTTTAATCCTATCATTCATATGATACAATGATATCACCAGTAAGTAAAAACTGTTGTTTTCTGGCCAGTGTGTAGAGGACTTTAAATGTAACCAAGTACTGTGTGTTATATATTCTTAATAACAGATGTGTTTTATCATTTACGTCTTTTTTTTATTTGCATAATACCAGGTTTTAAAATATTGAAATGAGGGAAACCTCTTATCTTTTGGGCAAAACCTGGTGCCCTTTATCTGGCTGTGGCCAGATTCCTTGGTGATATCTTGGCCACAAATTTTACACGTATAGAATTTTTTATGTCGCACATAGGTGGTGTTGGTCTCACCCCTTTGTACTGCCTCCATCCTCTTTTTCCTGTACCAGCGTGTCTGCCTAATTGCTGAAGTTTGCTGGACAGCAATTACCTGTTGGCCAACTGGAGCAGTGGAAAGAATAGGTTCAGCTGGCTGTTGGGCAGGCGGAGAAATAAAACGACCTGCTGGCTGTGGAAATTGAAGCTGTATGGGAGCTTCAGTTGGTACAGATGGATGTTGGTGCAGGTGGCAGGTGTACTTTTCCAGGGTTCTTTCTGATCAGCTTGATGGTGGCTGTGCCAGCTGTATTCGGTGGATCCTGAAAAGTAATGGTGCTTCCTCTTTGTGGGACATTTATTGGCCTCTTTTTTGCCTCTGGAAGAGGTCCAGGGGCAGTTGGAAATCTTTCCACTCCGTGATCAAGTGACTGGCACAGTGTACCAGTCTCCACATGGTCACCAAGTTTTTGGAGCCTAAATAAAACATAATTTTAGTTACAAAATGAAGTTACAAATCTAAACAATCTGTTAGTTACAAAATAAAGTTACAAATCTAAACAATCTGTATGCTATATTTTCCCCATATATGTTATTTAAGTACTAATTAACAGTCGTCTATGACATAAACAGCAGTGTCTGGGATTCAATTCAATATCTTTATTCAGACTCACGGTCCACATGTCATAATATATAAAAAAAATTACTTGTTACTGTGTTATAACATTATTTCAAAATAATGCTTGACCAATCTCTAATTGGAATTATGTGGTTCTCAATCAGAGTATACGTACCAGTCACCAAGTGTTCTGGTGTTTATGTGGGGCAGCTCAAGCCCACAACCATATCTATTTAGACTTGCTATGTTGGTTGCTACCAGATCTGTAATGTGGTGGTAGACATCTACAATGCGTTGGTAGCGTGATACTGCCTCACTTGTCTTTGTTCTTTTCTGGGGAGATTTGATTCTGGTGGCCAATTTCTGGCATAGACAAGTGACAATTCTGTTAACTGTGGGCTTTGCAGCAGGGGATCCAGTTGTCACATAACATCTGAAATGAAATAATGAATTATAATTTATATTGTACCAATAAAAATATGTCATTACATAGCATTTCAGATTGCACAAAATTATTAAAATGTGATGATGACACTAAATGATATGTTCTGAGCCTGATAATTATTCAATTTAAGTGAGTTTCATACATGCTATTGGACACATACATTTTAAGTATTGTAATGCCTTATCATTCAATTAGTATGCTACTATAATCTCACAAATTATATAAACCTAGAGAACTCTCTCTTTGATAAACACTATTACCAATTACCAAGAGCCTACCTTTTAACTGCTTCTGCAGTAGCAGCAAAGTCTTCATTTCTGGACTTTTTGTAGAGGAAGGTCCCTAGCAGAGATTTCCCTCGGTGAAAACGTTGTTGATATTTTGATTTCTTATCAAAATCATGTAGCTTTTCCCAAAGGTCTACAATATCTCCAATCTGGCGTTATACCTGGAGACTTCACACTGGGAGGCGTTATACCTGGAGACTTCACACTGCGAGACTTCACACTGGGAGACTTCACACCTTGAGGATTCTGTTCAGTGGAAGATGGCTCCACACTCAGTGGGTGCATCATCACAGGTGACAATGTTGTTTGAGCTGTCACAAACTGGAAAATTATATCGTTAATATTTAATATTTAATATTTAATTTAATATAGCACATGCTAGACCTTTCCAAACCAGATAAAAGAATATTGACCATTATCCATGAAAATCAGAATCACCAGGGTCATAAGGAATAAAGTTGAAGCTAACCTGGGTCTCTGGTCCAATTGTGGGTGATGCTACAAGTTCTGGTATTTCACTAGTATCAGCAATGATCTCCATGTTCTCCCCCACTGCCTCGCAGTCGTCATTGATAAAGGATGCATCCTCACATAAAGCACGAGCATTGCCTCCTTCATCATCACCTGAAGCAAGTATCTGTTCATAGTAAGCTGTTATGTCCATGCTGGAACTTCCCGTTTGCCTCATGAGGTAGTCAACCCCAATTAACTCACCTGGAAAATAAATGAATGAACAATTACACATGAACCTTTGAGAACATGTTGACCTGAAACATAATTTTAAAAAATTTAATCATTATGAAACGGAGCTTAAATTTAAAAAGGTATGTTGGTTGGAACTGGATTCAAACTTCTGAATGGAACTAACCTAAGTCATGGAAACATCATTTATGAGACTACCTACAGCTTTACAAGAATTCCATTTTTAGAAAATGCATGAACACTAAATCATTTGGTTTTGGCAGACTCAAACATGTAAACATGTATGGAAAGCCAAGTGTCTCAATATTTGGTTGTGAAAATTCTTTTCCAAAAAGATTGATCTTTGTTCAATATGATGGAAGTATGGTCAATTTGTTAAAGAAAATGCCAATATAATCTTTTAAATAATCAGTAGGAATGTTCAATTCAGGTAATGCTGTGTTTCATTCAGAATAAAGTTTCAGACAATATGAGATCCTTCAAAATTTTGCATGTGACCACAAACTCTGAATCATTTCAGTTATATTCTGTACTGGCATTGGTATATGGGGAAATAAATTGCACAATGTTTGAAAGTTGAATGCTGGGATTTAGCCATTAACCAATAGGCAATCGTCTTATCATCACATGACTTTGATTGACAGGCCATTAAAGTGGCTCAAACCTGCTCTATCTAAGGGTGCACGCTATTGGTCAGTACATTTATATAAAGTCATCATCATCACAGATGACTCGGCGCTGTGCAGGCCTGGTCTGGCCATGTGCTTGCACTACATTGTAAGCTGCATTGTATAACACATTCGCCCCTTGTTGTGGGTGAGGCAAAATGTAGATATATTTATATATTTTTACGTGTTCCGCTTCCAGTGAACAAATCAATTAAGACCCATGTTCACTAATGTTCAATAATCCATTTTATTCCAGTAATGTAATACAATATGTATATTAGGTATTTTCCTGTTGTTTCTCTCAACTCCAAACTGACTCCAGACTGACTCCCTACTGACTGCAGACTGACTGCAGACTGAGTGCCCGTGATGTGGATCGCACACATATATATATACCAGCTCTTGTACATGTACAATGTACAATGTACAATGTACATGTACAATGTACATAGTTCGTATGCTCAACACCAGAGGCATCACTAAATACAAAAACATAAACTTCATTCAACTCTTACATTCACCACAAGAGGACAGCACTGGAGAGTGAATGCTACATACAAAAACATAAACTGGTACTTTATGATTTCATTTACCCTTCATTCAACTCTCACATTCACCACAAGAGGACAGCACTGGAGAGTGAATGCTACATTTCCTCCCTTCCTTAAGTTTGACACATGGATGACATGTTCAAACTGTCAATGTTATCGTCCCAAGTTTGTCTAAACATCATCTCAGATTACTAGGCATACATTTGTTAGGATACAAAGTGTGTTGCTATATTTAACACTATGGGTAAAGTTGGACACATTTACTAAGTAAAATGGCTTCCATTAAAGTTACATGCCAATTTTGTCAGGGAGATTTTGGTGTGACCTTTCTTGCGGAGCATATCTCAGCATGTTCAAAAAATCCTAACAAGCTGGACACTATGTGTCCAATTTGTAGGAAGACTTTTCGGTCCCTAAGAGGATTGGGGCATCATATGCTCATTTTGAGACATTTTCCACCCACGGTGGATAATGTCCCATCAGCAGCGGTGACAACCAGAGACAATGAGTCTCAGACTGAGGCAGGTAAGGTTAATTTTACATTAATTTTACAATGTATATGTAAATCTTTATGGTTGTTATTCCAAAACCCCTGTCTTTTTTTCTCTTTTTTTTTTTTTTTTTTTATTATATATATGTATATATATTTATAGATATCACCAACTGCTATTGCAGTAAAGATTTTGATGAATTCCTACAAGAGGTGGGGATAAATGTTCCTTCATCTTCATCAGGAACAACATCTTCATCAGAAACAACACCTTCATCAGAAACAACATAGACTACAACTGATACATATATAATCCTGGTATCATCTCATATATTTATGGACTGGATGACCATTCATTGTCATTTTCAAATCATGTTTAAAACAAAATAGTCACCTTAAATGGTTTTAAAGCACAGTTTCCAGGATACATTGTTCCGTCCATGTATATTATTAATTAAATTGTCTTATTGCATTTATAATTGATTAAATATGACATCATATATATATTGGAGTTATAATTGATATACACAATACAGTGTCTATTATATGTCTCTGCATCTGTATTTTACGTCACTGCACAGAGGGCGTCCTCATATTCCACAAACTTGTCGTCGATGAAGATGATTTGGTCTTCACGAAGTGTTGCTTCTCCGAGGATGAATGTTCTTCTCTCATATGATGCATAAAGTGTCTGTCAAGTTATTCCAATATTGTCTATAATATATTCCTTATTAGACACAAAAGTCAGACAACACATATTGGTGCTACAATGTTATAATGCAGCAATATAATAAATGTTTATATAGTAACATGATTATGTTTGTATCATTTGTTATTTTTTTATAATAAATGTTTATATAGTAACATGATTATGTTGTATCAATTTTACTCTTCCTCCGGCATGTCCACCTGTACAATAGCCGTTTCAACATGTGCATCATATAACACTTTAGTAGTATCTTTTGGATTCCTACCTTCAGTATATACTCTCCTACCTAGCTTTGAATAAATCATATACCTAGAGTAAACAAAGCAAACCAAAACAATAAAAACAACCACTAGAGCAATGGCCAGAATCAACCACAGCCACCAAGGCAGTTGAGTTTTACCAATTTTAGCCTGAATTCTGTCAATTTCAGTGGCAATCTTACTAACAGGGGGTTTCTTGATTGCCTCATAATTTGGGAAATTGAGCTTGTGAACTCCTGGTGGGAGGTCAATAGTATGGTTTTGAAAAGGGATGTGGTTAAGATTTAACCAAGTCACATCAATGGGTCTTGGTGGTGGGATGCTCTGTGTTCGATTGAAGTTAACAACAGGTAATCCATGTAATATCCATGGAGTGGCATCCAGAACACATCTAGGTTCCACATCAATAATGTAGATTCCCGCTGGCAAAGTCCCAACAGTAATATCTGCTGAAGGACACCGATAATGATAAAGGGTGGTTTCAGTCTCTAATATGTATCTATTAATAGTGGCAGTGATAATTTCTGAGGGCGGAGGTCTTACAGAATACAAGGTCACTGGACATTGGGCTTGTTGGGTTATATCTCCATTTACTAGACCATGTAAACAAGGTTGCTGCCGTTTGTCATATTTTACTCCTGGACGACAAGCTTTGGGTGTTGGTCCTTGACACTCATCAGGAAAATATAAATCCTCTGTTGCTAAGTCAATGACAAAAGGTTCTGGCTGGTGTAGTTTGATACATCCATCACCTTTGCACATCACAAAACTGTGAACTGTGACTTCCTTCTCAACATGGTCAGAGAAAAGAGGGGCTCTCAAAACACAAATCTGGTCATCATTAACTTCAATAATCTTTTGCACCTGGACATAGGCATAATACTCAACAGCTTTAATGTCTGCATGATTCTCACCTGCAGCCAAAATTTGCTGAACAAAAGAAATAGGCAGCATCTGCTCCGTTACGAGGCGACCTTCACAAGCAACACGGACAGCCTGAGCCTGCCCCAAGGTCTCCTCATATTGAGCCAAATGGTCTTCAATCACATCTAACATCATCATGATACGAATGGCAGCCTGATTAAACTGAACACTCAATCGAACAACCCCTTGCAAGGTCTGGGTTGCATTCCAAACTGCCCTCAGTGCGGTAACTTGTCGTCTCTGATGAGTTATGATGTCGTTTACGGTTTTCCCTAATTTTACCTGTTGTTGACCTAACTGATTCACCTTACCTATAATCTTTCCTTGGGTGACCACAACACCTTCAGCTTCTGATGCTAATTTCTCATTTGCTTTGGTGAGTGCTTCTAGGTCAGATGCACTGGGTATACCAAACAAGGCTGAACCAATATCACCAATGAAATTAAAAAGACCTCGTTTTTGTCTGTCTGTCCGCTGAATTCTGTGTCTAAGAGTAAGGACTCGGTCTAACAAGGGGGTGCCAAAATCTATAACATCTATGCCAGCATTGGTTGGAAGTCTTTTTCGTATGTTTTTTGCTCTAGTGGGGAGTTTCCTTTGGATCATTTCTTCCAATGTATTACATAAATCTTTCCACTGATGATCCAAGCCATGACGGTCTGGTCAATATACATAAACTTGGGCATAAGCTCTTATTTCACGGATGGGTTCTTCATGAGCTATGACTGCACCCGTCTCAACTTTTGTAATCCTCTGCTCGGTGCTCAGTACAATGCACCTGAAATAGAGGAGACTTCAGTTAGTCCATATCCATTCTAATGGACTACGTGTTTCATTAATGCATAGTTGTTATATGAAAAAGGGGGTTGCCCTAGGATTCAAATGACTTTCAAAAATGAAAGTCGGGTTAATTGCGGCAGCTGGGGCCATACGGGTTGGCATGTAGGGATTGGGCCCTACTGGTACTGGGGTTGCTTCCAAGGGAGGAAGGCTTTTCTCGGGTTCCTTTCGCACAGGTAGTGGGTCTACCTCTTCATAAGATTTGGACTCAGGGATAATCCTAACATTTCTCTGGTTGACACGGATCACACGTGCTGTCTCAAGTTGCTCCACACGGAGGCCGCCTTCATGATTAGAAAGTACTCGGTAACCTGGTTGCCATTTGGACTGGCCTTTCTTGGAATTAAGCACACGAACAGAAACAAAAGTCCCAATAGGCAGTCTTTTGGATCTTGCTGGGGCCTTTGACTGATACGCAGCTTTGGTTGTCTCTCGGAATTCTTGTAATACTCTCTGGGCGAGACGTATTGCTCGGAGTCGGTCTCCTTCTTCTCGGTTTCCTGTTGAGGCTCTGGGCAGCCTCGCCTTTTGACCATACACGGTTTGGTATGGACTCATGCCTCCAGGACCTGCAGTTATCCTGTAAGCATATAAGGCTTCTGATAGGTATTTGCTCCATTTTCTTTCTTCTCCTCCGGTCAATTTCAATAACAATCTCTGGATGGTGCCATTGAAGCGCTCGGTCATCCCATTAGATTGGGGATGATAAGGCGATGTCAAATGATGCCGTATTCCATTTTGCAGCATCCAATTTTCAAAAGCCTTTTCTGTAAATTCACCCCCATTGTCTGAGACAATGACTGAGGGTAGGCCATACCTGGCAACTATTTCCCGCATGAATGCATCCCAGACAGTGACAGCTTTCTTGGTTGGTATGGGTATGGCTTCTGCCCAACCTGTAAGGTGATCTATACAGGTAAGCAAATATTGCCTTCCTTTCTGGTCACGTGGGAAGGGTCCAACAAGGTCAATGCCCCAAGTGTGAAAAGGACGTGGGGGTGTTGGCATCCTTCCTCGTGGCATAGCCGGATGAGGTGGGGTCAGAGTGTTGCATCGGACACAACCTGACAGGTAGTCACGTACGGATTTCCTCATGCCTGGCCACACATAATTTTCCTGGATTCTCTTCAGGGTCTTTTCTGCTGCGGAATGACCTATCTCACCATGGCATCTGTCAATCACCTGCTGTCTAAACTGCTGAGGCAGCACAAGTCGCAAATAAATCCCGGCATGCGGATGAGGTTCAGCAAGCGTATAAAGGATTCCTCGATCAAGGACATATCTTGTCTCATCTGTAGCCTGATTCGCTTCCACAAAATAATCTGGAAACTGTTCTTTTTGATATTGACGGAGTTGATTGATATCTATGTAATCTGTCTCCCATACATCTGGTACTTCAATTGTGTCTGCACCAACATGATCATTTAACGCAACTGGTGCAACACTTGCTATACGTGACAACATATCAGCACGGACATTTAGCTTCCCTTTATGGTAGAGAATTGGTGCACCATATTCAGCTATCTGTATGGCCCATCGTTGGAGTTTCGTATTTCTAATTTCATCCCTAAAAAGGCATCTCAAAGGCTTGTGATCTGTGTGGATCTCAAATTCTGCTCCCCACAGATAAGGATGAAGTTTCTTTAGGGCATATACAATTGCATATGCTTCTTTTTCAATGATAGGCCAATGACGCTGTGTGTCCGACAATTTGTGAGAGAGATAGTGAATTACCTTCTCTATACCATTATCGTCTTTTTGCACTAGGATAGCACCAATACATTTATTTGATGCATCTGTGTATAAGATGTAAGGCTTATTTACATTTGGATGTGCAAGGATAGGTGCTTTAATCAGTGCCTCCTTCAGCTGATCAAAAGATCTCTGGTGCTCCGGTCCCCATTGAAATTGCTGTTTTGGCTTGGCTATCTCTGTCAACGGCACTGCCAGGGTTGCGAATCCCGGCACACACTGGCGATAATAGCCCACCATTCCAAGAAAACTCCTAACAGCTGCTTGATCTTGAGGTGGTTCCAGATATTTTATAGCTTCTACTTTAGCTTCCAGGGGACGAATGCCATTGGAATCAACCATGTAACCCAGCAGTTGAACTTGTCTTTTGCCAAATTCACACTTGCTCGGCTTAAGTTGGAGACCAGCATGTCTCAGCCTATCCAACACCGAGGCTAAGGCTTTTGCATGTTCCTGTTCAGAACAGCTGTAGATGACTATATCATCAAGATATACCATACAACAACGACCAACAAGCCCAGACAGGACTTTATTCATTGCTCGTTGAAAAATACTAGGGGCATTCGTAAGGCCAAATGGCATACGTACAAACTCGAACAAACCAAGATGACATGTAAATGCAGTTTTTGGAATTGAGCTCTCTTCCATGGGCACTTGCCAATATCCGGATTTGAGGTCAAGTGTGGAAAAGATCTTTGCTCCGTGTAATTGATCAAATATGTCTTGGATATGGGGCAGCGGATGTGCGTCCCTTTTTGTAATGGAATTAATTTTCCTCAGATCTACACAGAAACGTGTCGAGCCATCCTTCTTAGATACAAGGGTGATAGGTGAGGCCCAAGGGGAACTACTTGGCCGAATAATTCCATCATTGAGCATCTCCGCAATACACTCCTCCACTTTCTGTCTTTTGATGAGAGGCATCCTATAAGGGTTCTGAAATATAGGTCTTGCATCTCCAGTGTCAATCACTGCTGGTGGCAGGGAATGAGCAATTTTGACAGGTGTTGTCCTGGCACAAAACACATCTTGGTAGGATGCTAATACTCTGGATATTATTGCACTGTCAGTTGATGGCACATAAGAAGTTGTCATGACCGGGTTGAAATCCAAGTCTGGGTTGGTTTTCATTGGATAGATTTTATCCCCTAACCTCATCTGGCTCTTGGTGAAGTCAAGTACACATGACTTCTGACATAGATCAGCACCTATAAGTAGATCTATGCCTGGCATCCTTTCACATACAAGGACTGCAGTTGGTAGTCCTCCTATCTTCAAGGTACATGAGCCACGAATTGGGAGCTCATGGCTTGTAATACTTTGCAATTTAGGTGCAGCATGAAGAGGAGTTAAACGTGGCAAGCGTTGATATATATGGTTAGCAATAAGTGTGTGGGTACTACCTGTATCAATAAGTGCATCAACTTTAACACCTTCAATGTCAAGTTGTACCCTGGGTCGTGCAGCTCCTCCATGCACAACGCAACAGCCACCTTTGAGTCACAAAGGAGGGATATTCGGCTTTTGGCTTTGGGGGTAAGGTCCTCTGCGAGGGCAATCATAAAGCCAATGCTTCTGACCACAATAACAGGCTTTCTTCGGTGGAGGGGCCCGACAACCCTGAACAAAATGACCAGGTTGACGGCACCTCAAACATCTGCCTTCCTGAACTGCTGGCTTATTGTATGGTGCTTGCAGTTGGGTGATTTGATTGTGTGATTGGTGGAAATAACCGCTGTCATGAGTGTTTGGATAAGAGTTGGGTATGCGGCAATCCCTTGCAAAATGACCTGACAAGCCACACCGATAACAATTACCTTGGAACTTATTTGATTGATGGGGCGTTGGCTCACCCACATGCTTAGTAGCCTGTGCAGCACTGGCTTTCTGAGCCTGTGCCAGGCTAGCTATTTGTGCTTGGGTTTTTTCTTGGTTGGCAACCATAGTCTGTGCCATTTTCTCAATAACCTCCCTCAACAGAGCGGTGTCACTGGGTTTTGAGGATATATCTAGTGCAGAAGTCTTACCTGTCTTGCGAGGCTTGAGGTAATCAGATTTCTGTACCTGACGCAACACTGCCCTTGTGGCATCTCGCAAGGTGGCTGGCTTCTGGGCAGCAACCTTTTTTGCCATCTCCCAATCATCCAGGCCACTCAGGAGATCTCTAATCAATTCTCCTTGATCCCCAGGCATGGTATCATAAACCTCACTTAGAAGGACCTCAAAAGTATGTAAATAAGCCCGAATTGGCTCCCCTGATCTCTGTCGAAGATCACGGAGCGCATCCCTCTGCATATGGCGGAAATCAGCGGACACAAACTTACATGCTAAATCTTGCTTAATCTGTGGCCACTGGAGGTTTTTGATTGTGTTCTTTCTCAAAGCTGAGGCCAAAGGCTCCATAGCTGTTAACCTAGCTATGGTTAAACGTGCCTCAGTTGGGATCTTGTCAACAGATCGTAACCATTCTAATGTATTTCTTGGGTCGTTCCCATCACATCGACCTACTTCCTTGCAATATCTTTCTATTGAATGACTGTCAGCAATGGTTGCCATCAATTTCAACATTTTATCCTCATCAGCATCTATGACCCCTGGGTCAGATAACTGAGGGTCATCCATATCCTCATCTAAAATGGTGACATTCAATGACAGCCTGGGGGGCTGTCCACCAGAACTGGGTGAACCTACCGGCTGTCCAACATCCTGGGACGGCTGTGTGTCCCCAGATGTCGATGTCTCTCTATGTGATTCCATGTTTAAAGACAATTCCATGTTATCAAGGGATGGTGAGGGCAATGAAATGGTGGCAGGGGCTAAATCTTTTGATGAAACTTGGGTATGTCTAGACACACTAGTGGAGAAAGGCTGAATTGGTGATAAGGTTTGTTTGGTACTTCTAGTAAAATATTTATGCTTAACTTGCCTAAACATTTATGACTACCCTGTTATATGTATATATATATGATGCACATATCAAAAATGCAGACAAGTGGACTTACCAGGTTAAGAAGATGTATATTCCTAGGCCCATTTTCATAGTCCAGGCACAGTAGTATCTCAATATGTAATCCTGGCTGCTATAGGTATCCAATTATCTGCAACAGTCCACTGCTACACTTGTCACTGTTGTCACTGTTTATGGTATACTTTCTGAATGTCACTTTGGCTGCTACCTCCTGCTGCGATGCACATCACCTCTCCATAATATTCCTGCATTAATTTTCTATGATTTCACTGTCACATCCCTTACTGTTTTTTTTTTAGGATCACGTCGGGGTCACCAAAAATATAACACATTCGCCCCTTGTTGTGGGTGAGGCAAAATGTAGATATATTTATATATTTTTACGTGTTCCGCTTCCAGTGAACAAATCAATTAAGACCCATGTTCACTAATGTTCAATAATCCATTTTATTCCAGTAATGTAATACAATATGTATATTAGGTATTTTCCTGTTGTTTCTCTCAACTCCAAACTGACTCCAGACTGACTCCCTACTGACTGCAGACTGACTGCAGACTGAGTGCCCGTGATGTGGATCGCACACATATATATATACCAGCTCTTGTACATGTACAATGTACAATGTACAATGTACATGTACAATGTACATAGTTCGTATGCTCAACACCAGAGGCATCACTAAATACAAAAACATAAACTTCATTCAACTCTTACATTCACCACAAGAGGACAGCACTGGAGAGTGAATGCTACATACAAAAACATAAACTGGTACTTTATGATTTCATTTACCCTTCATTCAACTCTCACATTCACCACAAGAGGACAGCACTGGAGAGTGAATGCTACACATTGTGCTGCCGGCTCTTGACTGGCTGGCCAGCCTACCTCCTGAACACTGCACATCAAACAACAGACATGTAACTATTTAGAGGTAAAGATCCTATCTATATATCTCATAATCTGTATATCTCATAATGTGTCATATAGAGCTGATATTCCAGTTTGATGCATCAATGAAATGATGCATCAATTTTCACATATCGAAGACTCATATCATGATAAGACTGTTTTAAAGGCAATGCATTTTGGTGATTTCATCATCAGGCATGTGGACACAATTAAATCTAAACAATTTTAGCCAGATTTTATCAAGACTTTAAAAATAATTATTGTGTCAGAGCATAAAATTGTGTGTGGCTACTGAGAATGATATTAGGTATCAATTTTTAGATCTTTCAGATTCAAATCACAATAAGACAGTTTTGCAGGCAGTGATTTTATCCTCGAGTATGTAGACGAAAGAAAATAATAACAGTTTCAGCTATGTTTTATCAAAATTTAAAAGAATTCAATTGTATCACAGCATAAAATGGTGTGTGACTACTGCACATTACAACTATAAGCTGTTTTAATAGAAAAATAATTCAAAATTCTCAAATAACTATGCAATGAGTATATAGTATTAACATTGCACACCAAAATATAATCATTGCAATATTTAGAGGTCAATATCTTATCCATATTTCTCATAATGTCTCATGTAGAGCTGATATTTTGCAGTTTGATAGCATGACCAGGCATCAATTTTAACATCTCTTATCACAATAGAGCTGTCCTGTAGGCAATGTATATTGGTGATTTTATCCTCAGGTATGTTGACATAATGAAATGTTAACAATTTCAGCTATATTTTATCAAAATTTCACAAATATTCATTGCTTCACAGCATAAAATGATGTGCGACTACTGAATAATGGTGTCTATGAGCTCTATCTTAATAAGGAAATAATTCAAAATCCTCAAACAACTGTGCAATGACTATCTAATATTATTACTGTACATCGAAACAAAGACATTTTACTATTCAGAGTTCAATATCTTATCCACATGTCCTATAATGTCTCATATAGAGCTGATAATTCAGTTTGAAAGCATGACCAGACATCAATTTTAACATCTCTTGGGTTCATATCACAACAAAGCAGTTCTGTAGGCAATACATTTCAGGGATTTTATCCTCAGGTATGCAGACACAATGAAATATGAAAAATTTCAGCCATATTTTATCAAAATTTCAAAAATATTCATTGCTTCACAGCATAAAATGATGTGCGACTACCGAAAAATGGTATCTATGAGCTGTCTTAATAACAAAATAATTCAAAATCCTCAAATAACTATGCAATGACTATCTAATATTATTACTGTACATCAAAACAAAGACATTTTACTCTTCAGAGAGTTCAATATCTTGTCCTCATGTCCTATAATGTCTCATATAGAGCTGATATTTCAGTTTGAAAGCATGACCAGACATCAATTTTAACATCTCTTGGGCTCATATCATAATAAAGCTGTTCTGTAGGCAATGTATATTGGTGATTTAATCCTCAGGTATATAGACACAATGAAATATGAACAGTTTCAGCCATATTTTATCAAAACTTCAAAAATATTCATTGCATCACAGCATAAAATGATATGCAACCACTGAAAATGACATCAGGCATCAATTTAAAATCTTTCAAACTCATATCACAATGAGACTGTTTTGCAGGCAATGCAATATATGTTGGTAGTTTTATCTGCAGATATGTATGTATACAAAATAAGACATGTAGCTATTTGGAGGTCGAAATCCTATCTATATATCTCATAATGTCTCATATAGAGCTGATATTCCACATTGATAGTGTGACCAGGCATCAATTTTAACATCTCTCAGACAATTATAATGTGTCATATAATGCTGATATTTCAGTCTGATTGTGTGACCAGGCATCAGTTTTAACATCTCTTATCACAATAGAGCTGTCCTGTAGGCAATGTATATTGGTGATTTTATCCTCAGGTATGTTGACATAATGAAATGTTAACAATTTCAGCTATATTTTATCAAAATTTCACAAATATTCATTGCTTCACAGCATAAAATGATGTGCGACTACTGAATAATGGTGTCTATGAGCTCTATCTTAATAAGGAAATAATTCAAAATCCTCAAACAACTGTGCAATGACTATTTAATATTATTACTGTACATCGAAACAAAGACATTTTACTATTCAGAGTTCAATATCTTATCCACATGTCCTATAATGTCTCATATAGAGCTGATAATTCAGTTTGAAAGCATGACCAGACATCAATTTTAACATCTCTTGGGTTCATATCACAACAAAGCAGTTCTGTAGGCAATACATTTCAGGGATTTTATCCTCAGGTATGCAGACACAATGAAATATGAAAAATTTCAGCCATATTTTATCAAAATTTCAAAAATATTCATTGCTTCACAGCATAAAATGATGTGCGACTACCGAAAAATGGTATCTATGAGCTCTGTCTTAATAACAAAATAATTCAAAATCTTCAAATAACTATGCAATGACTATCTAATATTATTACTGTACATCAAAACAAAGACATTTTACTATTCAGAGAGTTCAATATCTTATCCACATGTCCTATAATGTCTCATATAGAGCTGATATTTCAGTTTGAAAGCATGACCAGACATCAATTTTAACATCTCTTGGGCTCATATCATAATAAAGCTGTTCTGTAGGCAATGTATATTGGTGATTTAATCCTCAGGTATATAGACACAATGAAATATGAACAGTTTCAGCCATATTTTATCAAAACTTCAAAAATATTCATTGCATCACAGCATAAAATGATATGCAACCACTGAAAATGACATCAGGCATCAATTTAAAATCTTTCAAACTCATATCACAATGAGACTGTTTTGCAGGCAATGCAATATATGTTGGTAGTTTTATCTGCAGATATGTATGTATACAAAATAAGACATGTAGCTATTTGGAGGTCGAAATCCTATCTATATATCTCATAATGTCTCATATAGAGCTGATATTCCACATTGATAGTGTGACCAGGCATCAATTTTAACATCTCTCAGACAATTATAATGTGTCATATAATGCTGATATTTCAGTCTGATTGTGTGACCAGGCATCAATTTTAACATCTCTTATCACAATAGAGCTGTCCTGTAGGCAATGTATATTGGTGATTTTATCCTCAGGTATGTTGACATAATGAAATGTTAACAATTTCAGCTATATTTTATCAAAATTTCACAAATATTCATTGCTTCACAGCATAAAATGATGTGCGACTACTGAATAATGGTGTCTATGAGCTCTATCTTAATAAGGAAATAATTCAAAATCCTCAAACAACTGTGCAATGACTATTTAATATTATTACTGTACATCGAAACAAAGACATTTTACTATTCAGAGTTCAATATCTTATCCACATGTCCTATAATGTCTCATATAGAGCTGATAATTCAGTTTGAAAGCATGACCAGACATCAATTTTAACATCTCTTGGGTTCATATCACAACAAAGCAGTTCTGTAGGCAATACATTTCAGGGATTTTATCCTCAGGTATGCAGACACAATGAAATATGAAAAATTTCAGCCATATTTTATCAAAATTTCAAAAATATTCATTGCTTCACAGCATAAAATGATGTGCGACTACCGAAAAATGGTATCTATGAGCTCTGTCTTAATAACAAAATAATTCAAAATCTTCAAATAACTATGCAATGACTATCTAATATTATTACTGTACATCAAAACAAAGACATTTTACTATTCAGAGAGTTCAATATCTTATCCACATGTCCTATAATGTCTCATATAGAGCTGATATTTCAGTTTGAAAGCATGACCAGACATCAATTTTAACATCTCTTGGGCTCATATCATAATAAAGCTGTTCTGTAGGCAATGTATATTGGTGATTTAATCCTCAGGTATATAGACACAATGAAATATGAACAGTTTCAGCCATATTTTATCAAAACTTCAAAAATATTCATTGCATCACAGCATAAAATGATATGCAACCACTGAAAATGACATCAGGCATCAATTTAAAATCTTTCAAACTCATATCACAATGAGACTGTTTTGCAGGCAATGCAATATATGTTGGTAGTTTTATCTGCAGATATGTATGTATACAAAATAAGACATGTAGCTATTTGGAGGTCGAAATCCTATCTATATATCTCATAATGTCTCATATAGAGCTGATATTCCACATTGATAGTGTGACCAGGCATCAATTTTAACATCTCTCAGACAATTATAATGTGTCATATAATGCTGATATTTCAGTCTGATTGTGTGACCAGGCATCAATATCAGATTCATATCGTGATAAAATGTTTTACAGAAATGTATAAAGTGATTTCACAATCAAACATGAAGACATAATGAAATGTTAACTGTTTCAGACATTTTTAGCAAAATTGGTAGAAAATTAAATGCTGAAATTAGATTTATTAAATTGTAAGAATCTGCAAAAAGACCTTAAAATGGTGTATGATGAGTGAAATATGTGCTGCCTGGCAATTCCACTCGGAAAATGGGTCAGGTTCACAACTTTCACCCTGTGGGTTTACTCCCCTGCCACCTGTGATAAATTTACCAGCAGCCTGCCTGAATGCCACTTCTGCCCCCCTCCCATATCCTCTTTGACCACCCATCTGTGGTCAGTGTACTATATCCACAACCTGCAACCTAACACCACATCAAAATGTGACTAAATTGTTTCCACAGTGCACCATAGCCATAATCACTTGATACAAAGATTTATCCTGTGGGACAATTTTACATACTTTCTTTATTAGTATAACATATTCTCTGCAAAGTCACATCCTTAGTGTACTGTCAAAGTCTTAGCAGTGTGACCCTCTCCTTCAGTATACAAAATAGACAAAGTAGAAACATGTCCTGGTAAAGTCTTGGAAAGACTTTCATGTTGGACCTATAGCTGGCATAATAGGGCTCAATATACAAAGTATACAAAATAGACAAAATAGAAACATCTTCTAGTCAACTGTGGCAAGGACCTTTTGAAGCAGGCCCTCGTGGAGGCGGTGTGGAGCACAAGTCTTGGGAGGACATTCTGTTAATGGGGCTCAATATACAAAGTATACAAAATAGACAAAATAAAAACATGTTCTGGTCAAGTCTGGGAAGGACCTTTTCATGATGGACCTGTACCTGGCATAATGGGGCTCAATATACAAAATATACAAAATAGACAAAGTAGAAACATGTTCTGGTCAACTGTGCCCAGGGTCTTTTGAAGCAGGACCTCTTGGAGGCAGTGTGGAGCACAAGTCTTGGGAGGACTTTTCCTTGATAGGGCTGAATATACAAAGTATACAAAATAGACAAAGTAGAAACATCTTCTAGTCAACCCTGGTAAGGACCTTTTCAAAGGAGGACCTCTTGGATGCAGTGTGAATGTTTGATAGACATATTGAAACAGGACAGTTATGGGCATAATATGTCATGAATTTATAGATGTATAAAATGTGTTTTATATGTTATAGATAAGATTATATATCAATCAAAAACAAAATTCATTACAATTTTAGTCTCATATCTGTGGTTACGATATGAAAAATATGATGTGCTATGAGCGCTCCGTTTTCTATGGAGTATCTCCCCTCCTTCACTACTGGCCTGTTTATCCCTCACCACTATATGATCCACTCCCTCATCAATATAAATTTTTCCATGATTTTTTTTCTTGAATGAGTGAAGAGAGGTGCAAGAGCTGTCATCAGAATAAATGTGTAAAAGCTGTCATCTGCAGGAATATGGAAGGGAAAAGGGAATTATGATATGCTGCTGTACGAAAACAAGGAGGGTGTCATGATGAGTTTATCTTCAACATGGGGTGCAATTTGCATATACCTAGAGAGGTAATTACCTCTTCTCTCAGATGTTATGGGACTATTTATGAAATAATGATAGGAAAATTGGAGATTGGGTACAAATTGGGGAGATGAGGGGCAGGGAACTTCAAATCACAATGGATCACGTTTAAAAAAGAATTTTTTATCGAAATAGAAAAAATATTAAAATTTACAAACAAAATGTATTAAATCTCAAACAGATTTCATGTTATGATCATGATATTTCTACAAATAAAAGTCATACAAAATGGTACAAATTGAGTTGAATCCCATGGTTAATTGACAAAACTTGAGTCGTACAGAGTGTAAGCCTATTCCATCAAGTGTTTAATGTGTTTGTATGGCAATGTAAATCTCAAGGCTTTGGGGCCTGGGAAAATGTTATATGTGTATAAAGAAGTCATTTTCAAAGGGGTTATGGTTGATATGTGTATATATATATGTGTATATATATATATATATATGTGTGTGTATATGTATATGTATATATATATGTATGTATATATGTATGTATATATATATGTATATATATATATATGTATACATATGTATGATATATCTTTACACATATATAACTGCACATATTTTGAGGCTCAAAAGTTATATCTTGATTATTGTACTTAAGCAAAAATAATATCTCTGCGATACAGAAATTTTTTTATGCATGTTTTATTCAACATTAGAAATCAAATTAACCATTTGCATAATGCTTCATTAGATTGATTAGATCAGTTAAATAGCTGTTATGAACCCAAATGTTGAGAGGCAGATAAGGCAGGTATTACAACTTGAGTGGCCTCTGGTGAGTTACTTGGTAACTAAAATATCCATATTGCTGGTGACACAATTGCCATTGACCTGTTTGAAAATCTCACAAGGCCTGCTGTGTGGACAATATTTCTTTGATTTATCTAATGGCCTTATTAAATTTTATCAGATTAAAAAACAAAATAATCACATAAATAACAATTTTTGCTGACATTGTTCAGAAACAAGTGTTGATTTTAAAAAATTAAGCTCGCGTAAGTTTGCAAAATCCCAAGGCAAAATCCCAAGGCAAAATCCAACGAAAATCTTCTTACTCTACCATGCACTCACAAATCAGTTCTCAAACAAAAGCGACATTTGACAGTGTAAGCAGAATTATTGAGCCAAAACATGGCCACCATGGACCGATAATCGGGGTATGCTCCATAGACTTGCAGCTTAATCAGTCAAAACCTCGAACATCTAGCCCTAAAGGCAAAACAAACGCGAGCGAAAATTGACCAAAACAAAGATGCCATGTTGAGGTGCACACCCGCATACAGTACCATCAGTGATGTGTGCCCGACACTGAGAAGTGTGTGAGGTGATGAATGGCCACTGTGTGGGAGGAGTCCACTTCTCATGGTTGAGCAAGTGGGAGGAGTCTCTATCTCTTTCTGATGATACATATGTTAGGCTTGATCTGATTGGTCCTGACAGTTTGTGGAATCCTACCCACAATTCAATTTTCAAATAGTACCCATGATTCATATACCGAATGGAATTTGACTTGACTCCAACATTATATTTGGAAACCAAACATCAGTTTTTGATAGTGAATTGGTATATTCAAACCAGGAATATATCATCCAATATAGTTTTCTGAAGTATTTGCAAAT
The DNA here is from genome assembly GCA_949316495.1 of Amphiduros pacificus. Classification (NCBI taxonomy): domain Eukaryota; kingdom Metazoa; phylum Annelida; class Polychaeta; order Phyllodocida; family Hesionidae; genus Amphiduros; species Amphiduros pacificus. The sequence goes on from OX439007.1 coordinate 42,865,121, forward strand.
CACTGGATTATATTCAATTAAGAAGGTTTTTTCAAACAATAATTGCATATTTTTTATGATAAGTGTTGGGTTATTGAAAATATAACCACTCACTAACCCACATTCCCCCTTTTCCACAATGAGAAACTAAATAAAATGAAAATAAAAAATACCAAATATTGAGACACTTTACATGCCATAAACATGACACAGAAACTAACATGACATTTACAAAACCTCTTATTTATAAATCAACTTGAAGTAAATACCTGTGTACTTTCTTGGAGGGGAATATTCTGGAATGACACTTTCACTCAGTACAGACTGGTTGAGATGGCTCACCTTCTGCTTCAGCTCAATGTCATAGCACAAGAGATCAGACTGACGAGCATTGAGTGATTGTCTGGCCCTGTTGTCATTCCACCTTGCAATACCCTCCAACAAATATACCTGGAAGTTCACAGCATTTGCTGACCTTCCTGGAAAATAATTGCATTTCTTAAGTTAAATTGAAATACAACCATTTTTTGTGTATTCACTGTGATTATGATCATGAAATTCAAAATCAAAATGTTAAGAAAGGAAAAATGTTCTGTATATTTTCTATTGATGTCACAAATGTAATAATAGTGTAGCAAGATAAATTTACAAGAATTTGTCATACCTGGAATGAATTTGTCAATTTGGTTGTGGAAGCTCTCCAAACTCACTGACCCTCTATGGCATCTGTAGACAGGTAGGGTGATGCCACCTTTGATTACTGTATGTGTTTGCTGATACAGATTCACACCAGGAGGATCTTGTACACAAGGCAAGTGTCTCTGCTGCTCCTGCCATATTGCAGACATCTGGTTCTTGTTGAAGAATGGCAAACCAGTGGTGTCTGTCATGTCCATCATGGAGTCCAGAAGTTGTTGGATCTTACTTCTGGTCTGCTCAACACCCCTGGTCTCCCTTTTGCAGTGTGCTGCAAGCTCTTTCTTAGTGATATGTTGGTCAATGACTGCCAAACCAACATCCTTCAAGCCCTGACCTTGTAGCTCACCCCTTTTTGCTGCCCTGAGACGATCCAGATCTGTAGGGTCCCATGAACACTTTAAAAAGTGGATGGGTGTCAACTAGGACACCAACAGCAAGACGGCGAAGGTAGTGCCAAATATCCAGCTTTAAGACTAGGCTCCATGGCCGGAAGTGATGGAGGATCTCGTTTGCCCCAGCTGTGTTCTTTGTGCAGCAGTTTTTGTTGATATACAAAACAGCCGGAGGGTCTTCTTTTGCTGTTTTATACCGAAGCACCACTCCCTGGCAGAACATGTCCATATCTCCCTCTGAACATGACAACGCTGAGTTGAGGATTTGGCCGTCCTCATTAGCCATGTTCAGCACTACCTGGGCTGTACCAGCAATTTCCCCAGCTAACTTCTTGGTTATCTGATAGAAAATAATAAAATAAAATATGGGCTATACCTGATAGTTTGCAGATAATTATGAATATCCATGTTAACGTATAGTCTTACACATCAACCTAAATAAAATAAATGAGGTTTTGAAAAATAAATGAGGTTTTGTAACTTGTAGTTACAAATACAAGACAAGTGAATAGTGCAATACAATATTTAAATTTATTCATTTGAGCAGTATTTCTTTTCAAAAATTAATGAGCAACTAGTAAGAAAAGAACTCTGCTGCACGTGTGCAGCTCAATTAACCAAGCATAATTGACATATCAACAGTATAAATTACCTTAATTGTGGCATCAAGCTTGAGAATATGGCCAAACACTGAGGTGATCTGTGCCTTTACCTCCCCCATTCTTGCCAGGGCATCCAATCTGTAGAGTGAGAGGATACTCTGATACTGGACTATTGTCTTGAAGGGCACTGGAGGTTGATACTCTGGTGCAGGTTGTCGCAGAGCCCCGAGAATGCCACTGTGATACTTCTTTCTGTGGTCATCACAATCTGCCAGGTACACAGCAACCTTCATCAGCCAAGCCTGGCTGTGTTGCTCCTGCAAGATGTTCCTTAGAGCATGAGGACTGTTGCCCAGTGTCCTAGACCTCAGAAGAGTGACGATTCTGATATCACAGACAGCACCATGAGACATTATAACCGGAAAGAGTGCCTTATGCCTCACAGATAACTGGTCTGTGATTGCCTTACTGTGGGCAATAAATGTCTGTCTTCTGTTTCTTCTTTGACAGTCTTTGTTGTGGCAGTAATAATACTGGCTAACTAGATAGTAGTGGTCATCAACATCAATGACCAGACGTGGCTTTCTGTACCACCCCATAGACTTGAGGTCTGTGTCACACTTGGTGCACATAAGCTTCACCCTGAACATGCGCTGTGGGCACCACACCAAGAATCTGCGAAGGAAATAATTCCTTGCCTCTGGTTTCCTGCTCACAACTGTAGCAATAGGAGGGGGATGATACCAAAGCTTGAGATGCTCGACAGGTGTACCGTCAGCCATGTAGAGCTCCTCTGCTATCCAGTCCAAGTCTCCCTGAGGTATAACATTTGACCAGAACTTGGACAGAAACCGTGCTCTTGATGTCTTGATGTCGCCACATGGTGCCTGAACAACTGGTATTGGACTTATGATAATGGGCTCATCCTAAAAACAAAAGACGAATTAATAATATTCCTCCGTGAATTCAAAACTGTGTGCCTTATGATCACATTTTGTTTGTATTTACGACCAAATAGTAGAACCAAATTGTTATGACCAAAAAATGACAACATAATAAATGACATCTATAATCCCACTAAATCTGGTGATTACAAACCTTTTAAAATAATGTACTTTTGGAAGATTTCTCACATGCAAATGTATTTTACAATGGCTTCCAATTCATCCAGTTATTCCTTGCTGACCCATTAAGAACATTTCTGATCTACAGTACATTTTTAACATAGTTACTCATAATGTAATTTAAATGATCAAACCTGGGTGTCGTCAAGTGGACTGGACTGAGTTGTTGTGGACTGACCCATCTCAAGCTGGAAAATCACATTACAACTAAATTAGTCACATTACAACTAAATTAGATCATAACTAAGTGTCATAATAGCATTCTATGATTCACAGTATTTCATGCTCCTCTCCTTTTCCAATAAGGAAATCATTAAGAACTTGACCGGTCATCTTCAATGGTTGGCCCTGCTTTTTCTACCAACTATAAAGAAAAGGAATATGAATAAGAGGAGGTTGTGTCGTGGCAAAACCATCCTGTTCCGCTTTTTTTTTTTAGTTTTAACAAAACATAATAACCCTTGGGGTGGATTTACCATTTACTAGTATGTCTAAATAGCACCTACGTTCAATGCATCAAGTAAGTCTTGGTCAGCTACGTCATCATCTGGATACTCCTCAACAACATTTATCAGTCTAAAAACAATTGAGACAATAAGGTCACATTCTATTATATCACGAAATAAAAATTACCAGAGGTATTGTATGCCATCATGAAGCTCATAACTTTGTTTAGAAGTGTACTATTTTAGTACACTTAATTGTATTAGATAGGCCTGAAATGCATGAATACACATCTAATATGTCAACCCTCATTGAGTTAGGTTATACTTGTTTCCTGCCCTGAGTTAGGTTATACTTGTTTCCTGCCCTGGATATATATATATATATATATATATATATATATATATATATATATGTATATATATATATATATATATATATGAAACAATTAATACCAAAAAGAAAAGGATCACCTTCTGTTTTTAAGGAGACACCAAAATGTCCAGCTTGGCTGCCAGAACATCACTTGAGGACAACCTCTGTGGTGACTAAAAAGTACATACAAAACATTAATAGTACCTTACTTCAAAAACAATGATTAAATCAGATCACAATGTGATCAAAACCACTCTGCCCTTATAGCATAGGTCAGTGAGTCAAGGTCAAAGTCAAATCCCCAAAACAACTGGCTCATGCAGAACTACTTGTCTTGGTGATGCTGTACACCAACTTTTATCATGTAACAGGTCAACAAATAAAGTCATATTTTAAAATGGAATAGCCATACATCTTGTAAATCTTTTTTTTCAATCCTGACACAGGACCTACCAGTGCAAGGGGCTTTTCACTATAATCAAATTTTCCTACCAGTAAGAAGTGTACATCTTGAGTGTTGCCACTCCTCCAAAATTAACCTGAGAAGCTCTCTTCTTGGGCCACCTTCATCAATTCCAGGTTCCTCTGCATCCTGATCGTTTGTCAGGTCCAAGGCAAATCTAACCTGTGAAATTATCACTTTGTCATACCACCTCAAACATGTATTATTTCAAAATGTTAACGTACTATATATTAGTCTTTTTAAGCAATCATAATTTAATGTAATAGGTTTTGTTTCAGATAATAGTTTTTGACTTCCTTTGATTTTGACTTCCTTTGATTTAAAATACCTTTGAATAGCCTTTTTGCCTTGAAAAAAAAGGTTGCTGCAAGTATCTCAACATAGATTGCCAGGGCGAACTCCTTCTCATGATCACATCCCGCACTGATGTGTTTTCGGGAATTTCTGTTGAGGCAAATGCCTGAAGCAATCCCTGCAGCTCATCTGGCTCCAGCTCAGAATTCCTTGTGCTGATTTCTCTGCTAAATATAACATAGTTTTTACTTAATTATCCTGCCTTAAACAAAGTTTGAATTTTCTTGTATTCTGATATTTTTACCCCTGTGACCTTTTCTCCCCCAGCAGGGTATCAACCAATGTTGGGGTTAAGATTTGTGGGGGTTCTCCACCCTGGACAATCATTATGCCAAACATCCTACTCAACATCTTATAGGTTTTTTTATGATACTCTGCCAGAGAAGGATTTAAGGTAAAGCCTTGGCTGCTGTTCCCTAAAATTGAAAATAGATATGTTTAGTTGTGCATTCTAAAATGATGTTCTCATTCAAAGTTCATAGGGAATATCTGTTCAAAACTATGCCTTGGCCATTGACTTTCCAACTTGATCATATTACAGATATTTAAATTCTCAATAAAATCAATACATTCTCAGAGGAGTATATCGAAATGGCTTATGTTTAGAGTGAATGCCTGCTTTGCAGTTGCTTGACCTAATATTGAGGATATTGCAAACATCACAGTGATAATTTAAAGAATCTGATCAAAATCAGTAGATTGTAAATTTTAATTGACTTTTTTTAATCCTGACACAAGTCCAACCAGTGCAATGGGATTTTCACTATAATCAAAGTACATTTTGGGTGTTGCCACTCCTCCAACATTAACCTAAAAAGCTCTCTTGGGCCACCTTCATCAATTCCAGGTTCAGTTCTCTCTGCATCATGATCATTTGTTAGGTCCAAGACAAATCTAACCTGTGAAATTGTCACTTTGTCATGTCACCTCAAACATTTATTATTTCAAAATGTGAACGTACTATGTATTAGTCTTTTTTAAGCAATCATATTTTAATATAATAGGTTTTGTTTAAGATAATAATAATAAATAATAATAATAATAAAATTTATATGGCGCTGATACCAGACAAGTCTGTTCATAGCGCTGATAGGTTGGTTTGTTGAAGATAATAGTTTTTTGACTTCCTTTGATTTAAAAATACCTTTGAATAGCCTTTTTGCCTTGAAAAAGAAGGTTGCTGCAAGTATCTCAACATAGATTGCCAGGGCGAACTCCTTCTCATGACCACATCCCGCACTGATGTGTTTTCGGGAATTTCTGTTGAGGCAAATGCCTGAAGCAATCCCTGCAGCTCATCTGGCTTCAGCTCAGAATTCCTTGTGCTGATTTCTCTGATAAATATAACATAGTTTTTACTTAATTATCCTGCCTTAAATAAAGTTTGAATTTTCTTGTATTCTGATATTTTTACCCCTGTGACCTATTTTTTTTTTAATCCTGACACAGGTCCTAGCAGTGCAAGGGGCTTTTCACTATAATCAAATTTTCCTCCCAGTAAGAAGTGTACATCTTGGAGTGTTGCCACTCCTCCAAAATTAACCTGAGAAGCTCTCTTCTTGGGCCACCTTCATCAATTCCAGGTTCAGCTCTTTCTGCATCATGATCATTTGTTAGGTCCAAGACAAATCTAACCTGTGAAATTATCACTTTGTCATACCACCTCAAACATGTATTATTTCAAAATGTTAACGCACTATATATTAGTCTTTTTAAGCAATCATAATTTAATGTAATAGGTTTTGTTTCAGATAATAGTTTTTGACTTCCTTTGATTTTGACTTCCTTTGATTTAAAATACCTTTGAATAGCCTTTTTGCCTTGAAAAAAAAGGTTGCTGCAAGTATCTCAACATAGATTGCCAGGGCGAACTCCTTCTCATGATCACATCCCGCACTGATGTGTTTTGGGAATTTCTGTTGAGGCAAATGCCTGAAGCAATCCCTGCAGCTCATCTGGCTTCAGCTGAGAATTCCTTGTGCTGATTTCTCTGCTAAATATAACATAGTTTTTACTTAATTATCCTGCCTTAAATAAAGTTTGAATTTTATTGAATTCTGATATTTTTACCCCTGTGACCTATTTTTTTTTAAAAATCCTGACACAGGTCCTACCAGTGCAAGGGGCTTATCACTATAATCAAATTTTCCTACCAGTAAGAAGTGTACATCTTGGAGTGTTGCCACTCCTCCAAAATTAACCCGAGAAGCTCTCTTCTTGGGCTACCTTCATCAATTCCAGGTTCAGTTCTTTCTGCATCATGATCATTTGTTAGGTCCAAGACAAATCTAACCTGTGAAATTATCACTTTGTCATACCACCTCAAACATGTATTATTTCAAAATGTGAACGTACTATGTATTAGTCTTTTTAAGCAATCATAATTTAATGTAATAGGTTTCATTTAAGATAATAGGTTTGTTTTGTTGAAGATAGTAGTTTTTGACTTCCTTTGATTTTGACTTCCTTTGATTTAAAAATACCTTTGAATAGCCTTTTTGCCTTGAAAAAGAAGGTTGCTGCAAGTATGTCAACATAGATTGCCAGGGTGAACTCCTTCTCATGACCACATCCCGCACTGATGTGTTTTCGGGAATTTCTGTTGAGGCAAATGCCTGAAGCAATCCCTGCAGCTCATCTGGTTCCAGCTCAGAATTCCTTGTGCTGATTTCTCTGCTAAATATAACATAGTTTTTACTTAATTATCCTGCCTTAAACAAAGTTTGAATTTTCTTGTATTCTGATATTTTTACCCCTGTGACCTTTTCTCCCCCAGCAGGGTATCAACCAATGTTGGGGTTAAGATTTGTGGGGGTTCTCCACCCTGGACAATCATTATGCCAAACATCCTACTCAACATCTTATAGGTTTTTTATGATACTCTGCCAGAGAAGGATTTAAGGTAAAGCCTTAGCTGCTGTTCCCTAAAATTGAAAATAGATATGTTTAGTTGTGCATTCTAAAATGATGTTCTCATTCAAAGTTCATAGGGAATATCTGTTCAAAACTATGCCTTGGCCATTGACTTTCCAACTTGATCATATTACAGATATTTAAATTCTCAATAAAATCAATACATTCTCAGAGGAGTATATCGAAATGGCTTATGTTTAGAGTGAATGCCTGCTTTGCAGTTGTAAAACATCTTTGAAGTTGCACTGACTGATAAGGCACATTTGCCAAAGCATGAAATGTCAAAAGCTGAACCCTATTGGCACTTAACCCTTCATGTCTTGTTGGAGCAACAGAAATGTAGCCCTATAACCAGGGTCAAGATGCTTGACCTAATATTGAGGATATTGCAAACATCACAGTGATAATTTAAAGAATCTGATCAAAATCAGTAGATTGTAAATTTTAATTGACTTTTTTTAATCCTGACACAAGTCCAACCAGTGCAATGGGATTTTCACTATAATCAAAGTACATTTTGGGTGTTGCCACTCCTCCAACATTAACCTAAAAAGCTCTCTTGGGCCACCTTCATCAATTCCAGGTTCAGTTCTCTCTGCATCATGATCATTTGTTAGGTCCAAGACAAATCTAACCTGTGAAATTGTCACTTTGTCATGTCACCTCAAACATTTATTATTTCAAAATGTGAACGTACTATGTATTAATCTTTTTTAAGCAATCATATTTTAATATAATAGGTTTTGTTTAAGATAATAATAATAAATAATAATAATAATAAAATGTATATGGCGCTGATACCAGACAAGTCTGTTCATAGCGCTGATAGGTTGGTTTTGTTGAAGATAATAGTTTTTTGACTTCCTTTGATTTAAAAATACCTTTGAATAGCCTTTTTGCCTTGAAAAAGAAGGTTGCTGCAAGTATCTCAACATAGATTGCCAGGGCGAACTCCTTCTCATGACCACATCCCGCACTGCTGTGTTTTCGGGAATTTCTGTTGAGGCAAATGCCTGAAGCAATCCCTGCAGCTCATCTGGCTTCAGCTCAGAATTCCTTGTGCTGATTTCTCTGCTAAATATAACATAGTTTTTACCTAATTATCCTGCCTTAAGCAAAGTTTGAATTTTCTTGTATTCTGATATTTTTACCCCTGTGACCTTTTCTCCCCCAGCAGGGTATCAACCAATGTTGGGGTTAAGATTTGTGGGGGTTCTCCACCCTGGACAATCATTATGCCAAACATCCTACTCAACATTTTATAGGTTTATGATACTCTGCCTTTGAATAGCCTTTTTGCCTTGAAAAAGAAGGTTGCTGCAAGTATCTCAACATAGATTGCCAGGGCGAACTCCTTCTGATGATGACATCCCACACTGATGTGTTTGTAAAGATTAAGGTCTGTGACTTCCTAATGTATTTGAAAATAAGAGTGGCCAAAACTTTCTTTACTGCTATTATTTTTTAATGGAAGCAATTTTATCCATTCATAAGTAGTTCAAAATAATATGTACTAAATAATAGTAAGCATTTATCTTAATTTCTGTAAAATAAAACATAGAATGAGAGATATTTCCAAATATGATGAAGCAATTCATCTTACCCACAGCACAAGCAAAATCGTTTGGAAATGTTTCTCCAGAAATAAAATTCTCAGCCTCCTCAGTCCTATCTATGTGCACTTCATATTTACAGGGAATGAATTTGTAGCTGTCCAAGTTTTTCACATTGAAATATTGTTTGAATGATATAAATCATTCTTCGTAATATTATCAAAATGTTGATGTTGTGAATACCACCAGACCTTGATTTTAAGACAATTGATGAATTGCCCTCAGGTGTTTTTTTATCCACTTTAGCAAAAAAAGGATTATCAGATTTGTAAATCTACTTGCCTTATGAATAAATAAAAGAATGTTTTTATGACTCAACAGATAATGATAGAGCCTTCTTGCCTGGGGAGGTTTAATGGAGAGGTTTAATGTTAAGGTCTGGCAAATCTTTGAAATCTTCTCAATGCTGAACTTGAATTTAAATGTGCATTAAATGAAGGACAATGCAAATATAAATGAAAGCCGTGGCGCAGTTGGTTAGGGCGCCAGCATATTAGCACCAGTTCCTCTGTGGTGATCCAAAGGTCATGGGTTCGAACCCCGGCCGTGCCGGGATTGAACTCATGATACAATTTCCCACATGAGCTGAGGCCTGTGCCAAAGGGTTAACCCGTTGTCCTTGTAAATCTGTGACCGGGTGGGTTGTCATGTCAAGGACCTGCGACATGACAATTCAGTGAGGCAGCACTATATCTGCTACAAGTAGGTCTCATCACGAAATAACTTAAATAATGTTGAAAGTGATGTAAAACCCCAAACAAACAAACAAACTGTACTGTTAATGATTAGAATCTAACATAAGGTTATCTTACATCACATAGCTAGTTTCTGCTTGCTTGTGAAGTTTCCTCACAAGTTTGGTCCTTTCCTTCGCATTCACAGGCATGAATGCCTCTCTGCAAACCTTACTTCTGGCTCTCCAGTCACCCCTCTCTTCTTCAGACAGTGAATTTCACTGGTTAGTACATGACTTAAAATTGTTACTGCCATACTCTTCTGTCATAGGTTAAAACAAATGTAAGGGTTGTTTTCAATCAATTATTACAGAATTGAACAGTAACATCTCGGGAGAAGAGAATTCTGCAAAATGAACATCAATTTGGTGGACCTGACCACACACTGTTCAAGTTAATGTAAAGTAAACAGCTCAAATGAATATTCAAATAGTTTGTCATTACAGACAAATTGCTATAGTTCTCTACATTTTGATCAAACAAACACTGCTGTCAATTTGTCAAGGAAATGCATTTCAACAGATATTGTTCCCCTTTCACTGCAAGAGTGATATATCTATCTATGAAAATACTTGCCTACCATATTCTGGCAAAACATATTGAATGCAGATTTTCCATTTGTATAGAGCACTTATTTTCTTGTGTACACTTTCCCAATGTGTTTTCTTCTTGTGTTCAGCACCTTCACCTGATAATAAGAGTTAACATACATCAAAAGGAATTAACAATTTGTCTGAGAAACAATCAACAAGGGATTTAGGTGTTCTGCTCAGTTTTTGTGTTCCATGAAATTGGTTAGAGCAAGGACATTTTTTAATGGCTACAGGATTAAATGACTTAAGATTGAAATGGGGGTTGTGTTAGTCTAACAAACAAAAAATAAATTACAGCAAACTATAAACAAAAATGAATAAAAAGACAAAAAAACTATAAACACAAAAATGAAACAATGGTTACAAACCTGGGGTAGATGAATTTGTTTCTGTTCATTGTATAAAAACATTTGTCCGATATACTCCAAATTTGAATGAAACCAATTAATCATTCCTTACTCTGTCCATAAGGATGCATTTCCAATTCAACTAACCAATCGAGATTTAGCGTGCACGTGAGTATGCCGACTTCCGTGCACAGCAGTGATCTGAATTTTTCTGAAGCCATGGAAAATATTTAATATTTTGGAGTAATTTACTCTGGGATTGGTTTATCATTGTTTTATGCATGTGCTGTCTGAAGTACACCATTAATAATGCTCAGTTTAAGTCATTTTAAGGAAATCCCAAGAAACTCGTCATATTTGCATTACATCATCACCTCACTGCACCAATAACCTTGGTCTTGGGCTCATTGGAAAGAAAAAAAATGAAATATTAGAAAAGGTGGAAGGGACATAGCATTCATTCAATATTTAGGAGTTTTCGAAGGGATGCGATTGTGAAAGCTATCACTGCATGAAAAATGGGATTTACAAGTACCTTAAAAAAGATTATTTCTCTTGGAAATTTGAAATATACAACACATTTTTGAAATCTTTACAGGTTGTTTATTGTCAATTTATTGAAATTTAATTACATCATTCAAGGCCTAAAACTGTGGGTGCGGGGATTAAAGAATAGCCCCACTGCCCCCCAGCATGTCGTAAAAGGCGACTAAAGGGGCGTCCTGTTTGCCGTGGGATGCGACCTGTGTCGGGGAGGATATGGAATCCTGACGGGCTGAGCACTGGGCTGGTTTGACAGTAATACCGGTCCAGTTGCAACACGCCTGTCTTGGATCCAAATGTTCACCAGACAGGCAGATCAGATTAGGCCTGGATCTGATTTAACCGGCTTGTGGTATATTTCCTTTAATATATTCTGGCTATTTGATTTTTATTAATGATAATTTTAGTGTTTGAAATTTAGGAATAATTTTAAAATTTTCGATAAATATTTGCTGAAAGGAGATTACTGCTGATTGGGTCAATCGAGGGATATAAATAAAATCCGAAAGGGTGGAGTTTTTATTCTTAGAGTATGTCATGTTGGGTATCCTCACGGCGTCAGGGCTTGGAGTTACCGGCCCAGAAAGGCGTCCCCTTGTTGGGCTCCGTGGTGGGTAGGGGACCTAACTGATGAAATATAAAAAAACACACATGGCGCAAAACAAACAAAAACGACCAAGGAATGACATAGACAGCGACGATGATTCAAACAAAATAGAAAAATGGCCTAGATTTTTAATTGCGGAAAGTTCTGATGCTGAACATACCCTGGCAAAAATGTCCCCCTTTGCAATTGCAAAGGGGATTCAAGGCATTGCCGGGGTACCAAAAACCGTTAAAAAGATGGGAAATAAATTATTGATTGAGGTTGAGCGGAAAAGCCATGCGGACAATCTACTACGATGCCGAATGTTGGCCACAGTTCCTGTTATTATAACAGCTCACAAAACTCTCAACAATAAAAAAGGAGTAATCAGATGCCCAGATTTAGTGGGAGTTTCTGAGGAGGAGATAGTGGATGAGCTCAAAGACCAGGATGTTGTTCAATGCAAGCGGATATATATAAAAAAGGACGGTGTCAAAATTCCAATCAATACGTTTATTCTGACATTTGAAGCAGCGCAGCTTCCAACATCTATTAAAGTTGGATATTTGAACGTTAGAGTTGATGTATTTATTCCAAACCCTCTGCGCTGCTTCAAGTGTCAGAGGTATGGACATGGATCTGATCGATGTAAAGGTAATGAAACGTGTCCAAAATGTACCGCTCAGCACAGTGGAGACGATTGTTCTTCAAATATAATGAAATGTGTCAATTGCCAAGGCAATCATCCATCGTATTCGCGGAATTGTCCTTCCTTTTTAAAAGAGAAGGAAATTCAGCGAATACGACACACTGAAAATATATCTTTTCCAGAGGCACGGAAGCGAGTAGAAATTTATAACACATCAAAGGCATCTTATGCCAGCTCTGTAAAAACTAAAGAAACAAAATCAATAGCAATTCAAACCGAAATTACATGGCCAATCGATGACAAAAATTATTCCTTTTTCACAAAAACCTCAAAATCTTCAGCTACATCTACTCAGACCACGACATCCACTATCCCAGTAATACCTCAACCAACAGCAACATCCACTAAACCCTCTTCACAAACTCCCTCCACATCATCCAGTAAAAATGTAAATAGCAACAGACCAGTTAAGAAATCAGACAAAAAAGAAATCAAAGATCAAAGCAAAACTAAAATAAATAGAACTAAATCCTTAGAAAGGATGGACACAGGTGATCCTTCCGATATACATTTTACACCTGTTCACTCAAAACATAATCATAAACTTAAATGATTATGTTAAATCCTATATTTATCCTCATTATTTTTAATATGGCTATCAGCAGTATCATACAATGGAACTGTAGAGGATTCGAGGCAAACAGGCCAGAACTGGAGTTATTAGCCCAAAAATATAACGCATCTGTAATTTGTTTACAAGAAACTAAATTCAAAGATAATTCCACAACATTTAAAGGGTATGTACCTTATAATAAAGTTGGTTCAATAGATGCAATGGACCGAGCACATGGCGGAGTTTCTGTTTTTGTTAAATCCTGTATACCACAAAGTAAAGTAACATTAAATACTAATTTACAAGCTTCTGCAGTCAGGGTTACCCTGCATAATACATTAACTATATGTTCAATATATTTACCGCCTAGTGAGCCAGTTAATATTACAGATTTAAATAATTTGATAACCCAGCTGCCACAGCCATATATGTTAGTTGGTGACTTTAATGCACACAACTATCTTTGGGGTGGCAGAAATAATACTGATGCCAAAGGACGTATAATAGAAGATTTTTTAAATAATAATAGTTTGTGCCTTTGGAATGACGATTCCCCGACATATTTACATCCTGCTACAGGCTCTTTAACATCAATAGATCTCTCCATGTGCACTCCAAATTTATTTTTAGACTATTCCTGGGAAGTAGAGGAAGATCAATGGGGTAGTGATCATTATCCCATTATTTTAAATAACCATTTTCCTCCACCAGACGAAAGAATCCCCAAGTGGAAATTTCATAAAGCCGATTGGGCAAAATTTCAAACATCCTGTTTTAATAAAATAACTCCAGAACTTTTTAACAATGTAGATGATCCTCTTCAAGTTTTTACAGATACATTGTATGATATTGCTGATGGGTGTATTCCCAAATCAATGCCAAATTCTAAAATTAAAGAAAAACCCTGGTTTAATGATGAGTGCAAAAAAGCTGTCAAGGAGCGCAAAAAAGCTCTGAAAAAATTTAATCGACAGCCAACTCAATATAATTTGCACCAATTTCGAGTAAAAAGAGCTAAAGCCCGTTATATTATCAAAATAAGCAAGAGAAAAAGTTGGAAGGATTATGTTTCCAAATTAAATACGCGTACACCGATTAAAAAATGCTGGGATATGGTGCGTAAAATTTCGGGGAAGGGAGGTGGAGCAAGGATCAAACATCTAACTCATAATGGCCAATTAATTACAAATCCCACTGAAATAGGTAACACAATAGGTCAAACCATTTCTAAGAATTCCTCATCCAATAATTATTCTGCAAAATTTCAACAAATAAAAAATAGAAAAGAAAGAAACCAACTAAATTTTATATCTCATAACTTGGAAGAATATAATAAATCATTTACAATAGAAGATTTGAAACTTGCTTTGGATAAATCTCATGATACCGCTCCTGGGCCTGATCAAATTCACTACCAAATCCTTAAACACCTCCCTGATCAATCACTTGGGCATCTTTTAAATATTTTTAATAACATTTGGGAAAGTGGTGATTTTCCTCCTTCATGGAGTGAAGCCACTATAATTCCCATTCCTAAGCCTGGCAAAGACTCCTCAGATTCAAATAATTATCGCCCCATTGCTTTAACCAGTTGTATCTGTAAAACAATGGAGCGAATGATTAATGAGCGTTTAGTTTGGTTTTTAGAAACTGCAGCTTTTATTTCTGTTGCACAGAGTGGCTTTAGAAAAACTCGAAGTACCATTGACCACCTGGTACGTTTAGAGACATTTATAAGAGAGGGTTTTTTAAAAGGTGAGCATGTGATTAGCATTTTCTTTGATTTAGAGAAAGCGTACGATACTACATGGAAATTTGGAATAATGAGCGATTTATATGATATGGGATTAAGGGGTCGTTTACCCCTTTTTATTCAAAATTTTCTATCAAACAGACATTTTAAAGTTCGAGTGGGTGCATCACTCTCTGATGCTTTTGATCAGGAAATGGGTGTTCCACAGGGAAGTATATTGTCAGTGACCCTTTTTATTATAAAAATTAACAGCATTGTTGATTGTATGAGGCCTGGAGCAGATTGCTCACTTTTTGTTGATGATTTCAACTTAAGCTACAGGTCCACAAGCATGCATACAATAGAACGACAGCTCCAACAACACTTAAATAGATTACAAGAATGGGCTGATCATAATGGATTTAAGTTTTCTTTAAAGAAAACTGTGTGTATGCACTTTTGTAAAAAATGGAAGGTTCACCCAGATCCTGATCTTTATTTAGGTCAAACTCGGATACCTGTTGTCGAAGAAACCAAGTTTCTTGGACTTATTTTTGACAGGAAATTAACCTTTATTCCTCACATTAAATACGTTAAAAAGAAATGCCAGAAGGCATTAGATTTATTACGGGTTCTTGCCCATACCAATTGGGGAGGGGACCGCAATATTTTATTGCAATTATACAGAGCGCTGGTACGTTCTAAGCTTGATTATGGGTGTATGATATATGGATCAGCACGCCCATCTTATATTAAAATGCTTGATCCTGTACAAAATCAAGGTTTAAGATTATGCCTTGGTGCATTTCGTACCTCGCCTGCAGATAGCTTGGCAGTTGAGGCAGATGAACTGCCTCTTGATTTAAGAAGAGAAAAGCTTGCCCTTCAGTATGCTGCAAAAATTGCAGCTTGTCCAGACAATCCTGCACATGATATTATATTCAATCCAAATTATGTTGATCTTTTTGAAAATAAACCAAATACAATACCAACTTTTGGCCTTCGCATCAAGGAATCTTTACAATCCTTAAATTTAAATCCGAATCAAATAGCTAAATTTCAATATCCAGAAACACCTCCATGGACCTATGAAACTTTAAATATTAATTTAGCCATGACGGAATTAAAGAAATACTCAACCGATCCATCCCTGTATATAAATAGATATAATGAAATAAAATTTATCTTCACTGGATATCAGTGTATATACACTGATGGATCGTTTGATGATGACAAGGCTGCTGCAGCTGCTGTTAAGGGCAATCATATTTATTCAGAACGTCTGCCAAATAAATCATCTATTTATTCTGCAGAACTTCATGCTTTATACCTAGCTTTAGATCATGTGGAGACGTCTCCACATCGGAAATTTTTAATATTTTCTGATTCTTTGTCTTGTTTACAAGCATTGAAAGCCAAGGATTGGAAAAATCCATTTATTTTAAATATCCTTGAACGGTATCATAAACTCTGTACTGAGGAAAATAAAGAGATTCGTTTTTACTGGATTCCCAGTCATATTGGAATCCTTGGAAATGAGGCTGCGGACCAAGCTGCCAAGGCAGCATTGGATAAGCGGCCAATAAATATGCTAATACCTTATACAGAATTTAAGAAATATATTACTGTTTTTTTACATTCTAAATGGCAATTACGCTGGAACGAAGCTATTTTTAATAAATTACATGAAATTAAGCCCATTCTAGGCAAAACTAAAGGTGCTATTAGAATTAACCGTAGAGAAGAGTCAGTTTTAACCCGTATAAGAATAGGTCATAGTCATTTGACGCACTGTTATCTGCTTAAAGGTGAAGATCAACCGGAATGTATTGGTTGTCAAAGGGCTTTGACTATTAAACATATTTTAATTGAGTGTATCGATTTTGATATTATAAGAACTCAATATTTTAATGTACAAGATTTACATACGTTATTTGATACTGTAGATACTTCTGTGATAGTATCGTTTTTAACTCACATAGGACTTTATAATCAGTTTTAAGGGCAGAGCTTTTGTTTATTTATGTCATTGACTTATTTATCAAGAACTGCAAAACATCATACTGATAAAGTCTTTTAAACAAATTATACATATTTATTATATTTGATTGATATTATATAAATGCTGTTGATAAATTCTTGTGTTATCTACATATTATATTAACATTTACATTTTGTTTCTAGTCAATATTACGTTTCTATTTTTACTGTTTTGGCACTTTATTGTGTCAATGTGAAACCATTCATTCATTCATTTTTACCATTTTTAGGCACTAAATAACCTTAGTGGTTGATGTGCCTCTAAGCAACCATTCATTCAAGGCCTAAAAGACCACATTTAATTATATTTAAGTTTTTCCTTAAATATGTCAAAATATGATAAATACAATACATTTACAGCAAAATAAAATTGCTTAAATATGGACAATACTGATATGTAAATGCAGAAAAAGATGAAAATTGTGTTGGTATTTACAACGTTTACATGACCTTACATACCATATTTAATGATATTTAAGAATACCAGTAAATCTGTCAAAATATGACAAATACAAAACCTTTACTGCAAAAAAAGGACTTAAGAAATGGACAATACCGCTATTTAAATGTAGTTAATGTATTAAAAGAAGTGATTTAACTTTAAATATCTCATTTTTATAGAAACATATATCAGGGATCAAGTAGATTTGAATTATATTCACTGTTTATTGGGAGGGTTTGCATCATATAAAAAAGTGATTGGGCATGTCTTTCATAAAATAAATAAAAAAAACAACATTGCCGTTTTATTTTCATATATTTATTTGTTGACCACATTTTTTCATACACTACAATACAATTAATAGTGTTGGAATCTTATTTTGCTAATTGCTTGTTTTAATTTCTATTGTGCCAGGAACATGATTTCATCAAAATATTTCTGATATTTTTACATTGTTTATAATGTTCAAAACACTGGATCAATGATTGGATGCATGCTCTTCATCTGACATAAGTATCCAGCTGTCAAGCTCCTCTGTCACCTTTAGATGTTTCTCAGAAGGAGGTCCTGTTACACGAGGTCTCATCTGGGAACGGGCTCTGGTGGATTGGGTTTCTTTTACTTTGGAATCTAACTTATCTAGTATAGATTTAATTTTGGTGCCACATTCAGTTTCCCTCTCACAACAAACACATGCCCGCCCTCATCCTCTTCTTCAGATGACATAAACTCTGGTTTGAGAACTCTCCTCAGTTTTGCTTTTTTTTCAGCAGACCATCTGCTCTTGCCCTCCATTGCCCTCAATCTCCTCTTAACTTTCTGTGAAAAGAAAACAAAATAAATTAAGTATTTATATATTACACTATTTTGCAATAACATGACGCTACCACAACATATTAACTGGCAATATATTATGAAATGATTTACAGAAAATATATATAACCCCTGGATTGGAAAGCAATGTAGAACATGTTTGATCAATTGATATACTATTCATTCTTGTGAAAGATTAATCAAATTATTCTTCTACAATTGGATATGAGACTAACCCGAATCTAATAATATAAAATCTAAAAACATATTTTATAAAAATTGAATTGAATGAAAATTCTCATGAATTCCTGAATAAAATCACCTAATATTTTTTATATTAATTTCTCAGTGCCCAGATCATATTGACATCTGCCAATCCATAATATATACCACATCACCTCTGCACCACTAATCAGTTGTCAAAACAAAGGCTGTACACGATTGGCACCCACTGTCTAGCCGGCGGCGAGAGCGGCAGATCGCCGGATCCTCCATTTTGTCCCGCCAAATTCGCAGAGGGTATTCAGAGGGCGGAGGTCGGCGTCCGCCGCCTTCCGCCACCCGCCGGCTCAATCGTGGAGAAACGGGATAACCCGGGCTAACTTGCCGGACCCAATCGTGTACAGCCAAAGAAAAACATGCCCTGCTTGGTGAAATACACCATCCTCCCTGTTCACCATGGTAATTTTGCTCAGGGATATATTACACAACAGGTTTAGACCCCCCAAGTGTGATGATTTAGTATTAAACCAAACATCTTTGAAATATATATTAAAGTACCCCTTTCTGACCACAGAGAACAGTGAGAACATAACTGCTGCCTGACAGGTGATAATTTGCCACTTTAGGTAACCAGTGTTGCCAAATCTCTGACCTGCTCATTAAAGTATGCAACTGAGGCTTCCCAATCTCCATTGCTGAAATAATGCAGATGTAATTGCAACATTTAAATGAAATTATTTTAATCTGGGAAACTTCTTTAATGGGTGCTTTGAATCCTATGATGTTATTGACAGCCTCACAACCCTGTTTTGACTGTTTGGCAGTTTTGACTGTCTGATTACGACGGACTGGTGTGTTAGGCAGGCACTGGCTGGTCTTGGTGTGTAGGTACTGACTGGCTTGGTTGGAGTGCAGGTACTGGCTGGTTTTGTTGGGGTGCAGGTGCTGGCTGGTCTGGTTGAGATTCAGGCAACGGCTGATTTGATACAGATTCACCATTTCCTAGTAGCCACTTTTCTTCTTCAGCTGACATGGTTCCCTGTTTACATGGTAGTAAAGGTTATAAAACAGTTTTCATTGTAGTGATATTGTCACTGCCTTTGGTAAGAATGAATACAATGTACTTGAAAGGGGAATGGTAATTCAAATGTCACTGACTTATTTTGTGGTCTATCTGACCGCTAAATGAAAGGGGAATATAAGTGGGGAATAACTCGCTAATGTGATGTAAACTTTGCTTCCTGCGGAGCTTGGCTAATAGGTACCAGGGATCCTACCATGACTAAAGTCAGGGACAGAAGTGAAACATGAGGGACTGCTTACTGTCCCCCAATATACATATATATATGTATGTTTTATACTGCCTGACCTGCATGTATAATACTGTCTATGCACTTTTATTGTGTTTTGTTGAGACATAATACATATGTTCATGTAATGATGCTGATATACAATGCCAAGCTATACAAACAGTTTTGTGGCTCTGGGTCTGATCACTAATAAGGACCTGGCTTCCCGATCCTCTCAGGGTGTCCAATCAGACAGGGCCACGAATGCTACCTGATATCATGTGAGCTTGACCAGTCTGTCTGGGAACCCTGTAGGGGGAGCGAGAAACAGGTAGGCTCATAAATATGTCAACTGCAACCTGGGATTTGCATATTGGGAGATCAAATCTCTCCTGCAAGATGTTGGGAGAATAACACTAATTGACCCTGAGATCTACAACCAAAATGTATAAAATCTAATAAAATCAATATGGCATAATAAACCAATTTTGAATATGATAATTTGGAAAACCTAAAATATATGTCTTTGATGTGGGATATGGCTGGTTGCAATATACAACATAAAAGATTCCTCCCAAGCTACAGCTGGAAAAATATCTGCAAGATATTTTTGCAGAATTTACACCATTAAAATAGCATAAAATTACTGATAACAAGCATCAAGGTAAAGATAAATTTATGTGTATTAAATAGCATGTGTATTCACATGTGAAGAGTGGGAATAAATAATGTTGGGTAAAGGCCAGTTAAAGCTTATGAATTAGTTAAAATCCTGAATTGCCACCTGGCAGATATTACTTGTCCTGGTTAGAAGATATGAGGTAGGGTACAAATTACATTGTACCAAATAAGTCATGAACATTGAAATCTGGTCAAGAAAATAAAATTACATAATTATTACTGGGTACTGAAAACATTAGATTAAATAGACATATACATAGCATAGTATAACATACAAGATAACAACACTGGTAATAAAACTAACTGCCTAAAATATGTGTGTGTCAGCAATAAGGTCCTCGTGTGTTGGGTAGCCCTTTTGGAGATCGACATATCACATGTGTAGCTGGTGAGGTCATCTCCAAACTTTTACTCATCAGGGGGAATCGGTGATATGTTGAATGGTGGATTGTTACGTCATTTATTATAGCACAACCCGATGTCAGGTAGTAGGAACCGTGACATGTAATGTTCATGTATTCCTGTACCATCTGGAGCATCATCAGTGTCGATCTGCCAGCACAAATGGGACACAGCAGAGAATGTCATAACGTTGGAACTTGACATGTAATGTTCTTGTGTTCCCTTACCATCCAGAGCATTGTCATTATCGGTCCGTCAGCATAGCTGGAAAATGGCGAAGAATGTTATGATGTGGGAACTTGACATGTAATGTTCTTGTGTTCCCTTACCATCCAGAGCATTGTCATTATCGGTCCGTCAGCATAGCTGGGAAAATGGCGGAGAATGTTATGATGTTGGAACTTGACATGTAATGTTCTTGTGTTCCCTTACCATCCAGAGCATTGTCATTGTCGATCGTGTGAATCAAGTGAACATGGCTGCGGTACTCCATAAAATTGTTCACTGAACAGGCCTGCTAGGCTTGGAGATGGTGTTAGGATCATGTGCTGCTACGTACTGATATGCAGGTAAAGTCATTTTTAATTTTAGACAACGAAGAATTGTTCGAGCATAGCTCATTGTCATCGAGTAAGCAGCAGCACAGCACAGCGATGTAGGGAGGTAAAGCTGATGAAGCGAAGCGTAGTGGATACGTTGGAAGTTCATTTGCAATCAGGAGTGGCGGTATAGTCCGACACAGTGTCCGACACTGTTAACAAGTCCACATACTGGTGGATCAAGTGTATGTATATGCACCATTGTGTATCGCGTAGTAACTAAGAAATTAAAATGTAATTTATTTTGGAAATGCCATTGCCACTGCTAAAGGTGATACAGGGAAAATGGGGGAACAATATATCCTGTTATATCCCTGAGATCACAATTTGCTCTCATTTGGGTGAGCCCATCATACTGGAGGATCAAACCGAGTTAAATGACTGGTGATCTCAGGAATAAACCGGGATTTAAAATTATAAATCAGGACTTAAAATTATGCCCGACATAGCCTTTTAAACTGAAAGGTCAATGTGGGGGCAACATCCTTATCTGCAAAGTATGCAAATATAAAGGGTTAATTCAAATAATGTAAGTGACATTGTGTAGTAGGGTTATGCTTTAACCTTCCGTGTGAGAATTACATGCTGGACTTTTTTTTGGGGGGAAGTCAGTATCATACGCGATGTCTTTGTCATCGCGTATTTTGTGCATCTGCAAGACAGCACCGAGGTGAGATGAGCCGACCTGTAATCGGCCATCTTGATAATTCATATTGCACATGGGACATGGATCGTTTCCCAGGAACGATGTACGACAATCAGTATGGACTAAAGAATAGCAACATGGGAGAAAACCGCATGTTGCATTCGGGCCTTGATATTGTGACAATCTTGGAATAGATTGTTTACAGATGCAGCAATTTTCTCCATCATTATAATGGGACCAGAAATATTCAATGCAGGCGTTCCTTCGTTTGCACAATTTAACTAAATGTTGTGATGACAGTTGAACTGTAGGAGTGTATAATTTTGAAATAGCGGTATTTTTGTCAATCCCAAGAGTGGTGTTTAGAAAGGTGAAAACTAAAGCCAAATGGGGATCAGTTGGGGGTTTGGTGTTCCAAAGAATCAATAACACATGGGGGGCAGTGATGGGCGTTAGCATTTCTGTACAGATATAAGTCAACAGAAATTCACTATCGAGATGTATTGCTATATTCGTGAGATGGCGGACATTAATGTGAGATAAAGTGAACGTCGGCAAGGGGTTGGAAAGAAATTCCAGGGCGATTTTGAGAGAGGTCTGTGAAAAATCTGTGGGGTGCATCTTGCATATATTAGCAAAATTAGCTTGAAAGATGGCTAGAGTAAGATATGTCTTGATGATGGGGACCCTACTACACAAGAGGTCAAAACTTGTGATTTTTGGGCTATCCATTGTATATCTGGAAAATTAAGATAATGCAACATACTATTTAATAAGCAATATACTATCATGCATCTAAATATACCATTTTGTTTGTGAGTCACGTAATGAAACACCTGTCAGCATAATGCGATTTTAAGACTGTGTATATATATAGTAAAAAGATTATCCCCAATTAACAAGTTGAATGTGTCCATACAATTTAATATAATGATTGTGCTATTATGGAATAAATTTGGGTTAGGGAGCATGCTTCCATAGTCTATGTCGCATCAGTTGCCTCGTTTTGGCTAACTCGGCATTGTCTGAGTGGGTAATCCTGAATAAATTGTGATAAAGTAACTGACTATGATGAAGCAAGGATGATCAGGTGACCAAGTTGCAAAGGTGCTTTCTGGAGTAGCTCACAGAAAGACGCTGAGAGGGAACATGTTCACCTGGATATACCTACTGGCGTGCATCACAGATTCCTCAGCCACCCTAATTAGGAATCGCGTCCCCTAGGATGTGCAGGAGCTGTGTAGTCATTGGCGGGCGGGGTGAGGGCATGTGTGATCCCTGCGTAATGGGTGATCCAAAGCTCAATATTGTAGCATGGGAGGTCAACAGAGGTGTGTAATTGGCTAATATACCAGTCAAGCACATGCGTTGTGTGTGGAGTGATCATCTGATCACTTAGAAACGAGTGCTTGACCTTCAGGGTGTATGAGTTGTGATACAGATCATCCTTATAAGGTACAGGGCAAGTATTTTCGGGTGCCCCAAGAGAAATGTACCCTGCTTCATTCTGGGATCTGAGGTATCCCACGCATGTCAGTGAGGGGCAAATGGCAATTAATATTAAAGATATGCTATTCAAGATGTGTGGCTTCTCATCACAGAAAGGTTACTGAACTTATATTCAAAGCAATAAAGTATTAGATTCTGCAGTTTTAGAAAATAAAACTACCCATTCACTGAAGACACTTGCTATGTGGAAAAAAAAAATATGTGTACAATCTAAAGTTGAACCTGCAGATTCAATATGTCGTGAGAATTTGATAAGAACTGAATCAGGAAATAAACAGCAATGTCTTGAGTGAAAGGACAGTTTGTGGTAGCTACTAGTAACAATTATGTTGGAGAATTTGTTACATTAAAATATCAAGGTTGGTTTTCCTGCAGGACATTGGCTAGATGGTGTTTGAGAGATCTAGCCTTTAATTGTGGTGAGAAAAGCCTTCTGCTTATTTTGGATCTGGGGATCAGTAACATGTTTGTTGCACTTGCAACTCTCTTTTTAAAATCAAGCATATCAATATCTACTTCATCTTGTTTGACATCACATGTGTTCATAGGGATATCACCCGTCATCTGACGGATGTCACATGATGTTGTGTCATCCTGACTTGCTTCATCAGGTATAACCTGACTATGTTGGTCACTGGAATCAATAGTGACCTGTGCCTTTTCTTAGGTCAATTTCTGACCTTTACATTTATGTGGCAAGGAAGTATGTGTCAATTTGACTCACTTCTGCAATTTGACTGGGAGGTCCTCATATTTCATCCATACATTATGCGAAGTGGGTAGATTGAGGTATGTGATTCTATACTTCCAGCCATGTAGTGCTTCTTGCTCTGAATTTTAGAAATGATGGGGGGTAACAAAGTTTGCCTTTTGTGTGTTCGGGTACTGTCATCTGTTTCAAGTGCTGAGCATGAAGCAGCAGGGTGTGGATCACTATCAGGCCTGTGTGTCTGCAGAGCGGTGCTATCTGAATCATCTGTGATGGGCTCTATATTGAACATATCACCTGTGGAGGATGGCCTAACATCGCAGTGCTGAATTCTATCAATGTGCACTTTGAACTTGACAGGTTTGTTCGTATTCATATCTAGCAGTCTGACATTGACTGGTGAGCAGATTTCTGTGACCATGAAATTTGGTTTCCACTTCTGTCTGAATTTGGCGGATACACCAGCTTTGGAGGGGATGACGTGGTTATGAAGTGCCACTGTGTCACCTAGCTCATATTTGACTAGTGATCTCTTGCGATTCTGATATTCAACTGATTTGTCACGGTTCTCTAGGATGACTTCTTAGAGAAACTGATGCATAGAAGACATTTGAGACTTCAATTTTGTGACATAGTCATTCACAGTAGCATTCAGTTTGTCTGGTATGAACAGCTGATTATCAATAGGGGTTGCGATTTTGTGCCCAAATACAATTTCAGCCGGGTTGAGATTGCCAAGTGATGCTGATGGGGTGTTATTGTAGGTCTGACATATGGCCATCTCCTTTCGATTGAGCTTTGACTGCTGGGTTGATATGGGGATGATGTGGTGTGGACAATTCCAAGTAGTTTGTACAACGCATTTTAAAGTTGTGACGAGTTACACTTCATCTCGTAACTAATGGTTACATTGTATTCAAGGACCCTGAACTTTTTGGGTCCATAGTATCTTTCTGGTATGTAGTATTGATTGACTCATCGGTACTGGCTTGATCTTTGTTCACTTTGTATCCATGGTTCCCTGTGACCATGTTTTGGTTCCTGTTTGTTTCTATGGTTGATGTGAACATGCATGGCTTCCTGTGTAATTTGAAACTCATGGTAGTGGTGTTGTAGGGTTATGTTTTACGAAGGTGACATCGCCATCAATGCAGACCTTCCACATCTTCAGACCAAGCATCTCTATTTCCTTGATACTGACAGTGTGAGCTTTTCATGCATACAATACAAATATTCAATATATTTTCAACAACATCAAAATTGTTTTATAAATAAAGATTTTTATTGTTTCTCTGTGTTATACAAAATAAAGTCAAATTACATGGTCGCATTGCTAATAAAATTTAACAAGTTACTTAATGTGTACATAATGTTACAAACAGTACAAACATGGATGGTTATTTAAATACAATTTAAAAAATTTAACATAACGATGTTTATTTTAATATAAAAAATTAAGTCTGATAAATAATATCACAGTATATCTCCTATTTTAAATTATCTCTTCTCAAATTGTCTCTATGTATGATACCAGGCTTGGAAAGCACTTAGATGTCCATTGGCTTTCCAGTTGGCTGCAGGCACGCAAGAGATGGCCAGTTGTTATTTCCTTTTCTGTATACAACTTCCATTGTTTGAAGTATTTGGCTTGAATCATCTTTGTTGATTTCTCCTAGTGATTACTCATCTTCAAACTTACTAATTTTAGCTGAAGTGACCAACTTAGCCTCTTTGTGAAGCATCTCGACAAGTTTATACAGATGCACATTGGTACTGACTTTTTGATTCACCTGGTGATGCCAGCCCTCAACATTATTTGTGTGGATTGCCAGCTCGAAGATTCTCCATGAAGAAATTGGCCATGTTGCATTCTCCAGCCATGTTTCTCGGATGTTCGTCATTTGGGGCTGTAAAGGTTGTGTTGCCTTAGACTGAAGTTCATCAAACACATCCCGGATGTGTTCTGCAGGAAGGAACAGTAGGGCCAGGAGTTGTCTGATGAAAGTATGTACAGCACCGGATGACTGGTAGGCCACCATCAATCCACATTCCACCACATGCTTGAAAACTGCCTGTCCCCAGTGAAAGACACAACCTTGTATGGTGGCTTACAATACAAAGTTTCAATATATTTTCAACAACATCAAAATTGTTTTATAAATAAAGATTTTTATTAATTCTCGGTATTGTACAAAATAATGTCAAATTACATGGTCAAATTGCTAATAAAATTTAACAAGACAAACATATTACTGTATGGACATTTATTACTTAATGTGTACATAATGTTACAAACAGCACAAACATATATGGTTATTTAATTACAATTTAAAAAATTAAACATAACGATGTTTACTTTAATATAAATAATTAAGTCTGATAAATTATATCACAATGTATATATATATATATCCTATTTTAAATTGTCTCTTTACAAATTGTCTCTATGTATGATACCAGGTTTCAAGCACTTAGAGATGTCCATTGGCTTTCCAGTTGGCTGCAGGCACACAAGAGATGGCCAGTTGTTGTTTCCATTTCTGTGTACCGCTTCCATAGTTTGAAGTATTTGGCTTGAATCATCTTTGTTGATTTCTCCTAGTGATTACTCATCTTCAAACTCACTAATTTTAGCTGAAGAGTGACCAGCTTAGCCTCCTTGTGAAGCATCTCCACAAGTTTATACAGATTCACATTGCTGCTGACTTTTTGATTCACCTGGTGATGCCAGCCCTCAACATTATTTGTGTGGATTGCCAGCTCGAAGATTCTCCATGAAGAAATTGGCCATGTTGCATTCTCCAGCCATGTTTCTCGGATGTTCGTCATTTGGGGCTGTAAAGGTTGTGTTGCCTTAGACTGAAGTTCATCAAACACATCCCGGATGTGTTCTGCAGGAAGGAACAGTAGGGCCAGGAGTTGTCTGATGAAAGTATGTACAGCACCGGATGACTGGTAGGCCACCTTCAATCCACATTCCACCACATGCTTGAAAACTGCCTGTCCCCAGTGAAAGACACAACCGTGTATGGTGGCCTGTGAGAAAACATCCCAGATTGAGGTCCTTGGGTGTGTAAAAATAGTTTGTGTGGGCATATTCTGAGAAAAGGGATGATCCGGTATGCTCAAGTTGGTTTTGAGCTATTTGCTGTGCTGGTAGATCTTCCACTGGCTTGTAGTTCAGTTGGAGATTCTTACTGTCGAGGCTACTATCCTGGAATGAATGAATGGTTGCTTAGAGGCACATCAACCACTAAGGTTATTCAGTGCCTAAAACTACTGGAGCACTACAGGACTACTACTTTCCTCTGATATACAGGTAGTACTCATTGTTTCCATCCTCTTGTGTTTGTCTTTTTCCATTATAATAACTATTGTCTTTTATTTCATCACTCATATTTAATTTTCTCGCTGATGTTTGTTACATAATCTTCAAACTTTACAGGAGCTTTCTTCAGTCTGTAACTGGATTGTAAACATGTCAGTTTCATTATTGACATTACTCACATTGTCAACACTGGTGTCCACCATCTTGGTCTCCGCCATCTTGGATTTCTTGCATAGCATGTGTGATTATGTAAAGTAGTATAAAACAGTCTGCCAACACTCCTCAATAATATTATTGAAGTCCTAAGTTGTCTTGGATATGTTCAGAACATTATCATGTTGTTGGATGTCCTAGATGCACCTTTTAGATCGTATAGTTTTACATTAAAGTATCTTTGATTTCAAATTTGTATGCTTTTGACTCAAATCTCATTTCCTAGGAGCTCTGTTTTCTAAGAAATTAAATTATAGTGCAGTCCTCGGATTCTACCTTTCTACTTAAAATCTGTTAGGGATATTGAGAGTACCTTCCAAGTACTGCCTATCTGGAAAGTTTTTAGTTTGTTTTGAAATGCGATTTTGATCCGTTCAAAAAGAAAGCAATATTGTTGGATAGTATGATTGTGGGTTACCATTTTGTTTGGATTGATAGCCAGTCTTTGGATTTTATAGCCAGTCTACTAACCAATTCCATCTAGCAGCAGTTAAATTTGAGCGACCCAGTTGGAATAAACCAATAGGAGAGGCTCTTACACAACAAACCTAAGGCCAAGAAGTTTCCACCTAGACTTGGCTTGATTGGAGGTTGGTAAGCTCTGGATTTTAGAGAGTTTTTTGTGCACTTTCGATACTGTTTTTGCAGTTCCAGTGTGTCGTTTTCAATGGGGCAGTATAAATGTTTAATAAATGATAGGTAATGGGGCTGTATAAATTAATGTATAATAAATACCAGGTATGTGTTGAGAGCTAGTGTGATATTACATAGTGCAAATATGAGCATATAAAATTGATCTCACTCTTTCTAAACAGTTCTAAATGGTTATATAATAATCTTTCCAGGATATATGAGTGGAAAGAAATGATATAAATACAGAATATTGTTCATTCCTCCCATTGCATAACGTGTACACAAAGAGCCTGCATTAACGCCATATGCACATAGAGCCAAGAATACATTTATTGACATAGACATAGTTTGGTATTTTCAAGAAAAATTAGTAGTTACAGCTAATTTCAATAGACAGAAGTTGAACTGTTCAGTGGCACACCTGGACAGGTAAAAAGCAAAACCGTGAGTAACTTTACATTGAGTTCATCAGATCTGACCACTGACATTGCCATTTTAGGCAGTGTCCATATATTCGAGGGCCAGCTCATTAGCACCAGTTCCTCTTTGGTGATTTAAAGGTTGTGGGTTCAATCCCTGGTCATGCTGAGATTGACTTCATGATACAATTTCACACTTGAGCTGAGGCCAATGCCAAAGGGTTAACCCATTGTCCTTGTAAATCTGTGACCAGGCGGGTTGTCATGTCAAGGACCTGCGATATGACAATTCAGTGAGGCAGCACTATATCTGCTACAAATAGGTCTCATCATGAAATGACTGAAATAATGATGAAAGTGATGTAAAACCCTAAACAAACACATATATAATATTCTGCATGTTCGGAAAATCTAATATGATTTTTAATCCTAATTTCAATATTTTAAGCATCATAACACTGACAACCTAAGCACCATTTCCATCAATACTCTATTTATTGAGAATTACAATTCATAAAAGCTGGTTTATTCATAATTCACCTCCATTGTAATGGAATTAAAAGAATTATATATGTGCCATTTTTCATAACCAGAATGTAATTTAATACTGATAGCACCTAGTAATGCATAAAGCTTTAAATTTGTAAATTTGCATTTGCAGTATTTTCCTGGTTGGTTTATTTTTACCTGACTTCAACATGGAAAATGTATACCAGCAAATTGATATATAATATTCAGTAATATGGGTTGTCATAGTGCACCATAAAAGGTTTAGAAAAACTTTGTTATGAATTGTCTGGTCATAATATCAATTGAAATCTGAAAATTAATGAAAAACAAAAGAATGGAAAATTGAAAATCGGTAGTTAATGTTCAATTTCAGTAGTGCTCTAGTATAGAAACATAACAGTTGAAATAAGTTTAAAATAGAATATTTGACGTACTGAGTTCTCATCAGGGACCAGAGATTGGTCAATTCTGATTGTATATTTTAATTGGGCAAGAATGACATGCAAGACTGGACACATTTCAGACAACTTTAAAACAGGATGATAAGAACAGAGGTAGTGAGAGCTATCGCTGCAATGCAGAGTTATCTGCTGTATATTTCATAAAGCAAAATCAGCCATGTCAAATGGTGAGGGATTGTATGTGGTAGGTCTATTCCCTTTCCTGTTTGTCAAGATTCTAAAAGGTTTTTCCATTCTTCGAATTTTTGGTTTGCTTTGATGGTCTATTGATTCCGTGATTCGGTGTTTCACGCTGGCTTTGTTGATGCTGCCAGATGGAGCTAAGCTCAGTTGACTCTGCTGTACTACATTGGAGCATGTCATGAAGGAGGTAGTTATTGTGGATATGGTATGTTTTGAAGAAAAACCTGTCCTCCCAGTGTCTGCGTGCTTGAGCTCAATCGCCTGGAGATCTTTTTGAAGGTTTTTCGGTATGTTTGAATGCCAATACCTACCTTCTGGAGGGAGGCCATGAAGTCTAGCATTTTTGTCTCTGACAAATTATCCGGGGTTTAATTTGTTAAAAGCAACACTTCATCTTCCTCACCTTTCTCACCAGATCTTCCGGAACTTTCTGAACCAAGATCCTCAATCTTTTGGGCAGAACAACCTTTATGGAAATTCTTAAAGTAAACACAGATTGCAGCATATGAGGACCATCTTCAAGTAAGATCTTTCTGGGGAGCTCCATTTCTGGAAGAAGTGTCTGCACTTTTGGCTGACTTACACATCAAGGTGGGATGGTTTCACCATTCATGTCGTATCCAGCCAAATTCTTGCATTTGCAAAATGCATATTTTTGTTTGATGAATTGATTTATCAAATTTATTGACCTTCTGGCAATACTTTCATCGATCAATTTCAAAGGTCTCATGTTGCAATTTTTAGTGTAGATTCAAGTGTTTGTGAGATTGGAAGGTATATACCCTCTTCAATAACAGTAGCTGTCTCAGTAGCAGTCTTGATGCATCCCCTGCTGCCTGAAGCAACATAGCAATTCGCATCAGTTGGCCCTTTGCCAAATACTTTGATATCAGAATGTTCATTTCCTGATCTAAATACAGCACACAGTGTGAAATACCATCTTGAGGATTTTGTGTTTAGCTTCACCACTTAATCATATCTAGATCAGAATTTGTGAGGGAGGTAGGCAGGGATATTTGAACCCAGCATCCACACTTGGACACAAAGTCAGGTCTAATCAGTAGAAGGGCAGGTTGAAAGGGTGTATCCCTGTGATAGGGTATTTTCCAACTTTCAAAGCTTATCGTCAGATGCATATTACTCTAAAGGATGGAGGGACAAAGGGCTGATTGGTGGTAGGCTGGCTGCCTGAGTTATCCTTTGAAAGGAATACCCTGGGTCAGAATTTGATCCCCCTCCCAAGGTAATTGAAAACCTATATGAAGACATTTAGATAGTATGGACCTGCATGAAGATTATGTAAATTTGAAGCATGAGTGTCACAGCTATTCGTGAGAATTACAACCATGCACAAAAATGAGACCTGATAAAACAATTATTGTATTTCTTAATAGCACTAAATGCTATGTAGACTGTTGAAAGTGTTGTAGTTGGTTGGAGAATGGCCTCCCCTGTGGGTGCGGGGATTAAAGAATAGCCCCACTGCCCCCCAGCATGTCGTAAAAGGCGACTAAAGGGGCGTCCTGTTTGCCGTGGGATGCGACCTGTGTCGGGGAGGATATGGAATCCTGACGGGCTGAGCACTGGGCTGGTTTGGCAGTAATA
This sequence comes from Amphiduros pacificus, assembly GCA_949316495.1. Lineage (NCBI taxonomy): Eukaryota > Metazoa > Annelida > Polychaeta > Phyllodocida > Hesionidae > Amphiduros > Amphiduros pacificus. Next base: position 42,896,580 of record OX439007.1, read on the forward strand.
CCGGTCCAGTTGCAACACGCCTGTCTTGGATCCAAATGTTCACCAGACAGGCAGATCAGATTAGGCCTGGATCTGATTTAACCGGCTTGTGGTATATTTCCTTTAATATATTCTGGCTATTTGATTTTTATCAATGATAATTTCAGTGTTTGAAATTTAGGAATAATTTAAAATTTTTTGATAAATATTTGCTGAAAGGAGATTACTGCTGATTGGGTCAATCGAGGGATATAAATAAAATCCGAAAGGGTGGAGTTTTTATTCTTAGAGTATGTCATGTTGGGTATCCTCATGGCGTCAGGGCTTGGAGTTACCGGCCCAGAAAGGCGTCCCCTTGTTGGGCTCCGTGGTGGGTAGGGGACCTAACTGATGAAATATAAAACAACACACATGGCGCAAAACAAACAAAAACGACCAAGGAATGACATAGACAGCGACGATGATTCAAACAAAATAGAAAAATGGCCTAGATTTTTAATTGCGGAAAGTTCTGATGCTGAACATACCCTGGCAAAAATGTCCCCCTTTGCAATTGCAAAGGGAATACAAGGCATTGCCGGGGTACCAAAAACAGTTAAAAAGATGGGAAATAAATTATTGATTGAGGTTGAGCGGAAAAGCCATGCGGACAATCTACTACGATGCCGAATGTTGGCCACAGTTCCTGTTATTATAACAGCTCACAAAACTCTCAACAATAAAAAAGGAGTAATCAGATGCCCAGATTTAGCGGGAGTTTCTGAGGAGGAGATAGTGGATGAGCTCAAAGACCAGGATGTTGTGCAATGTAAGCGGATATTTATAAAAAAGGATGGTGTCAAAATTCCTATCAATACGTTTATTCTTACATTTGAAGCAGCGCAGCTCCCAACATCTATTAAGGTTGGATATTTGAACGTTAGAGTTGATGTATTTATACCAAACCCTCTGCGCTGCTTCAAGTGTCAGAGGTATGGACATGGATCTGATCGATGTAAAGGTGATGTAACATGTCCAAAATGTACCGCTCAGCACAGTGGAGACGACTGTTCTTCAAATATGATTAAATGTGTCAACTGCCAAGGAAATCATCCATCGTATTCGCGGAATTGTCCTTCCTTTTTAAAAGAGAAGGAAATTCAGCGAATACGACACACTGAAAATATACCTTTTCCAGAGGCACGGAAGCGAGTAGAAAGTTTGAACACAACAAAGACATCCTATGCTAGCACTGTAAAAACGAAAGAAACCAAATCAATAGCGATTCAAACCGAAATAACATGGCCAATCAATGACAAAAATTATTCCTTTTTCACAAAAACTTCCAAATCTTCGGCAACATCTACTCAGACTCCTGCATCCACTACCCCAGCAATAGCTCTACCAACAATAACACCAACAATAACATCGACTAAAACCTCTTCACAGACTCCCTCCACATCATCTAGTAATAAAAACGTAAATACCAATAGACCAGTTAATAAATCAGACAAAAAAGAAATCAAAGACCAAAGCAAAAGTAAAATAAATAGAACTAAATCCTTAGAAAGGATGGATACAGGTGATCCTTCTGATATACATTTTACACCTGTTCAGTCAAAACATAATCGTAAACCTAACAAATGATTATGTTAAATCCTATATTTATACTCATTATTTTTAATATGGCTATCAGCAATATCATACAATGGAATTGTAGAGGATTTGAGGCAAACAGGCCAGAACTGGAGTTATTAGCCCAGAAATATAATGCATCTGTAATTTGTTTACAAGAAACTAAATTCAAAGATGATTCCACAACATTTAAGGGATATGTGATTTATAATAAAGTCGGTTCAATTGACATTATGGACCGAGCACATGGCGGAGTTTCTGTTTTTGTTAAATCCTGTATACCCCAAAGTAAAGTAACATTAAATACTAATTTACAAGCTTCTGCAGTCAGGGTTACCCTGCACAATACATTAACTATATGTTCAATATATTTACCACCTAGTGAGCCAGTTAATATTGCAGATTTAAATAATTTGATAACCCAGCTGCCACAACCATATATTTTAGTTGGTGACTTTAATGCTCACAACTATCTTTGGGGTGGCAGAAATAATACTGATGCCAAAGGACGTATAATAGAAGATTTCTTAAATAACAATAGTTTGTGCCTTTGGAATGATGATTCTCCAACCTATTTACATCCTGCTACAGGCTCTTTAACATCAATAGATCTCTCCATGTGCACTCCAAATTTATTTTTAGACTATTCCTGGGAAGTAGAGGAAGATCAATGGGGTAGTGATCATTACCCCATTATTTTAAATAACCATTTTCCTCCACTAGACGAACGAATCCCCAAGTGGAAATTTCATAAAGCCGATTGGGCAAAATTTCAAACTTCCTGTTTTAATAAAATAACTCCCGAAATTTTTAACAATGTAGATGATCCTCTTCAAGTTTTTACGGATACATTGTATGATATTGCTGATGGGTGTATTCCCAAATCAAAGCCAAATTCTAAAATTAAAGAAAAACCCTGGTTTAATGATGAGTGCAAAAAAGCTGTCAAGGAGCGGAAAAAAGCTTTAAAAATATTTAATCGACAGCCAACTCAATATAATTTGCACCAATTTCGTATAAAAAGAGCTAAAGCCCGCTATATTATTAAAATAAGCAAAAGAAAAAGTTGGAAAGATTACGTTTCTAAATTAAATACACGTTCACCAATTAAAAAATGCTGGGATATGGTGCGTAAAATTACTGGGAAGGGAGGTGGAGCAAGGATCAAACATCTAAATCATAATGGCCAATTAATTACAAATCCCACCGAAATAGGTAACACAATAGGTCAAACAATTTCCAAGAATTCCTCATCCAATAATTATTCTGCCAAATTTCAACAAATAAAAAATAGAAAAGAAAGAAACCAACTAAATTTCATATCTAATAACTTGGAACAATATAATAAGCCATTCACAATATCAGATTTAAAACTTGCTTTAGATAAATCCCATGATACCGCTCCTGGACCTGATCATATACACTATCAAATCCTCAAACACCTCCCTGACCAAACACTTGGGCATCTTTTGGATATTTTTAATAATATTTGGGAAAGTGGTTATTTTCCTCCTTCATGGAGTGAAGCCACTATCATTCCTATTCCCAAACCTGGCAAAGACTCGTCAGATTCAAATAATTATCGTCCCATTGCGTTAACAAGTTGTATTTGTAAATCAATGGAACGAATGATTAACGAGCGTTTAGTTTGGTTTTTAGAAACTGCGGCTTATATTTCTGTTGCACAGAGTGGTTTTAGAAAAACGCGAAGTACTGTTGACCATCTGGTACGTTTAGAAACGTTTATACGAGAGGGTTTTATAAAAGGCGAACATGTGGTTAGTATATTTTTTGATTTAGAGAAAGCATACGACACCACATGGAAATATGGAATAATGAGTGATTTATATGATATGGGATTAAGGGGTCGTTTACCCCTTTTTATTCAAAATTTTCTATCAAACAGACATTTTAAAGTTCGAGTGGGTGCATCACTTTCTGATGCTTTTGATCAGGAAATGGGTGTTCCACAGGGTTGTATATTATCAGTGACCCTTTTTATTATTAAAATTAACAGCATTGTAGATTGTATGAGGCCTGGAGCAGATTGCTCACTTTTTGTTGATGATTTCAACTTAAGCTACAGGTCAGCAAGCATGCATACAATAGAACGACAGCTTCAACAACACCTAAATAGATTACAAGAATGGGCTGATAACAATGGATTTAAGTTTTCTTTGAACAAGACCGTATGTATGCACTTTTGTAAAAAGTGGAAGGCTCACCCAGATCCTGATCTTTATTTAGGTCAAACTCGGATACCTGTTGTCGAAGAAACCAAGTTTCTTGGACTTATTTTTGACAGGAAATTATCTTTTATTCCTCACATTAAATACGTTAAAAAGAAATGCCAGAAGGCATTAGATTTATTACGGGTACTTGCCCATACCGATTGGGGAGGGGACCGCAATATTTTATTGCAATTATACAGAGCGCTGGTACGTTCTAAGCTTGATTATGGGTGTATGATATATGGATCAGCACGCCCATCTTATATTAAAATGCTTGATCCTGTACAAAATCAAGGTTTAAGATTATGCCTTGGTGCATTTCGTACCTCGCCTGCAGATAGCTTGGCAGTTGAGGCAGATGAACTGCCTCTTGATTTAAGAAGAGAAAAGCTTGCCCTTCAGTATGCTGCAAAAATTGCAGCTTGTCCAGACAATCCTGCACATGATATTATATTCAATCCAAATTATGTTGATCTTTTTGAAAATAAACCAAATACAATACCAACTTTTGGCCTTCGCATCAAGGAATCTTTACAATCCTTAAATTTAAATCCGAATCAAATAGCTAAATTTCAATATCCAGAAACACCTCCATGGACCTATGAAACTTTAAATATTAATTTAGCCATGACGGAATTAAAGAAATACTCAACGGATCCATCCCTGTATATAAATAGATATAATGAAATAAAATCTATCTTCACTGGATATCAGTGTATATACACTGATGGATCTTTTGATGATGACAAGGCTGCTGCAGCTGCTGTTAAGGGCAATCATATTTATTCAGAACGTCTGCCAAATAAATCATCTATTTATTCTGCAGAACTTCATGCTTTATACCTAGCTTTAGATCATGTGGAGACTTCTCCACATCGGAAATTTTTAATATTTTCTGATTCTTTGTCTGGTTTACAAGCATTGAAAGCCAAGGATTGGAAAAATCCATTTATTTTAAATATCCTTGAACGGTATCATAAACTCTGTACTGAGGAAAATAAAGAGATTCGTTTTTACTGGATTCCCAGTCATATTGGAATCCTTGGAAATGAGGCTGCGGACCAAGCTGCCAAGGCAGCATTGGATAAGCGGCCAATAAATATGCTAATACCTTATACAGAATTTAAGAAATATATTACTGTTTTTTTACGTTCTAAATGGCAGTTGCGCTGGAACGAAGCTATTTTTAATAAATTACATGAAATTAAGCCCGTTCTAGGCAAAACTAAGGGTGCTATTAGAATTAACCGTAGGGAAGAGTCAGTTTTAACCCGTATAAGAATAGGACATAGTCATTTGACGCATTGTTATCTGCTTAAAGGTGAAGATCAACCTGAATGTATTGGTTGTCAAAGGGCTTTGACTATTAAACATATTTTAATTGAGTGTATCGATTTTGATATTATACGAACTCAATATTTTAATGTACAAGATTTACATACGTTATTTGATACTGTAGATACTTCTGTGATAGTATCGTTTTTAACTCACATAGGACTTTATAATCAGTTTTAAGGGCAGAGCTTTTGTTTATTTATGTCATTGACTTATTTTTCAAGAACTGCAAAACATCATACTGATAAAGTCTTTTAAACAAATTATACATATTTATTATATTTGATTGATATTATATAAATGCTGTTCACAGTTGATAAATTCTTGTGTTATCTACATATTGTATTAACATTTACATTTTGTTTCTAGTCAATATTACATTTGTATTTTTACTGTTTTGGCACTTTATTGTGTCAATGTGAAACCATTCATTCATTTTTACCATTTTTAGGCACTAAATAACCTTAGTGGTTGATGTGCCTCTAAGCAACCATTCATTCATTCATTCATTCATTCATTATTATATTTGATTGATATTATATAAATGCTGTTCACAGTTGATAAATTCTTGTGTTATCTACATATTGTATTAACATTTACATTTTGTTTCTAGTCAATATTACATTTGTATTTTTACTGTTTTGGCACTTTATTGTGTCAATGTGAAACCATTCATTCATTTTTACCATTTTTAGGCACTAAATAACCTTAGTGGTTGATGTGCCTCTAAGCAACCATTCATTCATTCATTGGAGAATGGCTAGTCATCCCTGATCGGTGAACTCATCCATGATTGGTAAACTGGCAAAGTATAACATGCTGAATTTGAATATCATACTGATGTCAATTAAATATCTTATGACTGAAGACATAAATGGTTCTGTGGCTTTCATGACAAAACTTTGCTATATTAATGCTCATTGGCTTTGTCTTGTAATTTGAGGATGCTAAAATGTCAGAATTGGATTATAAGCTAGATTTCGATGGAATGGTTAAATAAAGTTTACAAACCTGATAAAAAGCTGTCCTGACTGTGATTATCAGACAGATAATTCTGGTACTCATCATATTTTGCAATCACAAGGCTTAGGGAATCATCCAGTAAATTGATACACAGCGGGTTGCTGATGGAGTACTGAGACAGCCAGCATGAAACTTGCTAATGATGGCACTTGCATGTCAAAAGCTTTTGATTCTCTGAATTTCAAGAATATGGGTCGAGCAGTGGTAAAAAGATATCGTCCACCAAAAAGACCATCATTTTGTGCCTTGTCTCCCCTTTAAGCTTAGAGCCATTTCATTAACACATCAGGGTGTATCATGAAACTCAAGTTGAGAACTGGGTTAACAAGACTAAATGATGCATGTTTATAATGCATATATCACCTTAGTGGCCAGGATATTTGGCAATGGGGTCAAAATGTTTATGAACATTGATGCCTCTTTCCCATCATCTCACCTAATTCCCTTTCATGTTGTTCAACTATCTCTCTATCTCTGAACCCCTATCCTTAGCTCCTTTTCAGTTTGAATCCTTACATTTTTTATTGTTTTCTCACAAACTGCACATCCCTTAGTATGAATAATTTCATTTGATTTTATAAATGTTTTTGGATGACTATTGTAATTATAGTAACTGTAAGTGTTGTATATACTATTGATGTGCAACAAGTGATAAAACCTGTGACACTGCTTTTATAATATTTAGAAATATTGAGTTTGTTTTGTGATATTTAATTATAAATAGATAATGAATAAGTAAATGCAAAACAGGCTTCTGTCATATGCTCCTGCTCCAGCTTTGTAATAACCCCTACTCTGTGCCCATGTTGTCATCTCATCCCTGTATTGGACCAGTGGTCTTCCTTTGCCAAGTTCCTTTATGAGAGACTCTACTGTTGCAGCTGAACAGGAGGGCACACTTTTCAATTTATATATTGACAATAGAATGTTTGAGAAATTGAAAATTAAAGCATGTTATTATATTCTCTTGGGGGTGGTTTTGAATGATTTTTTAAAGTCTAACGTTTTAAGGAATTAACTTACATTGATTTAATGTTGATTCTGACACACTAACTCCCCTTGAAACCTCACCATCTCTGACAGCATTCCGTACAACCTTTAAAACACAGCTCATCCAAGTGGCAGCTCATGAGTCTCTAGTAAATTAACTAACATTGAACTAGATTTGTGATCCAAGACATCAGCTACATCTAATGTATCCCCATAGCGATGGCTGATGCGTTCTTCAAGAGATATCATGGTTGGAGTGATCATGTTGATGTGGTGCTGTGTTACCTCTTCTGCCATAATAAACCCAAACCTGCGTATATCCTGCTCAAAACTAGAATTAGATCTGTATGAAAACGTATAGGATTCACTTTCTTTTTGATTGCAAGTAAAATGTTTAAAAAGAATATCATATATAATGATTGTCACCTATATTAAACAATTTCTTAATGCTTCATCTGAAAATGCAACATAGATTGTTTTATAATATTTGATAGATCTCTTTCTCCGCGATTGAACAACAATGGTACATGCACTGTTTCATTTGTGACTGTTTCATTTGTGACAAACCATGATAACCAGCACAATATTTATTTCTGTATATGATATTCTCAATCATTACAGGAACATTTGCCAATATATCGTCTTTGTTTGACTTTTCAATGTAAGTCTGTTCACATAGGTCTAAAATCTGTTTATTTCGGTAATAAGATGGACATTTTCTTAACATTTAGTGATTAATTGATGACACTCACTCCAGTATTTTCCCCAGTTTGCTCAATGACTATAATGGGTATGTTAAACCTAGTGCATGCCATGGACCGTACCAAAGGATTTGCCTCTAGATCTCATGCCTTTATCCGTGCCATTATAAGACTTTCTAGATCTGAGTTTCACTGATTTTGATAGCATTGTATCATTATTATACAATACAATACAATACAATACAAAAATATTTTATTCTCTAAAAACAACTCCTGACGGAACATGGGAGAACTAGTTCAAACACCTGGTGGAAAGGGGTTTCACCCCCTGTCCACACAGGCTACATAAAGAACAACACACTTGAATTATTTACAAAACACACATGACATAAACATGCAAAATAATAGTAACATAACAAAACAGTAGGTAATGAAAATCATAATTTCATAGCAGGTTATGATTGGGCCAGAGTAGTTTGCTCTAGGTGCGCCTTTTTATCTGCAAACTGTGTTAGAATAATACTAACAAACTTTGAAATCTTCTTCAGGTCCTCAATATCTGTACTTTGTAATATATGTTTGATATTAGACCTTGCTGTAAGAAAATTTGGCTTCTGTAAGATTTCTGAATTTAGATATTTTATGCGTTCTGCATGAAAATAAGGGCACCTCAACAAATAATGGTACTCATCGCCAACATCCCCCATGTCACATAGGTGGCACCTGCGTTCAGATCTATCAGTATTTTTATGTCGACCAGTCACAATTGGAAGTTTGTGGTTCATTGTCCTAAACCTTGTAATTGGTATTGCAAATTTCGGTTCTAAAAGGGAGAGGTATGGTTCAAGCTCTAATTTGTTTTTGAAAAGTGAGTACAAATAACAAGCACTGGAGTTTTCAATTTCCTCAGCCCATTTATGGTTGTATAACCGGTTAAGTTTTTCACTAAACAGTTTCTTTAATGAGCCAGGATTTAATTCTTCCACTGGCGTGTCCCACAGGTCTTCCAATTCTAACTCGTCTAGAGTATTTTTGATGTAATGTAACCATTTTGATTGATAATTACCATCATCATATAGCTCTTTAATTTTTTGGTACATTGCTAAGGTTATTTATTTGGATTTACTAGAGACCATGTTTGCCCAGAAGTTGAGCATGCGTTCTTTTATGTGTTTTTCAATTTTTGTGCGCCCAAGTTCCCCTAGCGTGACGTTGTTAATGGTTTTTGTTCCCAATTTTAGAATGTGTTTGCAGTATTGGTTATGGAAGATTTCAATTTTGTCGGTGTTGGCAAAGCCCCATATTTCGCTGCCATATAGGAGAATTGGAAGGATGCATGTATCAAACATTTGAAGCTGAATATCAATAGGGAGATCTAAATCTCTAGCCTTGGCTATGATACTGTAACTTGCTCTTTTAGCTTGTATAATCTGCTTGTTTATTGCTTTTGTAAAGGAGCCATTAAAATTGAAAACCACCCCTAGGTAAACATAGTCTTTGACAACTTCTAACTGGTTAGTACCCAAAGTGAAAGTCGGTGGTTTTCTAATAAGACCTTAAATTACAATCTTGGTCTTATTTGCCTTTACTTCAAGTTTCCACTTGTTACAATATTGATGGAGGGCATCCAACATTGACTGTAGATCATTTGGAGACTCACTGATGAGAATAGTGTCATCAGCATACAATAAAGCATACAATTTAATATAACAATCTAAACTGTCTACACTAAACTCTACTTGAACACCATTTGACTTAGAACTCATGAAATCTGCTAGATCATTTAGGAAAATGGAAAATAGCAGTGGGGATAAGTTTTCCCCTTGTCGTACTCCTATATTACAATTGAAAAAATCTGAGTACTTATTACTTTGTTGAACACATGACTTAGCATTTTTATACATATTTTGGATAATTCGTAGAATTTTACCATTTATTCCTGTGGAGAGTAACTTTTGCCACAATGAGCATCGATCAATTGTGTCAAAAGCTTTTCTGTAATCTACAAAGGCACAATACAATCTTTTTTTCTTACTAATGTACATATCAATAAGGCAATGCAAAGAGAATACATGATCAAGTGTAGAGAAACCAGCTCTAAAGCCTGCTTGTTCTTGCCCTAATAAATTATTGTGTTCGAGGAATATATTTAAACGTGCATTCAATAGCATAGTAAAAAATTTACCGATACAACTTAGTAGAGTTATACCACGGTAATTGTCGGGGTCTTTTATGTCACCTTTATTTTTATATATTGGGACAATGACACCTAGTCCCCAGTCAGCTGGGACAGTGCCACTCTCTAATATTAGGTTAAAATATTCAGACATTAGGTTAATCATTATTGGTGGGCAATACTTGATGAACTCATTTATCACAGAATCAAGACCTTTAGCTTTCCCATTTTTTAGTTGAGTGGCTTGCTTTTGTAACTCCTCTGGTGTAAACATCATATTAAAAGGTAAATCAGAATCGATTTCATGACTTTCATCACCGTTTGATTCCTTTATATTTGCATCTGATACCGTGCTAAGCTTTTTAAAATGTTCAAATAGGGTCTCAATGGCAATTTTTTGTATTTTACTTTTCTGTTTTCCATTTAAAATAGACCAGTACTCTTTTGGGTTGCTAGACTTCATATTTCTGAGTTTTTTATGCACTTTTTTAGTATATTCATGTCTAGCTTTTGTAATTTCTCGTTTATACTTTTTGCTTGCCTTCCTCACACAAGACTCACTTACTACTGACTGCATTTTGCGATGTTTGTGCTTAGCACTGTAAAATAATTTTCTCTCTTTAGCACATTCTTTTGTGAACCAGGGTTGACTAGGAGTGGTTCTTTTGAATTTAGCACTTGTGAATTTAGTGTTTAACATTTTAATCAAACCAGCAGAGGAACCAGCCTCTTTGTACACTTTACTTATGTCATTTGTGATTTTGTCTATGAACGCTTGTGTAGCACCTGCTGACTTAGACTTTGCAATTTCATTTAATATTACTTTAATTGTATCAATATTAAACGACTGTGTGAATTTCTGCTGACACTCAGAATCCCATTTGGCACTGTACTCTTTTTTAACACTACTAGAGCTATTTTGTGACAGAGTTGTAGGTTCTTCATTGGGCTGCACATCTATTTGACTGTGTTTTTTTGTTAGGGTTATGCTAATAGGGCAGTGTTTGTCTGACATTGTAGTGTCAAGTATGTCTACGTGGAAGTCAATGATTTTTTCAAAGAGTAAGTGAGTTGCCAAAGCATAGTCTATTGTACTTTTACTAATGCCAGATCTTGTATTTGATGTACATGTAGTGCAGCCTTCATATTTGTCCCTGCCAACTCTGCCATTTACAATCAAGAGACCTGTATATTTACAAAAATCAAGTAGTTTTTCACCTTTGGGATCACACTTTTTATCCTTATTAAATCTATCTACTGTAATACCTAAATCTAGTAATTTGCTTTCTGATAAAAATACATCACTATCTTGGAGACCTGTCTCGTTTGCTACAACACTATCTAAGGTTACAAAATCTCTCAGAATACCTGTTTTAGCATTATAATCACCGATAAGACACATTTCAGCATTATGTTCTGCTTTTAATTTTAACATATTTGAGAAGATTTTATCAAACTCATCCCCTCTACAATAGGTTGTACTTGTGGGTGGTATATAGACATTGCCTAAAAGGAGATCATAGCCAAGTAATTTATTGGTTATTTTAATCCATTGAACACACTCTTCTTCAATTGAATATACAGGTTTACAATATTGAAATATCTCATCTTTGATAAAAATTGCTAGACCTCCAGATTTGTTTTTGAATTTCTTTTTGAATTTCTTTATTATAATCTAAACAGCAATCGCCAGCAATTATGCTTGAGGTGTTACATGCGCATGCGCCTGTCTTACTAAGGTCGCTACCACATAAATTATGACAGCTGTCAGTATCACATTTAATATACATTTTAGTACAATATGGAACACATTTTACAAATATTATACTCCCATACTTGATATTGGTATCAACATGGTCTGGTTGAGATGAATAATATTCAAACTACTATGATGTGATATTTGTTGTAATTCAGAGCTTGATTGTTAAAAATTAGAAGGTTGATTCTCAGACATCTGATTCAGAGATGGGAGGATTGAGCATATCCAATGGTGGGGGTAAAGGGGTAATACACAATGATGGGAGTAAAGGGGTCATACCCAATGATGGGGGTAAAGGGGTATTACACAATGATGGGGGTAAAGGGGTAATACACAATGATGGGGGTTAAGGGGTAATACACAATGATGGGAGTAAAGGGGTCATACCCAGTGGTGGGGGTAGAGGGAGTATACCCAATGATGGGGGTAAAGGGGTAATACACAATGATGGGGGTAAAGGGTAATACACAATGATGGGAGTAAAGGGGTCATACCCATTGGCTCCCCTGTGGGTGCTGGGATTAAAGAATAGCCCCACTGCCCCCCAGCATGTCGTAAAAGGCGACTAAAGGGGCGTCCTGTTTGCCGTGGGATGCGACCCGTGTCGGGGAGGATATGGAATCCTGACGGGCTGAGCACTGGGCTGGTTTGGCAGTAATACCGGTCCAGTTGCAACACGCCTGTCTTGGATCCAAATGTTCACCAGACAGGCAGATCAGATTAGGCCTGGATCTGATTTAACCGGCTTGTGGTATATTTCCTTTAATATATTCTGGCTATTTGATTTTTATTTATGACAATTTCAATGTTTAAAATTTAAGAATAATTGATAAATTTTTGATTTATATTTCCTGAAAGGAGATTACTGCTGATTGGGTCAATCGAGGGATATAAATAAAATCCGAAAGGGTGGAGTTTTTATTCTTAGAGTATGTCATGTTGGGTATCCTCATGGCGTCAGGGCTTGGAGTTACCGGCCCAGAAAGGCGTCCCCTTGTTGGGCTCCGTGGTGGGTAGGGGACCTAACTGATGAAATTTAAAATAACACACATGGCGCAAAACAAACAAAAACGACCTAGGAATGACATAGATAGTGATGACGACTCAAATAAAACAGAAAAATGGCCTAGATTTTTAATCGCGGAAAGTTCCGATGCTGAACATACCCTGGCAAAAATGTCCCCCTTTGCAATTGCAAAGGGGATTCAAGGCATTGCCGGGGTGCCGAAAACAGTTTAAAAAATGGGAACGCGTTTATTAATTGAAGTTGAGCGGAAGAGCCATGCGGACAATCTTTTAAGATGCCGAATGTTGGCCACAGTTCCAGTTTTGATAACGGCTCATAAGACCCTCAATAGTAAAAAAGGAGTGATAAGATGCCCAGATCTGGTGGGAGTTTCTGAAGAGGAAATAGTGGATGAACTAAAAGATCAAGATGTGGTCCAATGCAAGCGAATATTTATTAAAAAGGATGGAACCAAAGTTCCAATCAATACATTTATTCTGACATTTGAAGCAGCGCAGCTTCCAACATCTATTAAAGTTGGCTATTTAAACGTCCGAGTTGATGTTTTTATCCCAAACCCTCTGCGCTGCTTCAAGTGTCAGAGGTATGGACATGGATCTGATCGATGCAAAGGAAATCTCACTTGCCCAAAATGTACAGCCCAGCATAGTGGAGAAGAGTGTTCTTCGGAAACCATGAAATGTGTGAATTGCCAAGGCAATCACGCATCGTATTCGCGGAATTGTCCTTCCTTTTTAAAAGAAAAGGAAATTCAGCGAATGCGTCACACTGAGAACATTTCTTTTCCTGAGGCACGTAAACGAGTAGAAAGTTTTAACAATTCCAAAACATCTTATGCTACCACCTTAAAAACCAAAGAGACAAAAACAATAGCAATACAGACAGAAATAACCTGGCCAATCAATGAAAAGAATTATTCCTATTTTTCAAATACCTCCAAATCTTCAGGAACATCCACTCAAACCCAAACACCCACTACCCCAGTAATAAATGTACCAACAGTTCAATCCACTAAAACCTCTTCACAAACTCCCTCCACATCATCCAGTAATAAAAACGTAAATAGCAATAAACCAGTTAAGAAATCAGACAAAAAAGAAATCAAAGATCAAAGCAAAACTAAAATAAATAGAACTAAATTCTTAGAAAGGATGGATACAGGTGATCCTTCTGATATACATTTTACACCTGTCCACTAAAAAAATCATCATAAACCTAAATGATTATGTTAAATCCTATATTAATACTCATTATTTTTATTATGGCTACCAGCAGTATCATACAATGGAACTGTAGAGGATTTGAGGCAAACAGGCCAGAACTGGAGTTATTAGCCCAAAAATATAATGCATCGGTAATTTGTTTACAAGAAACTAAATTCAAAGATAATTCCACAACATTTAAGGGATATGTACTGTATAATAAAGTCGGTTCAATTGACATTATGGACCGAGCACATGGCGGAGTTTCTGTTTTTGTTAAATCCTGTATACCCCAAAGTAAAGTAACATTAAATACTAATTTACAAGCTTCTGCTGTTAGGGTTACCTTGCACAATACATTGACAATATGTTCAGTGTATTTACCACCAAGTGAACCAATTAATATTACAGATTTAAATAACCTAATAACTCAGCTGCCACAACCATACATGCTAGTTGGTGACTTTAATGCTCACAACTATCTTTGGGGTGGCAGAAATAATACTGATGCCAAAGGACGTATAATAGAAGATTTCTTAAATAATAATAGTTTGTGCCTTTGGAATAACGATTCTCCAACATATTTACATGTAGTAGAGGAAGATCAGAAGTAGAGGAAGATCAGTGGGGTAGTGATCATTACCCCATTATTTTAAATAACCATTTTCCTCCACCAGAAGAACGAATCCCTAAGTGGAAATTTCATCAAGCCGATTGGGCAAAATTTCAGTCATCCTGTTTTAATAAAATAACTCCAGAAATTTTTAACGACGTAAATGATCCTCTTCAAGTTTTTAAGGATACATTGTATGATATTGCTGATGGGTGTATTCCCAAATCAAAGCCAAATTCTAAATTAAAGAAAAACCCTGGTTTAATGATGAGTGCAAAAAAGCTGTCAAGGAGCGGAAAAAAGCTTTAAAAATATTTAATCGACAGCCAACTCAATATAATTTGCACCAATTTCGTATAAAAAGAGCTAAAGCCCGTTATATTATTAAAATAAGCAAAAGAAAAAGTTGGAAAGATTACGTTTCTAAATTAAATACACGTTCACCAATTAAAAAATGCTGGGATATGGTGCGTAAAATTACTGGGAAGGGAGATGGAGCAAGGATCAAACATCTAAATCATAATGGCCAATTAATTACAAATCCCACTGAAATAGGTAACACAATAGGTCAAACAATTTCCAAGAATTCCTCATCAAATAATTATTCTGCCAAATTTCAACAAATAAAAAATAGAAAAGAAAGAAACCAACTAAATTTTATATCTAATAACTTGGAACAATATAATAAGCCATTCACAATATCAGATTTAAAACTTGCTTTAGATAAATCCCATGATACCGCTCCTGGACCTGATCATATACACTATCAAATCCTCAAACACCTCCCTGACCAAACACTAGGGCATCTTTTGGATATTTTTAATAATATTTGGGAAAGTGGTAATTTTCCTCCTTCATGGAGTGAAGCCACTATCATTCCTATTCCCACACTATCATTCCTATTCCCAAACCTGGCAAAGACTCGTCAGATTCAAATAATTATCGTCCCATTGCGTTGACAAGTTGTATTTGTAAATCAATGGAACGAATGATTAACGAGCGTTTAGTTTGGTTTTTAGAAACTGCGGCTTATATTTCTGTTGCACAGAGTGGTTTTAGAAAAAAGCGAAGTACTGTTGACCATCTGGTACGTTTAGAAACGTTTATACGAGAGGGTTTTATAAAAAGTGAACATGTGGTTAGTATATTTTTTGATTTAGAGAAAGCTTACGACACCACATGGAAATATGGAATAATGAGTGATTTATATGATATGGGATTAAGGGGTCGTTTACCCCTTTTTATTCAAAATTTTCTATCAAACAGACATTTTAAAGTTCGAGTGGGTGCATCACTTTCTCATGCTTTTGATCAGGAAATGGGTGTTCCACAGGGTAGTATATTATCAGTGACCCTTTTTATTATTAAAATTAACAGCATTGTAGATTGTATGAGGCCTGGAGCAGATTGCTCACTTTTTGTTGATGATTTCAACTTAAGCTACAGGTCAGCAAGCATGCATACAATAGAACGACAGCTTCAACAACACCTAAATAGATTACAAGAATGGGCTGATAACAATGGATTTAAGTTTTCTTTGAAAAAGACCGTATGTATGCACTTTTGTAAAAAGTGGAAGGCTCACCCAGATCCTGATCTACACCTTGGCCAAACTCGAATCCCTGTTGTCGAAGAAACCAAGTTTCTTGGACTTATATTTGATAGAAAACTATCTTTTATCCCTCATATTAAATATGTAAAATAGAAATGCCAGAAGGCATTAGATTTATTACGGGTTCTCGCCCATACCGATTGAGGAGGGGACCGTAATGTTTTATTACAATTATATAGAGCGCTGGTACGTTCCAAACTTGATTATGGGTGTATGGTATATGGATCAGCACGTCCATCCTATATTAAAATGCTCGATCCTGTACAAAATCAAGGGTTAAGACTATGCCTTGGTGCATTTCTTACCTCGCCTGCAGATAGCTTGGCAGTAGAGGCAGATGAACTGCCTCTTGATTTAAGAAGAGAAAAGCTTGCCCTTCAGTATGCTGCAAAAATTGCTGCTTGTCCAGACAATCCTGTACATGAAGCTATATTCAATCCAAATTATGTTGATCTTTTTGAAAATAAACCAACTACAATACCGACTTTTGGCATTCGCATTAAAGAATCTTTACAATCTTTAAATTTAAATCCGAATCACGTAGCTAAATTTCAATATCCAGAAACACCTCCATGGACCTATGCAACTTTAAATATTAATCTAGCCATGTCAGAATTAAAGAAATGCTCAACAGATCCATCCCTTTATATAAATAGATATAAAGAAATTAAATCTATTTTCACTGGCTATCAGTGTATATACACTGATGGATCATTTGACGATGAGAAGGCTGCTGCAGCTGCTGTTAAGGGCAATCATATTTATTCAGAACGTATGCCAAATAAATCATCGATTTTTTTTCAGAACTACATGCTTTGTACCTTGCTTTGGATCATGTGGAGACTTCTCCACATCAAACATTTTTAATTTTTTCTGATTCTTTGTCTTGTTTACAAGCATTGAAAGCAAAGGATTGGAAAAATCCCTTTATTTACAAAATTCTTGAACGGGATCATAGACTTTGTACATATGAAAATAAAGAAATTTGTTTTTACTGGATCCCCAGTCATATTGGAATCCATGGAAATGAGGCTGCTGACCAAGCTGCCAAAGCAGCATTGGACAAACGCCCAATAGATTTACTTATTCCATATACAGAGTTTAAGAAATATATTACTGTTTTTTTACGTTCTAAATGGCAGTTGCGCTGGAACGAAGCTATTTTTAATAAATTACATGAAATTAAGCCCGTTCTAGGCAAAACTAAAGGTGCTATTAGAATTAACCGTAGGAAGAGTCAGTTTTAACCCGTATAAGAATAGGACATAGTCATTTGACGCACTGTTATCTGCTTAAAGGTGAAGATCAACCGGAATGTATTGGTTGTCAAAGGGCTTTGACTATTAAACATATTTTAATTGAGTGTATCGATTTTGATATTATACGAACTCAATATTTTAATGTACAAGATTTACATACGTTATTTGATACTGTAGATACTTCTGTGATAGTATCGTTTTTAACTCACATAGGACTTTATAATCAGTTTTAAGGGCAGAGCTTTTGTTTATTTATGTCATTGACTTATTTATCAAGAACTGCAAAACATACTGATCAAGTCTTTTAAACAAATTATACATATTTACTATATTTGATTGGTGTTATATAAATGCTGTTGTTAAATTCTTGTGTTATGTACATATTGTATTAATATTTACATCTTGTTTCTAGTCAATATAACGTTTTTGTTTTTACTATTTTGGCACTGAATGACCTCATTGTGTCGATGTGCCGTAAAGAAACCATTCATTCATTCATTCATTGGATCCAGATGTTCACCAGACGGGCAGATCAGATTAGGCCTGGGTCTGATTTAACCGGCTTGTAGTATATTTCCTTATATTCTGGATATTTGATTTTTATTAATGATAATTTATGTTTGAAATTTAGGAATAATTTTAAAATTTTTTGATAAATATTTGCTGAAAGGAGATTACTGCTGATTGGGTCAATCGAGGGATAAAAATAAGATTCGAAAGGATGGAGTTTTTATTCTAAGAGTATGTCATGTTGGGTATCCTCAAGGCGTCAGGGCTTGGAGTTACCGGCCCAGAAAGGCGTCCCATTGTTGGGCTCCGTGGTGGGTAGGGGACCTAGCTGATGAAGAATAACAAAACACATATGGCACAAAAACAAAAAAGACCAAGGAATGAAACTGACAGCGATGATGATTCAATTAAAGAAAAATGGCCCAGATTTTTGATGGCAGAAAGTTTAGACAGTGAACATACCCTGGCAAAAATGTCCCCCTTTGCAATTGCAAAGGGGATACAAGGCATTGCCGGGGTCCCCAAAACAGTGAAAAAAATGGGAAGTCGTCTGTTGATTGAGGTGGAAAGAAAAAGCCATGCGGAAAATCTCCTGAGATGCCGAATGTTGGCCACAGTCCCAGTTTCAATAACGGCCCATAAAACCCTAAATAACAAGAAAGGTGTTATCAGATGCCCCGACTTAGCAGGAGTTTCAGAAGAAGAAATAGCCAATGAATTGAAGGATCAGGATGTCATCCATTGCAAGAGAATTTATATTAAAAAGGATGGCACAAAAGTTCCAATAAATACATTCATCCTGACATTTGAAGCGGCGCAGCTTCCAACATCTATTAAGGTTGGATATTTAAACGTCAGAGTTGATGTTTTTATTCCAAACCCTCTGCGCTGCTTCAAGTGTCAGAGATATGGCCATGGATCTGACAGATGTAAAGGGAATGTAACATGCCCAAAGTGTACTGCCCAACATAATGGAGAAGATTGTTTATCAAGTAATGTCAAGTGTGTGAATTGTGAAGGCGATCACCCATCATATTCGCGGAATTGTCCTTCTTTTTTAAAAGAGAAGGAAATTCAGCGAATACGACACACAGAAAACATATCTTTTCCAGAGGCACGTAAGCGTGTAGAATCATTCAACACAACAAAATCATCCTATGCTAGCACTTTAAAGAACAAAGAGACTAAATCAATAGCAATTCAGACTGAAATTACATGGCCAATTAATGACAAAAATTATTCCTTTTTCACAAAAACTTCCAAATCTTCGGCAACATCTACTCAGACTCCTGCATCCACTACCCCAGCAATAGCTCTACCAACAATAACACCAACAATAACATCGACTAAAACCTCTTCACAGACTCCCTCCACATCATCTAGTAATAAAAACGTAAATACCAATAGACCAGTTAATAAATCAGACAAAAAAGAAATCAAAGACCAAAGCAAAAGTAAAATAAATAGAACTAAGTCCTTAGAAAGGATGGATACAGGTGATCCTTCTGATATACATTTTACACCTGTTCAGTCAAAACATAATCGTAAACCTAACAAATGATTATGTTAAATCCTATATTTATACTCATTATTTTTAATATGGCTATCAGCAATATCATACAATGGAATTGTAGAGGATTTGAGGCAAACAGGCCAGAACTGGAGTAATTAGCCCAGAAATATAATGCATCTGTAATTTGTTTACAAGAAACTAAATTCAAAGATGATTCCACAACATTTAAGGGATATGTGATTTATAATAAAGTCGGTTCAATTGACATTATGGACCGAGCACATGGCGGAGTTTCTGTTTTTGTTAAATCCTGTATACCCCAAAGTAAAGTAACATTAAATACTAATTTACAAGCTTCTGCAGTCAGGGTTACCCTGCACAATACATTAACTATATGTTCAATATATTTACCACCTAGTGAGCCAGTTAATATTGCAGATTTAAATAATTTGATAACCCAGCTGCCACAACCATATATGTTAGTTGGTGACTTTAATGCTCACAACTATCTTTGGGGTGGCAGAAATAATACTGATGCCAAAGGACGTATAATAGAAGATTTCTTAAATAACAATAGTTTGTGCCTTTTGAATGACGATTCTCCAACCTATTTACATCCTGCTACAGGCTCTTTAACATCAATAGATCTCTCCATGTGCACTCCAAATTTATTTTTAGACTATTCCTGGGAAGTAGAGGAAGATCAATGGGGTAGTGGTCATTACCCCATTATTTTAAATAACCAATATTCCTCCACTAGACGAACGAATCCCCAAGTGGAAATTTCATAAAGCCGATTGGGCAAAATTTCAAACTTCCTGTTTTAATAAAATAACTCCAGAAATTTTTAACAATGTAGATGATCCTCTTCAAGTTTTTACGGATACATTGTATGATATTGCTGATGGGTGTATTCCCAAATCAAAGCCAAATTATAAAATTAAAGAAAAACCCTGGTTTAATGATGAGTGCAAAAAAGCTGTCAAGGAGCGGAAAAAAGCTTTAAAAATATTTAATCGACAGCCAACTCAATATAATTTGCACCAATTTTGTATAAAAAGAGCTAAAGCCCGTTATATTATTAAAATAAGCAAAAGAAAAAGTTGGAAAGATTACGTTTCTAAATTAAATACACGTTCACCAATTAAAAAATGCTGGGATATGGTGCGTAAAATTACTGGGAAGGGAGGTGGAGCAAGGATCAAACATCTAAATCATAATGGCCAATTAATTACAAATCCCACCGAAATAGGTAACACAATAGGTCAAACAATTTCCAAGAATTCCTCATCCAATAATTATTCTGCCAAATTTCAACAAATAAAAAATAGAAAAGAAAGAAACCAACTAAATTTCATATCTAATAACTTGGAACAATATAATAAGCCATTCACAATATCAGATTTAAAACTTGCTTTAGATAAATCCCATGATACCGCTCCTGGACCTGATCATATACACTATCAAATCCTCAAACACCTCCCTGACCAAACACTTGGGCATCTTTTGGATATTTTTAATAATATTTGGGAAAGTGGTTATTTTCCTCTTTCATGGAGTGAAGCCACTATCATTCCTATTCCCAAACCTGGCAAAGACTCGTCAGATTCAAATAATTATCGTCCCATTGTGTTAACAAGTTGTATTTGTAAATCAATGGAACGAATGATTAACGAGCGTTTAGTTTGGTTTTTAGAAACTGCGGCTTATATTTCTGTTGCACAGAGTGGTTTTAGAAAAACGCGAAGTACTGTTGACCATCTGGTACGTTTAGAAACATTTATACGAGAGGGTTTTATAAAAGGCGAACACGTGGTTAGTATATTTTTTGATTTAGAGAAAGCATATGACACCACATGGAAATATGGAATAATGAGTGATTTATATGATATGGGATTAAGGGGTCGTTTACCCCTTTTTATTAAAAATTTTCTATCAAACAAACATTTTAAAGTTCGAGTGGGTGCATCACTTTCTCATGCTTTTGATCAGGAAATGGGTGTTCCACAGGGTAGTATATTATCAGTGACCCTTTTTATTATTAAAATTAACAGCATTGTAGATTGTATGAGGCCTGGAGCAGATTGCTCACTTTTTGTTGATGATTTCAACTTAAGCTACAGGTCAGCAAGCATGCATACAATAGAACGACAGCTTCAACAACACCTAAATAGATTACAAGAATGGGCTGATAACAATGGATTTAAGTTTTCTTTGAAAAAGACCGTATGTATGCACTTTTGTAAAAAGTGGAAGGCTCACCCAGATCCTGATCTACACCTTGGCCAAACTCGAATCCCTGTTGTTGAAGAAACCAAGTTTCTTGGACTTATATTTGATAAAAAATTATCTTTTATTCCTCATATTAAATATGTAAAAAAGAAATGCCAGAAGGCATTAGATTTATTACGGGTTCTCGCCCATACCGATTGAGGAGGGGACCGTAATGTTTTATTACAATTATATAGAGCGCTGGTACGTTCCAAACTTGATTATGGGTGTATGGTATACGGATCAGCACGTCCATCCTATATTAAAATGCTCGATCCTGTACAAAATCAAGGGTTAAGACTATGCCTTGGTGCATTTCGTACCTCGCCTGCAGATAGCTTGGCAGTAGAGGCAGATGAACTGCCTCTTGATTTAAGAAGAGAAAAGCTTGCCCTTCAGTATGCTGCAAAAATTGCTGCTTGTCCAGACAATCCTGTACATGAAGCTATATTCAATCCAAATTATGTTGATCTTTTTGAAAATAAACCAACTACAATACCGACTTTTGGCATTCGCATTAAAGAATCTTTACAATCTTTAAATTTAAATCCGAATCACGTAGCTAAATTTCAATATCCAGAAACACCTCCATGGACCTATGCAACTTTAAATATTAATCTAGCCATGTCAGAATTAAAGAAATGCTCAACAGATCCATCCCTTTATATAAATAGATATAAAGAAATTAAATCTATTTTCACTGGCTATCAGTGTATATACACTGATGGATCATTTGACGATGAGAAGGCTGCTGCAGCTGCTGTTAAGGGCAATCATATTTATTCAGAACGTATGCCAAATAAATCATCGATTTTTTCTGCAGAACTACATGCTTTGTACCTTGCTTTGGATCATGTGGAGACTTCTCCACATCAAACATTTTTAATTTTTTCTGATTCTTTGTCTTGTTTACAAGCATTGAAAGCAAAGGATTGGAAAAATCCTTTTATTTACAAAATTCTCGAACGGTATCATAGACTTTGTACATATGAAAATAAAGAAATTCGTTTTTATTGGATCCCCAGTCATATTGGAATCCATGGAAATGAGGCTGCTGACCAAGCTGCCAAAGCAGCATTGGACAAACGCCCAATAGATTTACTTATTCCATATACAGAGTTTAAGAAATATATTACTGTTTTTTTACGTTCTAAATGGCAGTTGCGCTGGAACGAAGCTATTTTTAATAAATTACATGAAATTAAGCCCGTTCTAGGCAAAACTAAAGGTGCTATTAGAATTAACCGTTGGGAAGAGTCAGTTTTAACCCGTATAAGAATAGGACATAGTCATTTGACGCACTGTTATCTGCTTAAAGGTGAAGATCAACCTGAATGTATTGGTTGTCAAAGGGCTTTGACTATTAAACATATTTTAATTGAGTGTATCGATTTTGATAATATACGAACTCAATATTTTAATGTACAAGGTTTACATACGTTATTTGATACTGTAGATACTTCTGTGATAGTATCGTTTTTAACTCACATAGGACTTTATAATCAGTTTTAAGGGCAGAGCTTTTGTTTATTTATGTCATCGACTTATTTATCAAGAACTGCAAAACATCATACTGATAAAGTCTTTTAAACAAATTATACATTTTTATAATATATGATTGATATTATATAATTGCTGATGATAAATTCTTGTGTTATCTACATATTGTATTAACATTTACATTTTGTTTCTAGTCAATATTACGTTTCTGTTTTTACTGTTTTGGCACTGAATGACCATATTGTGTCGATGTGCCGTTAAGAAACCATTCATTCATTCATTCATTATATAATTGCTGATAATAAATTCTTGTGTTATCTACATATTGTATTAACATTTACATTTTGTTTCTAGTCAATATTACGTTTCTGTTTTTACTGTTTTGGCACTGAATGACCATATTGTGTCGATGTTCCGTTAAGAAACCATTCATTCATTCATTCATACCCATTGGTGGGGGTAGAGGGAGTATACCCAATGATGGGGGTAAAGGGTTAATACACAATGATGGGGGTAAAGGGGTAATACACAATGATGGGAGTAAAGGGGTCATACCCATTGATGGGGGTAAAAGGGTTATACCCAATGATGGGGCTAACAGTGGAATTTTAGGAGTCATTCTTAATGATGGAAATATCTTTTGGAATACAATCCCAAAAATCACACTCATCGACTGATAGATTAGATTAATTAGCTGTAATATTTGAATGATCGGAAGTATCTGGAGCACTTAGTATTTCTCTTCCCGTAAAAATGTTGGTCTCATATTCTGAAATTGTTCTGATCTCTATTATATTGGCATTAGGTAGATATCTCTCATCTCTTGTTAGGATTTCAGGTACAGATGCTCCCCCTATAGATAAAAGCAGAAAGGTTGAAATACAAAACTAACAAAGAAAACTTTTCACGAGTGTTGTTAAAAGGTCAGTAAACACAAATATGAAGTAAATATGTGGACTAAATAATGCATTGTTTTGAATTTGAGAATTTGGTTATGTTCAGTAATATAATTTGTTGTTCTTTATTGAAATGTCAATATAACTACAATTAAAGTATCAAAATTTTATAACCTCTGTATTTTATTAAAATGGTTGTATGATGATTTGAAATCTTAAATAATAGGAGAGAAATGTGTATTCTTTAGAACACATCGTGATATCCTTTAAAGAACATGCTCCAGAAATCACTTGTCATTGAGATAGGCGAGGGCCCTGTGGAAGATATGTTTAAGTAACATAACAGGTCATGTTGGCCAAATGGCATGTGTAAACCCTCTGTAAATAAAGTTTATTATTATTATTAGTATAATTATTATTATTATTAGTAGTAGTAGTAGTAGTAGTAGTATAGATATTAAGGGGGAAAGGGTGAATTAATAGTTGATGAAATGTTTTGAAAACATTAATTAATGAAATTTGAATAAATGGTTACCATCATCACATTCAGATGTTTTAAACAATAAACATAACAAGGAAGTCTTTTTTTTTTAAAAGAATTTGTTTACAGTTTCTTTTTTGAAAATGATATTTATATTTTCTCATAATTTTTAAGTTGCCGTAAATGTAGACAACACTGACTGGCATATATTCTACAGTCTGATCTGTGACACTGACAGCCAGGTCCGTGATCTGCAGGCCCCTCAGAAAAACATATACTTAGTAGCTCCAAAATTATGTGTTATAATACCCACCACTAATTGCACTTGAGCTGAATGTTGTATCTCACATGTCATCTTGTAATTCCACTGTCTTTCAAAATGTTAAATGTGTTTATTTGATTTCATGTACAAGAGAAAGTCCCAACCACTCTCTTAGTATTAACCTATATAAAAGTAAGTGATATCGCCCTGGCTGCCTGTGGTGGAGGTTGAGAGACATCTGTGACCTAATTCCCAAACCTTAACCCTGTATCTGCATCCTGCAGTGTTGAAATTCAAAACTTCTATAAATTTGTCACATGTACACTGTCACAACACTGCAATCAGGGGCGGATCCAGGATGTTTTAAGCTGGGGGAGGGAGGGGGGGGGTTCAAATGTGCTAAAGTAAGTGGCTCCAATCCCATAAAGTAAGGGGCTCCAGTCCCATAAAGTAAGGGGCTTCAGTTCCCAAAAACTCCCTAGCCACAGACCCCTCCTGGATCCGCCACTGGCTACACATGTGGGCTGTGTGACGTAAAGTGTTAACACATTGGCCCTTGTTGCCTCCGTTTGCTGATAGTATACTGGTCTGTAAGAACAGAGCCTTTCTTATAACATAGATTTCCTCTCGGTCTAAGACCCTGTATACAAAACAAACATTAAATATTGACTAAATCGTTTATATTATGTCATGCGTTATGTCAGTTGGGCCCTTACTTCATCAAGTCGGGCTGATCAGATAGACCCAGTGTGATTCAATCGGCTTGTGGTGATAAATATATTCCAATATTTTGTTCAATAATACCAGATTACTTTTAGATTTGTGGTGATAAAAATATTCCAATATTTTGTTCAATAATACCAGATTACTTTTAGGTTCATGAAATAGAAATTTAGATTATAAAAATACCAGATACAGATAGTGATAATTACCTGAATACAATTTCAACTAAATGACCACAATTCTTAATTGCAAAAAAGGACGGACATGTCCTTGGCAAAATGTCCCCTTTTCAATTGCTAAGGGGATCGAAGGTGTGGCTGATGAGCCAAGGAATATTAAAAAGATGGGTGACACACTGTTGTTTGGGTGAACAGGAAAAGCCAATCAGACAATTTATTAAAATGTGGAGTTTTGGCTACCGTACCAGTGAAAATGACAGCTCATAGATCTTTGAACACGAAAACAGTAGTCATTAGATGTTCAGATCTTACTGCCATCTCTGACGGGGAAATGGCACAGGAATTGGCTGACCAGGATGTTGTTGCCTGTAAGAGGATTTACATTAGGAAAAATGGAGTAAAAACTCCCATCAACACATTCTCCCTTACATTTGAGGCAGTGCAGCTACCTGCATCTATCAAGATAGGATTGATCTCACCTTGGAGTAATAATGAATGGAGGCGCAACGGCCGGTGTATTTCACGTGGCGTCATAGAGACCCATTGTTTTAGACAATGGTTTCAAAACCCTTTGATGTTATCATTGTTGCCGACCCTCAGATCACAAAATTTTCAACTTTATAAATTTGACCAAAAGTAAAGTTTTTTAGGAAGAAGAGGTTAAGTTTAGTCATATAACATTACTTAAATCTAAAAAAAACAATATATAAGTTACTTGATCAATCCTTAAAATTGGACATCAAAAACACATTCATATAAAAAAAAAATCAATAAATAATATGCAAATGTTATTCAGCTGACCAGATCTGCACATATAATTGGTATTTCATCACAAAAATGACAGGAGATACTGATTAAACTATCGTGAAAATGTAAGTGAAAAAAGCATCCTGTAGGATAAATAGTTTAGTTAAAAATCACCTGTCACTTGAAACATGTCAGTTTTTTCAAGATAAATAGATATGTCTATAATGTATGGATAGGGTGTTCTTCTATGCTGATCCTAGGTATCAGCGCATATTTTGGCAGGAATAAAAGATGTTCTAATATATAGTATTTTTTCTTGTGAATAACATGGTATAAATATTTTTTCTGCCAATTAATGCGCTGTATAGGGTACAACATTTGGAAGGTTACGCAACCAACATGAAGAGGTGGCATTTCTATGGCGTTATGTAACAGCGTTAATCCGTTGGCTGCCTGACCCAGTTTGCCGCCTGACCCTTTGATGTGGTTAGGCACGTGCCTCTTTGGTTAGTCCCAGTGTAAGAATGTATTTTTAGTAACAGTGTGTTCAGGCACAGAAGTGTGAGAAGGCCAAGCAAGAAGTGAAGTTTCACATGTATCAATCTTTAAATAACTTTTAAATAACTATTAAATCATGTAAACACTGACTCCTCAACTCAATACTATATTGTTTGCATTCAAAATGACAGTATATATCTTAATTTTGTTAAAAGAATTATTGATATGCATTTAAATATTGTGATAAATTCCTGTGACAGAAACAAATAGAGTCATTTTCTGAACCTGAAAATGTCATAAGGTTATGATATGATTAAAACATCTCACTGTACTGTACCCCCATTACAAGTTAACTTCATAAATAATGGGTGTAAAAAGAAATTTTTTTTTTTAAACATAATGAGCAAATTCTCAGCAAATCAAATCTGACCTCCATTTCTGAAAATTACAAGATTAAATATATACTTTAATTCACGTATAATATTTTTCTATCCATATTACTTTTTTTAAACTTTTAAAACAAAATATTGTTTATGATATAGCATTTAGAAATTCCTGATGCAGTTTTTTATTGTTGATATTTCATTTATTTTAAATGATGACATAACATTTCATAAGGCAAAGTATCTATGTCAGCGCATATATTGGCAGGAATATAAATTGCATTTTCTGATAGTATTTTTTTCACTGAACAACATGGTTTATTTTTCTAAGCTGCCAATTTATGCGCCAATAACTAAAAATAAACTGGAAAGAAAACATGACAATAAAACATGTGGTTTCCTCAGTATCTGAGGTCGTAATAACAATTTTTGATACATTTTCATAACTTTGATATGAATGTACAAATCTTATCATAAAATCGTCCAAACTTGGAGCAGAGAAATAAAATTTATATCCCCATAATCTGTATGAAAAATCAAACATTTCATTCGCGATATGTTTAACTCTAAATCATGGTTTTGATAACTTAAAATAGCTCTGAAAAAAAATAACGTCAAAACTTTCATAACTTGCACCTATATGGCGTCATCATAACAATGGCCATGGCGGCAACTGTGATGTCCCTTTTGATCTTGCGCTGTTGCGCCTCCATTCATTATTACTCCAAGATCTCACCATGTGCCACCAGTCCCTGTGTGGTGATCCAAAGGTCGTGGGTTCGATCCCTGGCCGTGCCAAGATTGAACTCGTGATACAATTACCCATATGAGTTGAGGTTCGTGCTTAAAGGGTTAACTTGTTGACCTTGTATATCTGTGACCGAATGGTTTGTCATGTCAAGGACCTGCAACATGACAATTTAGTGAGGCAGCACTATATCTGCTACAAGTAGGTCTCATCTTGGAGTAATTATTCATAATAACTCTAAGGTCTCATCATGAAATGACTAACATTTTGACATCTCATGGTCCGACAGTGACCTCAGCGGGTTGTATAATCCATTTCAAACAATTACTGTAAATAAAGCATTGTATCATTTTCTAATAAATCATACATCCATTGACACACATATTTAATAAGTCTAAAAATTAGGATGTGTACACCCTAAAAATGGTGGCCCAGCCGACTGAGAGAAAAAATATGGAGCCTGTGTTTTGGTTTGGAAAAGAAAAATTAAGAATGGCAAAGCACCAAAAAAGAAAAAAAAACTCAGCAAAATTATTTTCCTCCACTCACCCACCCCACCCCCCATAATGAATAATGGTCTGTCCCTTAATAGATATCAAAGTGAAAATTAATTTAACAGTTTTGATAATCTTTATTGAGATGCAAATGATGGTTTAACATGCCACTGTATCTACGGTCTTAGAAATCACTCAACATTTGTATTACTGATGCTTAAAATTTACACCTGCACTGGAGGGAATAGTGTCAACATGTCCCATCTTGTTTGCCTCCTTTTACTTGTTTTGTGGATAAAAGGGGGCAGCACGTGTTCTTTGAAGGAACTCTTCTGTGCTGGAAAGAAGGAAAGTGCCTACGATACCCCAACATGTCGGACATTTTTTGAGTATTTTGAACATTCTTCATGGCAAACAATGTGATTATTTGCTGTTTGCCGCAATGCGTGAAACTGTTTTGTTTGCTTTCATCAAGTGACAGCTTCTTGATGTTGGATAGGATGATATGATCAATGGATAGGATTTCTATGTGAAATATGTGCCGTTGAGTTGTGTGAATTCTGAGTCTGAAAAGGCCAAAATATTTGACACTGACAACTATGTCGATACTGTATGTGATCACATGCAAGTACTTGTTCAAAGAAAATCAGATTTGATTCGTTAATGTTTATACCTTGACCAGAATGTCTAAAGGTAGAGGACCAAAACTTCGTCCAAAGGATATGGACAAACAATTTGAGGCCTTCCTCAATGAGGTTAGTTATTTTTTATTTTTTGTTTTTTTGCTCTAATACGTTCCTCTAATACTAACAGTAACACTACTCGTGCTGGACCAGTTTCCGCCGATGAAGTAGATCGTGACTGGCAGCGGCTACAATGGTCCTCCAGCCTAGCCGCTGTAATCGGTGGTTATTGGTAGCGATGGAAAACTGTTCCCTTGCGAGTACCAGTAACACTACCGTAGTCACTATAATCCATCCTCTTGTTTTGATATATCATGATTAGATATTAACTGAGAGCAATAATATTGCTCTCAGATATTAATTAGAGAGTTACAGTTGTGTGACTGTTAGCTTACAATAAAACTTATGTAAACTGGCTTGCAAACGGCCTCCCATGCACACTCAAAGTGGCATGTGGTAAGCATCAAACAGACACTGGAAACGCCTGCATTTTGCATTTTTATATGTTAACCCCTGATGGATGGTGAGGACGGCTATTTGACCCTAAGGGCATTAATATTACAAAAAACTATTATTTGCACACCTCTTTAGTCTATGTTTTATACTTTTGACCAGTCTTGATTTTATTGATTACAATAATCTGTGGTTAAATTGTGGTATTTTTGTTTTTTCCCCCAGTCCATGTCGAGTGATGGATCGTCACTGGACACAGCACGGGTGGCCAAGTATCTGTCTGGAGCAAAGAAGACAGAAGCCGAGCAAAAACCGTGGTGGATGAACAGCGAGGACAACGATAGCACAGGCAGTTAGTACAATAAAAAACATTAATTTTGTGTTTTTTAGAATTCCAAACTACAGTGTTCACCAAAAGTGTTTATGAAAACAGGCATTATTGCTAAAATTTTACTAGTCAATTATTGCTCAAAATATACATTAAATTATGTTAGTTGCTAAATAGAATACGACAGCAGACATTTACTGTATAATGGCATATTTTTCCTGTAGAAATCACAAAATCCACACCCTCTAATATGAAAAGACATTAAGTTCATATATTTATGTTTACATCAATTTGACAATATGCCTATTATTTTGTAGGTTTTGGAGGCACTGGAGGATTGACTGGGACAGGAAAAAGTTTTATAAAAAAGAAGCAAAATCCTCCAGCGAAACAAGACTTCAGTAAAAAAACAACTGGAAATGTAAGTACCTTTTTTTAAAACCCAAATAAGATTACAAAATATTCAATCTGATTGGAAAAGCACCTCTTGGATATCATTTAAAAATGATATCCTTGTTAGCTGTGTTGACTGTCTCAGCATAGCTTGTGAGGTGAGGTGAATAACCCATCCAATGTAAAAATAATTTAATGGAAACACAAAATCAATCAATATGCAGACCAGTGAATATGCAGGTGATTATGAGTAAAAGGGGCCCATACATTTCAAAATTGAGCCATCGCTTTCCTCTCTGAAGGGTCCCCATGGCTCGTACCCATCTTTGCCCAGGAAGACCCCTCTGAAGGGTCCCCATGGCTCGTACCCATCTTTGCCCAGGAAGACCCCTCTGAAGGGTCCCCATGACTCGTACCTATCTTTGTCCAGGAAGACCCCTCTGAAGGGTCCCCATGGCTCGTACCCATCTTTGCCCAGGAAGACCCCTCTGAAGGGTCCCCATGGCTCGTACCCATCTTTGCCCAGGAAGACCCCTCTGAAGGGTCCCCATGGCTCGTACCTATCTTTGTCCAGGAAGACCCCTCTGAAGGGTCCCCATGGCTCGTACCCATCTTTGTCCAGGAAGACCCCTCTGAAGGTTCCCCATGACTCTTACCCATCTTTGTCCAGGAAGACCTCTCTGGAGGGTCCCCATGACTCACACCCATCTTCGTCCAGGAAGACCCCTCTGAAGGGTCCCCATGGCTCACACCCATCTTTGCCCAGGAAGACCCCTCTGGAGGGTCCCCATGGCTCGTACCTATCTTTGTCCAGGAAGATCCCTCTGTCTGAAGGGTCGCCATGGCTCATACCCATCTTTGTCCAGGAAAACCCCTGATTTAAATAACTCCCAAGAGTTTGAGGAACTTTGTGATCATCTTACCAAATATATGAATGATCATCAATCTTCTCCTTCTTTAACCACTTGTTGAATTTATTAGATATTCAAAATGTGAGATGCAGCATTGTCAGGAGATAAATCCTATTAAATTAGCACAGAGTTGGATATGCAAATATTGGTATGCGTACAGTATTTATATGACAAACAACTGATAATGTTAATTGAAAAATGGTGGTTTTGAAGATTTTGTATGCATTTCTACTTCAGGGTACTTCAAATGGTCATGAAGTGAGCATAAGCAGAGACAGTCTGGATGACAGTAAGTCTACCTCAATAACGGACCAGTAATAACATATACGTTGAATAAATACTTTTAGACAATAGTTCATTATTATTTTATTTATTGATAACTTCTTTTTTTAATTCAAGATGTTAACTATTTTTGATTTGCTATTGATATTATATTTGTCAAATTTGTATTTATAAACATATGCTTTATTTAGCTGATGTCCATGATAATATTTTTTATATTTTTCAAAAGTTTCCTTTGGAGGCCGTGATTCAAGGAACACCAGGGGAAGAAATGGGTAAGTCCAAATTATGATTGAGTTGTAATTTTCAGTCTGTTGCGATTACCAGTATAAATGTTTGTCACATAATTTATGATTAAAGGTCAAAATTATTAATTTACATCAATTTACCCCCACAAACATTAGAAACATTAACATCCTGAAATATTTTTGGTCGAAAGCAATATTTAGATTTTTTAGACTAAGGTGCACATATTTAGTCCAGTTACTTTAATTTAGGAAACCCAGATAACTGTGTGATCCAGAAAGATGCACACAATTATCAGTTGTCTCTACATTCACAAAGAAAGAAATTGATTTGACTATGATTCAAATGAATGAGTTAATTGGTTTGAATAGAGTTGTAATGACCATGTGGTTAAATTATGATTACAGCGTACCTGTTCCAGCCCTTAGCCTTGGCAGTACTACAGGTAAATGCCACATTTGTATTTCAAGTCCTCATGCTAATATCCCTAGCCCCAATGCTAGTATCCCCAATGTCTCCATGCTAGTATCCCCAATGTCTCCATGCTAAGTGTCCTCAGTGTCTTCATGCTAAGTGTCCCCAGTGTCTCCATGCTAGTATCCCCAGTGTCTCCATGTTAAGTGTCTCCAGTGTTTTAATATCTAGATGCCTCAGTAGCTTGTATCCCAATAGTCATGTTTAGTATTCTCATTCCTAATTTGTTTGTACCTTAGAATCTCACAAAACATTATAATTATTATTATATTTAATCTGAGAAAAGCAATAGGAAATGTAAATGGACATGCACTCTGCTGAAGTAAATTAGGGAGCAGAATCTGATGGCAGTAAAGTGGAGAGAGTCTGATGTATATGTTTATGTGTAGATACCACCATGACTGGAGACAAACCTGGCTTTGGTATGGACACATTGGCAGAAATGGATGAAAAGAAAAAGTTTTTTGAGGTAAAGTCTTTTAATGTTTTGTTCCTGATATCTGCGATGTCATATCCACTGCATATTAATGGGGCATCAATAGTTTACATTGTTAGTTTCCTCATAATGGATCCTTTTTAGTTATCAAGAATGAAACTTAAAGGTATTTTTAAGCAATAATCCTATAATTTGGAGCGTTAAAAACATATCTGCATACAAATATGACATATTGCAGTTTAACATGGGGTAGTATTATCAATTGCTATAAGACATGGAAGAGATCTGTCTCCACCATCAGCAGCATGTGACAGATAAACACTGGTTGCGTGAACCCCAGATGAGGCTTCCTCTCACCATTCAAAGAACAGTGTTTTTGATGGCGTCATAAAAATATTGCCATACTTGATTGATGTTATTTTACCTTGCAATGCCTCTATACTCTGTTTTTGATTTTCATAATCACTGCTTAATTCCTTTCAAAATATTTCAAAATCACTACTTAATTCCTTTAAACATTCTGTTTATTTCATGCAACTTAGTAAAACAAACAGAGATACAAATTGGAAAGGTTTTCATTGGGATAAATGCTTATCCAAGACGAATGATTTTAGTGAAATCTTCACTGACAACATCTTTAAACTTGTAGGATTTGGAGAAGAACAGCGATGCAACTCTGGACTGGAGTCGAATGAACAAGGATCTGGACAAGTCTGTGACCCTCGGAGGCACCTTGGACAGTGGGGAGAATAAGCCAGACCTACACACAGGTCAGCACACTCCTACCAGCTGCAGACTACAGCTTTATTGTGCAATTCTGAGGGAATTTAAAAAAAAAGAACGATAATAAGTATGTTCTGTATATTTTTTTTTCGTTTTCTACAGATTATAGTGAGGAGTTTGCACGTCCTCATAATGGCGACATCGAGGATGAGAGTGATGAAAATGTCCACTCTGACGAGGAGATAGAGACTCGCAGACAAAACCCTAAAGGAGCCGATAATCAGGTGAGTGTGCTCAGACAGGTCAGTGTGGTCAGCTGGGCCAGAGAGAATCGTCATTCAATTTGAACACACCTGACTGTATGATCTTTTGTGCAAGCTGTGACCGACATTTCATTGTTTTTTTCATTGTTTTTTCCAGAAAGAAGACAAAACAAGCATGCTTGCCAAAGGTAAGGTCAATCAATATCAGATTTGTACTCTTGTTTAAATATACAAAATAGTATATTTTGGACTGTATAAATAGTATAGTATATTTTAGACTGTACCAAATAATATACATATAGTATATTTTGGGCTGTCTCAAGTAATCCTGGTTTCCATGTTGCAGTGTCTCTGATGGACTCTTTGGACTCAACGCTGGGTACCAAGTACAACTCTCAGGAGAAAGCTGAAGATATGAGAACAATCCCAGAAGGGACCGAAGGTAGTAAAGCAGGTGAGTCCATTGAGGAGCAGGAGGAAGAGGATGAAATAGATGGCAGCACAATGCCCCACAAGAGATTGGAACAGGAATCCACTGAACGCACATCAAGAGTCCTGAGCAAAACAGGCACAGGTAGGGGGCACCACTAGGAAATTTGAATCGACCAAATCGGAAGTATTAACAGATCAGGGGGCCTCACTAAGAGAAACAGGTTAGGTCAGGAAAAATACATTTCCGGAGCTCAAAGAAGGAACAACTATTTAGGTTTATGTTCAGATTTTTTTCCAGTTTATTCTTTTGAATGGCATATTTGTTAGATTTAAAAGGTCATTTTTTTCTTCAAAATTGTTCCTTTTTAAAAGCAAAATTGAGGCCTTAATTGTTTCTCTTAAGCTTGCTCTCTTGATATAATAAGCATATTTCTAAAATCTACAGATTACATTAATACAATTTAGGTATGTGGCATTAGGATTGGTAATGTTGGAGGCCCTCTGGTTTAAATTATCAATCTAAATAGGATCATAACACATCTTGGTAATGTTTCTAGTTTAGAAAGACGTATTGATATTAATTCTCAATCTTTACCTGATTTCTTAATGACCTAAAATCCTTCAGTAACCTCTGAGAAGAACTGTTTACTGATTTATTTATTTATTTTGTCCATGAGATCTATTTTAATATAGTCATAGAAAAAATAAGGAAAAAATGATGATTTTAATATTTGTTTCAAACACTTAATCTCACAGAATCTGATGAATCTGATCAAAAAGAATCTGACAAATCTGATCAAAAAGAATCTGATGAATCTGATAAAAAAGAATCTGACGAATCTGATCATAAAGAATCTGATGAAGGTAATAGTCTGATTGAAATCAGATTTGTAATTATTTATCTTTTATATGATTTTATTTTTTATTATTTTATTGTCATTTTTTACAAAACAATCACAAATTAAGCATGAATATTTTTAGTTTCCAAAGAACACAATGATTTCAACTTAAGCACACTTTTATCTGGAGATCCAAAATATCAAGTTGATAGTGCACTTTAAGTCTATAATAATTAGCTATTTTGCATCACATCAGAAAAAGTATCTTAAAAATATATAAACCTCAAGCTTGGCACTATTATTGTGTTGGTTTGATTGTCCAAAATCTAAAGGTGAATATATAAATAGTTTGAATCAAAGTATTTGACATAGATGTGAGTGGAGTAGATATCTTGTAGTCATTCCAGTCTGTCTGGTGCATGCTCACACTTGAGTGATGACCACAATTCTTCTGGCATCTATGGGAAAGACAATTTCTTGTGTCACAATGGGATAGATACAGATATAGATATATATACAGATTATTAAATTAACAGCTTTCTTGTGTTGAGACATGATGGATTTATATATAAGCAAGTTAAAAGTAAAATAAATGTCATTTGGTAAAAAATCTTGAAAATTTGGTAATTAAAATTCCCATTTTGAAAGTGCAACTGTCTTTCCTTATATTCTGCAGATCAAGGTGAGTCTGCTATTTCTGATCTCATATTTCTTTTCTATCACATCTAATAAAAACTTAAATCCTTGTGACCTGTAAAATCAGGTTAAAATATCTCAGTATAATGTATCAATAAATTAAATTCTTGAATCCTCTACTGGATTAATTCTGAAACATTATTTCTAGCTTCAAACATTTATACATTATCTATTAAACATAGATTTAAAGATTAAGAGAAATATGTAAAAGAATATAGTTAAGATCAAAAGTTAATTATATATCATGAAGGGAGGGCAGAAAATTATTTAAAAAATTAATTTACAAATTAAGATAATAGATATGAGATGAAGTAAATTTCTTATTTAATTACAAATTCTGTTAGTAAGGATTCTATTTGTGATTCTTCCTTGTAAGGTTTTAGATTTTAATTGTTCTATATCAGATTTTAGATTTTTGAATTTTGATTATATTTTGTCAGGTTTTGGATTTTGATTATTTTTGTCTTAGGTTTTGGATTCACCAACACGAGTCACGAGATAGAGGCGCTGCACCTGGCCTTAAAGCAGGTGGGTAGCATGGGATCTACGCGAGACTTCACCCTGCCCGCATCCGAGTCAGCCCTCGACCAATCACAGACCACCGTCAACGACGGAACTCACGGCACTGGAGCTACCGGCTTTGGCCTTAAACACGTCGCACCGACTTCTACTGGTGTGTAGATACATTAGTGTTTCACAAAGATGTTCTGTTATTACCTAATCAGTTTTACTACTGTCTAAAAATGGCAAGCACATTTTTCTTATTATTGTTCTAAAAACTGAGTGTTTTGTGTTGAATGCAGTTTTTATGCGAGGATTTTCTCCATGATGATTAAAACAAGAGGATTTATTATTATTATTATTATTATTATTATTATTATTATTATTATTATTATTATTATTATTATTATTATTATTTATTATTATTATTATTATTATTATTATTATTATTATTATTATTATTATTATTAATTATTATTATGATATTTCCAGACAACAGAACAGTGGATGATTTGGTGAGGGAAGCAGAGTCTTTCCAGAAACCTGGTTCTGAGTCCAAGAAGAAGGGTCCCTTGAAACCAGCCGTCTCATTTGACCAGGAGCCTCCAAAAGGTACAGAAGACACCTCCGATTAATCCCGCCCATATGGGGCATACATTTATACCATGAAACATTGATATACAACAGCTGTATATTCTACTATCAAACCCTTGCCTTCTACTTTATGGAAAAAAACTCTTTCCAGAAATTTCACAGTGATGTTAAATTGTATGAAATATTTCACCTCCTTATTATTTCCACTTCTTGTCGATAGCAGTGAAATAATATCGTTTGAATGACCTTGTGTAATTTTCAGTGTTTGAGACTGACCCCCAAGACTCAGAGTCTCGAGGCTTCCTGTTATCCCCAATCAGACAGGACAGTGTTGACCGAGGTCAGGAAGATCAGCAGGATGACCGCGGATTTGATCTCTCACCTGTCGAAAAGGTAGCTCCCTGACATATTTTGGATGTGAACAATTTACATTTTGCGTAATTGGTTTCAAGATACCTACAGGTGTTAGATAGCAAAAGTAATGCATAACTTAATATTTGATCTGTTCATTTATTAATTAAATTATTTTTCAGTATTCGCCAGGGTTGCTAGCAAGAGAGGAACCTACAGAAAGCTCAGCAGCTGAATATAATGAACCTGTACCTCGGACACCACCAAAACCTGGTAAGATAGATTCCCCATCTGTACCTCAAACCCCACCAAAACATGGTAAGATAGATTCCCCCTCTGTACCTCAAACTCCACCAAAGCCTGGTAAGATGGCTTCCCCATACCTCAAACTCTACCAAAACATGATAAGTTAAATTCCTCATCTGTACCTAAAACTCCTCCAAAGATAGCTTCCCCATCTGCACATCAAATCCCACCAAAGCCTGGTAAGATAGATTCCCCATCTGCACCTCAAACTCCTCCAAAACCTGGTACGATAGATTTCCCCATCTGCACCTCAAACTCCACCAAATCTTTGATGGATCTTTGATATCAACATTTAAATATTGCAAGATATATGAGCCGTCAAATGCTATTCTTTCCCTTTCAGCCAAAAGAAAAAAGCCACGACCTAACAATGAACATAAAAAAGACAGATATTCAAATGTGAGAAGTTCAGGATATGGCCACCAGGAGGCCAGCAAGAACCAACCCACCAAGAAGAAATCCTGGACTCCGGCAGAAACAATCAAACAAAAAGTGAAAGGTAAAATCCTATATACTTGACACATGATGCTGTGTGCCTCTTTTGAGAAGCATTATTCCTTTCATTTTGCCCACCTGCTGCTAAACATATTTTGCTTTACAATATGTGTATATAGGCTTGCCCCATTGATAACAATATTCTGAAAGTGCACTGAAAAATTGGAAGTGCACAAAAAAACTTAATTTAATCATATGGGAATTTAATGGGAATTTAAACGTAAAAAAACAAGATCATGGTAACCTGCAATCACCATATTACCATGGTCACTTATTACATTTGCTTCAGGTACAGACATTCCTCACAAAGGGGGCAAGATCAGTGACCCATCAGGAGTAGACAGTCAGCTGATGGCGTCAGTCCAGTCCTTCACCAACTATATCCAGTCACATTTTGCTGAATCTAATGACAAACAGATAGCCCCAGAGGTTAGTATGTACCAAAGCAATATAAAATAGGTATTTTTTTTGGCATTTTTTTCAATAAGCATTTTTTCAATGTGTAATTGATTTGCACACTGATCACTTGGAAAATAACATAATAAATAAAAGAAACTGCTGGATGATATGATTCAGTTAAAATGTGGTACTAGATACGTAGATAAATAGAGAGTTTAATAAAGCAGTTGAGTGCAGTGTTTGATGGAGCTGTGTGTATTGTGGCAGGTTCAGTGGTCGCAGGATGGTCCTGTATTATCATCTAGTCAACGCATCCCCATCCTGGAGCGGGAACGAGCCCTGATAGAGGAGGTGAAGGAGTGGCAGGAACAGTGGCGCGAGGAGAAACGCAGGCACGCCAAAGTCAAAGGTAGGCTGCTCCCTGTCTGCTATAACAGTATCTGAGCCAACAAGATATCCCTCGTCGTGAGATAGAGAGAATTTTAAAGAAATATGTATTAAGATTCATACTGTGAGTATCTTTTTGAGTCGGTGTTTAACGTAAATTTTGATATTTCATTGCTATGGTCATAATGGATGTTTAATATTGCAGCTGATCTGGAGTCAATTGAACGAGATCACCAAAGAAATTTAGAAAAACAACGGGTCAAATATGAGGGAGATATCTTCAAACTGAAACAGGAAAATTTTGTGCTGTCATCAAAAGTAAGTGTTCATTCAGACATTGCTGTGGTATAACCAAAGTTTTTATTGTGTAACTAAAGATTTGGGATTCTAATTTTTGGTTTTCTAAAGATTTTAGGAATCATTACTGTCATATTATTATCAGCTATAATGTATGGAACATGATATCAGTTGATATCAGTATGGAATCTATTAAAAAATTAAAACATAGAGAAGAACAAGTGATGTGATTTTAATGCGTTACAAATAAAAATGGATGTGGTTCAGACTTAAATGTTTTTGCTTTTTAAACTTCAGATTACAGAAGATGATACCTCCGACATGCGCAAGAAGTTAGCCGAAATGACAGCAGAGGGCGGCATGAGTCAGGAGCAGCTGGGTCGGCTGGAACATGAGATCCAGGAGCAGGAGAAACTACTGGCAGGATACCAGCAGGAGAATGAGAGGCTATACCAAGACATGAAGAAACTACAGCAGGTCAGCAAGACCACAGAGGAAAACATGTACCGCGAGAACGAAAAACTCAGCACTGACCTCCGCAATCTCAAGTGAGAGGATTTTCTCTCTCTCTCTCAAAATTTATATGAAAAAGCTGGGGTTTTATTTTTGTTCCTTTTCATTTTATTTCTGCCATGATACTAGAAAGTGAAGAGAATCTTGATACCAATTCTTAGGATTTGTGAAGGTTCATTGTGGAGATAGAATTGCCATTTTTTCAGAATTTTAATAAACAAAATCTTAAATAGGTTTGATATTACTCATTGGTGCTCGATGAATCTGCCTAATATTTCAATAAACATTTAAATGTTGTTTTGATATTGAATACTTCATATTTTATTTAAGAAGTTTAGTGGCATATCTGAACACATTTAAAGTGTTGGTGAAAGATATTTCCTAAAGCAGTGAACTATTTTTGCAAACATCTCAAACAGACAGACAAGTGAGAGTTGTGGATAGATGTGACATGTTGGTTGATGATATTACAGAGAGCAGTTGGATCGCAAGGATATAGAGCTGAGGACGAAGGGAGTGATTACCAGTGCTGCCACCCAGCAGCAGATAGCAGCCGGCGGGTCGGCAGTACTCGGGGCGGGCCGCATCGCACAGCTGGAACACCAACTCAAACAGGCCAAGGTCAGTAAACACGCAGTGTGTGGGTGTGTACCTGTATCTGTGTGTGTGGGTTTGGGTGAGTGGGTGTGGGTGAATGGGTGTGGGTGAGTGGGTGTGGGTTTGGGTGAGTGGGTGTGCAATTAGTCTTGAGGAATTAATCCATAAAAAATTTCACATTATTTTTGTGCAAGACACTGTCAGTTGTTCAAATGTTTCTGACACACAAAAAAGTATTATTTTGACTTGCAAATACTTGCCATGTATAGTAATTGCTGAGAGTGAATGTTTCTGTAATTATTTTTCATATTACTCATGGCACAACAACAGAAACCGATTTCTTTCAGTTGGAGACAGATATCGTTTTTGTCATGCATAAACTTGACCAAATGAGGTCACATATGACATTATTTCGTCATGCACAGATGCTATGCAGCGTTATTTGATCAAACTGACCTTGTGCATGGCACAATATGTTCATGCAATTGCCCAAAATGACCTTAGTTGGTTAACAGTGATAGAAAAAGATTTTCAGCAGTACTGGCCAACTGGTGATTTTTGGCGAGTGAATGATAAAATTTAACAAGAAAAATGCTAATTTAGTACTAGCCAAATGGATTTAGTACTAGCCATGGCTAGTTGGCATTTGCTTGTTTCTATCACTGATTAAGGTCATTTTCATGTGTGACCACTAGATGTTTGGCTCCTACTGTTTATGTTTGCGTGACCCTATGTTCCACGTTTCTGGTCCTGATATTTTTCCACGTTTCTGGTCCTGATATATGCCATTTGTTGGTTGGGCAGAGTGAGGAGAGCCAGCTGAAGCAGGAAGTGGAGATGCTATCCCAGACCAAGAGAGAGCTGGAAAAACACATAGATCAGCTGATGAACAAAGTGTATGAGTTTGAGATGAAGATCAGAGAGGCCACCACATCGCAGTCTCAAGAGGCCAAGGTGGGTGTAGCATGCTTATATCAGAAAAAGTGATGACAGCTTAGATACCTTATTATGGTTTTACCATAACTTAAGACACTTTATGAACACAATTTCAAAATTAGTTGTCCAGTTTAAAAGCGTAATATAAAAGGTGAACATAATAAGGTCATATACATGATAAGGTCATACATGATAAGGTCATATACATAAATATAGTTGAATATTGTATGAAAAAGGGACACATATTTCACTTCAACATTACAGTCCATTCATTTTTCCCTTCACATAAGCCTAGTGGTTTCATGGGAGGAGCAAAAGGTGCATCTATCTAATCTGGTCATAGATATGAGATAAGGTTAAAATGCATAATGGCAGCTCTTTTACAGATACATGATCTGCCATCATATTACTGGTATATATCAAGACATTGAAACACTGAAACATTGCATTGGCAGATAGCCAGCTTACCTGTAAGCACAAGGTCAAAGGTCATGCCAGGATCACTCACCTGGAATTTGTTGGCTTACAATTAAAGATTATCTAGTGGAATTAGTATAGTTCAGAATTTATCTTTTGAACATTCATTTTTTATTTTTCTTTAGATACAGTAACTGTAAATCTTTTGGTTTCTTTCCAAATTAAATCATACCTGTCATACATCTAAGATCTTTATTATTTCTTTGTATGTGTAGATCTTATAATTATATGAAAATGCATATTTATATACAAGATTCATTGCTCTCTTGGAATTGTGTGTTATCAGGTTAATCTGGATTATCAGAGCACTCTATGGTCATGAGGCAGGTATCTTAGATCTTAGAAAGACAGGAAAAAGAGTGTATAGTACCTGCCAAAATCATATTACAATGTTATGTTCACTAAATCTGATCTTGCAGTCTGAAACAATATAAACAAAAACTATCTGATAAACTTGTCCTCAAAAAACCTATTTGACATATTTAATTAAGAGAAAGGAAGATATTAGAACGCATAGCTTCAAACAATAATAAGACAGACATTTTGGAATGGACTGTGGGTGAGATTTGGCAGTGTATGTATGTTGGGTATGGTGTAGCCAGGCCAGCCATCAGGCAGTAGTCCTGATGATCACATCAGCAGCGTTTATATCTGTGTGATGATGAGACGTGACACAGACAAGGCATGTGGTGGTATAAAGCAGGGATCATATGGTTAGTATGAAGCAAACCATGGATTTTATGGACACGGCTACCTGGCTGGATATCAGGGTGCAGGTCTGAAGAT
This sequence comes from Amphiduros pacificus, assembly GCA_949316495.1. NCBI lineage: Eukaryota > Metazoa > Annelida > Polychaeta > Phyllodocida > Hesionidae > Amphiduros > Amphiduros pacificus. Next base: position 42,939,104 of record OX439007.1, read on the forward strand.
TTTAAAAGTTTCAGTGTTAGAAATATGGCTCATAGTGTTAAGAGTGTTGCATATCCAATATGTATGAACACAAATCCCCACAAAAGTTCATTGTCTTTTGTTTTTTTTTCTTTGCTTTATATTTTTGGCAGGCTGGTTATCTAGAATCTAAATCTAGAAAAGCAAAATTGAGTGTAGTCTATTTTTTCAACTCTTCACATTCAGAGAAATCATTATATTTCAAAGGTTCACAATAACTCAATTTTAGAAGTTCTCATGACAATGATATAGAAAAAGAGATATTGGGCAAGGTGAGTATAATAGGCTGAATTATCAGGTTTGACTCTAACCTTAAGAATGGATGGTTCAAAGTGATGAGACATGATGACTAAGACTCTTTGATAATTACTGAGTGTGATCATTAATGATGTAATTGTGAATTGATTGCAGGAGATACAAGGCAGATACGAGCAGGACATTGAACGCTTAAACCGGAAGCTGAAATGGTATGCACAAAATCAGGAGCTCCTCGACAAAGACGCAGAAACCATAAAACAGAAAGATTCACACATCAAAGAACTCAGTGAAAAGATCAGTCAGCTTCAGTCAGAGGTAAGAATTGTGCTTTGAACTATTTTTATATTTGTGAAATGAAATGTATTTCATTTACCACGTTTGAAGTAGATACTTGATCTCCCCCCTGGACCATGAAACTTTCGGAATAAAATAATGGTTCATAAGGGATGGTAAAAATCAAGTAGACACAGTCATTTATGCAAAACAGAATATTGTTAAAAATACTCTGTTCATCATTTGGACATTCATAATTATGTCACTGTGTGGTGGTCATATGTGTCAATAAGAGGTCACGTTAACTGTGTCAATAAGAGGTCATGTTAACTGTGTCAATAAGAGGTCATGTTAACTGTGTCAATAAGAGGTCATGCTCTAATTCTATAATTGCATGTTTTGCATTGCAGAGTGGGGCAAAGCAGACAGACTTGAAGCAGAGAGTGAAAGAAAGGGCAGCTGATGCCAGAAAAATACAAGATCTGGAAAGACAGGTAAGTTATATTAGTAAACTAGATCTAAAGAGACATGCTGGTAAACTAAATAAATGGTGGTGACTTAATAAATTGTGTATGGTATATGGTGATAATATTTTTAACTGATTTGGAGAGAAGTGCATGTAGTTTGAAAAACAAGGTTTAAAGAAACAGATAGATTACAAAGATATGGAAACCCAAAATTAAAGTTGAGTTGTATAAAAAATACTGAGGAAAGATTTGCTATCTAGAAGAGGAATCATATTGAAATCAAGAAAATCTCTTGACAAGAATGTGTTGCCATTGGTGTAGGTTAAGGAGATGGAGAATATTATCCGGAAGAGACATCCCAACTCTCTTCCGGTCCTGATGTGGGCCGCTTCCACCGCACCAGATGCTCCACACCATAAGTCGCCCTCTGTTGACTTCCTGGAGAAACGCATCGCCAAGCTGGAGCGTGAGGTGGAGGAGAAGGATGAGGAGGCCAAACTCAGCCTCCGGGCCATGGAGCAGAAGTCCAACTCCATCAAGGTCAGTCTCTGTGTGTGTGTGTGTGTGTGTGTGTGTGTGTGTGTGTGTGTGTGTGTGTGTGTGTGTGTGTGTGTGTGTGTGTGTGTGTGTGTGTGTGTGTGCATCCGCTAGCCGATATTTGATATATTCTATCCACTATTTTAATTTTGGGCCAATCCTTGTAGTTTTAATCATACATGTACAAGATAAAGACTTGCATTTGATATTGACGATGAGGACCTTGACTTAAGTTTAAGGTCCTCATGGTACCAAAACTTCAATATTTTTTTAGATCTAATCACCAATTTTTTCCTACATGTTCATGCATGGAAATTCAATATCTTTGACACTGTCAATCACACAAGATCTATATGAATAAATAACCCCCCAAGATTGAAACATTCAAATATATCTCCTAGGAAAGCAGTCCTATATAAGCAGATCCTTGATGTACTACTTAGAAGTATATTTGCTTTGAGGCTTTCACACAGATTGACCTTGAAATGAGTCCTTTTGTTTGTGTAGTTTCAGTATGAGGAGAGGATAGAAGATTTAGAGTTGCAGTTGTCAAGATATCAACGTCCTGACGACCGCAATATGAAGGAAGGTGATCATCCTCATTCCCACCAGGTGGCACTGCAGAAGGAGCTGGACAGTGTGAGAGACAGAAGCAAACGCAAGGTGACCTATCCATTTGAAACATCTTAATAATAATGTATATATTCACATATTTCAATCAGTCAATTTTTTTTCAAGGAAAAAGTGATTTTGAAAAAGGTGTAAAGATGAATCAAATGAATCAGGGTTTGAACAATTTCAGTGTATTACATTGTAGGTTGCAGAGTTGGAAGGTGAAATCGAAAGATTAAGAAAGGAAATTATACAGATTAAATCCAAGGAAAATGGTAAGCAATGATTAAATGTGAAAAAGATATCCTTGTTGACACCATGAGCAATTTTATTATAGAAAAACATGTATTTTACCTGCACTCAATTTTTCATTATATTGAATTTTTTTATTTTGAATTTTGACATTGAACATTTAGATTCCTATTTTACAAAATGGTTATTCAGTTGTAGAGAGATTGAGTATTTTGTTATATTACAGCCAGTGTGAAAACTGAACTTAAAGCTGTGAAGGATTCTGAGAGTGAGCTGAAACTCAAGGTCAGGTCACTCCAGGATGACCTCACAAAGCAGGAACAAGAGCGCCACCTAATGCAGAAAACTGTCGACAGATTGACGAAAGAAAAGCAACAGCTTATCACAGATGCAACTCGCAGAGGAATCAACATTGGAAAAGGGAGTAAAGGTGAGGAAAAAACGGATCACCACTGGGAAAGGGAGTAAATTTAAGGATCAAAGGGATCTCCATCAGGAAAGGGAAAAAAGGTGAGGATTGGAGGGGTCACCACTGGGAAAGGGAGTAAACGTGAGGATTGGAGAGTTCACCACTGGGAAAGGGGGTAAATGTGATAATCAAAGGGATCACCACTGGGAAAGGGGGTAAATGTGATAATCAAAGGGATCACCACTGGTAAAGGGAGTAAAGGTGAGGATCAAAGGGATCACCACTGGGAAAGGGAGTTAAGGTGAGGATCAAAGGGATCACCACCGGGAAAGGGAGTAAAGGTGACGATCAAAGGGATCATAACTGGGAAAGGGAGTAAAGGTGATAATCAAAGGGATCACCACTGGGAAAGGGAGTAAAGGTGATAATCAAAGGGATCACCACTGGGAAAGGGGGTAAATGTGATAATCAAAGGGATCACCACTGGTAAAGGGAGTAAAGGTGAGGATCAAAGGGATCACCACTGGGAAAGGGAGTTAAGGTGAGGATCAAAGGGATCACCACCGGGAAAGGAAGTAAAGGTGGGGATCAAAGGGATCATAACTGGGAAAGGGAGTAAAGGTGATAATCAAAGGGATCACCACTGGGAAAGGGAGTAAAGGTGAGGATCAAAGGGATCACCACTGGGAAAGGAAGTAAAGGTGGGGATCAAAGGGATCATAACTGGGAAAGGGAGTAAAGGTGACTATCAAAGGGATCACCACTGGGAAAGGGAGTAAAGGTGGGGATCAAAGGGATCACCACTGGGAAAGGGAGTGAAGGTGAGGATCAAAGGGATCACCACTGGTAAAGGTGAGGATCAAAGGGATCACCACTGGGAAAGGGAGTTAAGGTGAAGATCGGAGGGATCACCACTGGGAAAGGGAGTTAAGGTGAAGATTGGAGGGGTCACCACCGGGAAAGGGAGTTAAGGTGAAGATTGGAGGGATCACCACCGGGAAAGGGAGTTAAGGTGAAGATCAGAGGGATCACCACCGGGAAAAGGGGTAAGGCTGGGGAATCTTTGTAAAGGTCAGCTGTATGTTATAAACCTAGATAAATATATAAATGCTATAACATGGCTGTTTTCATCCAGGTCCCGGTAGAGGAGAGTCAGCCTCTAAACGTGGTCGCAGTACGAGTCGCAGCAGAAGTCGTCCAGGATCAGCCAAGTCACAGAAGTCCTCCACCACTCAGGAGGATGAGTCTGACCTCGACGCCCGCTCTCTGCCTCCGTACCCAGACACTGCAGCCAAATCTGGCAGTGACCGCACCTACCAACCCCAGGCCTTCACCGGCACTCACATAGAAGACCTCATCCGGGAAAATGAACAGTTTAAGGTCAAGGTGCGTAAGGGCAGTAAAGGGCAATCATAAATGTATATTTAACATGGTGATTTACCACGTAATCTGGCCTCTGGTGTGTAACTAGTCTTACATGTTGTTTTGTGGGGTTTTAGGTTGACAGGATGGAGTTGGCCCAGGATCAGCAGAGGGTGGATCTTCACAAGATGCTGGCGGAGGCTGAGGCGAGGGAACGCAAGACCAGAGAGGAGGCTGAAGAAAGGGTAAGGCTCGAGATTAATATCAGCACAAGATCATTTATGGTTTGCCTTATCTTGACAATTTCAAAAATAAAAATAAAAAATAATTTTTATACACTTAAGCTTAACTCCGAACAAAGAATGTGCTAGTTAATAAAACACATATATTTATGTGCCACAACTTGTCCTGTTTCTTTTAGATCGCAGCACTGCGATCAGCTCACCAGGGGGAGCTGCAGCAGGTATTAGCGGACCATGCAATTCATCACTCAACATCCAGGTTGGCTCAAATCCAGAGCAAATGTGATACTCAGGAGGTAAATATATACTGGCATATCACAAAGGTCACAGATGATGAAATATCAACCGGTGAGATTTCTTGCTTTGAGAATGATTGTTTCATGTATTGATGCGCCACCTTGTGAGAGTATGATTGTTTCATGTATTGATGCGCCACCTTGTGAGAGAGTATGATTGTTTCATGTTTTGATGCGCCACCTTGTGAGAGTGTATGATTGTTTCATGTTTTGATGCGCCACCTTGTGAGAGTGTATGATTGTTTCATGTATTGATGCGCCACCTTGTGAGAGTGTATGATTGTTTCATGTATTGATGCGCCACCTTGTGAGAGTGTATGATTGTTTCATGTATTGATGCGCCACCTTGTGAGAGTGTATGAAGGTTTCATGTATTGATGCGCCACCTTGTGAGAGAGTAAGATTGTTTCATGTATTGATGCGCCACCTTGTGAGAGTGTATGATTGTTTCATGTATTGATGCGCCACCTTGTGAGAGTGTATGATTGTTTCAGGTGATGATGCGTCACCTCAAGCAGCAGTTAAATGAGAGTGCAGTGGATTCCGAGCAGATGTCAGCATTGAGGGTTCGGGAGGTTGCTCTTGAGAACCAGGTTCAACAGCTACTAGAAAACCTCAAAGATGCCCGCAAAAATCACAGCCCCGTATGTAAAACTTGAAAAAATTTAACTTAATTTATAATTCATACTAGATCGATTTCAATGGTTTTATAATGAGCTGATATTCATATTGGAAAAGATATACAGCAAATCATACTGTTTTTTTTTATATTTTAGGAAATGAGACACTTTGAAGCACTTCAGGACAAAATTGCAAATCTGGAGTCCAAACACAGGGAACGAGAGAGAGAACTAAAGCAGATCATAGAGCAAAGTCAAGCCATAGCCACCATGGAACTCAACCAGGAGATAGCCAAATGGAAGAAAATTGTTGAAGTGAAAAACAGAGAAACAGAAAAATTCCGTTCAGAACTGGACTCCATTTTAGAAGTGTTAAGGGAATTAAGGAGACAGGGAGTGGTGCTCCCCATTGGCAAGAGTGGCTCCCTCAGTAGTCATAGATAGCCTCGCATATACAACGTGCCTCGTGATCACATGATGTGCACCACCATAGTGGCTCCCTCTGCATTCATAGATAGCATCATATTTATGACATGCACCACCATAGTGGCTCCCTCTGCAGTCAGTCGTGGTCAGTCATGATCACATGACCAGTGGGGTACTCTAGCACTAATCATCTTATAAAGACAGCGCATTGGGTTGATAACTGATTTATAAAATATAGCATTGGATTATTTATATTTGTGCAGTTTGTCAAGGAAATGCAGTCAATGGAGTAAACCATTAATGTTGAAGAGACAGCCATGCACCCATTCTTATGAAAGTGATATTAAGTGTCTCATGGGGCATCTCAGGAATTTGCCATATATAATAGGAGATGTCTAGCATTTGTTGAGCATCCCCAGGTTATAAAAATGAAAACATAGAATGCTACTTTACTTCCCACCTTATAAAAGATGACCAGCAACTTCATGTAGGCTTTATATTAACTTTGGTGATGTGGTGACATGGGGTTAAAGTTTACTGACTCAAATCACATAATAGAATTTTATATATTTCAGGTAGATTTTTTTATAAATTAGATGTGATTATAAAAAGAGTGAAATTCATCGTCATTTAGCAAAAGTTGGAAGGTGCTAATTTATAGTTCTTGAAACTATATGTCGGTCTCCGATTTCTTTCTCAGGGTTATGTAAATATTTTATATCTATTTGATATGTAGCCTGGTTGTCCCAAAGAAAGCTACTGTAAATATGTCACCAAAGGTAAAGTGAGAACAATTACTGGACGATGTGAAGATGGCCTTATGAACCTAATGACTGACTAAAGAAGCGTTCATTGTTTGCATCTCTACTTACCAAAACAAACAGTTGCTCTTGTGCAAGGATAGTCTTTGAGATGTCGACTAGTCTTTGTGGGATATATGTTTTAAGATTTAATAATACTCATCCACTTTATTTAACTCTGGTATTCCTGTGTATTACATAATAATGCTCAAAACAGCAGTTACAACTTTGATATCTGCAAACAAATGCCCACACGATTTCGCACAATTGATGAAATGCAAATGATGGCCATGTTTGAGTAGAAATATTGAGAATAAGAATATTATAAGAGCATCTATTGTCATATTATTCCACACAAAACCAGGTCTGTGTATTTCTGTGTAAAAAATGGGGCAAAAGACACAGAAGTAAATACTGGCAACTTGAGAGGTGGCACCAGAAATAAATCCAGGAGAAATTTTTATGAAAAAAGAAATTCATTGAAAGTGGTTCAGTATTTTTGGGTTTACTGATATTTGAACCAGTGTCAACCATTTCTGAAAACCTTCTTTGAGATAAAGATTTTGCCTGATTTTAGACTTGTACCCATAGAGATATTATTGGGTGATGAACATGAGCAAAAGGTTTTTGGCTATATTTTACACGTGGTTGCAACATTTAGTTAACGTTGACCAGACTACTAGTGACTTGTGTATATAATTTGAGATCGGGAGGGAAATGCTCAGACATTGTGAATGTCTCCCCATGGTGCTATATCTGTCTCTACAAGCATTGGATCCCTCTGTATATATCATCACATATACACGCACATCATAGTGTAAATACTCAAGCCATACAACTCATTTGAAAGTCTGCGTCACAACAGAAAATGCACCAAATTGTCTCAAATGAGGGTAATAAACAGACATTTTATGTTGGGGATGAACCCCCCTTTGTAATAGATAGCTTGATATATGTAAGACTTTTTTGTAATTAACCTTCATAAATGTTTTCTAAATGCCAGTAAAGAATGGACATTGTTGGCTAGAATAGAAGACATTATGTTATAAAGACTAACACAGGTGACACTGCCTTGTCAAACTTTCTTTATAAACTGTGCTGCGTGTTTTTGAAGTCTTTGAGACTACAAAGCTAATTGTTTCAGCCAGTTTCATTTGCACTTCAGTGTATGTACCCAGTACTACCCACAATAGGCATATGACAAAATGTATAAATGTGCAAGAAAATGTCTTTAAAAACAGTAAATGTGTGTCTATAAATATATTATTAGTTTCAGTTAGTTTCGTTCAGTTCAAATTGAGGCAGTGCCACCTAGTGGAATTGTAATGAAATAAGACTTGCAAAATTGATTTTAGATGGTGCTTCAACATTCTCATCCAAAGATGTACAATTGTTTGTCACTTGATATTTGGTAACTAACAAGGCAGCAGTAGTTATGTAGCAGAGATCTGTGCCAAATTCACTAACAAAACCTCTGTATATAAATGTACATAAAACAAGTATTTAATAATTCAAAGCTTGGTTTGAAGGTCTGCATCCAGGGCTCAACAGAGTATTTCATATATTTAAAATGAAAACAGAATAACAACATTTGAAAATTTCTTTTTTGTACTAGAGTATGCATCCAATAATAAGTACTCTTCATATGTATTTCTTTGAACATGAGTTGTCTGTGAATAATGCAGATTATACAGCAAGCCAAATCCTATCACATGGTTACATGTTATAGCCTCCAGGCCATGGTTACATGTTATAGCCTCCAGGCCATGGTTACATGTTATAGCCTCCAGGCCATGGTTACATGTTATAGCCTCCAGGCCACGGTTACATGTTATAGCCTCCAGGCCATGGTTACATGTTATAGCCTCCAGGCCTTCTGCTCCACATTTATATAAAAAAAACATTCAATTTATCTCATGTTGAAGTCAATTATGGGGACATTTATTTACTTGTAGAATCCCGGAGAGAAACTACTTGCATTGTGGGCCCAGGATGCAAGTCATACTGTAAATAGTCTTGAGGACATTCTGTGATAATTTGTATGAGTGTAGATATATTGTCAGATAGGACAGCAAGTATTACTGCTATATAAACGTACAAAATTGCATTCCTTTGTTGGAATATGGAAACCACCTTCAAGTGGCAGCCTCCTATCATAGATTTTTATTTATTTATTAATCCATAACTTACTTTGATGTTATTTGATGGAAGAATGTTATAAATTTTATTGGATATAATATATTTTCATTTGTCTTTATGTCAGTGTACTGCTGTATGACTGGAAAGGTTCCAAAATATTTAAAAAGGAAAACTTAAGCAGAAGATGTAAAGTTTCGAAGCATATTTAATTTAAGTATCCAATGGAGTTAAATTCATTGAATATTTCATTCTGACAGTCACCCATGAACAAATCCAGATCTAGGCTCAATGATTGAGGCCAAGAAATATGGCAGTGTCTGGATTTGATTTAGGTATTCTTTCAGATTCAATTTGTTTTCTCCACATTTAAATTTTTAAAAAAATGAACAACTCCCAAGAAATATTTACATTTCATATCATTCTGTTCCGGAAATGTTATTCTTTGTCAAGAGTAATTTGTTGTCCTTATACATTTTGTATGTAGAATGTTTAAAGATGATCTTATTGATGAGTGACAATCATTCCTATCTCTTCCACCTATCCACCTACATCAATCAGGAAATGATCTATGCAAAGCTTTGTATATAATATATATTTATATCAATTTGTAATATATTTTGTAGAAAATATTAAATAAAATGAATAAAATGACTATATATTCCTTGTGAGTTTTAATGCTTTGATGTACACAAATCTACATCTTTTAAATTAATTCTACATCATTAACAGGCATTACAGTGAAATATTACCCAGATATGCCTGCTTTTGATTAAGATTGGAGAAAAAACAGAAATTGTCATTTTCTAAACAAAAAAATTATTAGTTCATGTCCATGTGTTACATTGAGAAATGAACCTCAAAAATGTCTTAATGGATGACCTCACCAACATTAAATACCAGCTTACAGCCTGATAACATCAATATTTTGGCAAAAAATAATATCTTGAACCTGAATTTCACACTGGTCCTTTTCATCCTTGGTTCTGTTTGCACAGTTTACAATCATAATTTAGAAAATTGTTGAGAAAGTTTTTTTGTCAAAGAAGTATTTCACAAAAGATGTTCCTGGTTTCAAATTTGGATACAGGACTAATAACTTATATTATGTCCAATACAAAAATACTCAATATCTGAGGGGAATTTGAATAACTGATTTGATTGACTAAATCTTAAGTTTGGACTAAATCTCTACTTACCGTAATTTTTCAGGATTTTTTATGGCATTCAAAAGAAAAACTGTTTTCAATTATGAAAATTTATTTATCTAGTAGTACTTTTTATAATTAGGCCTTCAATAAAATGTGTACAAATATATACAACTACAAAAGGCAAATTCTACAATGTACATTTGATTTACAATAATTTATCTGATACTTGGACGTTAATTATTCAACAAATTTACATTGGAGGGAATGATCTTATGTATTATGTATGTAATGAAGTTTTATTTTTATTATGGAAACCTTTGAAAAAATTTGCTTCTCCCACCACTTGCATTTGTATGCAATATTTACTACTGTTACTACTTCTACATGGAAATTGCCATGTTTGTCATTTGTCACAGGCACTCGCTATTCTCCACACAGATCAGTCTGACCTTTTATAATGAGAATTAAGCATGCCATCTTTTTTCTTGACCTATTAATAATAGCAGAATAGTAAAAAAATCAATCACAGTTCAATATTTAAAATCTTTCACAAATCATTAAACTTGCACTCAATAGTAAATACCGGGCAGGCTTCATAAAATGTATTACTGAAAAATTTTACATCAAGAAACTAGTCACTTTGGACTAAAAAAAAATGTTCAAATCAATTGAACACATTTGAGTAAAAAAGTAACATCTTGCTGTAATTCTATAACATAGGCATCAGAGATGCATCAACCCTCAGCCCTAGTAACTTACTGCACAACATTCGCTCCACACAATATTTGTGAACAAAACGTCACTGCACCAAGGCAAATTGATGCAGGGGTAAAAAAAACATAATAGTGCACATCTACTTCCTTTGATAGCTTATGAATGTCGAGTATCATGAAAATTTCATCATTTACTCTAAAATTATAGAGATGATGGGCCTGTGACCTTGAAAAGCAGGAGAAGGTCACCGTCCATCAAACTCATCTTGGGGTCTGGGGTCAAATGCTTATGTGTGTCAACTCTCATGAAGCTGCCATCATTTGTTCTCGAGTTATCACAATGATCGGGATTTCACATAATTGTCCCTGTGACCTTGAAAAGTAGGTGAAGGTCATGTTCCATAAAAAAAGTTTGAGGTCTTCACCAGATGCTTATGTGTGTCAAATCTCATAAAGCTGCCATAATTTGTTATCGTGATGCTTGGGATTTCATATAATTGTCCCTGTGACCTTGAAAAGAAGGTGAAGGTCACCGTCCATCATACTCGTCTGGGGTTTTACCAGTTGCTTCTATGTGTGAAGTCTCAAAAAGCTGCCATCATTTGTTCTTGAGTTATTGCAATTCTTGGGATTTCACATAATTGTCCCCGTGACCTTGAAAAGTAGGTGAAGGTCATGTTTCATAGAGAAAATACTGAGGTCTTCACCAGATGCTTATGTGTGTCAATTATCATAAAACTGCCATCATTTGTTCTAGAGTTATTGCGATACTTGGGATTTCGCATAATTGTCCCTGTGACCTTGAAAAATAGGCCAAGGTCGCCGTCCATCGAACTCGTCCGAGGTTTTCACCAGATGCTTATGTGTGTCAAGTTTCACAAAGCTGCCATTATTTGTTCTTGAGTTATCGCGATGACAAGGATGTTCGCTACAGACATACATACATACATACATACATACAGACATACATACATACATACCCACGCCAGGAGTACTGCAATACCCTCAGCCTGATTACATCAGGGGCTGAGGGTAATAATATCTAAAAATATCTACAATTTTATGATACATAAAACAGAGATAATGCAAAATAAAAGCATTTATTAATTTCTACTATACAAAGACTAGCATTTAATTGGCAAAAATCAACCGTAAGCAATTTTTGGTTATATCTCCTAAATTATCATTATAAAATATTTCATATTAAAACAAATTTCAAAGATTTAAATAGTTCTGTTTAGTGACATTTAAAAAATTACTAAAAACAGTATTAAAAAATATAACTAAATGGACGAATATTCCCTACAACTTTGTCATATTACAAAGGGAGGCATCTGTATCACACAGGATTCAAGACCGAGAGATATGAGTAGTTTGGGTGAGTAGCCTGCATAAAATCTTTTTTCAAATACTTCACAAATTTTTGCCATCTTAGAGTTTACATGTCACCATTTTAACTTACAAAACACCTTATACCAGCCGGATCACAGCTCAGTTAAACAGGCTCCTGAATACCTGTAGTGGAGGGCAACTGAGTGAATTATCACTTACACTCATATCAACTATGACTAAAATATTGGACGGAGTTGTTGACAATTTTTTCAAAAATATATATTTAAAGTATATGATTAGACACAGTCAATCCACTATATAAACTTAACTATTTTATTAAAACCTTATAACTGTTATTGTCTAATGTGACCTAGAAGTATTCTGTCTGATAGTAGGGCTAGTGTTATCATCCTCTCACCTATAAACTATATCATCATGCTTTCTTACAGAACTGTTCTTTAGAGAATTTATTAAACAGCTCAGAGAAATATCGGCTTTACTAACAGCTAGAAACCACAGAAAATAACCACACACCCAGCATATTTATCACTGATATGTTTCAAACAAATAATATCAGACTGCAGATTAACATTTCATTTCAACACAGCATATTTGTTGGTTTCGTATCAGAAAAAGTTTGCAATTTCTGTGCTAAATATAACAAAGGACAAATATAAAGTATCTTGCTGTCTCGTACAAAGCATCGAAGCAATTATTTAATTTTTTGTAATATTCATATGAGAATATTAGTTTTGCAACAATCTTGACAAAAGAACAGGAATGTAAAGATTCTTGTACAATCAATTAAAGCTGCAAACTTCTCAAGTGATATACCGGTACCCTTCAGTCAATGTTGCAATATTCAACAGTATTTCTATAAAACATAACAATCAAATAACAGTAAAATAATCAAGCAGAAATAGTGATTGATTCAGTATTCAAATAGAACTGATCATTAACTCTGTGCATGTCAGGAATATAATGATAATTTGAATATACTTTGGAATGCATTTCAGCAGTTGTAAATACCAATATTCAGTATATAATGTGAAAATACATATTAAATATCACTTTTAAAGCAAAACATTCAAGACTGCTTTTATTATTTCGGTTAAGTTTCAAATTCTCAAGGAGTGAAAGCACTACACTTTACTAAACATTGAAAAGCACAGAACTCAACATACTTTTTTATATATATATTAAAGTATACATATTGTAACAACCACAGATTACACACAGATGAGATCTCCCAAGTTATAACAAAACCAATAATATGACTGAGAGGAAGAGATCAAGTGAGACAACAGCCCAATTCTCACTGCTTGAGTTTCAGCATTTGTGATCCACCAGGTGTCTCTTTGTTTCATGTACAATGAATGCTGGGATAGGTTTGTGGACATGACATCGGATATGATGACTACCATTCTGTTTGCTGTGATGGGAATACATTAATATTTTTGCAACAAATGCACATACAAAAATAATCATTTTGAGAATCTTGAAAAGATAGAAAGACTGTTTAGTGTGGATCTAACACTGAGTACTGTCTAAGGACAGAATACTTCCCAAACTGTGAGGTGTGAATGTTGGAGACCTGATTATCACAGTCCTGGTCATGTGACCTGTGCACAGCTAATGTACATACGGGACACCGAGACGGGTTGTAAAAAAGTTGTCCTCATTTCATATTGAAACAAGGCACGTGGTGATTTGGCACAAGGTGTGGTCGTCATGGTGACAATGCACCTTTCATATATCATGATAAGCACTCCTGTTTATTTATGTTTATCACCCTCAGCCAATATCCTATCATGGATGAAGATATTAAAAACTAAAAACATAGGCATCAGAGATGCATCAACCCTCAGCCCTGGTAACTCATTGCACAACATTCGCTCCACACAATATTTGTGAACAAAACGTCACTGCACCAAGGCAAATTGATGCAGGGGTAAAAAACCCATAAAATCTACTTCCTTTGATAGCTTAGGTGTGTCAAGTATCATGAAACTGTCATCATTTACTCTAGAATTATTGATATGGGCCTGTGACCTTGAAAAGCAGGTTAAGGTCACCGTCCATCAAACTCATCTGGAGTCTTCCCAGATTCTTATGTGTGTCAATTTTCATGAAGCTGCCATCATTTGTTCTTAAGTTATCACGATGACAAGGATGATTTCACATAATTGTCCCTGTGACCTTGAAATCAGGTGAAGGTCATGTTCCATCAAGAGAAGTCTGAGGTCTTCACCAGATGCTTGTGTGTGTCAAATCTCATAAAGCTGCCATCATTCGTTCTTGAGTTATTGCGATTCTTGGGATTTCACATAATTGTCCCTGTGACCTTGAAAAATAGGTCAAGGTCGCCGTCCACCGAACTAGTCCGAGGTTTTCACCAGATGCTTATGCGTGTAAAGTTTCATGAAGCTGCCATCATTTGTTCTTGAGTTATCACAATGACAAGGATGATTTCACATAATTATCCCTGTGACCTTGAAAAGTAGGTGAAGGTCATGTTTCATAGAAAAAATTCTGAGGTCTTCACCAGATGCTTGTGTGTGTCAAATCTCATAAAGCTGCCATCATTCGTTCTTGAGTTATTGCGATTCTTGGGATTTCACGTAATTGTCCCTGTGACCTTGAAAAATAGGTCAAGGTCACTGTCCACCGAACTAGTCCGAGGTTTTCACCAGATGCTTATGCGTGTAAAGTTTCATGAAGCTGCCATCATTTGTTCTTAAGTTATCACGATGACAAGGATGATTTCACATAATTGTCCCTGTGACCTTGAAATCAGGTGAAGGTCATGTTCCATCAAGAGAAGTCTGAGGTCTTCACCAGATGCTTGTGTGTGTCAAATCTCATAAAGCTGCCATCATTCGTTCTTGAGTTATTGCGATTCTTGGGATTTCACATAATTGTCCCTGTGACCTTGAAAAATAGGTCAAGGTCGCCGTCCACCGAACTAGTCCGAGGTTTTCACCAGATGCTTATGCGTGTAAAGTTTCATGAAGCTGCCATCATTTGTTCTTGAGTTATCACGATGACAAGGATGATTTCACATAATTATCCCTGTGACCTTGAAAAGTAGGTAAAGGTCATGTTTCAAATAAAAAATTCTGAGGTCTTCACCAGATGCTTGTGTGTGTAAAATCTCATAAAGCTGCCATTATTCGTTCTTGAGTTATTGCGATTCTTGGGATTTCACATAATTGTCCGTGACCTTGAAAAATAGGTCAAGGTCGCCATCCATCAAACTCATTCGAGGTTTTCACCAGAAGCTTTTGTGTGTCAAGTTTCATGAAGCTGCCATCATTTGTTCTCGAGTTATCGCGATGACAAGATGATTTCACATAATTGTCCCCGTGACCTTGAATAGTAGGTGAAGGTCATGTTTCATAGACAAAATTCTGAGGTCTTCACCAGATACTTATGTGTGTCAAATCTAATAAAGCTACCATTATTTGTTCTTGAGTTATTGTGATTCTTGGGATTTCACATAATTGTCCCTGTGACCTTGAAAAATAGGTCAAGGTCGCCGTCCATCGAACTCGTCCGAGGTTTTCACCAGATGCATATGTGTGTCAAGTTTCATGAAGCTGCCATCATTTGTTCTCGAGTTATCGCGATGACAAGATGATTTCACATAATTGTCCCTGTGACCTTCAAAAGTAGGTGAAGGTCATGTTTCATAGAAAAAATTCTGAGGTCTTCACCAGATACTTATGTGTGTCAAATCTCATAAAGCTACCATTATTCGTTCTTGAGTTATTGTGATTCTTGGGATTTCACATAATTGTTCCTGTGACCTTGAAAAATAGGTCAAGGTCGCCGTCCATCGAACTCGTCCGAGGTTTTCACCAGATGCATATGTGTGTCAAGTTTCATGAAGCTGCCATCATTTGTTCTTGAGTTATCGCGATGACAAGGATGTTCGCTACAGACATACATACAGACATACAGACATACAGACATACATACATACATACATACCCACGCCAGGAGTACTGCAATACCCTCAGCCTGATTACATCAGGGGCTGAGGGTAAAAAAGGAATATAATACTATTTTAAAATATCAACCAGCTTATTGTTATGAATTCCTTTCTTTAATAAATACTGGTAAAACAAAAACAGGAGTCTGGATATGTCAAAAGCAAGCAAGTTTTGAAGCTCTCTTTGTCACTCTTATAATGATGCGGCAATTTACCAATGTTTAAATAAGCCAAATCTCACTATTCCAGCATTCTAAACAAAAATAAGTTGGAATAAGGGCTTCACCATCAAGTCCAGCTTTGCATTTGGTGAGGTAAGTGTTCGCAACTCTGGGCAATTGATTTATAGGAATGCAACAACCCTACCCAATTTAAAACATAAACTCAATTTCGATCACAACAGTTTACAATCCACCAAACACTGTGACTGAGTTAGACACATGAGCAAACCCCATCAAATAAACCCTTCTCAGAAATCTAAAAATCATTTGTTCCCAGTTCTGCCATTCATGATCCAGCTTTTGTTGTGAATCTCGTGATAGAGTCACAGAGCTAAAAAAGATTTTCTAAAATAAGTAGACATAAGCTGAGGTAACTGATCTCATTTGTCAGCTGAGGTAACTGATCTCATTTGTCAGCTGAGGTAACTGATCTCATTTGTCAGCTGAGGTAACTGATCTCATTTGTCAGCTGAGGCAACTGATCTCATTTGTCAGCTGAGGCAACTTATCTCATGTGTCTTCAAAAAGAACTGGAAACAATAGATTTATCATATTCCACACAGGCTTGAGTCCAAGTGTATCGAAAAATGGAAGGGTTCATTGTTTAAGGGACGTGTTTATGATATTTCCCATCTGATTTACGCAAACTTTGATGGTTAGTATCTGCCCGTCACGGTGCAGTTGGAGTGGGTGGAGCCTGCTGATGCAGCGTTATAGTGATGATGATTGACGTTTCCTGTCTGATTTACGCAGACTTTGGCGGCTAGTATCTGCCCGTCACGGTGTAGTTGGAGTGGGCGGAGCCTGCTGATCCGGTGCGATAGTGATGACGATTGACAGTTCCTGTCGTAGCAGAGTTACGACGTTGGTGTGCGATCATTGGTTGATGACCTCGAAAACCTGGACGCTGCAACATTGATCACAATCCATCAGATTCTCAGCCATCAGAAAACAATTATTGATTAATCTATATGGGCTAAAATGATATGTAAATCATGGGGTTCCAATAATAATGAAATAAGTCCAAATCTGGCAATTGGTGCAATATTCAAAGGAATTTATAGGATGGGGTAAAGGTCATGTTATAGTGATTTGAAAAGTTACAATGTGTGGTGAGTACAGTATTTGCTTACATTGGATTCTTTAGCCAAGTGATATCCAGGTGGTGGCCTCGACATAGACATAGAACATACTTACGTGGGGTGGTGGCCTCGACATAGTGATATCTTTAGAATAGGTGGGTTGGAAAATTCACCACAGACATAGAATATACTTACGTGGGGTAGTGGCCTCGAAATAGTGATATCTATAGAATAGGTAGGGTGGTAAATTCACCACAGACATAGTGATATCTATAGAATAGGTGGGGTGGGAAATTCACCACAGACATAGAATATACTTACGTGGGGGGGTGGCCTCGGCTAAGTGATATCTATAGAATATTAGGTGGGTGGTAAACTTGCTATAGACATAGAATATACTTACGTGGGGTGGTGGCCTCGACAGAGTGATATCTATAGAGTAGGTAGGGTGGTAAATTCACCATAGACATAGAATATACTTACGTGGGGTGGTGGCCTCGACATAGTGATATCTATAGAATAGGTGGGGTGGTAAATTCACCACAGACATAGAATATACTTACGTGGGGTGGTGGCCTCGACATAGTGATATCTATAGAATAGGTGGGTTGGTAAATTCACCATAGACATAGAATATACTTACGTGGGGTGGTGGCCTCGACATAGTGATATCTATAGAATAGGTAGGGTGGTAAATTCACCACAGACATAGAACATACTTACGTGGGGTGGTGGCCTCGACATAGTGATATCTATAGAATAGGTGGGTTGGTAAATTCACCATAGACATAGAATATACTTACGTGGGGTGCTGGCTTCGGCAAATTAATATCTATAGAATATTAGGTGGGTGGTAAACTTGCTATAGACACAGAATATACTTACGTGGGGTGGTGGTCTGGGCATGTAGTTACTTGTAGGACTAGGAGTAATAGCATTCTCTGTCACTATAAAACGATAATACATTATAAGTTTACTCTTTATCCACCAATTTAACACTCAGTGATACATTTCTCATATTATATTCTTTTGTTTTATTTTATTTAATCTTATCTCATTTTATGTTACCAGTAAAATTTTAACAAATAGACAAAAAGGCCTGAGAGTTACACTGATCA
This sequence comes from Amphiduros pacificus, assembly GCA_949316495.1. Classification (NCBI taxonomy): domain Eukaryota; kingdom Metazoa; phylum Annelida; class Polychaeta; order Phyllodocida; family Hesionidae; genus Amphiduros; species Amphiduros pacificus. The sequence goes on from OX439007.1 coordinate 42,957,423, forward strand.
CTGCTTTTTTGTAATGTTTATGAACATTTTCTGGAAATGGGTGCAAATTGTTTCACATATGATCATTTAGTATCTATCCAGCTTTGCAGGTCATAAACAGCCAATGTGATAAAAATGATGTACAAAATATAATATATGGTCTCACTCCATCACCCCTACATTGCTTTATTCCAGACATTTTAAAATGAGGCAATATTTAGACGAGCAGAATGAGGCAGTGGATGTGCCAGATGTATAATGCATGTGTAAAACATTTCAGTTCAACAATACCACATCATACCTTTCAATATCTAAGAAATTCACCTAGTAACTTCAGAGGAAAAGATCGATGATAGTATATTTAATTTAGTTAAGCTGATCAGAAAGCTCCTTAAATTCTTGTGAGTTATCATCTTAAATCAGTGTTCTTCCTCGAAGAAAAAATAGGTAGGGGCCATTGGGCCCCAAACTTTTTAGCCGACTATAAAATATTTGATGTTCAATGAAATGTCATAAAAAATGAGGAAAAAGCCTCATAGGATATCATTTGAATTAGTTCACACACCCCCGCCCCATCCCCTGAAGCTAAGGAATTGTTGACAGACGGACAGAATGACAAAAATATAACACCTCCCACCCCAACCCCCACACTGTATACGCTATGATAGCATACAAATGTAGTTGGCATAGCTAAAAGTGAGTTCAGTAATTGGAGTTTTCTTAATAGCCATATTGGATAGATGTGATGTTGATAAGGATTCAGGGAACTTAAAGGCTATGATAGATAATGATGTTGATAAGGATTCAGGGAACTTAAAGGCTATGATAGATAATGATATTGATAAGGATTCAGGGAACTTAAAGGCTATGATAGATAATGATATTGATAAGGATTCAGGGAACTTAAAGGCCATGATAGATAATGATGTTGATAAGGATTCAGGGAACTTAAAGGCTATGATAGATAATGATGTTGATAAGGATTCAGGGAACTTAAAGGCTATGATAGATATTATGTTGATAAGGATTCAGGGAACTTAAAGGCTATGATAGATAATGATATTGATAAGGATTCAGGGAACTTAAAGGCTATGATAGATATGATGTTGATAAGGATTCAGGGAACTTAAAGGCTATGATAGATAATGATGTTGATAAGGATTCAGGGAACTTAAAGGCTATGATAGATATGATGTTGATAAGGATTCAGGGAACTTAAAGGCTATGATAGATAATGATGTTGATAAGGATTCAGGGAACTTAAAGGCTATGATAGATAATGATATTGATAAGGACTTAGAGAACTTAAAGGCTATGATAGATATGATATTGATAAGGATTCAGGGAACTTAAAGGCTATGATAGATAATGATGTTGATAAGGATTTAGGGAACTTAAAGGCTATGATAGATAATGATGTTGATAAGGATTCAGGGAACTTAAAGGCTATGATAGATAATGATATTGATAAGGACTTAGAGAACTTAAAGGCTATGATAGATATGATATTGATAAGGATTCAGGGAACTTAAAGGCTATGATAGATAATGATGTTGATAAGGATTCAGGGAACTTAAAGGCTATGATAGATAATGATGTTGATAAGGATTCAGGGAACTTAAAGGCTATGATAGATAATGATGTTGATAAGGATTCAGGGAACTTTAAGGCTATGATAGATAATGATATTGTTAAGGATTCAGGGAACTTTAAGGCTCACTCTTTAATCTCTCGTTGAGTCGTTCCAGAGATTGCAGCAGACGTTGCTCCTCTATTGATATGGCTGAGGGGACTGAAACGACAAACAATAAAACCAAGGTTCAAAATGTAACAATACAAACAATTAAATATTACCTCAATATAAATCTAAATAACTAACAACCTAAATTACTGCATGTTTTATTAGGTTGAGCATCCTTAACTATCAAATTCTATATTTAGGCTTTTATATTAAAATATATCTACAAATGGGTACTAATGTACACATTGCCAAATGCATATTTAATTGACTTTCTTCATGGATATACATAATTATTGAGTTTATTCAAGCAGGAATTACTGATGTGAATGGGAGGCTGACCTTTATGGGAAGGTCTGGTTGTGTTGTAGGAGTGTTGTCGGTGCTCAGCAGCGGACATGGCTTGTTCTATCTCGCTCTCCGCCATCGACTGCTGAGCCAGAGTCTCTGCCGTCAGGAAACCGGCCATGCTCTCACTCACTGTCACAAGTATCAGAAGCGTTTATTATAAAATCTGTATAACATTATGTGTATGCAACTGAACTGAACAGCTGGGACTAACTTTTAAATGCTTTCACTGGAATAGCCTAATTTGACTCAGATCTAAATATAATCATTACCACTTTGAGAATTTAAGTACATGTTGGTTTGATCCTATTTGATTAGATTTATTCAAATTTCAATTGTGCCATTCATAATTCAGGTACCTTATACTCAATCAAGATATCTAACAGGTAGACAATAAAAATACACTCAATTCTGGAAGAATAAAGATTTTTTATCACATTCACCATTGGCTGTGTTGTTGGTCCATGGTGCATATTGATGAGGCTGACTGGTGGAGCCCCCTGGATTGGACGGGTACCCACTACTGCTGAGAGGTGCCTGGCTGTGTGTCGCGGTGGTGGTGGACTGGTACCCATGCCCTCCTCCATTAGACTGGCTTGCTCGTACAGAAACCTGCTCAGTCTGCTGGTTACTAGTAATACCTGTCCGTTTATTATAACTATTCAAATTATTCATAGAAATTTTCTTCCTATTATTATTCACATAAATATTTGACTGTAGTCTTGTGGCAGTCTGAAATTTAGGTGCCAGTGAATTTCCATCAAATGTTTTTTGTGCCATGGTAAAGCCTTGTCTGGTACCGTTGTTTGACCTTTCACTCCCGTTACTCTGTGTCTCCGTATTAGAATTCACGGAGGACTGACGACTCAAACACGTACGCACATTTTCCCATAAAAAATTAATTTCATCGTCTGTGGGTGTGCGGTCCAGCCGAAGACCATTAGAATCATAAACCGCGTTCTTGTTAGGAGAATTGCCATTCTGATCAGCACCGTTGGCTTGTCCTTTGTTAACTACACGAGACACTGAGGGATTTCCAGATGTTGTTTGGGGTTTGGTTGCATTATTAGTAGATTGCACACTAGAGGGCACTGCATTCTTAGTTGCAGCATTTCTAGCTTTTGGTCTTGGTATTCCTCTGCGTAACGTGCCAGCGCTGGCGACCCTCGAGGCCTTCACTGACGGGTCCACCTTGGGCGTGTTCGTTGACAACTTGGCTGATACTGGTCTTGGAGGCTTCCTAGATAGGGGAACTTCTGAAAACATAAATACATTATTAAAGGTTCTGATTCAACAGTGTTAAAAAGAAACACCTTTTTGATAAGATAGTTCAGTTTTTCTCCTAAAACAATATTTATCTCTTGTAAATTGGATCATTTCTTTTGAAAAAATAAAAAATAAAACTGAAATATAATGGCTTGGCCTGTGTCATTAATTTGTCTTTTTAAAGTTACCTTTTCAAATTAGAACTGTAATGGTGAAAAATAGCATTACTCTTAAAATGATGTACTTGATGGCAATGCTAAGACAACTGCCTACCTTTATTTTGGTTGTTTTGTTGGGTATCAATTCTATGGTAGTTCCTATCATTATTTTGGTTGTTTTGTGGGGTATTCTATGGTAGTTCTTACCTTTACTTTGGTTGTTTTGTGGGATAGTTCCTACCTTTATATTTGTGTTATATTTGGGGTATCAATTCTATAGTAGTTCCTACCTTTATATTTGTGTTATATTTGGGGTATCAATTCTATAGCAGTTCCTACCTTTATTTTGGTTGTTTTGTTTGTTGTCAGGTGAGTGTTGGTTGCTGCTGTCCTGGTCGTCCATGTCCTCCTCTCCCTCCTCATCACTATATGTCAGGTCTGCAAACCTCACACCTCTCTTCTTCTGCCATTAAAACAAGCATAGCAATCATAAATAATGCAAAAACTGCCCAGTGCCCAGTGCCCATTCCATAATGGTAAAGACCTTTTTTTAGGATTGAGTGGAAAGATAACATTTTTTTCCATTTGACCAACATAGATATTGCAGAAGGTGAACAAAGAAAATCTATTTTGTTAATTCAAAAAAGGTTGCCATTTCAAATCTAATTTCAAATTATTTTATGTATAGCCATATCATTAAGGATATCATACACATGAAAGAAGGCTACACAAACCAAATATTAAATGTCGAAGAATGTAATGATGCCATTTTATTTTTAAGTACTATTTAATTTGTTGTTATTATACTGTATGATTTTTTAACATTGTATTCATAGATATAAGTGTGGACCAAGAGTCTGAATAAAGATGATAATAATAAGAATACAAATAATTCTGAGATTGTAAGAAACTAATGTTAGGTCATTATATGCGTGTATAAGTGCATGATCATTATCTAGGTGTGATCTGTACTTGTGGTCCATACCTGCTTGTATTGTTCCTGTACGCTGCCCATCTGTCTCCTAGCAACCTCCAGACTGTCTCTCACACCTCCAGCACTCGAGCTCCTCACTCTGCCACCCCGCCCCACTGACTTTCGTTCTGGTGATTTCTTGAGTATCCCTTTCACCACCTTCACCACTGGTTCCTCTTCCTTGTCCTCCTCTGCCTCCTGCTCCTCCTCGCTCTGTTCAGCCACCCTTCCATAATCGTTGAGTATCGCTGGCTGGAAGGAAGGCATGTTAGTGACGGCTTTCGCCTGTTCATTGCTCGCCGGGTGGTTCGAGTTCGAGCTGGTGGTATAAGTGTGTGCTACTTGCTGAAACGACGAAGGCACCGTGCTCCCAGTCACAGCGGCGTAGTTTGTTAAAGTATCACCAGAGGGCACTGCGGTGTTAGCATAATCGGTCGTCGTGGTCATGTTGGTGGCAGTGGGCCGGGAACTGTATGGACTGGTATGTGACACATACGAGTTTGTTGTGGTGACTACAGATGGCGCCACCCTCTTACCCTCATCATGGACCACAGGTGAAGGGGTGGCCCATGCTTTCTGCCGGGCTTGCTGCTGCTGGGTGGTGGCGCTCTGATAGCGATCAACGTCCATGCGACTAAAGCTACTCACAGGTTTCACACTATTTGGGCCAGTTATGGTGTGCTGTGCCCCATAAGCTGATGAAGACTGAGCATACGATGTATGGCTTGCTGGGGCTGTGTACCCGACATTTGAGTTCACATTTGATGTGTTTGCTGTTACAGGATGGGTCTTGTTTGCTGGGGCTGTGTACCCTACATTTGAGTTCACATACGATGTGTTTGCTGGAATAAAATGGCTATTATTTGCTTGCCCTGTGTATGTTGTAGATGTCACTGCCCCGGGTGAAGCATAAGACATTTTATTTCTATCTGAAGATGGCATATTACTATAATTACTAATATAATATCCAGAAGTTGCAGTCTTCCCAGAACTCTGACTATAATATTGGCCACCAGATGGGGCTGTTGTAGGTGTATATGTATCTAATTTATTGGATGACACCGGCAGAGTCTTTGGTATATTGTGGTCCAAGGGATCTGTCACTTGTTCACAAGCATCCTCCAACTGCAGCTGTTCTCTGGCATTATCTGGGTTACTATTGGTCCCTTGTTGTTTTTTAGGGGTGAACAAGAGTCGACTTTCCACACCAGATGTCACTGGTGTTTGCTGTTGTGGCTGAACAATGGCTATGTTACTACTGGGTGATGCACTAGAACTCCTGTGCAATACGAAACTTGTGGGAGGTGACGAGTTATAGGTTACATTAAGGTCACTTGTAGGTGTGTAGGGGGCAGCACTAGGGGTAGTTGTGTAGGGGGCAGCACTAGGGGTAGTTGTATAAACTCCAGCAGCCACAGTCCTATTGCCATAGTTCAGAAGTGGATCTGACTGGCTCGACCGTGCAGCACCGTTGGGTAGAGTGCTTGGCTGAATATGTGAACTCCCCGGGTGTGACTGCTCACCATCCAAACTGTCTGCACTACATGGACTCGAACCGCGGACTAGTTCTGCATCGTTCTCCTCCATAACTCCTTGCAATCTCTTGTCTTCATCAATCTCTTGGCGGATCGCTGAGTTAAAGTGGAGCAGGGACTGACGCTGCTGATCTAACAGCAGCTGTTGGTGCTGTTCAAGCTGTTGTTCAAACAGACTCCTGCTGTTTGTCATGTTACGTAGACTTTTACTTTGCAGCTCAGCTCGTGCTGCCACCTGGCGAGCGTGTTCCTGCACCCGATCACTTTTATAAGCACTGTTTCCATAATTATTCTGATACGTTCTGTCATAACCTTCCATCCTGTCTGGGAAAGTCCCCCTGGTGGTGGAATTACTACTTCCTGTTTGACTGAATGTCTCAGGAGTACTATTTCCATTAATGTTGCCACCAGAGGGCGCAGCTCTGACTGAGCTGGCAGAATTTTGCCGGGATATTGCAGCATTGTGTCTGTATTGGTTTGGAGCGTAGGCTGACGTGGGGCTTGGGGCAGGACTCCCTCGCACAGCTCGTAAAGCATCATCAAGGCCGGGGGCAGGTTTGCCTGGGTGTAACGACGAAACTGAAATATAAAACATTTTCTTACAACATACACAAAAATCTTAATATATCACAATGTGAAATGAAAAAATCATTCATTACATAGAGCATTTCTAAATTTTTGATAAATGTAGAGTTTGTTGATGCATTACAGTGATTTTGCACAAAAACATAATGGCTTAACATCATCTCAACACTGACATCATCTCTGACATCATAATCAGGTTAAACTGAACACAGACTTCATATGTAATGTGGACCTGGAAACAATGAACACTCTTATCCACTTCTTAATCATAATATCATTGATTACTGAAGTGCTGAATCTATGATTACATATTATACTATGGGATCTTAAATACAATTTACAATATCTTCATATTATATTTTTCTAGATTATGAGAATTCATTGCATCTATTTTATTACATTTGACATGCATATGTGTATATATATCTACATGCCAACATTTGATTATTGTTATAGCACCATGAACTGGATGCAATCAAAATGCATGTTACATATTGAATTTGGCTCGGACTTGTTATCTCAATTCTCATTGGCTAATATTTGTAAAGTTATTCAAAATTGTAGCCTCCTTGACAACTCAGTGAAAATAGAAATGGTCCCCTGAAAATACAACATCTGTCCTACTAATTGCTAAGAACGAGAACCAGTTGTTTGAGAGAATGACAGAAAAGTTCTCCCCCACCAATCACTGCAGAAGCTATGCTATGCACAGCTAAAAAGTGAAGAAGACAGCAAATTCTTGCATGAAATAAATATTTGCTGCTCAGTTTGTACTATTTTTTGTAACACGGAAGGTTCTCGGAGGGAACTATCTGTGTTATTCTGTGATCGGTATGATCATGGGAAAAGTGTAGTCATTTCCTGTGGGTTGTAATTCGGTTTTTTCTATGAAGACTGAAAATGCACAGCTTTGCACATGGGTGTGCTAGAATATACCAAATTAAATGGTTTTGAAAGATGAACAAAGATAATTCCAACTCCGTCATCAGTTTGCAATAATTGTTTAATTTTGTGTTTATTTATTTTATGTTTTGTTTTAATTTTTGTTATGATTGTTGTAATTTTTGTTTTGTTTATTGTAATTTTTGTTTTGTTTGTATTTTTTTTTCCATCCGTGTTACAAGTGGAGCACCACTTTTTCTTGTTTATAGTCATTCCTTGACCACATACATTCCTTAAACAAGAGACCATTTACAGGTAAGTGTGTGCAAACAGAACACAAAGGTACTTATTTTATCTCATGATAACATATATAAATATACATGCATATCGTGCTCATATTGGGTAAAGCAAGAGTACAGGGGAGTTTAAGACAAATACAGAGTCATGCATGTGCCTTGGTTGCAGACTGTATATAGAGATCACTCACTGTGGTGCAAGGCCAGTGCTATACATATACATATATAATGTGGGATACATGTCATCATCAATATAACAGGCAACAGGTCCAAGGCACTCACATATACTCATACGAATCATACACTCAAAAATGCATGCAAAAGTTGTTTTCAAGTGTTTTTTTCAAGTGTTTTTTTCAAGTGTTTTTTTCAAGTGTTTTTTCAAGTGTTTTTTTCATTGTGAAAACAATTTTTTTTAGTTTTCATTTGCTTAAGTATGACATTGTTGACTGTCTATATAAGAACACATCATGCTAATGTGATAAATGATAAAAATGCACAACATGTTAAAATTAGTTTTTTCTTACATTCATTCTCATTCATGTGTGACATGTCACATTGACTCACTTATTTTTATCAGGACCTCAATTCAACTTCTTTAAAATGCAGTTTGATTAAAGGTGAAAATAAGGGGGAAAATATAATGAAATTAAACACACCTTACACATGCACAACATTAAACAAAAACCTCAACAGGTGTCAGCACTGGTCTGTTTTTAACCGTTTTGGGGGAAATGTACACCGTGGCATATATCATAACATGACTTAGGCAAAACAACAGAATATTTGTGTTTCACCTGATATGTTTAAAAAAAATTGCTGTTGTGGGTAAAATGTCTGTAATCTGTATTTAATTTGGTTGTTATTTTTTCCTATTTAAAACATATTATAATCAATTTGAAATTGATTATTATTAAAGAGCATAAAAAATAAAATATTCTCAGTAAAAGAATGTTCAAAAGTTGGACATATCAGCAGAAACACAGACATTATTTTTGTTTGGCCTTACCTTTATCCCCATCCTCCAAATGCTCGCTGTCTTCTGTAGGCAAAAACAGTGCCCATGTTTGATCAAATTATTCATCATAAATAACGATAAATGTGCAAAATTTTCAACAAGACATTCAGAAATTGTCACCGCTATTGTATTTATGACAACAAATTAAAATCAACTGTTTTCATTTCAAATTTGATTGGATTTATTTTTGGGTCACATCTAACTCAAAATTGGATCATCTGCAATTCTGAATGATATATTAACTGTAACATATTTCTATATAGAAATCCTGTGACAAATCTGATGGGACGAAGTGAAAATCTTACAGCACGGGTCAATAGCAGCAGTCAAAATGAGCATACCCTGTTGCCTAAGACAAGTGATTTTTAGCAGGGGTCAGCAATTTTTTGTTGTCCTTTTTCTTCTATTTTTCATTCGACTGATTAAACAAGCTCATAGCAAGCAATATTTTAAACTAAATTTCAAACACTGGTCAACAAAGAAGTCGTATAACAGGACCCAATGTAAACGTCATATCAAAGATTGATAGAGGTGTCAAGAAATAAAACCGAGGGAATTCCATACAAGACTCATCTATATATCTATAAATCAGCTCAGGGTCAAGAGGGAAGTGACATACAAGAAAACCAAACAGACCCTTTGCTGTCAGATAATAAAAGCTCTTTGGAGTGACATGTTTGTGTTACAGGATCATTTCATTGGGTCCAATGTTATTGCTAATAATACCGTATTTACTCGAATATAGGACAAGGTTTTAGGACCCAAACCTTTTGTTAATGTTTTGGGGTCGTCTTATACACAAGGGCAACATATGGACGGCGATTGGCCTTTTCAAGCAAAATGACATCAATTTGGGGGGGTCATTTTAAACACAGGGTTGTCTTATATTGGAGTAAATATGGTAGATGTCATGGTACAACATGATAATGAGGTTTGTTCCTCATCTACAGACTTGTTAGTCTTGAAAAGAAAAATATGTTAGTATCACACTATGAGGTTCATCTGTTCTTCACACAATGAGCCATTTCTGGATTTGACAAATAAGGCCTCTTTGGGAAAAACAAATAAGGCATTTCTGAGTGTAAGTTATAACAAATTAGGCCTTTTTGAGAAAGAGCCTTTGTGGTTATGACAAATAAGGCCTTTCTGTGTGACACAAATAAGGACTTTCTGGGTATGACAAACAAGGTCTTTCCACGAATAAGATATTAAGTCAGTTTCAAGTGTCACAAAATAAGAAATTTCAGAATGCCATACAGGCTTATATCATGTATAAGAGTCAAATCACAAAATATTACTGATTTTCAATAATAACACAATAAGGTATATCTGAGGGTCACACAATAAGGTATATCTGAGGGTCACACAATAAGGTATATCTGAGGGTCACACAATAAGGTATATCTGAGGGTCACACAATAAGGTATATCTGAGGGTCACACAATAAGGATTTCTGGGCAATAAGGTATTCCTGACTGTCCCCACTGAGGCATGGTGAGTGACACACAGCTAGGCACGTCTGACTGTGACACAATAAAGATGAAGACATCTTTCATGCTGTTATGAGTGTTAATCCTGATAATCTAATAGTGTAGCCTGCTTACCGTTGGTTCTGCTATAATCCCGGTTCTGTCTCTGGAACTTTTCTGTGGCCTCACGGATCTGGTCCCTACGTTTGGCCAGAATAGTCTGCCGACGCTGCTCTTCTCGCTGGGCCTCGAGTTTACGTTTCACAGCAAGTTGCCTGTAAATATATTGCAAAACATGAAAAAAAATTGCCTATAGTATATTCAGTGATGAAAGTCAGCATTCAGGAAAAAAACCTGAAACCCTTAAAAATTAACCTGAAGATACCCCTACCCCTTTTCAGAAATGTCATTTTTGGATGTTTCAGACTGAGTTAGGACCATTTTGAATTTCACATTTGAAGGGAAAAAAAAACCTGAATTCAGGTTATTTCCTGAAGACTTTCATCACTGTATATTCTTGCTTGTCTTAAAGCTGCAAGGCTAGTTGGAATCTCCTTGGCAAGTTTGCAAACCAAATGATAAGACTATGTTTGATATTAGCCATGTTTCTATATATGGTATTACTTTATAGAAAATACAGTAACTATAGTTGTATATGACAGAAGGGATAATTGACATTGCATTGATCAAACAATTTCAGCACTAAATTAGCTTTAATAGTAACTTTTATATTAGCTTTAATAATAGTTTTTATATTAGCTTTTATATTCACCTTTATATTAGCTTTTATATTAGCTTTAATATTAACTTTTTATTAGCTTTTATATTAGCTTTTATATTAGTATCAACATTAGCTTTTATATTAGCTTTTATATCAGCTTTTATATTAGTTTTATCAGCTTTTATATTAGTTTTTATATCAGCTTTCATATTAGCTTTTAAACAGCAACAATATCCCAGTACATGCTATACCAGTTATAAGCTTCTGCTCAACCTGTTTTAATTATTGGTTTGTTTCGGTTATATTATGACATAGTATTTTAAATGCAGAAAATCTCTTTTTCACTTATGAACAAATATATTTTTTTTATAGGTTTTTATTACTCTTTATGTTTTGTTTTGGTGGTGAGGTTAATTTTTGTTTAGAAAGTGGGCTTTCAAAATGATAAGCGTTTTTTTTTTTAATTCTAAAAACCTTTGATGTTCATGTCCATTTATATGTACAATTTTCTAAATGATATATTTTATCACAATAAAACTGTCCTTGTTCTCAAGTTTCAATGTGTGGATCCACATTTACATTATGCCATTATGCCATCACAAATTACATAAACTCATTTGGCATAGATTCTAGTTGAGTAAATCCTCACTTTGATCTTTTGAGGTAAGGGACAAAAGCATACTAACACAAAGTACAAAATATGATTAAAACATTAAATACTCCAGCTCTGCATACATGGAGCTAAAAGCCCCTACAACTGTCACACATTCTCTAATATGATTACCTAAGATATGAAATCCTTAATCATACCAGCCTAATTATGTGACACCATTTAATTTATCCTCATAACCAGAACTATGTTTGATATTATAATTTGTTTAGTTTTTTTAAACATTAGCATTAAAACCCTCCAGGAAAACATTTATTGAACCTTACATATAATGAGTATGTTGAGGTGTACAATTCTAAGACGGTAAAACTGGCAACGGTTAAACATGGTGTCTACTTCGTGTAACATGAGACCCCACTGACAACACTTAACGACAATTCTTCCCACCATATTCAAAATGATTCATGCTCAATTAAGACACAGTACTACTCTTCAGGGGTGTGCATGCATTCACCATCAATATTCAGTGTGGGCCAAACATCTATTTGGTCACGCACCAATGTGACCATATAAGGTCACACTTCGCCAGCATCCAGTCATGCATGGCTTTTGATTGCCAATATTTGAAAATTTATGCATGGACAAATACAAATTTGGCTCAAACAAATATTTGCCTTATGGATAAGGATATATTTTAATATTAATGACAATATTCATGACAAAAGGGTCTACTGACACTATGTAGTCTTCTGAAAGCATGATGAAAGCAATGCATAACCCCAGCAAAGCTTAAACTTTGTTGTACATATATATGAAAAGAATCTTTCATTTGGTCAACAATTTTAATGACAGCTGTGATCATGAGATACATTTCCAACAGCTACAAAGTTATCTGTAATCTATGTGTATGGATGTGTGTGTGTGTGTGTATTGCATACTGCAATGTCAGTGCTTCATTAATATCAGAATAATAACAAATAAAGGCTACATACTTTCTCCTGCGGTTGGTTTCATTTTGGAGGCGTTTGGACCTGGCCAGTAGATCCTGCCTTTCCTCAGCCTTCTCCGCCTTGAGATTTTCGATGTGGTCCCTCTGCACATCTCTGAACCTAGATCTGCGCAGATCAGAGTGAAGGAAAGTGCGAGAACTTTTAGCAGTTGCAATATTATCCACCTTGTTTAATCCCAAATGAACAATCTGTACATAATCAACATTTCCAGGTAGGCGGCGAAAGCTAAATTGGCTTTTCCTGGTCATGATTGTTGAAATTTTGATAAAAATGCCGAAATAAAGCACATCGCCAGAGCATTAATAATAACCCATAGCACCTAGCATAGCTACAAGCATACAGAGTACATGTAAAGCTTTGGCACTGGTCGTGTGTACACTGATCCTGCTTGGCAGTTGCTATAAAACCTTATTAACATCAATGGCCAGCCTACTTAGTCACATAATACCATTATATCCACTCTTACTTTATATTTCCTATTGACCGCTAAGTAGACCCTTGTATTAAAGCCTTGACTTGTCCCTGGCCTGGCCTAGAATGCCGATGCCTGGCCGGCCGCAATCACAATCCACCGCGGATCAAACTCTCGATCACTTGTTGGTACTGGTCAAATAGGCCTCTCTGCAGATAGGGACTGTGGATTAAGTACATACCTATATGGTGTGTATGTTTGTGTAGGTATGCAGACATAAATTTCATGTGCACATGAATAGAAGGTTTTTCCTTTTATTGATTAACACCACAAATGAATAGCATTATTTTGGTGAAAACATTACTTCAGCATGTTCACTAAAAATGTTTTCAGAGAATTACTGGTAAAAAATGGAGAAACTAGAAAATAATTTTGGTGAAAACATTACTTCACATGTTCACTTAACATGTTTGAAGAGAATTATTGGTAAAACATGGAGTACCTAGAAAATAATCAAAGTATCATTAGACTATGAAGGAGTTTTGTTTCAGAAATGAAGTAACATAATTCATTTGAAGCATGGTGCATATATCCAAATTGGAGTATGTGTCTGCCTACTCCCATGCATTTCAGATTCTTTCAGGGCAAGAAGGAAAAAAACACTTGGTTCCTGAATATAAGTTAAGAAATAGCACTTGGTTCCTGAATATTTGATACAAAAGAAAACTTGGTTTCTGTACATTTGATGAGGAGAAATACTTGATTGCTGAATGGAAGGTAAGAAAGAACTCTTGGTTCCAGAATATTTCAGGAAGAACACTCAGTTCCTGTACATTTTTTAAGAAAGAGCACCTGGTTTGTGAACATTCCATAAGAAAGAATACTTGGTTCCTTAATGTAAGGTAAGAAAGAACATTTGTTTCCCAAACATTTGATAAGAAAGAACACCTGGTTCCTGAATTAAAGGTTAGAGAGAACACTGGGTACTGAGCATTTGATAAGAAAGGGTTCCTGAACATTTGATAAGGAAGAAAACCTGGCTACAGAACATTTGATCTGAAAGAACACTTAGTTCCTGAAAATTTGATGAGAAAGAACACTTGGTTCCTGAACATTTGAAAAGAAAGAACACTTGGTTCCTGAGCAGAATAAATGTAAGGTAGAACACATGGGTTCTGAACATTTGATAAGAATGAACACTTGGTTCCTTAATATTGGAAAAGAAAGAACACTTGGTTCCTGGACATATGATAAGAAAAGAACAATGTTGAATGGGACTGCAACCGCAGCTGCCCCAAATGACAGACCGTTATCATTAGACTAAAAAATTATCATCATTATCAATTTTAAGATATATGTGTGTGTGTATGTGTGTGTGTGTGTATGTTAAAACTATTATTTTGCTAATCGTAACCCATATTACAATATTGTCTCTCTGCAGTGCTTGTATGTTATCAAAAATCAACAAACTAGTGTCAAGTCAGTCTCAAAACATCTGAGAATGTTATAAAGTGCAACATGATCAACAACCAACCAGTCAAACTAACATGATTTTGCACAGGTACCTGCTCCTCACATTTAATATATCTCTATATACAAATAGTGATTTTGTTAACACCAGGAAAAAAATGCGTCCCTAAAATCTTGATGCAATAATATTGTTAGTTATTGCTCTCAGCCAAAATTATAAATTCTACTTTCATTTATTTTTTTTATGCTCAGCAAACAATATCACTTTATACATACATGAAGATGTGACACCTGGTGGGAAAATTAAATTAATAGACTTATTTCATGTCTTTATCTTATTTCAGTTCAGTGTATGATGTACACACTCCACACACCAAAAAATGAGGTAGATAGGAATATATGGTCAATGGGCACAGATGATGTGGAGAGTGGGTGGGTTCTCAAGGGATCAAAATACAACTCATCACACAAAGTTGAAGTGAACAAAGCAATGGAAAGGTCAGACAGATCCAGAAGTAAATATATGCATTATACTACACCATCCACAGCAGTCTGAATTAACCCATTAAACTGTGTTAATGGCCCTGTGATCAAATGAGTGTTGTGGTTTAATTGAATTTCAGGACTTGTCTCCATAATTAATTAAGATAAAGCTTTCCTGGGTTAATTTTGTTCATTTAAAGGTAGGGGATGGGGTATGGTGGGCCTGTGGGGAAGAAGGATACTAAATGGCTTTTATAGGGAAAGAAATACTAAAACTTTTCATTGCATGATTTTCACCCAATCTATGAAAAAGTCAGTGTCTTTTATTTTTTAATTTGGTATCTAATTAATTTGGTATATAATTGTATCTCATAAGCAGGGGTCAATCAATATCATGTAAGGTGAGGGAAGTCTAACTTGGGATGCCAAATGGCTTTGAAAAGGTAATCCATTTTAAAGGTAATCCATTAAAGGTAATCCATTAAAGCAAGCATCATATCATAAATATTTGTGAAACCTAATCAGGTGTAGTTTAATCTATGTTTGTTTATTTCTCTTGCAGAATACAAATACAAATGATTGATAAATAACTTATCATAATCTTCTTGATTATTTTTGTCACTTGACGAGGTAACTGTTTTTGTTTTTTTGTTTTCTTTTGTATTTTTTTTGTTTTTGTTTTTTGTTTTTTAAGCTAGTGTGCTTTATGAGCATATCAGACCAGGTCTCAGAAATAAATCAACAGACGTTAATCTTCTAAAGAGAGATAAATTTTACATACTAGTGATCAGACTAATACTTTTAAAATAAGTAATGTCTCTGGCTTTGTATACTTGGATCGAACTGTGAGTGATACATCCCAGTAAAATTAAACAGATGAGCAGTGGGTAGAGGTGTTTGCACTTAATCCACATCCAGCCATACTTTAGAATGTTTTGGCATAAAGCGTTGTAACTATTATTTGCTGAAATTTTTTTTTTACCATGATGGATTCTAGCCAGGTTGGGTGTAGACTTCTTGAAAAATATTAGATAACCATGAAAAAAATCTTAAATAGCAATATAAAGGTGAATTTTGAGCTGGCCTTTTACCACTTTTTAATGCTTATTGATCAAAATATGTGTTTTTTAAAAGAAGAATATCTACCACCACCAAAGGATGAGACATTATTGATTAACATCCCTCCCTATTGTTCTGGCTGAATGACACCTTTTTTTAACATTCCCTTGTGCTGCAACTTGTTACAATGTAATCATCATAGTAATGTCAGACAGCTCAGATCATGAACTTTTGACCCTAGTATTTTGTTGAGCATACTGAATAATCATGGTTTTAAATTTTATCAATTTATTATGCAGATACACTAGTCTAGAAAAAAAATACTTCTAAGTATCATAAATGAACGATAAAGATATTTGCCTTTCATATCTATATATAGTTTCAGTTGATGCACTCCAGTAAATGTCTGTAAAACCTATTTGAACAGGATCCTAATCTATAACCCCCTTTTGAAAGCACGCTTCTTTCTTGGCATCATTTTTATGTGGAGTGTGATCATAGAGGCATTGAAAGGTAAAATGACGTCATAAGAGTATGGCAATATGCTTATGAGCACTGCGCACACATCTGGTTCACTGACCAATCACAGCAGTCAAGAAAATGGTGGGAGACAATGGCAATTATTTCGAGCTTCCAGACTGTTGAATAAACTGACCCACTTTTACCCGTTTGCACAAACTCATAAACAATGGTGAAATGATGCTGAGATCAAGAAAAAAACTAAGAATTTGTCTCGTACAAGCCTTGCATTTGATGTTGAAAAGAAAACAAGTTCTACCAGTCGTAATTTAGATATAAAGGGCAGTGCATGGTGTTTGTGTAAACAGTAGATTTCAACTATATTTTTAAGTTGAATATGAGAATAAACATGAATAAATATAATATTCAAATTTTTAAAAATTATGAAAGAATAATTTAGACTTTTGGATTTTTTACATTATTTGAATATAACTTCAGCTTCCTACATTTTGTTTCTTATAATCATATTTGGCATTTCTGCCACAAACTACTAAGAGAGCAAAACTGAAAAAAAGACACAAGAAATATGACTGTCATTCATCTTAAGCAAAAAATAAAAATCAAACATTTGCCAAATTTCGTGGATATACATAATGTTATTATTATTGATATCTCTGACTTCAGCAGTTTGGGTACGGTCCACTTGCAGTCAGGATGGAGCCGCCCTTCATCGGCCGATTGCCTTTGCATTTTGCCTCGTTTTGAACTACGTAGATACCATTCATGAATTTGGTTGCTAAGCGTTTGTAAATATGCGCGGACAATTCAGAAAACAGCCTTGACTCATCTGTACCATTGAAACCAATGGACAAAACCATCGGACCTTGCCTTGCTGGAGGCTGTCAATCAACACTGCTACACCTTTTAATTACGCATAGCACCACTTACACATTCATAATGTACGGAGATAACAGTCTATATGACCACCTGCACTCATCAGAATTGTCAAAATTTGCATGCCTCAAAAGTGTAGCAGTGTTGATTGACAGCCTCCAGCAAGGCAAGGTCTGATCTGTCAAGTACTCCTGTTTGACCACAAATGAATTTTTAATGGTGAAAAGTCACCCAGTAATAAATGATAGTGTAATAAAACTCTCAGTCATGACAGATTTTTAAAATCTTTTTGCCTTTGTGAAATAAATTGAATGGAAAAGCCTTGTTCAGACGCTGATCAGTTATACTAAAGATGGCGTGACGTCACATTTAAGAGAAAATCTTCCATCTGGCGGGAAAAGCGGGAGCTCGATCCTAACTGCTTGGTAGCTCAGTTGAATACAAGTGAAGTCGGCCCCCAAGTGAAGTCGGCCCCGCCGTGGGTAGGTGAACTCGGCCCCCAAGAGAAGCCGGCCCCAGTCACTCCGTACCGGCTCAAAACTCATGAAATCTCCTTCGAGAAGGCTATTTGACCCTAAGCTTGGGCATTAACTAACCCTAGGGACCCTCGGTAGCCGTTAATTTTCTTCCGGTAACTTGATATTCTAGTCACCTAAATGTGGGGGCCGACTTCTCCTAGGGGCCGACTTCTCTCGGGGGCCGACTTCACTCAGGGGCCGAATTCACTTGTTACCGCTCAGTTACATGGTCAACTTTGTGTCACAAATTGATGAAAATTGAAATAACAATAAAATTTACTTCAAACATACTTATTTACTTCTTCTTCTTAGATTTCAGAAATGTATAGTTTTTTCTGTAATCAATTTGGCAGATCTACATCTATTAGTTTATAGGTATACCACCTAGAGCAGACTGTTATGTCTTAAAAATACCCGGTGGCAGCTATCAAACAGTACAATTTTTTGCACCTGAGCGATATTGGGTACATTTAACCCATTATTTAATGAAAGGATACGAATATGTCCCTTGTAAATTCATTTTTCAGTGTGATAACTCCGCATTGTAGTAAACAGACTTCCCTTTGTTGTCTGATACGTCTCCTGACATATTTGTGATTCCTCAGTCCCGATCATGTACAATGAATCATGATTTTATCTTTAAAATATGAGAATGTTGTTGCCAATGTCAGCCATGTTGTTTTTGACAACGGGACTAATCAATGCGCAGATCTGTGCATTTTTCACCCTAATTACGCAGCCTGTCATTCGCATGAAATGAGATTTTTATTCACACTGTCCACCAGAGGTCCGAACTATTAGGTTCACCACGTTGCCCTCTAGTGTTAATTTTTTTCTCGTGCAGAGCTTATTTGAAACATCTGGTTACCAATTTGTTCAAGGTTTTTACATCACTTGCAACATGGGGAGGCTTGACATATTAACTTTGCCCAAGAAGAAAAAATCAAGCTTTTTTCCTTCTCCTCCCTTAAGGATTAATGGTTCATTCCATGCTTACTATTTTTGTCTGACTATTTTGATCACTAAAATCTCAACTCATTTATTTCTATCTATCTATCTATCTATCTATCTATCTATCTATCTATCTCTTTCTTTCTTTCTTTCTTTGCATTTTCTGTGTTGGCAAATAAAATATTCAAATTTACATGTTCTGACATGCATATCCCTCAAATAAAACACACACACACACACACACACACACACACACACACACACACATATATTGATGCACCACAAGACCATGTAGTTGTTCAAGTTATTAGAAAAAACCTTTAAACAGCTATAAAATTGGTTCTAATTAATGCAATTTAATGATTTTTGGTGTTCTGAGTTTGTGTTATCCTCAGGAATATGATTATTAACATTTCCTGCAAAATTTGCCAAGTTTCATTGATTTTGTTGCTCAGGGTCAAACAAAGGTCATCTCAAGGTCAAACTTATTCAAATGAAAAACGTCAGCTCGGGTCATAGATTACATATCTAAATCGACATAGGTGATAAATAAACTTAATTTTAAGATATGTAGGTTGTCCTCTATAGCTGTCCAGGTCCAACTACCACTCAGATTATGGAGTGTGATAATGTGAAGAACAAAAAAGTAAAAACACCAGTGGGAGATTTGTCGTTCACCCTTTTTCAATCAAACCACCAATAATGCAAAATCTATTGAAAATGAAGCACTAAAATTCATTCCATGAAAGATTTTTAAATTAAGGAAATAACACATCATGATATCTTTGTAGTGCTGTTTTCTTTTCTAATATAATCTATTTTTTAACGGGAATGCAATATTCAAACGTTGAGTAGGGTCGAGGCGTAGAAGACTATGATAAATGGCGGCCCCATGTTGGTTGAAATATGTTTCAAAATCTCCAAAAGTAATTGGGTGGCAATATATATTGATGTTGTTTGGTATGTTTTGTAAAATATCACATTTAACAACTTGAGAAAGATCCAGTTCGACGACTTTACAAAAAGTTGAAGTAACTACCATAAAAAGTTGTAAATAGTTGTTTTCATGAATTTACACTGCATGTTTTTTATGTTAAAATATTAGCTTAGCTTAAAGCTTGGAATCGGAATTCAACTCTCTCAATTAGGGTACTGAATGAATTTTGATATTTTCATGACTTTTAGGTGTGGTGTCGATATAATTTCTGTAAATACATTGATTGATGAACCACATTTGCATTAAACATTGCACTAGAACATTCAATTTAGAATGTTTCCATATGTCCCCTCAACTTTTGGAAAATAATTATAAGATAGTAATAACAATAACATTTATACAGCGCTGATACCAGACAGTATCTTTTCATTGCACTTTTCAAGGTCTTTAGGCGTTTCTTAACTGCATCAGCTGAAACATTTGTCCTGACCTCATTAGGGAGGTAATCCCAGAGCCTAGGGGCTATGACCGGGAAGGCATTATGCCTTATTGTTTTCATTTAAGTTCATGGAACCGGAAGAGCCAGCTTACGTAAGATTGCAGATTCCTACTACTATATTGATGTCATGGTAAGTAGATAATGAGGGTAAAGTGGTTCCTCGAAGTGGTGCCTAAAAGTACTTCCCTAAAGTTGCACCTTAAGGTGTGGCCTTGAAGTGGTTCCTTAATGTGGTTCCTTAATGTGGTTCCTTAATGTGGTTCCTTAAACTGGTTTCTTTGGTGTTCTCGTCCAGGTCTAGATGTGCCCATGGCAATATAAATCTGTATGCCATTAGTGTAGAACTCCTATACTTAATGGGAGTTAGAATGGGTCTTTGCGTGTCCATTTTAACACACTGTTTTATACTTTCAGTATGACATAATCCAGTTGGGGGCCTGATCAGTTCCTTTGCACCCAGTCACTAGTGGAGAGAGCAGCATACGATGGTCAATAGTATCAGACCTTCTCTTGTCCAGGTCGGATAGAATGTCAATTTGAACCTTGAGCAGTATTCTTTCAGTTCTGTGATATTCCTTGTAATAATGATAAATAATAAAATATTTGTATAGCGCCCACTCACACAGTGTCTGCTCGTGGTACATATGTTAGAAATGGTTTGGGGGTATCCGTCGTTGGGGAACGCGGACGGGGATCGGAACTATACTCGCTGGCTACCTATGAACGGAGCCTTAACCTAGCTACCTAATCTACCTATATGAGTTGGGAGGTAATAAGGACTGCAGACACAGCGTATACAATGCACAAGAGTCTCCTTTATTCGGTGCTGTATACACTAGAGTCTGGCTAGGTCGCCATGGCAAGAGCGTGATATATGAAATATCCAAATGCTAATACTGACAAAGTCCTGAGGATGCATAAAACACCCAAGTCTATACAAGTGTGGCTGTCACGAGACAAAGTGTCGTGGATCTTCTAGGCAAGTGGTTTCTGCTTCTCTGCTCCTCGAATAGCGATTTCGGGGCCTTTTTAAGGGGATCTGAGCGCATCTGGCACGTGGCTTCTCTGCAGCGCCATGGCGTAGTACCGGCTTGGAGCATCACGTCATCTCTCTGCGGGGTGAGTAATGCATCTCATTAGCCTGCACTTGTTGGCCTCCACGTTGCACTCAGTAACCTCTATGATCTCTTGCCAAATATCGTGATTGTCTATACTTGTATATAAGAGTCTATAGGTAGGTAATCTATATCCTACACATAATGTATGCAGATTGGGACTTGTCAAGAAGGCCATTTTGCTACAGGTAGGATACTAGCAAGTTGGCTACTGCCGTTTCAGTTAATTTTGAGATATATGTCAGGTTGGACACTGGTTTATGATATTTGTCATGCAATTCAAGTCCTCTTTTCTTTAAAAGTGGAGCTCTCAAAGCAATCATCATATTTGCTGGTATAGAGGCAACCACTCTGGTATATTTGCTGGTATAGAGGTGATCTTTTTATGAAGGATTTGATAAAAGGCAGCAGTTCTTCCAGCAGGTCATAGAGAAGCCATGTGGGTAGTAAGTCGAGCTCCCATGATTTCTTTGGGGCCCTTCTGATCAGCTTCAGAGCGTATCTAGTAGATAACGGTGTGATGCTATCAAGACAAGAGGTATCAGCAGTGAAATTGCCACGTGTATTGTTCACAATGCCATCTGGTGCTGGAATAATGGATGGTGAAACTGAAACATTATCCAATACATTTTTCCATTTATTTATTTTTTAATTATCTATTTTTTTCAGAGGAAAAAAGAATTGATTTGTTTGTTTTAGATTTTATATCACTTTCAATAATATTTTAGTCATTTTATGATACGACCCTCACTCATGAATATAGTGTTGCCTCACGTGTGTGAAGTTTGTTACCTATTCACTGTTCCCATATTATTCAGATTTTTTCAGTCGGTTGTCAACATGTCATGAATTGTTAACAGTACATAAGTAACAAACTTCACACACCTCGCTGCCTCACAGAATTGTCATGTTTAATGCCAACTTTAGGATCACCTCAGAGGAACTGGTTCAAAATGAAGACTGCCATTCTGTATGATATAAAGGGAAGACATCAATATTTTGGCAACAGATGCACATAAAAAAAATCAGCTTTGGAATCTTACAGAAGGGTTATGCGTGAAATCAACTGATTGAAATAAAACAAGATGCGAGTCAACATTTGTTCCTCCTGTGATCTTAACTTGAATGTCTACAAGGTATATCTCCATGCGTGGCACACCAGATGACACATATCGTCATTATAGTCACATATAGTCATTACTGCTTCTCTTGCTATTGGGCAGGTACAATATTGGTGTGCATGCAGACAGTTCATGGGAGAAATAGCCAGCATACTGACACAGATCGCTTGGTCATTGTATTGGTGACCCCATTCTCATAATGTGCTAACCTCAAGTGTCCAACTTGGCATAGCCAGGTGGGCCACAAACACTTCTTATCATTGTATCGGTCGACTGGACTTTTCTTTGGGCTCACAGAAGTTTGATGTGTTTTAAGAAGGGTTAAATTGGAATTTTGTACAGAAAAAAAAAAATTTTGACTTCACCTACTTTGCAACTGCTCTGGATCTCTGTGAATGAAATTTTCCTTTTCTGAACATGATAATTATGAAGGTTCCCAGCAAAAACATGGGGGCCATATTGAACAATGTCATGTGATGTGTGACCTCAGATTGATTTGAAACTAGTGTTCTCCAATCACCCATCGGCAAAGCCCAGATAGGTGATCTGGAGAGGTCTGAGATTTTTGCTTTTTGGTTTTAATCTCGTTTAGATGTGATTTTTTAAATACCCAACTGTTTAAGTGATAATTCATATTTTATGTATGATTATGTCTAAAATCTCACAAAAAAGCTTGATTATTTTTTGGATAACATTAAATAAAGAAAATATAAATACTTGATAATAATTCAAAAATTGAATCAAACCCGTTTTAACGGCAGTTGAAACGGGTTCAATTTTGACGTTTAAACGGGTTTACCACAGTTTTTATAGCTGGCGATTTTTTACTTCACTAGAGCTCAATCAACTCCACCAAACTTATCTTTGGTTGGAGTTGGTAGAGATCATGGACGTTCGACAAACCCCTCCAGATCACCTATCTTGGCTTTGCCGATGGGTGATTGGAGAACACTAATTTGAAACCAATACTGATTGGTTGATTGATTTAGATTTTGGGGAACACCCAGTATTACCCCATGACATGTTCAGGGGTTCCCATGTCATAACAAAATGGCTTCTAGGATTTCCTTAGATGGGGTTGATGTTGTGTGAATTAGAAAATTTAACATTTTTCAAGGAAAGAATTAGCATCCTATTTTAAAAAGTAGGTGAAGTTTGATATTTTACCATGTGGTACTCAGGAATTACTCATTTTGTTGGTAAAACAGAGAGATACCAAAGATATATGCATTATTAACCCTGTCGATTGACACAATACACAGAAGTGCTCAAGACCTCCTTGTGCTCTGCACAACTCGTCTTTCAAGGCTAATAATGTGCAGGATGTTAGGCTGGGGTTTAACCAGTATACAGCTCCCAAAATAGTTGGTGGACACCTTTCGCCTTATCATGCAGTCAAATCATGGTTCTTACTTGGAGGATTGATCTGGAACCACATAACATATGAGATATACACTGTTCCCTATGTGAATGTCTGATATCGAGGTTAGCCGAAGTATTTGGCAATCATGAGGGGTTTCAGTTTTATTTTTTGTACACACCGAGAACATGCTATTCATATATTATAACCTTTTACCCCTAATAGCCCTGTGTGTGGTATTATTGTATCTCAGTGAATAAATGCCTGGTGAGTTGTATCATATTGATTTAATGTTTCCTACATTCACCACAAGCTTGTAATTACCACATAACTATCTACTGTCATAATTCCAAAGTTTAACCAAGATATGACACTTCTTGAATTTCTTTGTAAATTTAGATAATTCTTCAAAAAAACTTTGGTATAAGAATCTGAGCTAAACATTAAAAGTTTTAAAAAACCAATTCAATTTTGTCACTGGTAAAACCTAGAAATAGTCAAGATTTTTGTGACAATATCGAGGTTTTACCAAGTGATTTCATGAGGGATGCCATCAGAAATTATAATAGTTAGCGAGAATTTTCTTAATAGCAGTATGAGTTTACATTTAAACAACACATGCAAATTTACATAACTTATCATTAATAAGATGGTATGAAAATTTAGGCAAAAAGATGATAGGAAGTCACTAAATATATTAATTCAATATTTCACAAATCTGAAACACCATTTTCTTGTTGATTCTCTTCGTGTAGATTTTAGGCTCAACGTGATACTGCCATAAATAGATTGAAGGGTAACATGAATTATGTAATGTCCAAACATAGAAAGTATTTTTAACTTGAACTGGACTTGTACTGAAAAGCAGACAAAGATACCGAAGATAAAGTCAGTGAAACAAGTGATATCGCACACTTGGTGTGTATACTGAAGACAATATTGGGACAGACTTTCAGATCCCACAATGCAACTGGTTAGTGCGGCCACTCTGCATGCTCAGTGGAGCTCAGCCTGGTCAAGGTCTTGCAGCCGATGACAACAAACTTGAAGCTGTGGACGACAACAGAGCTGCGGTTCCATTTTCAAAGTCGGTAAAGTGCATCTACACTTTAAAATATTCTCATCATTGTTGATGTGAACAACGTCAAATGATGGGATAATAATCGGTAATCAATTGAAAATGATTGATATCAATTGATAAAGTTCTTGATCTATCGTGCGCAACTCTGCTCTGTCGTTGGCTGTAACAACGTGTATGCTTGTGCTGATATTGACAAGACATTCTGCCCAGAGTCGACAACCATGGCAACCGGAATTTTGTACTGCAAACTTGCATATCTTATATAAAACACATTTAATTTTCAACAATTAAACAATCTGAGCAATGCTCAATAAGGAATTGGCGGTGTCATTACAGCAGTAGGTGTTTATATTAATGAATGCTAGATCTCACATGTACACCCCACAGGGAGACAGAGAGCGAGTCTGGAAGATAAAGAAAAAAAAAATATCCTTCCATATGTGTATATATAATATAAAGGTACATGACAATGTCTATTTCTGTGTGGGAAGGTTTCTGACACAAAGTATTTTTTCGTCTAGTTCAAGGTCAGAAAGTAGATTTTTGCTTCAAAATTATCTAGCTATGATGTGATTACACATCACTCGATGAGAAAATAATGTTAAAAACGATTTTAAGTCACTCTGTGACTATCATGAAATCCAGATTTACTCCAAATTTGTCAAAAACGCAACCAAGGCATGGCTTGTTGAGCCACTTTGTGGACAAGATATTCGAGAATTTCTGCTGTCATAGGTGATAGAATTGTACAAAAACTCACCACAATATGCTTGATACATGCACTGTTAATATTACTGTACGTATATTGAGGTGAACAATTTTTTTTCCAGACTCGCTCTCCATCTCCCTGTGGTACACCCTTAAAAACTGTTTTATTTTAATAATGTTAATGAATACGATGGTCAAACACATATGTACTCTGCATGGCGAGGTAGAAATCTGTTTTATTTTTAATAATGTTAATGAATACGATGGTCAAACACATATGTATTCTGCATGGCGGTGGATCTGCTATGGGGAGTAACAACACATATGTTGACTTTGATAAAATTTGAGATGAATGTTTTGAGGTACAGACTATGAAATATTTATTTTAAGAAATTGATGGCTCCTTGATATTATCAATTTGAAAAGAAATTGGCTTGTTTAATCGATACAAGTGCCTCCGGCCGGAATGTGTTGCTGTCTACACACCTGTTGGTATCTATCCCTGGAATTATCATTTGAAAAGAAATTGGCTTGTTTAATCGTTATATATCAGGAGTGGAGTAATGTTGAATCGGCGCCATTGCCCAGCTTAACATTTATTTAAACCATATTTACTAAAATGTAGGGTCATTTGTGATTTGTTATCGCAGTATATATTCTTAATTTATATTTTTTTATATTTATATCTATTAATTTGCTTTTGCACTGTCATAGTTTATTTTATGTTTTTTACACTTCACATCATTCATACACATCATTCATCCACATTAAAGATAGTTTTCAATGCATGCCATACTGGCACTAAATGACCTAAATGTGTCCATGTGCCGTGGACAGTATACAAAAATTGACCATGTTGGCGTGGACAGGGATCGATCATTGATCATTCCTGGGGAGGGGCGGGGCAGATATATATTTTCCGATTTTCCTGCATGCAAGGCCATTCTCAATATTTTTCCACACCAAAATATATTTCTTACTTTTTTGTTCTCGGTACACCAAATGTTTTTTGTGCACGCGCCCTGATTGTTATACTTATATCTTTGATAAGGGGTGTATGATTTATCAGAAAATGATATAATGGTTTATTCGAACTGAACTCTAGTTTCTGTAACTATTTCAAATAGTCATTTATCATGCACATATCACATATGTAATGAATATTACGTCATTCTATAACAGCAACTTGTTGAGAACATAAATGCATTAATTTGCTATAGTCCATTTCAGGTATGGGCAAATAAATATCGTAAATTACATAAATGGTACATTTTCGGGGAGTTTCACTTTGTTAGAACAAACCTTTTTTCCGAGCCTGAAATGCTTTCAATATGAATTTGACAAAATATAGAAATAATATCGATACTTATTTTCATTAAAAAAGTTACCGTATGGATACATATTTATAGGTGATAAGAATCCATGTATTGAGGCACTATTTCATTCAAGAATTGTGAATATGCACTTTAAAACATACTTCTTCGATTCCTAAGCCACCGTGTCATAATCTGAAAACCAGCTGAGGAACATGTGTAGCTCTTCTCATATTCACATTCGTCCCATGTGTGTGAAGCTCGTCACATTCGTTCCATGTTCGTCCTATATTCGTCCTATAATCCGACTGAGTATCTCGTAAAGTTGAATAAAAGACTATTAAAAAGGCACATCTTTTGTCAAGTAGTACTCGGATATTATTTGCCCAAGAAGTTTTGGTAACCAATGAAGTCAGCCCCAGGTGACTGACGTTGGCTGAGTTGTTCTGGGGAAAGGCGGGGGAGAGGGTTCATCCGGCGGTAACAAGTGGAGTCGGCCTCTCAGTGAAGTCGGCCTCAAGATTTAGATGGCTAGTTTATCAAGTTACCGGAAGGAAATTAACGGCTACCTAGGGTCCTTAAGTTTAGTTAATGCCCTTAGGGTCAAATCGCCTTCTCGAAGGATATTCCATGAGTTTTGAGTTGTTACAGAGTGACCGGGGCTGCCTTCTCTTCCATCGGGCCATGTTGAATATTTAAAATTCTACCCCTGAACATTTTTTTCAGTGGAAGTGAGTCTCACCTTTTCCCACATGGTTGGCGTTATCAATGCCCCCCCCCCCCCCTTGAAATGATGTATGGTTTGTCCCTTACCATGTATGGTGCCAGCTCTTCCATTCTCGTTGATGATACTATACATAGAGATGTAGAACCAAACGCCACCGCTGCCAGTCATGACTATAGTGAAACACTAACATACCCTGCCACCCCACTGGACTAGATTTCAACAGTGTATTGGACATATGTATTGGACATAGGTGCCGTAACAAACCTGCAAACATTCATGTGCCACACATAATACTATTGCTAGATCGTCTTGCAATTAATATGTGACTATTTGAAAGTAAGTAAAATAACCAGCTATTCCATGCAAGATATTCACTGAGTATCATTCAAGGATAAATGTACTATAATAATAATAATAATAATAATAATAAAATTTGTATAGCGCTGATACCAGACAAGTCTGTTCATAGCGCTATTACCAATCTTGTGTTTCGTTTCAGGTGTGTTTGTTTCAAGGTCGATCCCTTTAATTAGAATATCAATATCCATAGTTCTATCTTCCTTACCTTTCATTTTGTTTCAGGACCTTTTAGCAGTTTGGACACTGTGCTTAAAATTGATTGAATGATAATATATATATATATATATATATATATATATATATATATATATATATATATATATATATATATATATATATATATATATATATATATATATATATATATATATATATATATATATATATATATATATATATATATATATATATATATATATATATATATATATATATATATATAGCAAGCGACTATATATATATATTATACTGTTATATATATACTGTTATATATATACTGTTATGAATTTTACTTTTTTCTACAATGCAGGATTACATGTTTCCAGGTAAGGTCAATGACTTTTAACCAGAACTTGCACTATTCGAACAAGGACCTGATTGATTGAAGAAATCAAATTTCCATTAAAAAATAGACATACCGTTATCTACCTTGGCTCTTATTTTGTTTCAGGACTGCTTGTTACCAGACAGGCTCAGTGACCTTTCAAAGTTTGCCCAGGTCCCATACCAGTTGCCGATGATACAATGACCTAACTGCCTTTTGTTTTGCGTCAGGATATAAAATCTGATGAAAAAATTTGACTGTCATGTGCATAACTGGTGATTAACACATTGAGAGTGCTCAGATCAAGAGCTGTCTATTTCTTGATGTTTAAAAATGAGTGTTTTTTTCTGAATGATCAAATGGCACAGTACAAAAGATCCTATTCGGATGATGGTGTGTGTCGGGCTGAAAGTTGTTAATTGTATGTTATTCAGGTTCCAAGAATGGGTCCCTTTCCCAGCATACATACTAGGTGAAAACTATGAGGATTTCTGATGGGAATCTCAGAACCTTTATGGCAACCAGATATCCACATGATTAAAACATGATTTTCAAGATGTGAATTTCTGGTCTAGGTTATGACATGACTGAAAATGCAAAACAAAATTATAACGTGAATTTTTCGTGGTTAAACGTGAATTTTTCACGTGGACAATGTACAGTTAATGTGTTTCACTGGTGGAATATACAAAGCAAAATTATGTGAATCATTCATGTGGAAACAAATTGTAAATTATTCATGTGAAAAAGATGTGAATTTCTGCTCCAGTTTATGACATGATTACAATATGTTTTTCAAGATATGAAAATTAATTTGATCAAAAATGTATTGCATGAATAATATATCAGATTTAATTGTCCAATATAAATTCCAAACGTTTTTTTATGGAAATGATCAAATCCTCAGATTAAAGTATTTTAGTCATGCATTGGTCAAGCTCAACATACTGAGAAATGCCATGCATCTTTTGGCAGGATTGTAGAAGACATGATGTTGTTTTTTGATATTGATATAAATGATTTTGATTACAAAGTATGACATGTGTTATAAGTGAACCATTTTAAAACATTATTATTTGTCTCTTTGAAAAATAAAAGCATAGAATATATATGCCACTGTATATTTGTCTAATTTGCATTATTGGTGAACTATATATCAGGCGAGGTGTCTTCAATTCTAACTTTGCCAATGGAAATTCCTTTCATGACAAGATATAACCCAGTACAAAAGAAGTGCAGTTTGCAATGCCCAGATAGCTATTGGGGGCTTACCAAAATAATTCTTGTCCTCTTCATGTGAATAATGTATGTATTATGCACATTAAAATTCACTTCTTATTTACACAAAAATTAAAATAAAAAATTCACATAATTTTTCTTTGCATATTCCACCAGTTAACCATGTCAAAACCATGTCATCGCAACCAGTTTGGTAACAACCTTA
Source organism: Amphiduros pacificus (assembly GCA_949316495.1). NCBI lineage: Eukaryota > Metazoa > Annelida > Polychaeta > Phyllodocida > Hesionidae > Amphiduros > Amphiduros pacificus. The sequence continues at coordinate 42,987,466 of OX439007.1, forward strand.
ACGTTGTACATGAATGATGACCAAAATTAGTTCAGCATCATGGAAGTGGATAACATGAAATAACACTTTCTCTGTTTTGTTTCAGCTGTTTTGACATTTGGTAACACCAAGTTATCTCACTGCATGTTGTGTATAACCACAAATGCATACTTGAGAATATAATATAAAAAAGCATTTGCTTGTGCAGCTGTATCATGTTTAAAATCAACTGTAGTGCTGTCAATCGATAATGACTGATTGAAAGAAGAAAGCATTTTTGCTCAACTGGTTGGGACTGCTCCCAAAAGAACTGTCATTATATTATGATTGCTCTTTTGGTATGCCAATTCACCAAGAAAATGTACATGACACCAAAATATGGCATAAAATCTTTGATTTTCATCTTAGAACCTAACAAACTCCCCTCAGACAATTCAGGTAATTTTAAAATTGATATCTTTCAGAGTTCGGAAGTGAATTGGTTTGAAAATGCAACTGGTTGCTCAGCTCCGGGCGATGAAAAGGAATTTTGTGAAGTTTCGAATTCTCATCCCTGCTTTGCTCATTGTGATATTCACATACAAATATCATGATAACTTCACGTATGAATCATGGACTTCACTGCTTGAACGATCAAACCTCTATAGTGAAGAAGCGTCTTACACAATGGAAGATGACCCATATAATGAAATTGTAAAATTAGAGGATGAAAATGGAAATGTTATAATTCAAAATAAAACACAAGAAGCTATCGATGAGGATCGCATTAATTCCCATTCAAGCAAGAAACATCTCTGGAAGAAATACTTTCCAAAAGCTCTCATCATTGGGGTACAAAAGGCAGGAACCGGTAAATATATATTCTGATACTTTGGTTATTTTTCATACATTACTTTAATTTTGGTATGTTTGAATACAATATGTTATGCAATGTAAGTTCTGTGATAAAATATTGCATTTTCTCAAGGAAACAAATGTCTTATTACTCATTACATATTATGGTTTATCTTGTGCCTATGGAATAAGTTAAACATGATAAAGGAAGAAGATATTTGGGTGTTTCTTGGCATTCTTTTATCTGGCAATGAAAACATAGAATTTGATTTATAAAATTTAAGTCATTACATAAATAATCAATCTGACATTAACGTGTCATGGCTTTGAAAAAAAAGATGGTGATTGCTTTGAAAAAAAAGATGGTGATTGCTTTGAACAAAAAGATGGTGATTGCTTTGAACAAAAAGATGTTGATGTCCATTTCATTTGAAATTTGGGAAACTTTATTTTTGTGCAGTATCAAAAGATGTCTAATTCTTATAATAGACAAAATTTAAAGTAAAATATCTCCTTCCAATATTTTTATGAAAGGCCTTCCATAGTATAATTATATTAGCTCCTAAATATGTCTGTTATGAATGTTAACTATGACATTGCATGGATAGGTCATTGTTAATTTGTAAACCTTTATTATATTTCTAGAGGCACTGAAAGATTTTTTGGACTTAAATGACAAAATAAGAATTCCAGATACAGAGGAAGTTCATTTTTTCGATGTTTACAGCAACTATAAAAAGGGCAAATCCTGGTATAGACAAAAAATGCCCAAATCCTGGCCTGATGATATAGTTATTGAGAAAAGTCCCAATTACTTCAACCGGCCTCTGGTACCAAGAAGAATAAAAGCCTTCAATCCAGATATAAAATTGATTGCAATATTAAGGAACCCTTCATCAAGAGCAGTCTCTAATTATGTTCACAATAAGGAGAGTGGAAGAGATAAGGGATCCTTTAAAGAGGCTGTGATGAAAGGTAGAACTCTCAATCCAAAAAGTACTTATATAAACAAAGGACTTTATTATGAACATCTATCTCGCTGGTATAAATATTTCCCAAAGGAGAATATTTTGTTGCTTGATGGAGATGCATTTGTCAAGAATCCAGTTCCCATTCTGAATAAGGTAGAAGATTTTCTTGGAATAAAAAGGAAGATATCAAAAGCGAATGTTGTGTATGCAAAGTGGAAAGGATTTTACTGTAAGAGAAAGAAAGGTCATACAATTTGTCAGGGCAAGAAGAAAGGAAGGCAACATCCAAAGATACCCGATTCTCTGAAGCATCTGATGAAAGATTTTTATAGGCCTCACAACAAAAAATTGTATGAACTGACTGGACTCAATTTTACTGGTATAAAGCTATAAATGATTGTTCTGTTATGAAATATTGTTATTTGTTCAATATATTTTATTTTTATTTTACTTGTATGTGAAGACATAATTATCCCTAAACCGAGCTTGATGTCAGTAGTTTTTCATTTAACGTTTATTTGGAATAAAAAAAATGAAAATGTTTTTCATACAGTTACTTCTCTTAAATATTTCGGGTCAAAAATCAGGAAGCAAAATATATTGTAGAAATTAAGCAGAAATTGAAACTCTTACTAAACTGCTAAATATTCTGGAACCTGATATAAATATTTACAAGACTAATTTCTCAGAGGGGACATCTTTACCAAAAAAATAAATAAATAACCTCAGTAGCTGACTCTTTAGGAATACCTGTTGGAATAGATTTAGATCAAGATAATTTCATCAATGAGGGTTTGAACTGACATAGCAATCATTCAAGCATACTTCAAAATATGATGTCTGATGTTTTACAGGAATCTTTAACAGATCCGCACAGTAAGGTTTGTTTGAGGTTTTACATCACTTTCAACATTATTTCAGTCATTTCGTGATGAGACCTACTTGTAGCAGATATAGTGCTGCCTCACTGAATTGTCATGTCGCAGGTCCTTGACATGACAACCCACCCGGTCACAGATTTACAAGGACAACGGGTTAACCCTTTAGGCACGGGCCTCAGCTCATATGGGAAATTGAATGCACAGTAAGGTAAAGCCAAACAAGGCTACAGGCTTTGATAATATTCCACCAAAGATGATAAAATTATGTAATGATGAATTATCTTATATGCTCACTGCAACAGTAAATAGGAGTTTTGATTAGAGTAACTTTCCTGATGACATAAAAAAGGCGGAGGTATCCACAATTTTTAAGAAAAAGGATGATTTGATAAAGGATAATTATTACCCGTCAGTATTTTGGCTTGTTTAAGTAAAGTATTTGAAAGCATGATAGCTGATCAATTAATTTCATATTTTAATCCCCTGTTTAACAAGTTGCTATGTACATATAGAAAGAAATACGGATGTGATCATGTACTAATAAAATTAAGAGAAGCACTGGACAATGATAAATACGTAGGAACAATATTAATGGATGTGTCCAAGGCTTTCGATTGTATCCCTTGGGAACCTATGAAAAAAGGTATTCCCTGAGGCTCATGATTAGGTCCCTTGTTATTCAATATATTTATTAATGATTTGTTCATACATAGGTGTCAGTTGTTCAATTATGCAAATGATAATATAATAGACATAAGTGGAACTACAATTGATTATGTCATTGAAGCATTAAAAGTAGATACAGGGAATGCAGTAAATTGGTTTATAGAAAATGTCATGCAAGCAAATCCTGAATAATTTCAACTTATGATTTTAAAACCATTTTCTGGTAAGAATCATCTGCCGGAAAGTGTGGAGATGAATGGTGTTTTAAGACTTTCTGATTTGGAGTTTCGTTATGTTGTGTTTCATTTAGTTATGAGCAGTACCTTTACTACCATAATAATTTAGCTTTTGTAATAATATTTCATGGTCAAGTGTATCAAAAGCTTTGGAAAGATATAAAAAATATAGTAATTAGTGTGTTCATTTTATCCAATTCTAAGGTAATCCCATCAACAAGTGCTACAAGTTCTGTAGTGTTTTTCTCTAAAACAATATTGTGCTTTATAAAAAAAATATTTTCCTGAAATTAGGTAATTAATTGCTTGAAAATAATCTTTTCAAAGATCTTAGAGATGGTTGGTAGTAGAGAGATTGGTCTGTAGTTCGTAAATTATATTTCATCATCTTTTTTGAAGACTGGATTAACTTTAGCTATATTGAGATTATCAGGGATTATACCTGTGATTAAAATTTGGTTGATAATTAACATAATTGATGTAAGCAGGGCATGTTTGACTGTTTTAAGGAGTTTTTAGTTCATACGCCATCATATCCTGAGCTAGTTTAATGCGAGATTGTCTATGATTGTATTTACAACGTCAGTCATAATAATTTGAAAGTTAAATTCAAAGTTTACTTTTCTTATTTAGAACATTTAGAACATTTTAGAACATTTATTGTTTGGTGTATCTATTTTGCATGAGAGATTAGGGCCTATATTTGTGAAAAATGAGTTGAAATGATTTACAATTGCTAGTTTTCTAGTTATTACATTACCCTCTCTAAAGAACTGTGGGAACTTTTTCTTTTAATTCTATTGAGAATAATGTTAATCATTTTCCAAGTGCTCCCTTATATTTGTTGAAAAGTGTTTCATAGTATGCTTTTTTAGATAATCGGATATTTTTTTTCAAAATGTCATTAAATGTTTTAGGGTTGGTTTTCAAAATCTCAGATTTTGGGGAATTTTGCTCTGTTCCTAAAATGTTTGCACAAATTACCTCAAAAGTGACTGTGTGATCCATCTGCATTTTATCCTTGTTTATTAAATTTGGTAAGCCTCTCAGGTAAATGTATATTTTTCACTGTTCATAAAGATTCTTGTAGAATTGAACAGTTGATACTTGCGTTTTAGTTGAGGTCATTATTTAAAGAATGAAGCTGGGAAGAAATAGCAAGAGCTTGGTGAAAATTATCTATGGACTATTTATTATTGTTATTTATTTTTATGTAACAGGGTGAATGAACTTTTGTAGTAATATTGTTTAGTATGGTAAAATATAGTTGGTGATCTGACAGCTGGTGTGCCCAACAGCGTATTGGGCACACAACACCTGTCATAAAACATTCTTATGAGCCTATCAAGGAGTTTGGAAAGTACAAAATAGTCTACACCTCTATAAGCCATTAAACAAAACAAATGTCTGTAGTTTATACAAGCCTGCTTACACTGATTAACATTTATGTCCATTGCAGAAAGATAGATCATACACTTGGTGTAACTCGTATAAAAATCGATGGTTTGACAGCTTTCCTATGAACACAATAATTTTGATGACACCTTGGAGGAGGTATAGCTTTTGGGACCCTCTGGAGTCCTGTTAAACTCTTTCAACCCCTCAAAAATAGGAAAATCAAGGGCCATATTCTTACATATTTATCTGTATTACCCCCCAAATTGGGAAGTTACATTTAGTGTATTGCAAAGAATGCAAATTCAAAGTCTCTCTGAAGGTCATTTGGTAACTGCGTAAAATTCAAGGGTTTTCAAGGATTTCTTGAAAATAATTTTTTTAAATTCAAGGGATTTATAGGGTTTTCAAGGCCTGTGCTAACCCTGATAATGAATGTACCAATTACATAAGAAAGACAGATATTGTGGAAGATGCTGTAAAGAATTTAAGATATATATGTTTTAAAGCCATACACTCCCCTGAATAGTCAAATGTGATCGGCCCCTAAGTCCCAGATATTACATGTAATAATGCTTCAAACCTTTAATTGAGAGTTTAAAAAGTCAACGAAAGTTCAGTTTTGAACGCATTAAAGATATAGATGTGGAAATGTTCCTGACTTGGTTTCATAGTTCTAAAAAAACAATTTGATTTTAACCGTATTTGAGAGGTCAACAAGGTCATGGAAAGGTTTGCATTGAACACGTCTGATATTGCCTTGGACAAGCACTGTAATGTTTGAGAGCAATCAGAATAATTGGTTCATGTGAATCAGTGGCAGCCTCTCAGGACATATTGTGCACACTGATATAGTGACGTCATTAGTTGCAGTGGGTCGCACCCTTTTCAGCTGGCTGCACAACGTGGTCGTTTGAATGATGCCGGTTAAAACCAGGGGGAAGAAAATTGATTTTTGTATAAAGATGATGTGATGAATTGTTCTAAAAAGTTTTGAACCTTTATCTTCAGAAATAAAAAAATAAGAGAAATTTTACTTTATGTATGAATTCTTTGACACATTGATTTCAGTGATGATCATCATTAAGGAGAGTTGTTGCATATTTTGTAAAAACATAATTTTGAAAAGCCCTTAATTTTGCAAAACAATGGATTCATATAAAATGCTTGTGGTATCTCATACATCAACAAATTTACTTTACTGTGTATGCTGGATTGAAAAACTTTTTGCCTGGGCCACTTTTATAGATTTAGGTTAAATTTCGGCAATTCCCATTGTATTCAATGTAAATATTTTTTACAGCCTCACAACTAAGATTGGTGCACCACAAGACCATTTATTTGTTCTAGTTATCAGAAAACCCAAGCGTTTTTTGTGCCAAACGTTTTGGATATTTTATGGGGGAGAATTCAGAAACGGCCATTTTTTCCCTACCATTTCCACTAGAAAATAGTTCACCTTGATCTTAAAACCATTAAACAGCTGTAAAATTGGTTCTAATTAATATAATTTCATAATTTGTGGTGTTCTGAGTTCAAGGTCAAACAAATGTTATTTCAAGGTCGAACTTTCTCAAATGAAAAATGTCAGCTCAGGTCACAGATTACATATCTAAATCAACATAAGTGATAAATAAACTTAATTTGAAGATATGTAAGTTGTCCTCTATATCCAGGGGGGGGGGGGTACTCTCCTAGTCAGCGTTACCGGGGAAGCTGGGCTAAATAGGGTCCTTTTTGCTGATAATTTCCCTAAGACGGGTTAAGATATTTTATCATTTTCCCTAAAGCCTGGATCACAATCCCCTTTTCCAAATCTCCTCCTTCTGCATCATCCCTAAATGAGGGTATCAAAAATTCAGCTTGTCCTAAATCAGGGTACCAATAATGAGAGAATATTTCCCTAAATCAGGCTCTAGGGTTTTCAGTTCCATCCCAGCCTCCACAGGTTAAAATCATGAAAGTACCCCCATTGTTGTATAATCCATTATTTTCTGACCATGTTCCTTTACAGGCACACCCTTGATATAGATGCTGATTATTATTATGGTGTTAGTAATGATAAGGTACACATTGACAAAACAGCCAGGTACAAAGCCTCTGATAGTTGTAAGCTGTAAACTGACATTGTAACTTATGTAAGGAAGTAGATCTGTGAACGCCACTAAATGTTTTAATCATGTTGTGATAAAAGGTCATGTACATGCATATACATGTATATTGAGCTATGAACAAATTCGGCTGACAACGTTGTAAAGGCACTGGCCTACTGACCTACTTTTTAAATCATTAGTGCTTAAAATAGCCACTGACTAGGCAAGACCACATGATGAAATTTTTACCACATTGGTCTTGCTTAGGTAGTGGCTATTTTAAGCAGTAATGATTCACAAAGAAGGTCAGTAGGCCAGTGCATTTACAAAGTAAACAGCCTGCCAATCTTCCAAAACAGGCAGCAGTTGATCACATGATCTTGCATATTCAGTAACTTTTTCAGTAGATATCTGAAAACTGTTTTGTTTAAAACCTTTTAAAATTTGATTTCTACAAGCTTGAAACATTTTATTTTCAAATCCTGCCCTTCAGATTATTTTTTATTTTTCCTATATATGTGAGAGTCTCAATTTATTTTTTCCTCAAGGTTGGCATTCTCAATATTTGCTTTCATATCGTTTGGTCTCACTGATATATATATTTTACACTGCAAACAATAGTACTACATGTCTGGATAGGTTCACACCCCTAACCATTGATGACGTACGGAAATTGGTCAAAAGGTCAGCAAAGAAGTCATGTGACCTGGATCCAATTCCAACCTGGCTCTTACTTGACCTCTTAGATGACCTCCTACCAATAATTACTTCCATCATAAATAAATCACTGATGGAATCAGCAGTATCGGAAAATATGAAAATAGCCATCATAACACCCCTGCTGAAGAAACTAGGTCTGGAACTGGTTGAAAAAAACTATAGGCCTGTTTCCAACCTAACATTTGTCTCCAAACTAACCGAGAGGGCGGTTGCAGACCAACTAGTCCCCCATCTTGTAAGGAATGGTCTTACTGACAAGTTTCAATCAGCCTACAAGGAATATCACAGCACTGAAACTGCTTTGCTAAAAGTGCAAAATGATATCTTGGGCTGCCTTGACAATAGAAAGGCAGTTATCTTGTTGTTGCTTGACCTTTCCGCTGCCTTTGACACTATTGACCATAAAATCCTTTTGGACAGGCTGAGGGATGCAACGTCACAAGTCATGCACTCTCCTGGATTCGGTCATACCTAATGGACAGAAAGCAATGTGTGAAGGTGGGGATTCATAGATGCTGTCTCAAATCCTTAAAATATGGGGTACCCCAAGGCTCAGTCCTGGGTCCTATACTGTTCACCATTTACATGACACCCCTATCTGATATACTTGCAAAATATGGTCTGAGCTATCATATTTATGCAGATGATACTCAGATCTACATCCCTGTGGACCACGCCTCTCCCCATCATGTGGATATGAGCAGACACAAACTGGAGGAGTGTGTCAGGGAAGTCAGAAATTTCCTCATATCAAACAAGATGAAGATAAATGATGGAAAGACAGAGATGCTCATATGTACTGACAGATACAGTACTACCACCCATAGCAGTATCCCATCCACAATCAGAGTGGGTGACTCTGATATTGCTCCTAGTCAGTCAGTTGTTGACCTTGGTATCACATTTGACTCCAACATGGACATGAAGGCCCAGATCAGGAAAATGTGTCAGAAGGGCTATTATCACATCAGGAACCTGGCGGCCATCAGACATTGTCTAGACGAGAAGACCGCGGTAACACTTACCCATGCTTTTGTTACATCCACCCTTGACTATGGTAATGGTCTTCTGGCAGGTCTTCCTAAAACTGACATCATGAAACTGCAATACCTCCAAAACTCTGCAGCACGGGTAGTTGGAAAAATCAGGAAATTTGATCACATTTCAGGAAAATTAAGGGAACTGCATTGGCTTCCCGTTCATGCGAGAATTGATTTTAAAATCCTCCTATTAACCTGGAAAGCCCTTAACGGTAAGGCTCCGCCTTACTTACGGGATCTACTCCTGATTAAAGAAGGTGAACGCTGTCTAAGATCCAATGATGGCACCCACCTACAGGTACCTAAAACCAGGCTAAGGACAGTAGGTGACAGGGCCTTCTCATCTGTAGGCCCACGACTATGGAATTCCTTGCCTACTGATATTAGGACAAGCACGTCAGTCTCCTCGTTTAAGAGTAGGCTGAAAACTCATCTCTTCAGGATGCATGTCCTGAACTCAGCGCTATGAACAGACTTGTCTGGTATCAGCGCTATACAAATTTTATTATTATTATTATTATTATTATTATATATATATGTATATATATATATATATATATATGTATATATATATATATATATATATATATATATATATATATATATATATATATATATATATATATATATATATATATATATATATATATATACCTATAAATTCTTAATTGTTGCAATTCAGTATCTAATATTATACCTAGAAATTCAATAGTCTTTGTTGGGCCTACTGTTTTCTTATCTGGTATTTCGAAGCCTGCCATCTTACATGTAATAATAATAATAATAATAAAATTTATATAGCGCTAGTTACCAGATAAATCTGTTCAAAGCGCTTCCCTCAAAACATGTGTTTTGAAAAGGTGAGTCTTCAGCTTACTCTTAAAGAGGGTGGCTGAGCTACAAGTACGGAGGTCAGTAGGAAGACCATTCCATAATTTTGGTCCTATTGCAGAAAAGGCCCTATCACCTATCGTTCTCAGGCGGGTACTAGGAACACATAGGTAAGTGCCATCATTCGATCTTAGACCTCTCTCTCCTTGTTTCACTAGCAGGAGATCCCTAATGTAAGGAGGTGCCTTACCATTTAGGGCCTTCCATACGGTCAGAATAATTTTAAAGTCTATTCTGGCATGTATTGGCAGCCAATGTAACACTCTCAGTTTCCATGATATGTGATCGAACTTCCTTATCCTACCAACAACCCTGGCTGCTGAATTTTGTATGTTTTGTAATTTTTTTATTTCCATTTTTGGTAATCCAGCCAATAATCCATTCCCATAGTCCAAGGTTGAGGTCACAAATACATGAGTTAGAGTCGTGGCCGTTTTCTCGTCTAGACATCGTCTGACCGCAGACAGGTTTCTGATCATTAAGATGTCCTTGATAGGGAAATCCGGTCAGCGACCCCGTGACGTCATTTGCTGAGGATTCCCTTAGGTGTAGTGAAGAGCAGCCAATCAGTGCCTCGGTGGGCGTGGTCAAGCTCCGATCGATTCGATTTTTATATCGATTGATACTATTTGTTATGGTGTGCCTTACGAGTCCCGTGTTATGTGTTATGTTTTTGTTATTACAACGTTGCCTACGAGTGTATAATATTTCATGTTTTTTATGTTTTGGGTTCGTATTTGATGATCTGCTTGCTGAGTTGTTCTTGGTATTCCCCCAAAGGGTAGCGTCATAAGTATCACGTGACCATGTGGCTTTATTTAGACGCTTTCCATTAAAGTTGCTGTAACAGATAATATCATTTCCTGGGCAATTTTTTACATACCTCAAAATTGGTTGGACATGTTCCACACAACACATCCCCATTCTTGTTTGTGAGAATATATATGTTACAAGCATAGAAATCAAATGTTTATCTCAAGCCATGTGGTTTCATCAGGCTGCCATCTATAACGGTCAGCCAGGCCTGCTGCTGCTGACCGGGGTATACCCCACACAGCTCCTGAGGGTAGCTATTTTTAGCATGTGGAGTGCAAGAATGTGACCTCGGTTAGGGGTAGGCATGATGGGAGGGCAACAAGGATCCATGTGACAGACCTCCTTCACCCATGTTTATGTATGTTGTAATTCTGAAGGTAAACTCTGGTATCATTCTTGGCTTTATTTTTTTCTGCCTTGGTTTGATATAACTTCTTTCTTCCCATTTTAAAATGAGACACATGTGTATTGTTTACTTGGCCATGCAATCAAAACATCCTGTGACGCATGCCCTGTTAGCCCCAGCACCAGCAGGAGCTTGGCAGCTGAGGTGATGACATCACTAGGATTCCCCATGAGGAAATTTGAAATTTTGAACCCATGGGACTGATATTTTTTCCAGCTCTCCTATTGAATCTTTCTTCAAAAACTTAATATTGACCCATCAAAACCAAAAAGTGATGTGGTTGATGTGTTTACACATGGATTACATTTCTAAATGGTTGGAAAATAACTTTTGTCAAATTTTACATCATATTATCTGTTACAGCAACTTTAAGAGTGACCAATTGGGGAACCCCCTTTAATATTAATGTCAACCTGTTCTCATCAGTTTCATTTTGTATATGCATAGACTTTCCATTTAAACATCTCACTTTGTGAATGTTAGAGTTTTTGTATTTATTTCTTTGACATTGTGGTGTAATACTTTTCCCATATTGTGAAACCAAACTAAATACTAGGTTATTCTCATTTGATGATTGAGTTTTAATAATATTTTTCTTAAGTCCATTTACAATCTTGGTGACTTTGTTACCAATACTAAGACTGATTTTGTAAGTTTTATTACATTTACATTGTAGTTTTTCAGTAATAAAAAGCAAGTTATCATTGTTCTCATAATATTTATTCATTTCCATATGGTTACATTTCGGCAGATCTTTTCCTCGTACATTTTCAATTTCAATATCAGATTTCAGATCATCTACATATTTACATACCTTTAGTATATTTACCGTTACAGTTTTTAAATTTCTAACATTTGTTGTTGTTGAGTTGATTCTATTAAAGGATTCATATTTCACTTTACTCTTACTTGTTGTGTCACATTTATTACATTTTACAATTGCATGTTTTACATATGAATTATGATATATCAGTTTGGTCTCACATGGACAATGTCAAATTTTTCTCGAGCGCTTTGGCCCTTTAGGGTTTGCCTTAGGACTGTTTGATGCTTTCTGTTTGTTGCCCTCAGAGTGATCGAAGTTGCAATTTCTACCCTTGTAGCAATTTCCTCGTTTGAAATGATGGCATGGTGTCTTCTTCTGGTTCTCGTGTTTGTGTATCTTATCTCTTATACACACTAGGGCCTTTGCAATCCCCAGGGGGGTACCCTTAATGATCATGTGTGAAGATTTTTCTTTCTCCTTCTTTTCTTTCTTGGTGAATCTTTCAATTTTCCTAATTTTTGTACGGGTATCGGTTTCAATCTGCTGAATAGATTCTCCTCCCCTCCCTATCAGCATTGAGGTCGCCTCATTTGGGATCTCGGTTTCGACCCGTTCATCAGGGTAATCAGAATCCGTGAAATCAATATTGTATTCATGTTCTCCAATGCTAGTGTCATCATCAGAGCTTTCCTCTATAGTGGCGCCCTCTGGTTGAAATTTGCCATGATTCATCTTGATCCTATTGTTGAGGCTTTGTGACCAGGTATTAAACATATTTGGAAGGAGTTCATAATTGGAATTTGGTGAGATGATTTTTGATGTTGATGGTTTTGTGATATCTGGTGATGTGATAAGGACAAGTATTTTCTCAGAGCGTTCAGCATTAACCAGGTCGATATTGAACATGGTATGCGAGGACACCAGCTTATCATTACATTTCATAGATATTGGAGGAATGTGTGTACAATAATGTCCAGGGACTCTTGGCACGATTTTTTATCGCCACTAATATAGAGCGTATCGTCCAGGTAATGGATCGTATCGTGTGAAGCACCGCGCTTTTGATATACAAACTCTGTGGCTGAGGCGAAATCATCAAATATTTTTGGCGCACTACGTAGACTGAATGGAAGGCAGGCCATTTGATAATATCTTGCATGCCCTGTGCGGTCGAGCCAAGAAAACCCTAGCAGATGACGCTGATCGCTTCTGACCTTAATGCTTTGGAATGCGTTCGCCAAGTCCGTTTAGGCCAGCCACAGATCGCCGTGTTTCCGTATTCTTTCGATCGCCTCATGGATGGTCGCATATTTGAGAGTGAATTCGTCCGGGTTGATTCTGTCGTTTACAGACCGTCCTGGCGGCCATGAGAGGTCATGGATTACCCTAACTTTTGATTTGCCTTTCTTTTGAAATGCTCCTAATAGAGAAGAACGGAAATTAGGAGGGAGGTCAGTGAGAGGACCTTCGACACGTCCCAAGAGAAGATTGCCGTTTATAAACTTTTCGACGTTGGCGCTGTGAGTCTCGCTTGACTGCCAATTGGGTGAAATGCATTCGAATTGGTCGCCTTTGTAGCCGATAGAGGCGCCGGTGTGTGCCCTAGAGGACAATGTGTTGGCTAATGATGGGTCTGGGTGATCTTGGAGCCAGAAATTCCAAAATTCATGGTTGAGAAATGACCTTGACTCTGCCGGTTGCACATTTGCTCTGTTTGACGCAGGTGTCAAAGGGCAAGGGCCTTTTGAATTGCCTGCAAATGTGCAATCGGCAGTTTTTGAAATTGCATTTGAGTGTTTGATAGTTATTGCATATTTCGCCCATAGTTTGGCGCGCCTTGAAGGATTCACGCGTCGTCGGGGTACTTGCTGACGACGCGATCCTCGGAAACAGACAATCTGTTTGCCTAATGTGGCCTGTGGACATACACCTCGGACAATATTGTACATTAGATTTTACAGCAGTGGCATCGAGAATCGAATATACAAGGTGAGAATCTACATTTTTAAACTCTACTGACCTATTGTGAATCGACATTCTGTGCTTCATGTCTAACGTAGCTATGTTGTACCACTTGTAACGTTTGTCCCAATCTAATATCTGCTTTTTATAATATGACATTTGATCATATATGAACAAACCATGCTGAAAAACATTAGCCTCTCATGTTCTGACCAAGCCTCTGACCATGTTTGACTATCGTACACTCTCCTGCCTTGCCTTTTCTGGTGGTATGATATAGATCCTGCAGAGTCTATGTTAGTCATGGCATCCATTCCTTAAATAACTAGCCCTTTCCTAAGGATATTTTCTGCTATATTTTATTTGCATTTTAAACATTTTTGAGCAGCTTAGGGGCAGTTTTTAGGTCGTGGAGTACTTCAGTAAAAAAATATGGTTTTTAAATTCTCCTGCCTTCTTCATGGAAATTCACTGTTTGCATAATAATCTTGGAGGAACGTTTATTGACACTTCAACATAAATATTCCTTACCTATTTTTGAATATGACTGCTTGGTCAGTTCAACTTTTAAAGTTGTATATTCCTAATAAATTAAGGACAAAAATTTTAATTTGATCACAAGAAATCTCCAAATGTTTATAATAGTGAAAATGCCAAGAAACATCACCTGATGAAAACACTCTTGAGACAGTGAAAAAATCACTTCCCACAACAAACAAAAGTGGAGGGTGAAATGTAGTCACGTGGTCTTAACCAGTCTTAACATTGGCGGCCATTTCAATTCAGAGGAAGCTAAAATTCTTGTCCATTTAAAAGTGTGTTAACTGACTTAAAACAGAATAAAATGATCGTTTTACAAATGGATATTGAAGAAAACAGATTATACTTTGCAAACAACCAGGCCATGTAATCAGTGAGTACACAATTACAACACCTGCAGTGTGTGTTTACCACGCGCAGCTCAGTGGGCTGCGCTAGGGCAGATTAAATTTGATGAACTCTCTCTAGCCGTGAAATGGCCGCCGGGCCCAAACTAAACAAAAGGCAAATTCACTGCTAGAGATTCTCGAGCTAAGTCTATGTATGATTCGATGCTATTAACACTATCGGCTGGCATATAAAGGTTCTGGAGAAAATCTTTCAAATGTTCAAACTCACCATTTAATGCTGTTCCAATATTTAACACACCTTATCTAATATAAGGACGCATTAAAGGTTTGCCCCGTTGTCACAAGTAGTCCCATTGAATTTGGTAATTGTCATTCAATAAAGTCTGTAAACAAATCAAATACCAATCTCAAAAGAAACAGGATCCATATGTTTATTTACTCTAGGCATTCATACAAAATTAAGGTAAAAAAAACTTCACAATTCTTAAATTCTAACACCATGCGGACACATAACCCTCAATACACTAAAAAAAACAACCTTTTTTATATCACAATTATTTTGTTTCACTCTCAAGTTCTGATGGAAGAGATCTACAGGGTGAACAGATCTGAATCAAGGAATGGATAGTTCTGTATGTCCAGATTTTTGGTCTGGATCTATAGATTGCTAGATCATAATCTAGGGATGGCTAGGTTAATCTATATATGGCTAGCTTATAATGATGGCTTGGTCATAATCTAGGGATGGCTGAATCTATGGTTGGCTAGGTCATAAGTTAGGGATGGCTAGGTCACTCTATATATAGCTAACCTATAAGGATGGCTTGGTCATAATGTAGGGATAGCTAGGTCAATCTATATATGGCTAGGTCATGATCTATATATGGCTAGGTCATAATCTAGGGATGGCTAGGTCATCTAGGGATGGCTAGCTGCTCATAATCTATTGATGGCTAAGTCATAATTCAGGGATGGCTGGATCTATGGTTGACTAGGTCATTATATATAGTTGGTTAGGTCATTTAGAGATGGCTAGGTCAAAATGTATGGATGGCTATAGGTCATAATCTAGGGATGGCTAGGTTTGGATCTATTTCTATGCCTCAAACAATGGATGGCTATGCCTTAAACAATGGATGGCTATGCCTTAAACAATGGATGGCTATGCCTTAAACAATGGATGGCTATGCCTCAAACAATGGATGGCTATGACTTAAACAATGGATGGCTATGTCTGAAACTATGGGTGGTAAGATTTAGAAGAATAGGTTTTTATCAAGGAAAGACTGGGTTTGGATCTATGGATTGCTAGGTTTGGATCTAGACATTGCTAGATCTGATTCATGGATCACTAGGTTTGGATCTAGATATCGCTCAATCTAGATTTATGGATTGCTATGTTTGGATCTAGATATCACTAGATCTGGGTTCATGAATCACTACATTTGGATTTAGATATTGCTAGATCTGATTTATAGATTGCTAGGTCACTAGGTTTGGACCTAGATATGGCTAGATCTAGATTCATGAATCACTAGGTTTGGACCCAGATATGGCTAGATCTGGATTCATGAATCACTAGGTTTGGACCTAGATATGGCTAGATCTGGATCCATGAATCACTAGGTTTGGACCCAGATATGGCTAGATCTGGTTTCATCAATCACTAGGTTTGAACCTAGATATGGCTAGATCTGATTTCATGAATCACTAGGTTTGGATTTAGATATGGCTAGATCTAGATTCATGAATCACTAGGTTTGGATCTAGATATGGCTAGATCTAGATTCATGAATCACTAGGTTTGGATCTAGATATGGCTAGATCTGGTTTCATGAATCACTAGGTTTGGACCCAGATATGGCTAAATCTGGTTTCATGAATCACTAGGTTTGGACCTAGATATGGCTAGATCTGGTTTCATGTATCACTAGGTTTGGACCCAGATATGGCTAGATCTGATTCATGGATCACTAGGTTTGGATCTAGATATCGCTCAATCTGGATTTATGGATTCCTAGGTTTGGATCTAGATATCACTAGATCTGGGGTCATGAATCACTACATTTGGATTTAGATATTGCTAGATCTGATTTATAGATTGCTAGGTCACTAGGTTTGGACCTAGATATGGCTAGATCTGGATTCATGAATCACTGGGTTTGGATTTAGATATTGTTAGATCTGATTTATAGATTGCTAGGTCTGGATTCATCAATCACTAGGTTTGGACCCAGATATGGCTAGATCTGAATTCATGAATCACTAGGTTTGGACCCAGATATGGCTAGATCTGGATTCATGAATCACTAGGTTTGGACCCAGATATGGCTAGATCTAGATTCATGAATCACTAGGTTTGGATCTAGATATGGCTAGATCTAGATTCATGAATCACTAGGTTTGGATCTAGATATGGCTAGATCTGGTTTCATGAATCACTAGGTTTGGACCCAGATATGGCTAGATCTGGTTTCATGAATCACTAGGTTTGGACCCAGATATGGCTAGATCTGGATTCATGAATCACTAGGTTTGGACCTAGATATGGCTAGATCTGGATCCATGAATCACTAGGTTTGGACCCAGATATGGCTAGATCTGGTTTCATCAATCACTAGGTTTGAACCTAGATATGGCTAGATCTGATTTCATGAATCACTAGGTTTGGATCTAGATATGGCTAGATCTGGATCCATGAATCACTAGGTTTGGACCTAGATATGGCTAGATCTGGATCCATGAATCACTAGGTTTGGACCCAGATATGGCTAGATCTGGTTTCATCAATCACTAGGTTTGAACCTAGATATGGCTAGATCTGATTTCATCAATCACTAGGTTTGGACCTAGATTTGGCTAGATCTGGATCCATGAATCACTAGGTTTGGACCTAGATATGGCTAGATCTGGTTTCATGAATCACTAGGTTTGGACCCAGATATGGCTAGATCTGGTTTCATGAATCACTAGGTTTGAACCTAGATATGGCTAGATCTGGTTTCATGAATCACTAGGTTTGGATTTAGATATGGCTAAATCTGGTTTCATGAATCACTAGGTTTGGACCTAGATATGGCTAGATCTGGTTTCATGAATCACTAGGTTTGGACCCAGATATGGCTAGATCTAGATTCATGAATCACTAGGTTTGGATCTAGATATGGCTAGATCTAGATTCATGAATCACTAGGTTTGGATCTAGATATGGCTAGATCTGGTTTCATCAATCACTAGGTTTGGACCTAGATATGGCTAGATCTGGTTTCATGAATCACTAGGTTTGGACCCAGATATGGCGAGATCTGGTTTCATCAATCACTAGGTTTGAACCTAGATATGGCTAGATCTGATTTCATGAATCACTAGGTTTGGATTTAGATATGGCTAGATCTGGATTCATGAATCACTAGGTTTGGATCTAGATATGGGTAGATCTGGTTTCATGAATCACTAGGTTTGGACCCAGATATGGCTAAATCTGGTTTCATGAATCACTAGGTTTGGACCTAGATATGGCTAGATCTGGTTTCATGAATCACTAGGTTTGGATTTAGATATGGCTAGATCTAGATTCATGAATCACTAGGTTTGGATCTAGATATGGCTAGATCTGGTTTCATGAATCACTAGGTTTGGACCCAGATATGGCTAGATCTGGTTTCATGAATCACTAGGGTTGGACCTAGATATGGCTAGATCTGGTTTCATGAATCACTAGGTTTGGACCTAGATATGGCTAGATCTGGTTTCATGAATCACTAGGTTTGGATTTAGATATGGCTAGATCTAGATTCATGAATCACTAGGTTTGGACCTAGATATGGCTAGATCTAGATTCATGAATCACTAGGTTTGGATCTAGATATGGCTAGATCTGGTTTCATGAATCACTAGGTTTCGACCTAGATATGGCTAGATCTGGTTTCATCAATCACTAGGTTTGGACCTAGATATGGCTAGATCTGTTTTCATGAATCACTAGGTTTGAACCTAGATATGGCTAGATCTGGTTTCATGAATCACTAGGTTTGGACCCAGATATGGCTAGATCTAGATTCATTAATCACTAGGTTTGGATCTAGATATGGCTAGATCTGGTTTCATGAATCACTAGGTTTGTACCCAGATATGGCTAGATCTAGATTCATGAATCACTAGGTTTGGATCTAGATATGGCTAGATCTGATTTATAGATTGCTAGGTCTGGATTCATCAATCACTAGGTTTGGATCTAGATATGGCTAGATCTGGATTCATGAATCACTAGGTTTGAACCTAGATATGGCTAGATCTGGATTCATGAATCACTAGGTTTGGACCCAGATATGGCTAGATCTGGTTTCATGAATCACTAGGTTTGTACCCAGATATGGCTAGATCTAGATTCATGAATCACTAGGTTTGGATCTAGATATGGCTAGATCTGATTTATAGATTGCTAGGTCTGGATTCATCAATCACTAGGTTTGGATCTAGATATGGCTAGATCTGGATTCATGAATCACTAGGTTTGAACCTAGATATGGCTAGATCTGGATTCATGAATCACTAGGTTTGGACCTAGATATGGCTAGATCTGGATTCATGAATCACTAGGTTTGGACCCAGATATGGCTAGATCTGGTTTCATGAATCACTAGGTTTGTACCCAGATATGGCTAGATCTGGATTCATGAATCACTAGGTTTGGACCTAGATATGGTTAGATCTGGATTCATGAATCACTAGGTTTGGACCCAGATATGGCTAGATCCGGATTCATGAATCACTAGGTTTGGACCTAGATATGGCTAGATCTGGTTTCATGAATCACTAGGTTTGGACCGAGATATGGCTATATCTGGATTCATGAATCACTAGGTTTGGACCTAGATATGGGTAGATCTGGTTTCATGAATCACTAGGTTTGGACCCAGATATGGCTAGATCTGGATTCATGAATCACTAGGTTTGGACCTAGATATGGTTAGATCTGGATTCATGAATCACTAGGTTTGGACCTAGATATGGCTAGATCTGGTTTCATGAATCACTAGGTTTCGACCTAGATATGGCTAGATCTGGATTCATGAATCACTAGGTTTGGACCCAGATATGGCGAGATCTGGTTTCATGAATCACTAGGTTTGGATCTAGATATGGCTAGATCTGGATTCATGGATCACTGGGTTTGGATTTTGAAATCTTCATGTACAAAAACATGCTGAAAAAGGGGGATATTCACTTAACATAAAAACAACTACATCAATTATAATGACCTGTTGTAACTTTCAAACATGCCTCTCTACACCAACACCATTTTTCAACATAACCAGTTAATTTTCCGTAAAGTTACAAGAAATATTTTATCCCAATTACAAGCTTGTCCACTATATTTGTTTACACAACCTTTTGCCTCTAACACTGGGGTGATGTGAAAAATACTAAATCAGTCAAAATGCTAGTATGACAAAGCACAATTTTGTTGTCTCAAAGATTAAGAGTTGGGACTATTTTTTATTAAAGTAAGTAAAGCTGACATTTATATCCCGCTGATTCCAGACAATGTCTGCTCATAGCGGTTGATAGTAACTGGCCGGGATTCGAACCGGGAATCCCCAGATTTCAAGGCGAATACTCTACCAATTGAGCTATTTCGGCCAGTATTATCAATATTCCCAAATACTTTACACATTCAGACATTCCCATTATCCAACTGTTCCTTCAGATTAGTACAAGTTTCAGCTGTGTATGAAAATGAAATTAAATTACGGTAGTCTAATAAAAACAGTCAATCTAACTCTTGATTTCTGCTCATGCCACATCCTAAGACTGATAGTGTTTTGACATTTATTTTGTTTGTTTTTTAAGGTGTTACCAAATCCAATAACTCATATTATGCAGATTCATAAACTCAATTGACCGAATAGACATAATGCCAGATCAGGAATTACACCTCTTTGATAACGATGAGCTAATGTTTTGGCATAACCAAAGGCTTTGTTACTAAGGGAATTCTTTATGATATATAAATATATGGAACAATGATGTCATAAAGAATGTATATGGAATGATGTAAAAACCTTCAGTTTGGAATAAACTACCATCAATATCAAACCTTAGAGTTTGGTTCTTATCACATTATCACTTAATGTTAGGGGGAAGTGTCTTCTAAAGTTCTTTTTTCTGCCAAAAAGATTTCATCTTGTAATATATCAAATGCAAGGGGATGGAATTTCCTTTTGATTTAGTTTTTAATTTGCTTTTAAAATTTCATCATTTTTAATCATTTAGATTCAAAGAAAAAGATGGCTTTTAAAAAAAGGATAGAGCTTACTTGGAAAACATTTTTGGCAATAACTAAACTATCAATCTGCAAAACTAAGGCATTAATCTTTAGCGAGAATGATGCTATTTAGTTTTAAATAGACAGAATTTTCAAAAATGTCTTATTACTCAAGTAATTTGCATTTTTGTAAATACAATAATTCAAATGAATGTAAACTTTCGACACCATTTCTTAATTATTGACTGGATTTTGAAGAAAGATAAATATCTCAAAATATAGACCATTAAACAAAATTCATTAAACTAAATAGAATAATATTTGGAGTAAACCTTTATTTAAATTTTGATAATATTAAACTTGCAAATGTTCTCAATTTTGTCATACAAAGTGTGGGAAATTTTGAGAGATATGATATTTTGTTAACTTCTAATTATGTATTCACTGGGCAGTGATGAGGTCTAATGCAGCAGCTACTGGCATGGATTAGTCATAAAAGATCAATACATGATGTTTTAATAAAAATTGATCCCCTCTGAACCGATATATGGTATTTATTTAGTTGGTTTTGGTGGGTTATAATGGTGCACTATTTCATGGCTGTCTAAAATGTGTTGTTGTCTGTTGCTAAGATACCAAAAAGCAAGACGTCGCTATTTCATGAAGAAAGAAATGAATCTAAAATTATTAAAATCTGTAAAATGTTAACAATAAGTTAAAAATCAATTCGAAAGAAATTCCAATTCTTTAGCATTTGACAAATTAACAGCTGAAATTGTTTTTGTAGTTATTTCAATACAAAGCAATTACCTTGCAATATTTCATTTTTGGGGGTTCAAATTTGGGTGACATGACTTTTTTGCGGGGAAAAAGAACTTTGGAAGATGCTGTTCCCCCTGACGTTAAATTAGCAGATATGTTCAGGAGAGAGCCCTTGGTATTCTTTTGGTTGTAATTGGTATACATTGCCAAGGTTACCATAATCAATGTCAAGTGAAGCATCACCTGCTTATTATTATTTTTAATTACTGGCACTAAGAATTAGAATCTTTCTTTTTCTAAAAAATAACCTGATAACTTGTATATCTGACTCACTTTCTTTCCCAAATTTATAAGGGAATTATCTGAAGGTGACATATTTGATGAATGTATTGGGTTTCTGATTTCATTTCACAACCAAGCCAAATTATACTCAGTGGTAGATGAAAATACAAACATAGTGAAAGACTTGATGAGTCATATAATTAAGGATTGATGAGTCATGAAATGAAAAACATAATGAGTAGCATGATGAAAGACTAAAGGATTCATGAGATGAAGAACTGATGAGTCATGTGATGAAGATAGACCATGAAAGCTTGTTTACTCTTTAACAAGCTTCAGTTTGATATGTAAACATTATCACAGATAATAATTGAGATATGTTGCACAATATGCAAAGATCCATGGTTTCAAGTGAGGGTCATCAGTAAGGTTAAGTCTTAATTTGTTTCCTTTGCTTTCTTCTCACTGTTAATGACTTTTGACTGAGAATGACTGTAAGTCTTCTTGTGGAATGTTTTGAGTTGCATCACTTAATAGAATTGGCACAATGTTTAGCACCTCATTGGCTGGATGATTAATACCCAGTAACCCTTCATCTGATTGGCTATAATGTGGATTAGCAGCACTGTCTAAGAATATTGAATCTGATTGGAGGATATCACTCAGGTATCCAGCATTTGATGCCTCCATAACTTGTGATTGGTTGGAATGTTGTGTTGATGCTGCAAGCACCTGGGCATTATGTTTATTTCTTAAAGCTGATTGGTCAAAAATAGTATCTTCCTCCTGGTCCCCACGCTCAGACATCTGACCGTGGGCATGCACAGACACCATGGCAGCATGACCTAGAGTGCTGACACCTGGTGATGACACATTGTGATGAGTGAGTGCCCGCAGAGGAATATCCTCAGCATCCAGAAGTCTTGTCTCTTCATCTGAATCATCTACATTCTGGCCTTCACTCCTGTTATTGCACTCTCCTCCATTTGATGCACGTTCCCTGGCAAGCCTTTTCATTTCTTTCCTTTGCTTTTTCTTCTCGTCATCATAGCAGAATATATATTCTAATGTCTCGTATACAGCCATTACTGCACAGAAGGCACATGTCAGGGTGAGAATCTGAAAATAAATATATGAAATTAAAATGCGCTCAGAGAATGCAGAACAATGCCCTCCTCCTGCATACCCCTGTGGCCAGTGCCGCCTAGTGGCCAGTTTGCCCCGCACCTCAAATTCACAGAATCAGCATCCATTATGTAGAATCAAACCCCAATGTTCTGGAGCATTGAAATGAGGGCCACTCTAAATACTAATGGGGATGTCGATTTTCACCTGAAAAGTAGGTCACACTGACCCAATTACATAAATTAACATTTTTGAAGCTTATACCAATTGATAATAAGTAATAATGTTTGATATATGTGTATTCTGCAAAGAATTAACAAAATCGGCATGTCGGCCATTTTGAAAAATGGCTGCTGTGGCTTCAAAATTTGGTCAGTATTATCCATCATCGAACTTAGCCTAGCCCCTCATAAAATACACCTGTACACCAACTTGTGTCAAAATTGAAACATTTCTACAGAAGATAGAGCGCTCACGGCCAAAGTTGACCCGATGGTCACTGAGACCTTGACCTTTGACCTTGGTTGGAAAAATTCCATGGAATCTTTTTTTGGGGTCTTTAGTTTTACAAACATTATGTAGTGCCAATTACATAAATTAACATTTTTGCAGCTTATACCAATTGATAATAAGTAATATCGTTTGATATAAGTGTATTCTCAAAAGAATTCACAAAATCGGCATGTCGGCCATTTTGAAAAATGGCCGCCATGACTTCAAAATTTGGTCAGTATCGCCCATCATCGTACTTAGCCTAGCCCCTCATAAAATACACCTGTACACTAACTTGTGTCAAAATTGAAACATTTTTATAGAAGTTAGAGCGCTCACGGCCAAAGTTGACCCGATGGTCACTGCGACCTTGACCTTTGACCTAGGTCACCAAACTTTCATGGAAAATATTTACTTGGACTATATTGTTGTAGGCATATGTAGTATCATCCCTGTGGTCCAGCCACTTTCGAGTGTTGGCCATTCCAAATATTGTGACGGACGCACTGACACACAGACACACAGACACACGGACGCACGGACGGAAAAGTGATTACTATATGCCCTCCCTCGGAGGAGGAGGGCATAACTATCAAATTATCAATTTACATAGCATATTTCTTGTGCTAAAATGTGTATTCTGCTGAAACCTTAAAATCAACTTCATTGATCAGGACTGCTTAAAATTGCGGCTGAGGTGATCACACTAGCGGTGAAAATGTGAGTATGCTGAAACAGACCATTCTTGCAAAGACCTGATTTGATTTGATTCTCCAATCTGTGAATAGCACTCGTGCTGACCACCCGGTGCAGGCCCCTACACTGATGTTAAACTGTCTTGCAAAGTTCTCATTTGGTGGCAACCAATCACAGAGTATAGGAAATCTACCCTCCTAACAAAACATATTTCTTGAATTAAAGCATGGAAGGATAGTTGGATGGATTGATGCAAAACCTGATTGCTCTTTAAAGAGGAAGAGGGTCTTACTATTTTGTACAACTTTATCACGTTGGTAGACTAACCTTGAGCGTTTTTTCTGAGAGCCCCTTGTATGGCTTGTTTGTGAGTGGAGGGTCCCAGCAGGGGGCACTCTGGTTGTCATAGAGATGCTTGCCACTCACTGCATTGTTCACTCTCCTGCAGAATAAAAATGCAAATGCCATTCATTTATAGCCATCGACAACTGACCTGCGGATGAAAACAGAGCTGCGGTTCCATTTTCAAAGTCTTTAAAGTACATCTGTACTCTCAAAAATATTCACATCAGGTCATTCTCTGACACCTGCATGTGCCAACAAGGTCAAATAGTGTGATCAACATCAGTAATCATTTGATGAACTGTCCGCAGCTTTGTCGTCGTCGGCTGTACAAATAAACTTGGTCCTTATCTGGAACTAATTTTTTTTTCATTTAAAGATCTCTCAAGTATATAAAATCTTACTAACCTAATTCTCTCCTTGACCTCAGCTGTGGTCATTGGCGTACCATGTAATCTCAAAGTCCACTTGACTAAAAGACCTCTGCTTTTCTTCACATTACGACCTTCAAATAATATAGATAATACATATATAGATACTTATATAAGTGTTCATTTTAGCATATCCCTAACACATCTACCAGGTAGAGCTGTTTGAAGTAATGGTGGCCACAACCACGAGACTAATAGTTTGCCGTGTGTTGCACGGTCACAAATGCTAAGGTGCCGCGGTTTGATGGTGCTACAAGCAAATCTGATTCTGACCTCATTTTAGAGGTCAAAAAGGTCACAGAAAGGTCAATTTCCAATTCATTTAAGATATTGATGAGGAGAATTTTAATGTTTCACAGCAATCAGAATATTTAGCTATATTTTTGCACTCACTAGCCATTTTAATGATGACCTTAATTGAGAGATCATCAATATCTTCTACAGTTCAGCATTGAATTAGTCCTAGATATGGATGAGAGAATATCCATGTAAAGTTTCCAAGCAATAGGAATAATAGGCTATGCGTGATCTCATTTACAAGTCTAATTACGAACGGAAGTGCAGATGGGAGAGATAACAGTGGGATAGATGCAGGGACAAGACCAGTTTTAAAGTCTCCTTGATAGGGGGAGGAGAGGGGTGGGGGGCAAAAAAGATTGACTTACCTTTATCTTGTATGATGAGTGTCCAGACGCCCTCTGGTGGCTCCCCCCAACATCGCACTGTGCTAAATGTCCACTCCTTGAAACCTTCACTACTCCTGCAGAAAAATAATATAACAAAAACTTCATATATAACATCTACAATGGTGAGCATATAAAAAGAAAGATTCTGATCATTTTATGAATTTGCACATATTTGTGTCACCAAAACTTGATTGACAGCAGCTCTTGACAGTTACCGGTAATGAAGATTTTTGAAAATACAACAGAAGTGGTAACCTAAAAAACCTAACACAGAAAAATTTGATTTGAAAAGTATGCTTGACTAAATCAAGGTTTAAGCTCAGCTGATAGCAAATACTAACAAATCTTTGGCGCGTGTTGCGGCAAGAATGGACATGGTTCCACTGGGACAGCGCAGTTTGATCTCTACTTCCCCTCTCCTCTCGTGCTGCAAGGTCACAGTCACATAAACATACTCCAGACTCATTAAGTTGTACCCCGAGAGTAGCTCTGACGTCACTGCAAATATAAACCATGAATAACCAAACTGATGAAACGAGAAATTATTATCTCGGTTTGTAAACTACCTTTTTAGCTGTACTGACAACATCATTATCGCTCAGGCGAACCGATCTCGCCGCCGCCACGGTAAATACTACATGTAGACCTATAACACAGACCTAGATCCGGATTCACACACACATAGACTTGTACAAAATATGTCTTTTTTGCAAGAAATTATGACAAGAATTACTTACTTATCACATATCTATGTTAATTGTACGTCAATTATATCAAGAATGGAAGAATTTGGGTGATAAATGCATAACTATTTATTGCTGATCTGCAACCGTTGCATGTCTGAGTTGGATGGTGCACTGCGCTGACACCTAGTGGCAGACCTGCTGTTTCCAATCTCTGTTTAAATATCTCTGATATATATATATATATATATATGTTTCAGTGAAAATTAATGAAGGGAAAGACCATTAAGAGAAGTAGAATACCCCACCAAGTGGCACAATTCTATAAATTAAAAATCACAAAAACAAAACAAATATGTTTTCATTAAAATTCGTTAAATTAAGTATTTTCTGTCAAAAAGATTATAAAAATATCATCCTTTAACATTAGAATTAATAAAAATGTAAACACTTGACACCAAACTTGACCTAGTTGACATTGTAATGAATCGTAAGACAGACCATTGTATTTGATGGGAAGTTTGTTTTGCAGCGGTGGTATGGGGGAGTGTGGCTTCATCTCAGGAGTCGTGTAGGTCGTCAGCCAAGGCACCTGCTTCCATGTCTATAACAAAATGTTGTTTTGGTAAAAGGGCCAATTATTCATCATTTAACTTATTCATTCATCCTCAAACACAAAATCTAAGAACAAAGGAAAGAATTTTTTTTTTTTAATTTTAAAAATTCAATAAAAAAAATTCAAAAATGTTTAGTCAACAAAACAACGAAAGGTCTATCTAATTAGCATAAATGATGTAAATGAGATAGTCCTCATAGTGCGCACCTTAGCAGCATTGACGAGTCTCCAGGCGTCCATCAAGCCGAAGCCATGTTTGTGGCTATGGTGAAGTCCGGCCATGTTCTTGGTCCAGTGGGCCACGTCGACGTCCACCTTGACCGCTGCCATGACGATGATATGCTGGACATCTCTCCAGGTAAGACACGGCCGCACCTCCAACATGAGAGCTATCATGCCTGCTGCTAGTGGCGCCGCCGCGCTCGTCCCCGTGTGCTGGTCCGTGCACCCCGTTCCCTTCCTCTCAGTCCAGTCTGTCGTCACCTATAAAGGAGATCGCATGGATTTCAACAACATTAGGATAATAGGATAATAGAATAATATGAAATTTTAAACATATTTAATTTTCTTAAATACAGTATTGCATATTAAAGCACAAATCCAAACGTTAAAGATGAAACATTATTGAAAATATACCCCCAAAGACTGCTCTAAATATTTATTAATTGCACATTCAGTGGAGAAACTTGGTAAGAAATATGGGTAAATATCTGCTGGTGAATGGATCTGACAAGGAGATCTGTGACTGTCCCCTGTCATAGTCAGTTGAGTTTCCCTGAGGTGTATGTGGATTCTTACGATATCTCTGGTGTTGATGCCGCCTCCGCTGCTGAATGTGACGGCCAGCATCGAGGCACATTCCTCGGCATAGTATGGCATGGCTCCCTGCTCATCTACCGCTCCTGCACAAACATCAAACAAAGCTGGTCATATAATTATCAATAATATGAATAGGAATGAGAATTTCATTCAGCAATTCATATGCAGCATCTCTGCATCAATCGGCTTGATTTTGTGCTTATTTGAAAGAAAAATGTGAAATATTAAGAAAGGTGAAAGGGCCATAGGATATGTTCCTTTTATCGTTATTCAAGATAGCCAAAAAACGGTACTTCAAGCAGTACAGGGGAACTTAAAAAGGTAACAGCAGTATTCCACTTCATTTACATAATTTATGAAGCTTCACTTTCCTGTATGATGTCATGACAACAACACTTTTATGCGAGACATCACTATGACAACACTATTCTGTGCGACGTCACTATGGCAACACTTTCTTGTCTGATGTCACTATGATGTCACCATGTTTATCTTGCTCGCAATGTCAATACAGTTTCAAAGCAAGGAAATTACCTTTCTACTCCAATTATTGGCAAAGGTATGGTCTTTTGGAGAGGTAATATTGAAATAATTGTGTATCCTGTAGCCTCACTCAACTGTGTTTACATTACTCACAACATTAATACAGTTTCAGAACAAGTTAAGTCATCTTTCTACTCCAACTATTGACGAAGGTATCATCTTTTGAACATGTAATATTCAGTTGAAAACAGTGTATCTCAAAGCCTCACAGAACTGTCTTTATCTTGCTCGCAATGTCAAGACGGCTCTATTGTAATGAGCGTGAAGTTCTTTTGACATTGGACATTTGACATTTTTTTCAAAATGTACCAAAATGTGTATTCCTATAATATTCCTATGTAAATATACTGTATACAGAGAAAAATTCGCGCCTAATTATTTTCGCGCCATCGCCGTTTCCGCCAGGTTCGCGCCGTTTTATTTTCACGAATTTTGGATTTCTAAAATCTATGGATTTCACAGAATCTGCACGCGAAATCCGCTTGTTGATATCTTGTTTAGAAGCAGAGAAAATCGAGTTTGAAATCTGCTAAAATTTTTGAATTACAGTGAAATGATCCTAAAACATCGATTATCTCAGCTGTCACTGGGTCAATATGGTCATGCTTGGTATCAAAATGACCGGGAGAGTCCCCTCTTCAATTTCGCATCTATTTAATTTCGCGAATGACGTCCTGGCGCGAATTGACGCGAAAATAAAAAAGTCGCGAAAATTTGTCTGTATACAGTATACCCTGTTTAAAATGGATACATCGCTTTTACCCTGACAAACTTTCAAATACATGATGTCCTGAAGTGGCAGTATATTATGGAATATTGAAAAACACTCACAGTTTCATCAGAAATTGGAGTAGAGCATGAAGTTCATATGATATTTGATTTAAATGTGTGATTTTTTTAATACCTTTGATACCAAACAATGTCTGGTAGTTATGAGTAAAAGCACCTGTAAGACATTCTGACCTTAACCAGAAGATTTAAGAAATGTGCAGGAGATTTAAGAAATGTGCAGAAGATTTAAGAAATGTGCAGAAGATTTAAGAAATGTGCAAGAAATGTGTCAAGAATCATATATGCTATGGGTTGGAGGCAATCCAAGCAATTTGGGCCAAATTCAAGCAGCTGCAAGACATTTTGATCTTGCTTTAATACAACAGTTTAGAAGGTCGCTGAAAGATCAACATTAAACTTATCCCAGATTTTGTAATGAAACTGGCATGTGTAAATATGGTGTCAATCCAGGCATTCTGGGACAGTTAGAGCACCAACCAGGAGTACAAAGAGACAGACAAACAAACAGAGGCCAATCACAATGTCCAAAATGACAGTCCCCCAAAGAAATGCCTATAGTGAGCCATCCCTTATGTAATCCTAAATAACTCATGAATCTACTCATACCAAAAAGTGCTTATATGTTACATTATAAAATGAGTGTAATGTGTGTGTGTTGTGTGTGTGTGTGTGTGTGTGTGTGTGTGTGTGTGTGTGTGTGTGTGTGTGATTGAATAAAGGTGATTTTATCTGCTCAGATCTGGCCCTAATTTGGGCCTAAACTCACCAATAGTGACAGTGTATATGGAGGTGGCGTATCCATCAAAATTACAATTGTCTCCATTGTATCCACCGTTGCCACTAGCAACAACAAATATACTGCCATAGCCCCTCCTCCCATAGTCCACTGCATGGTGCATGGCATGCTGGAATATACAGAGAATATCAATAAATAATGGATTGACAGCTCCTGAATTCAGGATTGTCATTGTCTGGATAAAACAAAACATCAATATAAATATTTATTATGATAAAAATGATTTACTATTCATTTTTATTTAAATATATCATCTTCACTCATGGATTTTACATTCTTGGGACTATATAATTGAAAAACATCAGAAAAATAAACATATAAAAATAATTCACCTGAGCTAAGTAGTGTGGACCATCAACTGTTTTGCCATCATCATCAGGACCCCAACTGCAATGGATAAGCATAAAATAAATGTTTGAAATAAAGAAATGATATCAAAGAATGGGACCAGTGGGTGTTTAAGTAAGAAGGTATAACTACTGGATTGGACCCAGCACTAAGTTGATGAAATCATTTCTGATATGATGTTAATCCACAATTATTATCATTTTTAAATAAATGGGCTAAATAATCCACAATTATTATCATTTTTAAATAAATGGGCTAATACAAATATTTTTTCTAATCCACACCACAAGCATATAAGGAGGAACAGTGCTGCTGCTGACCTCCGGGACTGACCTGCAGCTGTACACATCTATGTGGTCCATGTGCTTTGTGAATGCCGCTGCTTCAAGGCTGTCTGTCATGGGGCCTCCCAGGATCTTGATTCCTGTGTAAACAGTAGAAATCAGTTTCCCATAGATTTTAATATCCATTTCCTATTAACATATCTTTCAAAGGTTCAGAGGTGACATTTATGATAACATTACATTGTTTGTTCCCAGGTTTTATAATATTTGGTAATTCCAGAGACCAGTCTGCTAGTAATTAATAATATTTGGTTCTAAACCAGATTCTACATGTACTGTCATAAAGTCAATATAGGAATTTCAACTAAATCTATTATTCATAAATTTATTGTTTTGAAGTGCCATTATTACCTTATTCTCTTTTCAAAAACTATTTAACCATGTATGGAAACAGTGCAAACTATTTAACCATGTATGGAAACAGTGCAATAATTTAATGTATACTATTATCACAGTTATGATTACCTGCTATTTTGGCATTGTAGGCCACACCGACCCCACATACGCTGTTCTTAGTTGCGGCAATCTCGCCGGCACACCTCGTCCCATGGTGGTTTGTGTCTAAAGGATCAAACATTAACTATTATCACACTTATAAATATAAAACGTTTATGCGTATAATTATTTTTTTACATAAGCATGAAATTCCTGTTTTAAAAATCACAATTTTATGATCCCCATAACATATACGGCTACTATAACATATAAGGCCTCTAGATTGAGAACTAAACAGCAAAAAATAACAACATTCCCAGGAATTACTTCTCCACCTATGCCTAAATCATTGGATCAATATTAAGTTATGAAACACAACATTTCATGCTGCCAATCTGTCCAACTCCAAAGTTGCAATTACAAAATTTCTTTATGCCAGTGTTGGGCATGGGGTCATAGTACAGGACAGGCCTTTGGCAGTGTTGGGCATGGGGTCATGGTATAGGACAGACCTTTGTCAGTGTTTGGCATGGGGTCATAGTACAGGACAGACCTTTGCCAGTGTTTGGCATGGGGTCATGGTATAGGACAGACCTTTGTCAGTGTTTGGCATGGGGTCATGGTATAGGACAGACCTTTGTCAGTGTTTGGCATGGGGTCATGGTATAGGACATACCTTTGTCAGTGTTTGGCATGGGGTCATGGTATAGGACAGACCTTTGTCAGTGTTTGGCATGGGGTCATGGTATAGGACATACCTTTGTCAGTGTTGGGCATCGGGTCGTGGTACAGGACATAACTTTGGCAGTGTTGGGTATGGGGTCATGGTACAGGACATACCTTTGTCAGTGTTGGGCATGGGGTTGTAGTATAGGACATACCTTTGTCAGTGTTGGGCATGGGGTCATGGTATAGGACATACCTTTGTCAGTGTTGGGCATCGGGTCGTGGTCGTTGTCGTTGAGGTCCCAGCTGGCCTCTGCGTAATAGTTATCTCTCAGATCTGGGTTGGTCCATTCTAAACCTGAAATCAAGATTGATACTTTGCATTTATGAATATGTTGAATCTGATCTTGTGAATTGATTGACCTGAACATCATTGATGGCAAAAAATCTATCTCCTGAATTCTTGAATTATTAATAGAAATTTATTATTAATTATATATAATAAAGTAATATATTTCAAAGGGGTAAATCCCAGTAAACTACTGGTAGTGGCCTTCTTGTTGGCCTTCCTGCAGCTGACATTAAATAAACTACAAAACTTGGAGAACTTTGTAGCAAGTGTACAGGGAAAATTAGAAAATTTGATCATATCTCTGAAAAATTAATTAAACTGTTACAGTATTGATTTCAGTTTGTGCTAGGATCAATTATAAAATCCCCCCATCACCTGGAAGGCTCCAAATGGTAAGGTGTCGACATTCTCACTGAATCGACTTACAATAAAATCTGATAGAACTCGGCATAAAACTGACTGACCAAAGCATATTCGAGTATTTTCACCGTATTTCAAATTCAGTTTGACAGAATATATTTGTGGAGTCTGTTTTTCACCATTTGCAGACCTGAGGATTTGGCAGTCAAATCCCAATTCAGAAAGTTACAGATTAAAGATTGAGAAAGCTGAGAATTTGAAAATCAAAGTGGTGCTATAATGTGCCTTATAAATGTAGTTGATTGCCTACCATCATCCACCACTGCAGCCACCACTCCTCGGCCCGTCACGTTCCTCTCCCACACTTTCATCACATTAATATCCTGGCCTCGGTTTAACTCATTATGCTGAAAAAATATGAGAACTGTATCAATTCTCATTCATTTTCTTCTGTATATTTTATTTTGTTAGAACATTACCCAAATATTCTAAAATCTAGGTCATTAATGGCTTGGATTAAGTTTTGATATGGAGCTGTTAAAAAAAATTGTCCAAATCAAAATATTGAAAACACAATTTTTTTAACACTTGCACTTTTGGCTTTCATCATCAAAATACAATAATCACTCACCAGATGCCACTGTCTGACATATGCAGGATCCTTAAAGTTGAGTGCCCTCTTGTGGCGATATCTGATGAACTGCTGTGTGTGCCATTCCACATCAGGGTGGAGATCTAGAATGTCACGAACCTGACTGCGGATCAGCTTCCAAATCTGATGACTGAGTTCCTGGTGACCCCAGCCTCCTGGAATGGACTGGAGGGCTGCCTTGGAGTGTGTCAGCAGATACTGCTTGGAGTGTGTCAGGTTGTGTAATGAGTGTGAAAATAAGTAATGTCCTTTGAGCTCACCTATCCGTCCATGATTTACAAGTCCTGTCTCTAGGGATATTCTGTCTGCGATATCATCAAGTTGTTTATTTTTGAAGGTGTTTGGATCTGCTGACAGTTTGACTCCCCACGATAGAGTCTCTATGTGATGTCTCCTGCCATGAACTTTCGGCCCTGTCTTATGCTTGCATGGGGCGTCATGCTTCTTGGCTCCATCTGGTGGTGGAATAAGCAGCAAGAGAGCAGCATATTTCAAGATGGCACTATAATGACCCGGCATGCCACTGGAAGCCTGCAAATTCAAGACATTTTTTAAATCAAATGTGGATATGACAAACACAAAATAAAATGGTCAGAGAAGGGTCCCAACAAGCATGGGTATTTACATTGTCATGCCAACACTTTCCAGCCCCTCTCTCAACCATCTATTATATTTCATAAGTTACCTGCAGCAGATCAGGCTGAGACAAGAATGGGAGCCCTGATAATACATAGTTACCTGCAGCAGATCAGGCTGAGATAAGAATGGGAGCCCTGATAATACATAGTTACCTACAGCAGACCAGGCTGAGACAAGAATGGGAGCCCTGATAATACATAGTTACCTGCAGCAGACCAGGCTGAGACAAGAATGGGAGCCCTGATAATACATAGTTACCTGCAGCAGATCAGGCTGAGACAAGAATGGGAGCCCTGATAATACATTGTTACCTGCAGCAGATCAGGCTGAGACAAGAATGGGAGCCCTGATAATACATAGTTACCTGCAGCAGATCAGGCTGAGACAAGAATGGGAGCCCTGATAATACATAGTTACCTACAACAGATCAGGCTGAGATAAGAATAGGAGCCCTGATAATACATAGTTACCTGAAGCAGACCAGGCTGAGACAAGAATGGGAGCCCTGATAATACATAGTTACCTACAGCAGATCAGGCTGAGACAAGAATGGGAGCCCTGATAATACATAGTTACCTGCAGCAGATCAGGCTGAGACAAGAATGGGAGCCCTGATAATACATAGTTACCTGCAGCAGATCAGGCTGAGATAAGAATGGGAGCCCTGATAATACATAGTTACCTGCAGCAGATCAGACTGAGATAAGAATGGGAGTCCTGATAATACATAGTTACCTGCAGCAGATCAGGCTGAGACAAGAATGGGAGCCCTGATAATACATAGTTACCTGCAGCAGATCAGGCTGAGACAAGAATGGGAGCCCTGATAATACATAGTTACCTGCAGCAGATCAGGCTGAGATAAGAATGGGAGCCCTGATAATACATAGTTACCTACAGCAGATCAGGCTGAGACAAGCATGGGAGCTCTGATAATACATAGTTACCTGCAGCAGATCAGGCTGAGATAAGAATGGGAGCCCTGATAATACATAGTTACCTGCAGCAGATCAGGCTGAGACAAGAATGGGAGCCCTGATAATACATAGTTACCTGCAGCAGATCAGGCTGAGACAAGAATGGGAGCCCTGATAATACATAGGTACCTGAAGCAGATCAGGCTGAGACAAGAATGGGAGCCCTGATAATACATAGTTACCTGCAGCAGATCAGGCTGAGACAAGAATGGGAGCCCTGATAATACATAGTTACCTACAGCAGACCAGGCTGAGACAAGAATAGGAGCCCTGATAATACATAGTTACCTGAAGCAGATCAGGCTGAGATAAGAATGGGAGCCCTGATAATACATAGTTACCTACAGCAGATCAGGCTGAGACAAGAATGGGAGCCCCGATAATACATAGTTACCTGCAGCAGATCAGGCTGAGATAAGAATGGGAGCCCTGATAATACATAGTTACCTACAGCAGATCAGGCTGAGACAAGAATGGGAGCCCTGATAATACATAGTTACCTACAGCAGATCAGGCTGAGATAAGAATGGGAGCCCTGATAATACATAGTTACCTGAAGCAGATCAGGCTGAGACAAGAATGGGAGCCCTGATAATACATAGTTACCTACAACAGATCAGGCTGAGACAAGAATGGGAGCCCTGATAATACATAGTTACTTGCAGCAGATCAGGCTGAGATAAGAATGGGAGCCCTGATAATACATAGTTACCTGCAGCAGATCAGGCTGAGATAAGAATGGGAGCCCTGATAATACATAGTTACCTGCAGCAGATCAGGCTGAGACAAGAATGGGAGCCCTGATAATACATAGTTACCTGCAGCAGACCAGGCTGAGACAAGAATGGGAGCCCTGATAACACATAGTTACCTACAGCAGATCAGGCTGAGACAAGAATGGGAGCCCTGATAATACATAGTTACCTACAGCAGATCAGGCTGAGACAAGAATGGGAGCCCTGATAATACATAGTTACCTGCAGCAGATCAGACTGAGATAAGAATGGGAGCCCTGATAATACATAGTTACTTGCAGCAGATCAGGCTGAGATAAGAATGGGAGCCCTGATAATACATAGTTACCTACAGCAGATCAGGCTGAGATAAGAATGGGAGCCCTGATAATACATAGTTACCTGAGTGTGTGTGAACTTTGTTACTTATTCACTATTCACAGTTCATTATTCAAATTTTTTCCTAAATTTGTAGTAAATTATGTCAACATGTCAGATTTCCAAAATTATGTTCCAAACATGACCGAGCTGAATTTTGTGCCATAATATGTAAAAGGAAATTATAATAATAATAAAAACCAAAATATAATTTAAACAAGGGGTAAAAAAACAAGTGCAGGTCGATTCAATGTTAACCAAATTTGGTATACGGGTCAAGGAGGGTCCCATAATGTCATTTATCAAGCGTTTCCCCGGCGCTATTTACGGTGACAAGATGGCGCCACTCACAACTTTCAGATTTAAATAATTAAATAAAATGAATCCTGATATTCCAAGTGAAATAGACGTGGCGCAGGTTGATTCAATGTTCCCCAAATTTTTCAAACGGGCCAAGGAGGGACCCATAATGTTATTTATGAAGTGTTTCCCCGGCGCTATTTACGGTGACAAGATGGCGCCACTCACAACTTTCAAATTTAAATAATTAAATAAAATGAATCCTGATATTCCAAGTGAAAGTGACATGGCGCAGGTCGATTCAATGTTCCCCAAATTTTGCATATGGGCTAAGGAGGGTCCCATAATGTTATTTATGAAGCGTTTCCCTGGCGCTATTTACGGAGACAAGATGGCGCCACTCACAACTTTAATATTTAAATAATTAAAAAAAATGAATCCTGATATTCCAAGTGAAATAGACGTGGCGCAGGTCGATTCAATGTTCCCCAAATTTTGCATACGGGCCAAGGAGGGACCCATAATGTCATTTATGAAGTGTTTCCCCGGCGCTATTTACGGTGACAAGATGGCGCCACTCACAACTTTAAGATTTCAATAATTAAATAAAATGAATCCTGATATTCCAAGTGTAAAAGACATGGCGCAGGTCGATTCAATGTTCCCCAAATTTTGCATACGGGTCAAGGAGCGTCCAATAATGTTATTTATGAAGCGTTTTCCCGGCGCTATTAACGGTGACAAGATGGCGTCACTCACAACTTTTAAGATTTCAATAATTAAATAAAATGAATCCTGATATTCCAAGTGAAAAAGACATGGCGCAGGTTGATTCAATGTTCCCCAAATTTGGTAAATGGGTCAAGGAGGGTCCCATAATGTTATTTATGAAGCGTTTCCCCGGCGCTATTTACGGAGACAAGATGTCGCCACTCACAACTTTAAGATTTCAATAATTAAATAAAATGAATCCTGATATTCCAAGTGAAATAGACGTGGCGCAGGTCGATTCAATGTTCCCCAAATTTTTCAAACGGGCCAAGGAGGGACCCATAATGTCCTTTATGAAGCGTTTCCCCGGCGCTATTTACGGTGACAAGATGGCGTCACTCACAACTTTCAAGTTTAAATAATTAAATAAAATGAATCCTGATATTCCAAGTGAAAAAGACATGGCGCAGGTCGATTCAATGTTCCCCAAATTTTGCATACGGGTCAAGGAGGGTCCCATAATGTCATTTATGAAGCGTTTCCCCGGCGCTATTTACGGTGACAAGATGGCGCCACTCACAACTTTAAGATTTCAATAATTAAATAAAATGAATCCTGATATTCCAAGTGTAAAAGACATGGCGCAGGTCGATTCAATGTTCCCCAAATTTTGCATACGGGTCAAGGAGCGTCCAATAATGTTATTTATGAAGCGTTTTCCCGGCGCTATTTACGGTGACAAGATGGCGTCACTCACAACTTTTAAGATTTCAATAATTAAATAAAATGAATCCTGATATTCCAAGTGAAAAAGACATGGCGCAGGTTGATTCAATGTTCCCCAAATTTGGTAAATGGGTCAAGGAGGGTCCCATAATGTTATTTATGAAGCGTTTCCCCGGCGCTATTTACGGAGACAAGATGTCGCCACTCACAACTTTAAGATTTCAATAATTAAATAAAATGAATCCTGATATTCCAAGTGAAATAGACGTGGCGCAGGTCGATTCAATGTTCCCCAAATTTTTCAAACGGGCCAAGGAGGGACCCATAATGTCCTTTATGAAGCGTTTCCCCGGCGCTATTTACGGTGACAAGATGGCGCCACTCACAACTTTCAAGTTTAAATAATTAAATAAAATGAATCCTGATATTCCAAGTGAAAAAGACATGGCGCAGGTCGATTCAATGTTCCCCAAATTTTGCATACGGGTCAAGGAGGGTCCCATAATGTTATTTATGAAGCGTTTCCCTGGCGCTATTTACGATGACAAGATGGCGCCACTCACAACTTTAAGATTTCAATAATTAAATAAAATGAATCCTAATATTCCAAGTGAAAAAGACATGGCGCAGGTCGATTCAATGTTCCCCAAATTTGGTATACGGGTCAAGGAGGGTCCCATAATGTTATTTATGAAGCGTTTCCCTGGCGCTATTTACGGAGACGAGATGGTGCCACTCACAACTTTAAGATTTCAATAATTAAATAAAATGAATCCTGATATTCCAAGTGAAAAAGACATGGCGCAGGTCGATTCAATGTTCCCTAAATTTGGCATACGGGTCAAGGAATGTCCAATAATGTTATTTATGAAGCGTTTTCCCGGCGCTATTTACGATGACAAGATGGCGCCACTCACAACTTTAAGATTTCAATAATTAAATAAAATGAATCCTGATATTCCAAGTGAAAAAGACATGGCGCAGGTCGATTCAATGTTCCCCAAATTTGGCAAATGGGTCAAGGAGGGTCCCATAATGTTATTTATGAAGCGTTTTCCCGGCGCTATTTACGGAGACAAGATGGCGCCACTCACAACTTTAAGATTTCAATAATTAAATAAAATGAATCCTGATATTCCAAGTGAAATAGACGTGGCGCAGGTCGATTCAATGTTCCCCAAATTTTTCAAACGGGCCAAGGAGGGACCCATTATGTCCTTTATGAAGCGTTTCCCCGGCGCTATTTACGGTGACAAGATGGCGCCACTCACAACTTTCAAGTTTAAATAATTAAATAAAATGAATCCTGATATTCCAAGTGAAAAAGACATGGCGCAGGTCGATTCAATGTTCCCCAAATTCGGTAAACGGGTCAAGGAGGGTCCAATTATGTTATTTATCAAGCATTTCTCCGGCGCTATTTACGGTGACAAGATGGCGCCACTCACAACTTTTAAGATTTCAATAATTAAATCTTATCACCGAAAATAGCGCCGGGGAAACGCTTCATAAATAACATAATTGGACGCTCCTTGACCCGTATACCAAATTTGGGGAACATTGAATCGACCTGCGCCATGTCTTTTTCACTTGGAATATCAGGATTCATTTTATTTAATTATTGAAATCTTAAAAGTTGTGAGTGACGCCATCTTGTCACCGTAAATAGCGCCGGGAAAACACTTCATAATTATCATTATTGGACGCTCCTTGACCCGTATACCAAATTTGTGGAACATTGAATCGACCTGCGCCATGTCTTTTTCACTTGGAATATTAGGATTCATTTTATTTAATTATTGAAATCTGAAAGTTGTGAGTGGCGCCATCTTGTCACCGTAAATAGCGCCGGGGAAACGCTTCATAAACAACATTATGGGTCCCTCCTTGGCCCGTTTGAAAAATTTGGGGAACATTGAATCGACCTGCGCCACGTCTTTTTCACTTGGAATATCAGGATTCATTTTATTTAATTATTTAAATCTGAAAGTTGTGAGTGGCGCCATCTTGTCACCGTAAATAGCGCCGGGAAACGCTTCATAAATGACATTATGGGTCCCTCCTTGGCCTGTATGCAAAATTTGGGGAACATTGAATCGACCTGCGCCATGTCTTTTTCACTTGGAACATCAGGATTCATTTTATTTAATTATTTAAATATTAAAGTTGTGAGTGGCGCCATCTTGTCACCTTATATAGCTCCGGGAAAACGCTTCATAAATAACATTATTGGACGCTCCTTGACCCGTATACCAAATTTGGGGAACATTGAATCGACCTGCGCCATGTCTTTTTCACTTGGAATATCAGGATTCATTTTATTTAATTATTGAAATCTTAAAAGTTATGAGTGACGCCATCTTGTCATAGTAAATAGCGCCGGGAAAACACTTCATAAACGACATTATGGGCCCTCCTTGGCTTGTTTGAAAAATTTGGGGAACATTGAATCGACCTGCGCCATGTCTATTTCACTTGGAATATCAGGATTCATTTTATTTAATTATTGAAATCTTAAAGTTCTGAGTGGTGCCATCTTGTCACCGTAAATAGCGCCGGGGAAACGCTTCATAAATAACATTATGGGACCCTCCTTGACCCGTATACCAAATTTGGGGAACATTGAATCGACCTGCACCATGTCTTTTTCACTTGGAATATTAGGATTCATTTTATTTAATTATTGAAATCTTAAAGTTGTGAGTGGCGCCATCTTGTCACCGTAAATAGCGCCGGGGAAACGCTTCATAAACGACATTATGGGTCCCTCCTTGGCCCGTTTGAAAAATTTGGGGAACATTGAATCGACCTGCGCCATGTCTATTTCACTTGGAATATCAGGATTCATTTTATTTAATTATTGAAATCTTAAAGTTCTGAGTGGTGCCATCTTGTCACCGTAAATAGCGCCGGGGAAACACTTCATAAATAACATTATAAGACCCTCCTTGACCCGTATGCAAAATTTGGGGAACATTGAATCGACCTGCGCCATGTCTTTTTCACTTGGAATATCAGGATTCATTTTATTTAATTATTGAAATCTTAAAGTTCTGAGTGGCGCCATTTTGTCACCGTAAATAGCGCCGGGTAAACACTTCATAAATAACATTATGGGTCCCTCCTTAGCCCATATGCAAAATTTGGGGAACATTGAATCGACCTGCGCCATGTCTTTTTCACTTGGAATATTAGGATTCATTTTATTTAATTATTGAAAACTGAAAGTTGTGAGTGGCGCCATCTTGTCACCGTAAATAGCGCCGGGGAAACGCTTCATAAACAACATTATGGGTCCCTCCTTGGCCCGTTTGAAAAATTTGGGGAACATTGAATCGACCTGCGCCACGTCTATTTCACTTGGAATATCAGGATACATTTTATTTAATTATTTAAATCTGAAAGTTGTGAGTGGCGCCATCTTGTCACCGTAAATAGCGCCGGGAAACGCTTCATAAATGACATTATGGGTCCCTCCTTGGCCTGTATGCAAAATTTGGGGAACATTGAATCGACCTGCGCCATGTCTTTTTCACTTGGAACATCAGGATTCATTTTATTTAATTATTGAAATCTGAAAGTTGTGAGTGGCGCCATCTCTTCTCCGTAAATAGCGCCGGGGAAACGCTTCATAAATAACATTATGGGACCCTCCTTGACCCGTATACCAAATTTGGGGAACATTGAATCGACCTGCGCCATGTCTTTTTCACTTGGAATATCAGGATTCATTTTATTTAATTATTGAAATCTTAAAGTTGTGAGTGGCGCCATCTTGTCTCCGTAAATAGCGCCGGGGAAACGCTTCATAAATAACATTATTGGACGCTCCTTGACCCGTATACCAAATTTGGGGAACATTGAATCGACCTGCGCCATGTCTTTTTCACTTGGAATATCAGGATTCATTTTATTTAATTATTGAAATCTTAAAAGTTATGAGTGACGCCATCTTGTCATAGTAAATAGCGCCGGGAAAACACTTCATAAATAACATTATGGTACCCTCCTTGACCCGTATGCAAAATTTGGGGAACATTGAATCGACCTGCGCCATGTCTTTTTCACTAAGAATATCAGGATTCATTTTATTTAATTATTGAAATCTGAAAGTTGTGAGTGGCGCCATCTCTTCTCCGTAAATAGCGCCGGGGAAACGCTTCATAAATAACATTATGGGACCCTCCTTGACCCGTATACCAAATTTGGGGAACATTGAATCGACCTGCGCCATGTCTTTTTCACTTGGAATATCAGGATTCATTTTATTTAATTATTGAAATCTTAAAGTTGTGAGTGGCGCCATCTTGTCTCCGTAAATAGCGCCGGGGAAACGCTTCATAAATAACATTATGAGACCCTCCTTGACACATTTACTAAATTTGGGGAACATTGAATCGACCTGCCCCATGTCTTTTTCACTTGGAATATCAGGATTCATTTTATTTAATTATTGAAATCTTAAAAGTTGTGAGTGACGCCATCTTGTCACCGTATATAGCTCCGGGAAAACGCTTCATAAATAACATTATTGGACGCTCCTTGACCCGTATACCAAATTTGGGGAACATTGAATCGACCTGCGCCATGTCTTTTTCACTTGGAATATCAGGATTCATTTTATTTAATTATTGAAATCTTAAAAGTTATGAGTGACGCCATCTTGTCATAGTAAATAGCGCCGGGAAAACACTTCATAAATAACATTATGGGACCCTCCTTGACCCGTATGCAAAATTTGGGGAACATTGAATCGACCTGCGCCATGTCTTTTTCACTAAGAATATCAGGATTCATTTTATTTAATTATTGAAATCTGAAAGTTGTGAGTGGCGCCATCTCTTCTCCGTAAATAGCGCCGGGGAAACGCTTCATAAATAACATTATGGGACCCTCCTTGACCCGTATACCAAATTTGGGGAACATTGAATCGACCTGCGCCATGTCTTTTTAACTTGGAATATCAGGATTCATTTTATTTAATTATTTAAATATTAAAGTTGTGAGTGGCGCCATCTCGTTTCCGTAAATAGCGCCGGGGAAACGCTTCATAAATAACATTATGGGACCCTCCTTGACCCGTATACCAAATTTGGGGAACATTGAATCGACCTGCGCCATGTCTTTTTCACTTGGAATATCAGGATTCATTTTATTTAATTATTTAAACTTGAAAGTTGTGAGTAGCGCCATCTTGTCACCGTAAATAGCGCCGGGGAAACGCTTCATAAACGACATTATTGGTCCCTCCTTGGCCCGTTTAAAAAATTTCGGGAACATTGAATCGACCTGCGCCACGTCTATTTCACTTGGAATATCAGGATTCATTTTATTTAATTATTGAAATCTTAAAGTTGTGAGTGGCGCCATCTTGTCACCGTAAATAGCGCCGGGGAAACGCTTCATAAATAACATTATGGGACCCTCCTTGACCCGTTTGCAAAATTTGGGGATCATTGAATTGACCTGCGCCATGTCTTTTTCACTTGGAATATCAGGATTCATTTTATTTAATTATTGAAATCTGAAAGTTGTGAGTGGCGCCATCTTGTCACCTTTAATAGCGCCGGGGAAACACT
Source organism: Amphiduros pacificus (assembly GCA_949316495.1). Classification (NCBI taxonomy): domain Eukaryota; kingdom Metazoa; phylum Annelida; class Polychaeta; order Phyllodocida; family Hesionidae; genus Amphiduros; species Amphiduros pacificus. Next base: position 43,030,546 of record OX439007.1, read on the forward strand.
TCATAAATAACATTATGGGTCCCTCCTTAGCCCATATGCAAAATTTGGGGAACATTGAATCGACCTGCGCCATGTCTTTTTTACTTGGAATATTAGGATTCATTTTATTTAATTATTGAAATCTGAAAGTTGTGAGTGGCGCCATCTTGTCACCGTAAATAGCGCCGGGGAAACGCTTCATAAACAACATTATGGGTCCCTCCTTGGCCCGTTTGAAAAATTTGGGGAACATTGAATTGACCTGCGCCACGTCTATTTAACTTGGAATATCAGGATTCATTTTATTTAATTATTTAAATCTGAAAGTTGTGAGTGGCGCCATCTTGTCACCGTAAATAGCGCCGGGGAAACGCTTCATAAATAACATTATGGGTCCCTCCTTGGTCTGTATGCGAAATTTGGGGAACATTGAATCGACCTGCGCCATGTCTTTTTCACTTGGAATATCAGGATTCATTTTATTTAATTATTGAAATATTAAAGTTGTGAGTGGCGCCATCTTGTCTCCGTAAATAGCGCCGGGGAAACGCTTCATAAATAACATTATGGGATCCTCCTTGACCCGTATACCAAATTTGGTGAACATTGAATCGACCTGCGCCATGTCTTTTTTACTTGGAATATTAGGATTCATTTTATTTAATTATTGAAATCTGAAAGTTGTGAGTGGCGCCATCTTGTCACCGTAAATAGCGCCGGGGAAACGCTTCATAAACAACATTATGGGTCCCTCCTTGGCCCGTTTGAAAAATTTGGGGAACATTGAATTGACCTGCGCCACGTCTATTTAACTTGGAATATCAGGATTCATTTTATTTAATTATTTAAATCTGAAAGTTGTGAGTGGCGCCATCTTGTCACCGTAAATAGCGCCGGGGAAACGCTTCATAAATAACATTATGGGTCCCTCCTTGGTCTGTATGCGAAATTTGGGGAACATTGAATCGACCTGCGCCATGTATTTTTCACTTGGAATATCAGGATTCATTTTATTTAATTATTGAAATATTAAAGTTGTGAGTGGCGCCATCTTGTCTCCGTAAATAGCGCCGGGGAAACGCTTCATAAATAACATTATGGGATGCTCCTTGACCCGTATACCAAATTTGGTGAACATTGAATCGACCTGCGCCATGTCTTTTTCACTTGGAATATCAGGATTCATTTTATTTAATTATTGAAATCTTAAAGTTGTGAGTGGCGCCATCTTGTCTCCGTAAATAGCGCCGGGGAAACGCTTCATAAACGACATTAGTGGTCCCTCCTTGGCCCGTTTAAAAAATTTCGGGAACATTGAATCGACCTGCGCCATGTCTTTTTCACTTGGAATATCAGGATTCATTTTATTTAATTATTGAAATCTTAAAAGTTATGAGTGACGCCATCTTGTCACCGTAAATAGCGCCGGGAAAACGCTTCATAAATAACATTATGGGACCCTCCTTGACCCGTTTGCAAAATTTGGGGATCATTGAATTGACCTGCGCCATGTCTTTTTCACTTGGAATATCAGGATTCATTTTATTTAATTATTGAAATCTTAAAGTTGTGAGTGGCGCCATCTTGTCACCGTAAATAGCGCCGGGAAAACGCTTCATAAATGACATTATGGGTCCCTCCTTGGCCTGTATGCGAAATTTGGGGAACATTGAATCGACCTGCGCCATGTCTTTTTCACTTGGAATATCAGGATTCATTTTATTTAATTATTGAAATATTAAAGTTGTGAGTGGCGCCATCTTGTCTTTGTAAATAGCGCCGGGGAAACGCTTCATAAATAACATTATGGGATCCTCCTTGACCCGTATACCAAATTTGGTGAACATTGAATCGACCTGCGCCATGTCTTTTTCACTTGGAATATCAGGATTCATTTTCTTTAATTATTGAAATCTTAAAGTTGTGAGTGGCGCCATCTTGTCTCCGTAAATAGCGCCGGGGAAACGCTTCATAAATAACATTATGGGTACCTCCTTGACACATTTACCAAATTTGGGGAACATTGAATCGACCTGCGCCATGTCTTTTTCACTTGGAATATCAGGATTCATTTTATTTAATTATTGAAATCTTAAAAGTTGTGAGTGACGCCATCTTGTCACTGTAAATAGCGCCGTGAAAACGCTTCATAAATAACATTATTGGACGCTCCTTGACCCGTATACCAAATTTGGTGAACATTGAATCGACCTGCGCCATGTCTTTTTCACTTGGAATATCAGGATTCATTTTCTTTAATTATTGAAATCTTAAAGTTGTGAGTGGCGCCATCTTGTCTCCGTAAATAGCGCCGGGGAAACGCTTCATAAATAACATTATGGGTACCTCCTTGACACATTTACTAAATTTGGGGAACATTGAATCGACCTGCGCCATGTCTTTTTCACTTGGAATATCAGGATTCATTTTATTTAATTATTGAAATCTTAAAAGTTGTGAGTGACGCCATCTTGTCACCGTAAATAGCGCCGTGAAAACGCTTCATAAATAACATTATTGGACGCTCCTTGACCCGTATACCAAATTTGGGGAACATTGAATCGACCTGCGCCATGTCTTTTTAACTTGGAATATCAGGATTCATTTTATTTAATTATTGAAATCTGAAAGTTGTGAGTGGCGCCATCTCGTCTCCGTAAATAGCGCCGGGGAAACGCTTCATAAATAACATTATGGGATCCTCCTTGACCAGTATACCAAATTTGGTGAACATTGAATCGACCTGCGCCATGTCTTTTTCACTTGGAATATCAGGATTCATTTTATTTAATTATTGAATTCTTAAAAGTTGTGAGTGACGCCATCTTGTCACCGTAAATAGCGCCGGGAAAACGCTTCATAAATAACATTATGGGACCCTCCTTGACCCGTTTGCAAAATTTGGGGATCATTGAATTGACCTGCGCCATGTCTTTTTCACTTGGAATATCAGGATTCATTTTATTTAATTATTGAAATCTTAAAGTTGTGAGTGGCGCCATCTTGTCACCGTAAATAGCGCCGGGAAAACGCTTCATAAATGACATTATGGGTCCCTCCTTGGCCTGTATGCGAAATTTGGGGAACATTGAATCGACCTGCGCCATGTCTTTTTCACTTGGAATATCAGGATTCATTTTATTTAATTATTGAAATATTAAAGTTGTGAGTGGCGCCATCTTGTCTTTGTAAATAGCGCCGGGGAAACGCTTCATAAATAACATTATGGGATCCTCCTTGACCCGTATACCAAATTTGGTGAACATTGAATCGACCTGCGCCATGTCTTTTTCACTTGGAATATCAGGATTCATTTTCTTTAATTATTGAAATCTTAAAGTTGTGAGTGGCGCCATCTTGTCTCCGTAAATAGCGCCGGGGAAACGCTTCATAAATAACATTATGGGTACCTCCTTGACACATTTACCAAATTTGGGGAACATTGAATCGACCTGCGCCATGTCTTTTTCACTTGGAATATCAGGATTCATTTTATTTAATTATTGAAATCTTAAAAGTTGTGAGTGACGCCATCTTGTCACTGTAAATAGCGCCGTGAAAACGCTTCATAAATAACATTATTGGACGCTCCTTGACCCGTATACCAAATTTGGTGAACATTGAATCGACCTGCGCCATGTCTTTTTCACTTGGAATATCAGGATTCATTTTCTTTAATTATTGAAATCTTAAAGTTGTGAGTGGCGCCATCTTGTCTCCGTAAATAGCGCCGGGGAAACGCTTCATAAATAACATTATGGGTACCTCCTTGACACATTTACTAAATTTGGGGAACATTGAATCGACCTGCGCCATGTCTTTTTCACTTGGAATATCAGGATTCATTTTATTTAATTATTGAAATCTTAAAAGTTGTGAGTGACGCCATCTTGTCACCGTAAATAGCGCCGTGAAAACGCTTCATAAATAACATTATTGGACGCTCCTTGACCCGTATACCAAATTTGGGGAACATTGAATCGACCTGCGCCATGTCTTTTTAACTTGGAATATCAGGATTCATTTTATTTAATTATTGAAATCTGAAAGTTGTGAGTGGCGCCATCTCGTCTCCGTAAATAGCGCCGGGGAAACGCTTCATAAATAACATTATGGGACCCTCCTTGACCCGTATGCAAAATTTGGGGAACATTGAATCGACCTGCGCCATGTCTTTTTAACTTGGAATATCAGGATTCATTTTATTTAATTATTGAAATCTTAAAGTTGTGAGTGGCGCCATCTTGTCACCGTAAATAGCGCCGGGGAAACGCTTCATAAATGACATTATGGGTACCTCCTTGGCCCGTATGCAAAATTTCGGGAATATTGAATTGACCTGCGCCACGTCTATTTCACTTGGAATATCAGGATTCATTTTATTTAATTATTTAAACTTGAAAGTTGTGAGTGGCGCCATCTTGTCTCCGTAAATAGCGCCGGGGAAACGCTTCATAAATGACATTATGGGTCCCTCCTTGGCCCGTTTGAAAAATTTGGGGAACATTGAATTGACCTGCGCCACGTCTATTTCACTTGGAATATCAGGATTCATTTTATTTAATTATTGAAATCTTAAAGTTGTGAGTGGCGCCATCTTGTCACCGTAAATAGCGCCGGGGAAACGCTTCATAAATAACATTATGGGTCCCTCCTTGGCCCATATGCAAAATTTGGGGAACATTGAATCGACCTGCGCCATGTCTTTTTCACTTGGAATATTAGGATTCATTTTATTTAATTATTGAAATCTGAAAGTTGTGAGTGGCGCCATCTTGTCACCGTAAATAGCGCCGGGGAAACGCTTCATAAACAACATTATGGGTCCCTCCTTGGCCCGTTTGAAAAATTTGGGGAACATTGAATTGACCTGCGCCACGTCTATTTAACTTGGAATATCAGGATTCATTTTATTTAATTATTTAAATCTGAAAGTTGTGAGTGGCGCCATCTTGTCACCGTAAATAGCGCCGGGGAAACGCTTGATAAATGACATTATGGGTCCCTCCTTGGTCTGTATGCGAAATTTGGGGAACATTGAATCGACCTGCGCCATGTCTTTTTCACTTGGAATATCAGGATTCATTTTATTTAATTATTGAAATATTAAAGTTGTGAGTGGCGCCATCTTGTCTCCGTAAATAGCGCCGGGGAAACGCTTCATAAATAACATTATGGGATCCTCCTTGACCAGTATACCAAATTTGGTGAACATTGAATCGACCTGCGCCATGTCTTTTTCACTTGGAATATCAGGATTCATTTTATTTAATTATTGAATTCTTAAAAGTTGTGAGTGACGCCATCTTGTCACCGTAAATAGCGCCGGGAAAACGCTTCATAAATAACATTATGGGACCCTCCTTGACCCGTTTGCAAAATTTGGGGATCATTGAATTGACCTGCGCCATGTCTTTTTCACTTGGAATATCAGGATTCATTTTATTTAATTATTGAAATCTTAAAGTTGTGAGTGGCGCCATCTTGTCACCGTAAATAGCGCCGGGAAAACGCTTCATAAATGACATTATGGGTCCCTCCTTGGCCTGTATGCGAAATTTGGGGAACATTGAATCGACCTGCGCCATGTCTTTTTCACTTGGAATATCAGGATTCATTTTATTTAATTATTGAAATATTAAAGGTGTGAGTGGCGCCATCTTGTCTCCGTAAATAGCGCCGGGGAAACGCTTCATAAATAACATTATGGGATCCTCCTTGACCCGTATACCAAATTTGGTGAACATTGAATCGACCTGCGCCATGTCTTTTTCACTTGGAATATCAGGATTCATTTTCTTTAATTATTGAAATCTTAAAGTTGTGAGTGGCGCCATCTTGTCTCCGTAAATAGCGCCGGGGAAACGCTTCATAAATAACATTATGGGTACCTCCTTGACACATTTACCAAATTTGGGGAACATTGAATCGACCTGCGCCATGTCTTTTTCACTTGGAATATCAGGATTCATTTTATTTAATTATTGAAATCTTAAAAGTTGTGAGTGACGCCATCTTGTCACTGTAAATAGCGCCGTGAAAACGCTTCAGAAATAACATTATTGGACGCTCCTTGACCCGTATACCAAATTTGGTGAACATTGAATCGACCTGCGCCATGTCTTTTTCACTTGGAATATCAGGATTCATTTTCTTTAATTATTGAAATCTTAAAGTTGTGAGTGGCGCCATCTTGTCTCCGTAAATAGCGCCGGGGAAACGCTTCATAAATAACATTATGGGTACCTCCTTGACACATTTACTAAATTTGGGGAACATTGAATCGACCTGCGCCATGTCTTTTTCACTTGGAATATCAGGATTCATTTTATTTAATTATTGAAATCTTAAAAGTTGTGAGTGACGCCATCTTGTCACCGTAAATAGCGCCGTGAAAACGCTTCATAAATAACATTATTGGACGCTCCTTGACCCGTATACCAAATTTGGGGAACATTGAATCGACCTGCGCCATGTCTTTTTAACTTGGAATATCAGGATTCATTTTATTTAATTATTGAAATCTTAAAGTTGTGAGTGGCGCCATCTCGTCTCCGTAAATAGCGCCGGGGAAACGCTTCATAAATAACATTATGGGACCCTCCTTGACCCGTATGCAAAATTTGGGGAACATTGAATCGACCTGCGCCATGTCTTTTTAACTTGGAATATCAGGATTCATTTTCTTTAATTATTGAAATCTTAAAGTTGTGAGTGGCGCCATCTTGTCACCGTAAATAGCGCCGGGGAAACGCTTCATAAATGACATTATGGGTACCTCCTTGGCCCGTATGCAAAATTTCGGGAATATTGAATTGACCTGCGCCACGTCTATTTCACTTGGAATATCAGGATTCATTTTATTTAATTATTTAAACTTGAAAGTTGTGAGTGGCGCCATCTTGTCTCCGTAAATAGCGCCGGGGAAACGCTTCATAAATGACATTATGGGTCCCTCCTTGGCCCGTTTGAAAAATTTGGGGAACATTGAATCGACCTGCGCCACGTCTATTTCACTTGGAATATCAGGATTCATTTTATTTAATTATTGAAATCTTAAAGTTGTGAGTGGCGCCATCTTGTCACCGTAAATAGCGCTGGGGAAACGCTTCATAAATAACATTATGGGTCCCTCCTTGGCCCATATGCAAAATTTGGGGAACATTGAATCGACCTGCGCCATGTCTTTTTCACTTGGAATATTAGGATTCATTTTATTTAATTATTGAAATCTGAAAGTTGTGAGTGGCGCCATCTTGTCACCGTAAATAGCGCCGGGGAAACGCTTCATAAACAACATTATGGGTCCCTCCTTGGCCCGTTTGAAAAATTTGGGGAACATTGAATCGACCTGCGCCACGTCTATTTCACTTGGAATATCAGGATTCATTTTATTTAATTATTTAAATCTGAAAGTTGTGAGTGGCGCCATCTTGTCACCGTATATAGCGCCGGGGAAACGCTTGATAAATGACATTATGGGACCCTCCTTGACCCGTATACCAAATTTGGTGAACATTGAATCGACCTGCACTTGTTTTTTTACCCCTTGTTTAAATTATATTTTGGTTTTTATTATTATTATAATTACCTTTCACATATTATGGCACAAACTTCAGCTCGGTCATATTTGGAACATAATTTTGGAAATCTGACATGTTGACATAATTTACTACAAATTTAGGAAAAAATTTGAATAATGAACTGTGAATAGTGAATAAGTAACAAAGTTCACACACATGTTACCTGAAGCAGATCAGGCTGAGACAAGAATGGGAGCCCTGATAATACATAGTTACCTACAGCAGATCAGGCTGAGACAAGCATGGGAGCTCTGATAATACATAGTTACCTGCAGCAGATCAGGCTGAGACAAGAATGGGAGCTCTGATAATACATAGTTACCTGCAGCAGATCAGGCTGAGACAAGAATGGGAGCCCTGATAATACATAGTTACCTACAGCAGATCAGGCTGAGACAAGAATGGGAGCCCTGATAATACATAGTTACCTGCAGCAGATCAGGCTGAGACAAGAATGGGAGCCCTGATAATACATAGTTACTTGCAGCAGATCAGGCTGAGATAAGAATGGGAGCCCTGATAATACATAGTTACCTGCAGCAGATCAGGCTGAGACAAGAATGGGAGCCCTGATATAACATAGTTACCTGCAGCAGACCAGGCTGAGACAAGAATGGGAGCCCTGGTAATACATAGTTACCTGAAGCAGATCAGGCTGAGACAAGAATGGGAGCCCTGATAATACATAGTTACCTGCAGCAGACCAGGCTGAGACAAGAATGGGAGCCCTGACAATACATAGTTACCTACAGCAGATCAGGCTGAGATAAGAATGGGAGCCCTGATAATACATAGTTACCTACAGCAGACCAGGCTGAGACAAGAATGGGAGCCCTGATAATACATAGTTACCTGCAGCAGACCAGGCTGAGACAAGAATGGGAGCCCTGATAATACATAGTTACCTGCAGCAGATCAGGCTGAGATAAGAATGGGAGCCCTGATAATACATAGTTACCTGCAGCAGATCAGACTGAGATAAGAATGGGAGTCCTGATAATACGTAGTTACCTGCAGCAGATCAGGCTGAGACAAGAATGGGAGCCCTGATAATACATAATTACCTGAAGCAGATCAGGCTGAGACAAGAATGGGAGCCCTGATAATACATAGTTACCTGCAGCAGATCAGGCTGAGACAAGAATGGGAGCCCTGATAATACATAGTTACCTGCAGCAGATCAGGCTGAGACAAGAATGGGAGCCCTGATAATACATAGTTACCTGCAGCAGATCAGGCTGAGACAAGAATGGGAGCCCTGATAATACATAGTTACCTACAGCAGATCAGGCTGAGACAAGAATGGGAGCCCTGATAATACATAGTTACCTACAGCAGATCAGGCTGAGACAAGAATGGGAGCCCTGATAATACATAGTTACCTGCAGCAGATCAGGCTGAGACAAGAATGGGAGCCCTGATAATACATAGTTACCTGCAGCAGATCAGGCTGAGATAAGAATGGGAGCCCTGATAATACATAGTTACCTGCAGCAGATCAGGCTGAGACAAGAATGGGAGTCCTGATAATACAGAGTTACCTGCAGCAGATCAGGCTGAGACAAGAATGGGAGCCCTGATAATACATAGTTACCTGCAGCAGATCAGGCTGAGACAAGAATGGGAGCCCTGATAATACATAGCTACCTACAGCAGATCAGGCTGAGACAAGAATGGGAGCCCTGATAACACATAGTTACCTGCAGCAGACCAGGCTGAGACAAGAATGGGAGCCCTGATAATACATAGTTACCTGCAGCAGATCAGGCTGAGACAAGAATGGGAGCCCTGATATAACATAGTTACCTGCAGCAGACCAGGCTGAGATAAGAATGGGAGCCCTGATAACACATAGTTACCTACAGCAGATCAGACTGAGATAAGAATGGGAGCCCTGATAATACATAGTTACCTACAGCAGATCAGGCTGAGACAAGAATGGGAGCCCTGATAATACATAGTTACCTACAGCAGATCAGGCTGAGACAAGAATGGGAGCCCTGATAATACATAGTTACCTGCAGCAGACCAGGCTGAGACATAACTTTGTTTTTAGGCATACAAGCAATGTCATTATACATTGTATTACCTGAAGCAGCAGACTTGGTCGGTTTGAATATGGTAACTCTGCTGTAACTCCATGTCTCAGATTATACAATAACAGAAATGCTAACTGATCTCAGTAGCAAAGCAATTATGTTATAAATAATACTGAAAATTTACCTTTTGTTTTTGTATGTGTGAAAATACTTTCAGATTACATCCAGAACAAATTCACTTGTGCCTCACTTGTTGTTTGCTCTGCTTTGAACAATACCAAATGGTTATATGCATCGTTCTGTCTCACACATGTGCTTATACCCTTTTTGATCAGATGCTTACTATTGCTTGCTGATTGGATGCTGGCTGTTTCTAATTTTGCCATGTGTCGGGTGTCTCACTCAGTGATCATTGTGGGTATCACATTTGATCTGAGAGCGGTATTATACATGAAATCAAACAATGTTGTAAAGCATCATCTTCAGCCCGCCAATATGTTCTCTTGTGTAACAAAGTTATTTGAGGGGAATATATATACACATATTTGTTCAAAACTTGCAAAAGTTAATCATCAAATCTATTTATTTTATCCTTTTAGTCAAAAACAGTATTTGGTACATATTATTATATACTATAAAATGATCATAAAATATTAAAATATTATTGACATTGGGCCAGATGGTTACATTTATAGAATACAACATGTTGCTGTCAAAAATCAATGTATGGTGTAAAGCTGATCTCAAATACAGATCCCAATGGTCAATATCTACTGCCAACCCTTTCTCTCTTTTATTATGTTTATATTGGAAAATAATCCTAGTTTCCAGTTTACTTTGAAGAAGAACAGTCACAGCCATTTTTTCATGTCCTGTGTGATCAAATGGATAGTAGACTCCAACTGATTAACATTTATTTTGGTACAATACCCCTCAAGTACAGCCTATACATTATTGCAAGATATGTTTTCATACTTCTGGTTGTGGTGTAGTTTCATTATTTGAAACGTGATATTGTGTCATAAATAGAAGAGATCATCACGGTCCACGGGAATTTATGTGGAGCTAGGCTGCAGGCACTTGTCTACTCCATCTATGTTAATGAATTATTCAAAGATCTGATAAAAAAAAACTTAACAATAATCTGACTGAGTTTAGTGTAAAGGGTCAGTAAAATGGCCTTCTTGGAGGAGATTTTGTGAGCTTTGAGTCGTTGCAGAGTTATTTTCCTACACATGGATTGAGTAGGTGTTCCATTGTCAGTTGCACATCCATTTGAATTACAGAGATATATCCTCGACCATTCATAGCTCAAGGTACTTGACCTATGTTGGCACATGCAAGTGTCACACAACAACCTGATATAATTATTTTTGAAACTTGAAAGCTTAGAAACTGCCTGCAGCTCTGCAGTCATCTGCAGATCTGTTGTCACCGGTTGTGCCAGCCACCCTTGAAATTGAATAGGCTACATCTGGTTGATACTATTAACTGAGAGGCAATGTCATCCTCTCTGTATGTGTGGCACGATAAACATTGGCAATCAATTGATAAACTGAAATGCTGATCTGTTGTTGTCCACAGCTTTCACAGCAGTGGCAACATATAGTCTTACTGGGTATCTCCCTGAGTTGAATTACAAATTGTTTACCACTGTAAAGATTTATCATTATTCCTATATTCCATGTCAAAATAGATCTGAAATCCATTGTTTTCATAGGTACCATGCACTGCCCATTCTATTTAAAGGGATTAAGCACCGATTTTGAAAAAAATGTTTAAAATTCACATATTGGTGATAAATGTATTTGTCTTTCATGTCTATAATTTTTTTGAAAAATGCATCCCCATAATTGTCTGTAAAACCTATTTGAACAAGACCTTAATATATAGGCCCCTTATGAAAGCACACTCCTTTCTTGGCATCATTCTTATGTGGAGTGTCATCATAGAGGCACTGAAAGGTAAAATGACGTCATAAGAGTATGGCAATATGCTTATGACGTCTTGAAATGTTTTTTCCTTTGAATAGTACCAAAATGACGTCAAGCAGTGCTACCCTACTTTGAGCCTCAATTGAGGTCAAATAAAGTTCACGCTACCCGTGTTTACCTGTCAAGTGCAGCTTATGGCTCAGACAGACCTCTGCTGGGAGTGCAACTGCTATGTCTCAAAGCAACATATCTTATTACCCTATTATAATTTCAATCTGTCATTGTGTTCATATGTGGCTAAGCTTTCAAAAACACCAAATTGTAGAATTGATGCTTAATACCTTTAAGTAACAACTCCTTATGAACTCATTCTCCAGCAACAGATTTTAATGGAACCATGTTCATTAATTCAACATTGGATGTAAGGCTTGTCAGAAAAAAATTCTTTGTTTTTTCTTGATCTCAGCATCATATTGCAGAGAGAACCTGACTGCACAGAGGTGAAAATGGGTCAGTCTATACCCAAAGCCATCGTCAAAATAGACTTGAAATCCAGTGTTTCCAGACACACCACGCACTGCCCATCATATTTAAATCATGACTCTTGTAGAACTTGTATTCCGGCAACAGGTTTTCAACAAGCCAAACATTTCTCTCCTCAACAACAAACGCAAGGCTTGTTAGAAACAATTTCTTTGTTTTTTCTTGATCTCAGCATCGTTTCGCCATTGTTTACGAGTTTGCGCAAAGACCGTTGTGAAAGTGGGTCAGTTTATTCCTGGGAGTGACAGCAACAATCTGGAAGCTTCTGACGTCATATGATGTTTCTTCCTTTGTGTTTCCATGACGTCATCACTTGGACTCTTCTGAATGTCATTTCACGTTGTCAAGGGTAATGTCGGGTAAAAAACTGAGGAAAAGATGCTACAGATAACCTCCAGATTTGCATTTACAGACATTATGACTGGGAAAGATCGTGTCATGGGCCAAAACTGCAACAGTCAATCGCCGGAGGTTGAGTTTATTTACTGGGGAAACTTCAATGTGATGGGAAGTGCGTGGTGTTTCTAGAAACAGTGGATTTCAAGTCTATTTTGCCGGTAGTGACAGCAACAATCATAAGCTAAACAACACAGTAGTGCTTCTAATGTCATAATGTTTCTCCCTTTGTGTTTCCATGACGTCATCACTGGGACTCTTTTCAATGCCATTTCATGTTGTCAGGTGTCATACTGAGTAAAAAACTGAAGTAGAAACGTTACAGATAATACATGGTCTGTATTTAGAGACAATATCACTGGGAAAGACGGTGACATAGGTCGAAACAGCAACAGTCAATTGCGAGTTCCTTTCAATGTGGAGTGTCATCATTGAGGCACTGAAAGGTAAAATGACGTCATAAGAGTATGGCAATATGCTTATGACGTCTTGAAATGTTTTTTCCTTTGAATAGTACCAAAATGACGTCAAGCAGTGCTACCCTACTTTGAGCCTCAATTGAGGTCAAATAAAGTTCACGCTACCCGTGTTTACCTGTCACGTGCAGCTTATGGCTCAGACAGACCTCTGCTGGGAGTGCAACTGCTATGTCTCATAGCAACATATCTTATTACCCTATTATAATTTCAATCTGTCATTGTGTTCATATGTGGCTAAGTCAATCGCGAGTTCCTTCAGGTCGAGTTCATTCAGTAGGGAAACTTCAATGAAAGGCAGTGTGTGGTGTTTCTGGAAACAGTGGATTTCAAGTCTATTTTCGCAATGAATATGGGAATAGGCAACATGAAATATTTCTGAAGTTGGAAGTCTGTATCCAAATCCCATCTTAAACTTAAAGTTCTACTTTTTGAACTTTACCTTTCAAATTCTCTAAAAATCGATTTTCCCTTTCTTATATATTATAAAATAAATACCCGGTTGTACATTCGGTTGTATATTAATATCGAGACATCCTTACCTTGAAAATTTTACAAACGCATACATTTATGTGCGGCTGAACTGTGTCTGGACAGTTTATTTTGTGACTTGTTTTCCCAAATTCTTGGAGTGTGTGTTAGTTTTGTGGCTCCTATTCTGCTCCAGCTTTTTACTTGGTTTAATTTCTAAATGTTCCGCGCCCTTTCACAATTGCAGATATACCTGAAAGCTCCAACTATCATTGGCTTTCACAAGTTTTCAAGGAAGTGAGTACTCGATAGGTATGCTTTGTTGACACTGAGAAATAGGTTGACTTGAGCCACATTTCGAGAATAATAACAAAAGCATTACCGAACCGAAGTCAGCTAAAGTAAAGTTGGATATTCTTTCTTTCTGCCGCCAGGGGATTCAATTACTACTGCCCTCTCGTGGCCACACTAAATTCAAATGGATTACTGCTGCAGTCCAGATCATTAACTTATGCTACTGTGGTAATCTTTTGCAAGACAAATTAATATTTCTGATTACTGGAAGATTTTATATCATTGATTGAGATAAGTTGAATTGAGAATATCTATTTCTTTCAATTGGTGGACGGGGCCTTGATATATATCTTTTGAAACATACATACATGCATCTTAAACAAAAAATTCAGAACAAACACCATCATAATCAAGCAGTCGAGATTATTCTAATCAATCTTTATCATAACAGTCCCATTATTCTAGAAACAACAGATCTCGAGTATATTTCACCTGAGAGCAGGTACTTTATGTTTCTAAATAGTTCTGATCGTATTTTTTTTTTAAAATACTTGTCCTAATCAACATGTGCAATACATTGATAAAAACCTGAAGATTTCTCAGATTCTAAATTATTTTTCTAAAATTATGACAGGACCTAATTTACATGATTTTACATCATGAATGAACTGAGAAATTTTACGTTTAAAGCAAAGGAAGGCATGACATGAAACTATCATACAACAACAAAAATAATTTATTTGGATATATCAAAAGAGCGAATCAGACAGATATTAAGTGTGTAGAAGGCATTCATAAAAGGGGTGCAGCCGAAAATCATGAATTAAAAAAAATGCAATTTGATACATTGATCATATTAAAATCAGTCACTGACATTACATGGACAACAGGTTGACCCTTCAGCTTAGAGGAGAAGTTATGGCACGAAAGAAAGACTGGGAATCAAACCAATGACCTTTGGATCATCACACAAGCCTGATGTTAAAAAGAGTCTGTGGCCCGTGATGATGGCGCACAATATTTTGGAAGTATTTAAAATATAACATTTTTCATCATGATAATCATCCTGACAATATAAATCTATGGTACACTATAAGCATGGTAAGAAGTAACTGCAAAACTTCTAGATCAAGAGATGTGCCGTTGTTTCAGTTATTGTATATTAACAAATATGTTATTAATGCTTAATAAATGGCACTTTTTGTGAGGATCTTAAAAATATATCTCAATAGATGTTCTATGAGATTTCTTGAGAGATCTGCCGTGACACTACTAGACATATATAAGGCAGTCCCATCACATCGTTAAATTAAATAAAGCAAATTAAAATCGTCAAAATTTTACAGCAAAAGTTGCGTAGATGCAAAAATAGATGACAAAAAACTGTAATTCAACAACAAATTCACTGTCACAACTATTTACAGTGTAGCTTGAAAGAATATGCCACCATTTAAAAATAATTTACGTTATTATTTTTGTTGGGAAATTCTTCATACTGACGTTTACCGGCAAGCATATCCTGATATCACCTGACCTGTTGTGTTGCCTTTTTTGGCTCTCTACTGTGTATATTACACCCCAAACTGACAAACCAGTGTACTTGACATTTACCATCACTCATTCTCCAAGGGAGTGGGACGTGGCTCACTTGGTAAGACGTCTGTCACCCATGCAAAAAAACCTAGGTTTCGAATCCCAGTTGGGACAAGTGCTAGTACTTCAGCCATGTTGTGTGGTCAATAAGGGTGGATATCTGTTATAGAGTTGTTTCTTATTTCAACCAGTGCCCCATGACTGATATTATCAAAGGTCGTGGTTTGTGATAATACAAAAGAAAGATCCCTCGATCACTCGTCAAAAAGAGTAGGACATTGAGTCCCGGTGGCAGGCTTATGTCTGACCTGATACAGGCCATGGGCCGTTGCGCAGTTGGTTAGAGCGCCAGCTTATTAGCACCAGTACCTCTGTGGTGATCCAAAGGTCGTGGGTACGATCCCCGGCTGTGCCGAGATTGAAATCATGCTATCATTTAATTTATCATATGAGCTGAGGCCTGTGTCTGAAGGCTTAACCCGTTGTCCTTGTAAATCTGTGTGTGGGTTGTCATGTCAAGGACCTGCGACATGATAATTCAGTGAGGCAGCACTATACCTGCTACAAGTAGGTCTCATCACAAAATGACAAGCCAGCACACCACTGTCAAATGGACAGTGACCGAAGGCAGCAGTGCAGTTTGTAGCATGAATCATGTGAATGTGAATCTGGTAGCTTTGATTAAAAAAAATCAAAAAGTGATCTAATAATAAAACGTACAGTCAGTGGAGAAAAATCAAAGTGCCATATATCATCATTTAGGTGCTACAATATTTACAAAGTTATTGAATGCTATATCTCAGCTGATTGCAATGTCCATGTCATTTGAAGATTTTTTTCTGACATTTTTTGAAGTTGTTTAGGACTCCTTTAAACCCCTTTAAACTCCCTAATTCTATAGAGGTGTTTCTCTTAGAGTATAATGTATACTTAATTATTATCAATCATTTCCACTCAGAACGTAAATACCATGGTGTTTATCACCATAGGAAAGTTAGAATGAAATCAATTTATTTTATTTTCAACTACAATGAGCAAAATACACACACACACGCACAAACATATAAATATATATATATATATATATATATATATCTAAGTCGATATATTTGAGTCGCACACCATTGGTACATTGTTAACATATTTATTTATTTTTTATTTTATTTATTTATTTTTTCAGCAGCAGAAGCAAACAAAACAAAAGCACCTTCTTATCACATACGTAGACAATGACCATTCAGGTTGAAAGACAGCTTGAGACAAACCAGATAGCAGTATGGAATAACAAGAGGGACATTGAGGTGATGTTGAACCGCTGCGCTGATGAGGTGCTGGTGTTACCAGATCCCCCATCAGGACCTCCCGGCTTCCTCTGCATCCATCCCGCACAAGATTGATCCCATATTGTCATATTTTGACTGCAGTCCCTCAGCGCTAATTGTTCATAACTTTTATCGTCATATATGACAATGCTATTGTCATCGGTAGAAGAGACATCTATTCTCTTATTTTCATAGTCTTCAGGGGAGGAACATAACCCTTGTAAAGTGTACATTTTTGTTTGTAAAACACTGAACACACTACAGTCACACTTGATAGGGTTTTTATTCAGATATATCCGGGTTCTTGCTGGCAGGGAAAATACTAACGAGCAAGGATCATGCAAAAAGTTCAAATCTTTAATAGCGTTATTTTGCATACTAAGTTTATCAATGACCGTTCGAGTATTCTTTTTACTGAACGCGTTAACAGATATGTTTCTGATGTGGTTGTTATCTAGATATAACTCAAACGAATCATAGGTCTTTCTCCATGGAAACCCATCCAGAATATGGGATTCTAAGGTCTCGATCTTGTTGTCCTTCAGGTCTATCATCTTGATTCGTCTTAGTGTTCTGAGAGGCGCACTGGGGAATGTATTGAGTCCAGTGTTTCTGATGGTCAATCGCTTCAGGCTGTCTTCAAGTCCGAGGAATGCGCCATCATTAATAATCTCCAGTTTCTTGGAATCGTATATGCGTATTTCACTTAATTTAGGATGAGAGTCAAATAAATTATCAGGAAGTTCAGTTATTTGAGTTCCCTCCAAAGTAAAAACTGAAAGGTTCGGCAGTTTCCTGAGCTGTTCCAGCGGAAACTGCGTGATTTGCTCGCTTCCAATGCCAAGTGAAATGACCTCTGCTGTAGTATTTGCAAAGGCGTTTTCTTGAATTTCTGTCAAGGGGTTTAACCCTAGATATATACCAGGAGGATATTGTCCGGAGGTGTAGAAATTTAGGCCTATAAATGAATAGTCCCTGAGTGTTCTAATGTTGTTACCTACAAGGTCCAGGGAGTATATGGCGGTGTGGCCCAGGGAGCTTGCTAGGTCTGGTACCTCCTCCAGGTTGAGGGAGTTACATTTGATGTACAATGCATTACTGTCCTCGGCACCTTGCTCGCAGGGACATGGCAGGTCCCGAGGACACTTGTTTCCTGCCGTGACCGAGGATGGCCCAATCCAAGCAGTTAATGTCAACACCATAAATGCTTCTGTCCATTCCATGTTGTCTATTGAGAGACTGGACCAGGTTACCTATACAAACAACACAAAATGAGATTGTTATTGGTGCGTTTAAAAAATAACTCTAGAATATTGTATTGATTACTTATATAATTAGAGCGGTGAGAGCAAAGAACCCGGCAGCCAAATGTCGTGGATTGGATTCCTGTGCATGCCGGCTTTGAATTTATAATATAATTGCTTATATGAGCTGAGACCCATGCCTGAAGGGGGAACCGTTGTCCTTGTATATCTGTGACCATTTGGGTTGTCATAAGGCAAGACTGTATGAGTGCAATGTTCAGGCTGGAAGATCTCTCAAGTTGGTTCTGGTGAAAGATACCATGAGTCCGGAGGACGAATCCATGCTCTCATCCTTATCTTATACATGTTTTCTGCAATCAACTCTATACTCAAAGCAAAGCAGTGATAGCAAGTACAGTAGTATGTTGGGTGAGGCATTCATGTTCACAATGTGGCCAATTTAATATTAAAAGATGCAGTGTAACTAGGTCACAAAGCACTGTATGATAAGAGTGAGATTTGGTCTCATTCATTCCACAGAGGTATGCAGTCTCCGCCAACAAGCGGCCCACCTATAACCAAACTCTGAAATGTATGTCGTCTGCAACAGGTCAAAACAAACCCAAACATTCATCATGTTCATTAAAGGGGAAATAAACAAACAATTTATTGAAGAATTGGCCTCATTCAATTAACAATATCATATTTAACCATAAATTTGAAAATGATCCAACCAAGCATTATTAAACCTCACTCCGGCCTATTCGTTCAGTCACAAGAGTCTTCTGTTCGATAACAACGGTATAATTATATCATTTTCTACTTCACACTGTCTCGTGAAATGGACCAATAAGATTCATATAACATGAGCTGATTTTAGGGTCACTCCATGTGCTATGACTTCATTTATGTCTGGCTATCAGACCAATAAGCCACGCCCCGTCTACAAAGGACGCATGGTAAATTGGATAGAATCAAGTCAAAGTAATCACATTATTGGATAAGATGCTAAGAGATGCAGATGCTAAATTGTCATTTATTGTCAATTTAGTAAGCTGATTCAGCAACGTTTCCCTACCTTGATATTCTGCTCACATATTCACATACTACACGATACAGTTCTGTCCTGTTAGTTCATCTTGATTATTGCACTTGTCATAAACACGATTTCTTGCTTGTTTTGTCATTTTTGCTGTCTTTTAAGTGGGTCAACTTACAATCGGAACATGGCCGCAGTAAGGTGATGTGTGTGAACTTTGTTACTTATTCACTATTCACAGTTCATTATTCAAATTTTTTCCTAAATTTGTAGTAAATTATGTCAACATGTCAGATTTCCAAAATTATGTTCCAAATATGACCGAGCTGAATTTTGTGCCATAATATGTGAAAGGAAATTATAATAATAATAAAAACCAAAATATGATTTAAACAAGGGGTAAAAAAACAATTGCAGGTCGATTCAATGTTCACCAAATTTGATATACAGGTCAAGGAGGGTCCAATAATGTCATTTATGAAGCGTTTCCCCGGCGCTATTTACGGTGACAAGATGGCGCCACTCACAACTTTAAGATTTAAATAATTAAATAAAATGAATCCTGATATTCCAAGTGAAAAAGACATGGCGCAGGTCGATTCAATGTTCCCCAAATTTTGCATACGGGTCAAGGAGGGTCCCATAATGTTATTTATGAAGCGTTTCCCCGGCGCTATTTACGGAGACAAGATGGCGCCACTCACAACTTTAATATTTTAATAATTAAATAAAATGAATCCTGATATTCCAAGTGAAATAGATGTGGCGCAGGTCGATTCAATGTTCCCGAAATTTTGCATACAGGCCATGTAGGGACCCATAATGTCATTTATGAAGCGTTTCCCCGGCGCTATTTACGGTGACAAGATGGCGCCACTCACAACTTTAAGATTTCAATAATTAAATAAAATGAATCCTGATATTCCAAGTGAAAAAGACATGGCGCAGGTCGATTCAATGTTTCCCAAATTTTGCATACGGGTCAAGGAGGGACCGATAATGTTATTTATGAAGCGTTTCCCCGGCGCTATTTACGGTGACAAGATGGCGCCACTCACAACTTTAAGATTTCAATAATTAAATAAAATGAATCGTGATATTCCAAGTGAAAAAGACATAGCGCAGGTCGATTCAATGTTCCCCAAATTTTACATATGGGTCAAGGAGGGTCCCATAATGTTATTTATGAAGCGTTTCCCCGGCGCTATTTACGGTGACAAGATGGCGCCACTCACAACTTTAATATTTAAATAATTAAATAAAATGAATCCTGATATTCCAAGGGAAATAGACATGGCGCAGGTCGATTCAATGTTCCCGAAATTTTGCATACAGGCCAAGGAGGGACCCATAATGTCATTTATGAAGCGTTTCCCCGGCGCTATTTACGGTGACAAGATGGCGCCACTCACAACTTTAAGATTTCAATAATTAAATAAAATGAATCATGATATTCCAAGTGAAAAAGACATAGCGCAGGTCGATTCAATGTTCACCAAATTTGGCATACGGGTCAAGGAGGGTCCCATAATGTTATTTATGAAGCGTTTCCCCGGCGCTATTTACGGAGACAAGATGGCGCCACTCACAACTTTAATATTTAAATAATTAAATAAAATGAATCCTGATATTCCAAGTGAAATAGACATGGCGCAGGTCGATTCAATGTTCCCGAAATTTTGCATACAGGCCAAGAAGGGACCCATAATGTCATTTATGAAGCGTTTCCCCGGCGCTATTTACGGTGACAAGATGGCGCCACTCACAACTTTAAGATTTCAATAATTAAATAAAATGAATCATGATATTCCAAGTGAAAAAGAAATGGCGCAGGTCGATTCAATGTTTCCCAAATTTTGCATACGGGTCAAGGAGGGTCCCATAATGTTATTTATGAAGCGTTTCCCCGGCGCTATTTACGGACACAAGATGGCGCCACTCACAACTTTAAGATTTAAATAATTAAATAAAATGAATCCTGATATTCCAAGTGAAATAGACGTGGCGCAGGTCGATTCAATGTTCCCGAAATTTTGCATACAGGCCAAGGAGGGACCCATAATGTCATTTATGAAGCGTTTCCCCGGCGCTATTTACGGTGACAAGATGGCGCCACTCACAACTTTAAGATTTCAATAATTAAATAAAATGAATCCTAATATTCCAAGTGAAAAAGACATGGCGCAGGTCGATTCAATGTTCCCCAAATTTTGCATACGGGTCAAGGAGGGTCCCATAATGTTATTTATGAAGCATTTCCCCGGCGCTATTTACGGAGACAAGATGGCGCCACTCACAACTTTAAGATTTAAATAATTAAATAAAATTAATCCTGATATTCCAAGTGAAAAAGACATGGCGCAGGTCAATTCAATGTTCCCCAAATTTTGCATACGGGTCAAGGAGGGTCCCATAATGTTATTTATGAAGCGTTTCCCCGGCGCTATTTACGGTGACAAGATGGCGCCACTCACAACTTTAAGATTTCAGTAATTAAATAAAATGAATCCTGATATTCCAAGTGAAAAAGACATGGCGCAGGTCGATTCAATGTTTCCCAAATTTTGCATACGGGTCAAGGAGGGTCCCATAATGTTATTTATGAAGCGTTTTCCCGGCGCTATTTACGGTGACAAGATGGCGCCACTCACAACTTTGAGATTTCAGTAATTTAATAAAATGAATCCTGATATTCCAAGTGAAATAGACGTGGCGCAGGTCGATTCAATGTTCCCCAAATTTTGCATACGGGTCAAGGAGGGTCCCATAATGTTATTTATGAAGCGTTTCCCCGGCGCTATTTACGGTGACAAGATGGCGCCACTCACAACTTTGAGATTTCAGTAATTAAATAAAATGAATCCTGATATTCCAAGTGAAAAAGACATGGCGCAGGTCGATTCAATGTTTCCCAAATTTTGCATACGGGTCAAGGAGGGACGGATAATGTTATTTATGAAGCGTTTCCTCGGCGCTATTTACGGTGACAAGATGGCGCCACTCACAACTTTAAGATTTAAATAATTAAATAAAATGAATCCTGATATTCCAAGTGAAATAGACGTGGCGCAGGTCGATTCAATGTTCCCCAAATTTTGCATACAGGCCCGAAATTTTGCATACTGTCTTTTTCACTTGGAATATTAGGATTCATTTTATTTAATTATTGAAATCTTAAAGTTGTGAGTGGCGCCATCTTGTCACCGTAAATAGCGCCGGGGAAACGCTTCATAAATGACATTATGGGTCCCTCCTTGGCCTGTATACAAAATTTCGGGAACATTGAATCGACCTGCGCCACGTCTATTTCACTTGGAATATCAGGA
This sequence comes from Amphiduros pacificus, assembly GCA_949316495.1. Taxonomy (NCBI): domain Eukaryota; kingdom Metazoa; phylum Annelida; class Polychaeta; order Phyllodocida; family Hesionidae; genus Amphiduros; species Amphiduros pacificus. The sequence continues at coordinate 43,052,785 of OX439007.1, forward strand.
TTCATTTTATTTAATTATTTAAATCTTAAAGTTGTGAGTGGCGCCATCTTGTCTCCGTAAATAGCGCCGGGGAAACGCTTCATAAATAACATTATGGGACCCTCCTTGACCCGTATGCAAAATTTGGGGAACATTGAATCGACCTGCGCCATGTCTTTTTCACTTGGAATATCAGGATTAATTTTATTTAATTATTGAAATCTTAAAGTTGTGAGTGGCGCCATCTTGTCACCGTAAATAGCGCCGGGGAAACGCTTCATAAATAACATTATGGGACCCTCCTTGACCCGTATGGAAAATTTGGGGAACATTGAATAGACCTGCGCCATGTCTTTTTCACTTGGAATATCAGGATTCATTTTATTTAATTATTGAAATCTTAAAGTTGTGAGTGGCGCCATCTTGTCACCGTAAATAGCGCCGGGGAAACGCTTCATAAATAACATTATGGGACCCTCCTTGACCCGTATGCAAAATTTGGGGAACATTGAATCGACCTGCGCCATGTCTATTTCACTTGGAATATCAGGATTCATTTTATTTAATTATTTAAATCTTAAAGTTGTGAGTGGCGCCATCTTGTCACCGTAAATAGCGCCGGGGAAACGCTTCATAAATGACATTATTGGACCCTCCTTGACCTGTATATCAAATTTGGTGAACATTGAATCGACCTGCAATTGTTTTTTTACCCCTTGTTTAAATCATATTTTGGTTTTTATTATTATTATAATTTCCTTTCACATATTATGGCACAAAATTCAGCTCGGTCATATTTGGAACATAATTTTGGAAATCTGACATGTTGACATAATTTACTACAAATTTAGGAAAAAATTTGAATAATGAACTGTGAATAGTGAATAAGTAACAAAGTTCACACACATAGTAAGGTGAAGGTATTGTGAAGGTAAAATCAATTGGACCAGGAATTATTATCAACTGCTAAAATTTTAAAATCTAATTTATAATAATAAAAAGTAATTTATGAATATAAAAATGTTATTTAATGTGGGAATCCATGCTAGAAATAGGCCAATATCGGAACCTTTGTATTTTGAGACACGCCAGAGTGAGCACACAGAAGTGGCTGTATTCATGAGGACAGAACAAGGCCAGTTCGAATTGGAGCTTACCAACCTCCAATCAGGCCAAGTCCAGATTTATCTGCCGCTAGATGGAGTTGGCTGGTAGACCGGCCAGATAATCACATACTGAATCACATACTGAATCACATACTGAATCACATACTGAATCATACTGAATCACATACTGAATCATACTGAATCACATACTGAATCACATACTGAATCACATACTGAATCACATACTGAATCACATACTGAATCATACTGAATCACATACTGAATCACACACTGAATCACACACTGAATCACATACTGAATCACATACTGAATCACATACTGAATCACATACTGAATCACACACTGAATCACACACTGAATCACATACTGAATCACATACTGCCTCTGCCAGAAAATATTGTTCTATGCAATTATTTGTCTCTTATATACATGCTCATACGCAATGACACACGTTTACATGCCATTTCATGTGTTCAAAGGTAATTCAGAATGTGTCATTCATATATCGATATTATGTTTTGTGGGGGGGGGGGGGGTATATCATTGACATCAGTTTGTTTATTTTGGCTTTTTGATAACTGTAAACATTATTTCAGTCACTCATGATGAGACCTGATATAGCAGCATTCTTCAAGAAGAAAAAAACAGGATTGTTCTTTTCTCCTCTCCCCCTTTTGAAGATTGGTGGTCCATACTCTGATTATGTGTGTCTAACTATTGTTGTAAAATAATACAAAAAAAAAAAAAATACAAAAATACAATTTTTTTTGTTTGTATTTTTTTGTTGTTGTATTTTTGTACACATTTCAATAACGTTTTCACTCATTTTTTGTTGTACTCCCTTTCTAAAGATAACAATGACATCAACTGGCCATGTTACAACATGTGCAAAATATCTGACTCTGTGCTTATTGGCTGTTAAAAGGAAGCATGTACTGGGTGTGGTCTTCCGAGTCTGACCCTAAAAGACATTTCTGACCTCTTTTTTTCATTTTTATATATTTTCTATATTGCGAAAACATTGACTGCTTTTATTCAATTGAGATATATACACTCTTTTGTTTGAATATTTTTTAGGAACATGAGGAGGAACATGAGGAGGACACTCCTGGCATTTCCCCATGATTCCAAGACTGAGTAGAAAGAGCGCCATCGCAGTTGGTTAGCAAAGCAGCCATATCCATGAGGGTGGAGCTGGAACCCTAGATAGGCTTGGAAGTTGCCAGCCCTGAATATGTTGGTTTGTTTTCCTCATTGTCATACCAGGCTGATATCTACTGGCCGTGGCGCGGTTGGCAAGAGCACAAGTTTATTAGCACCAGTTCCTCTGTGGTGGTCCGACGGTTGTGGGTTTGACTCCCAGCCATGCATGCTGATTTGAATTCATTTTTTAATTTCTAAAATTTACTGAGGCTCCTGCCTGAAGGGTAAAATTGTCTTGTAAATCCGTGAATAGGTGGATTGGCATGTTTAAGATCTACGATATGACGAGTGAGTGGAACAGAACTATATCTGCCCCAAGCAGGTCTCGTCATGAAACGACTAAAAGATTGTTTTATGTGATGTAAAACCCCAAACAAACACAACAGATGACGAAGTTTTAAGGAGATTCTCTCCTCCGTTATCTTTTATGTTGAATCGGTTAATTCTTTGTAAGGATGTCCACACCATTCTGTGCATTAAGAGATTTCCACCGATTCTATTTTTTGTTTTTTGTTTTTTTTGCACGAGCTTGAAATTTTCATAATGGATATTAGATATTTAACATTTTTTAATGTACCAAAATTGTATTTTCCTATCTAAAAGTCCAGGATAAGGATAAATGCATCAAATAAAAGGATATGATACCCTGTATAAAACGAATGTATCCCTTTTTCCCTGACAAACTGACTGATATGAAAGATGGATGGCTTTCTAAGAAGTACTGTCTTAACAAATTTTGAAAATCTAATGGGGGAAACGCATGCTTACATATCTAGAACCCATGAGTAATCAATATGCTGTGAATAGAAGATATGACCTTTCTCCTCTGACAAAGTCGGAAATATCTACAAAACCTGGGTTTTATCACTTTCTAAGAGTTGTGGCACTTTCTGAACAAATCATGAGAGACTGATGGGTTGAGGGGGGGTTGGACATGACTGCCAGACATGTTTAGAACAGGTAGATGCTCGACTGCCCCTGAAAAGCAGAGCATATTATCATCAAAGCATGCCAGACAAACAGTTTTCTGGAAGCTTAACATTATTTTTTATCGGGATATTTAACAATTTTAGATATTTGTACAATATATAGATTCGCTTACTGTTGTCGTGGGGATAAACAATATCACACTTCACCATAATACTAAAATAAATCACTCTGCAATTGCTTTGCCATTATAACCATCACGACTGCATAGAATACAAGTTATATTTATTTTTGTTATTTTTATGAGAACAGAAAATTATGAGACTTGGATGGTGTCAATATCTGTAAATGACCCAGACGTGAATATCGAATGGATTTACCCCTAGACTGAGAATACACAACTGGTTGATTGAGCATAATGGATATAGATTATGGATTAAGCGGTTCGCATCATGACCCCTTTCAAATAAATACAGACCTGCCCGTGTCTTGCATGCCTACCGGCTCACGTCTTTACAACAAAAGAAAAAAAGATGCGGATTATTTCTCTCTGGGATATTTTTTGTTTGCATCAGACTCTCAGTGCGGAGTCATTAGGAAGCCAATATAAGTTCTATTTTGACATATTCAAACGTTTAATTCAGTCACAGCATGGATAATTTAACATATTGGAAGAAATATGTGTCAAAATTTTCCAGATATGTTTATTTCATTTTCAACAATACTTTTAGGAAACATATACTCTGCATTACATCGGTAGTATTTAATTATTACCTCTGCAGTCATTGCTCTATATTTGATACCATTCTACAAAAATATCATCAAAACTGAATTGAATAACATCATAAACTCAGTGACCAATCAGTGCAACTGCCAGTACAAAACAAATCTATTTATATTCTTTCACCAATCCGTGGACAGTCAGAATTGTATGAATACTGATGATTTCCTGTCGATTTTGTGCACACACTTATATCTTTGGTGGCTTTTTTTTGTTTTGTTTGTTTTGGGTTTTACATCACTTTCAACAGTATTTCAGTCATTTCGTGATGAGACCTACTTGTAGCAGATATAGTGCTGCCTCACTGAATTGTCATGTCGCAGGTCCTTGACATGACAACTCACCCGGTCACAGATTTACAAGGACAACGGGTTAACCCTTCAGGCACGGGCCTCAGCTCATGTGGGAAATTGTATCATGAGTTCAATCCCGGCACGGCCGGGGTTCGAACCCACGACCTTTGGATCACCACAGAGGAACTGGTGCTAACAAGCTGGCGCTCTAACCAACTGCGCCACGGCCCGTGGCCTCATCTTTGGTGGCTATGGAGGGTAGGAAGCATAAAGTTCGTTTGATATCCCACGTGCCGACATTTAACGATTGCAGAAAATTGGTCAGTATTTGCAATTGTGGACGTGCACGGAGGTTCCTTCGATAGAAATGTTGAGATTATTAGCAATCATTCTGATGTACAATTACCGACGACAGCAGAGCCGCAGACGGCAACAGAGCTGCAGACGACAGCAGAGCTGCAGATGACAACAGAGCTGCAGACGACAACAGAGCTGCAGACGACAACAGAGCTGCAGACGACAGCAGAGCTGCAAACGACAGCAAAGCTGCAGACGACAGCAGAGCTGCAGACGACAGCAGAGTTGCAGACGACAGCAGAGCTGCAGACGACAGCAGAGCTGCAGACGACAGCAAAGTTGCAGACGACAGCAGAGTTGCAGACGACAGCAGAGTTGCGGTTCCATTTTCAAAGCCTTTTAACTGCAACTGCAACTGCACTTTCGAAAATATTCTTGTCAAGTTGTTGTCAAATACGTAAATGTGCCAACAATATCAAATGGTGTGATAAACATCAGCAATCACTCGATAGATTGAAGCGCAGCTCTGATAGTCGTCCGCAGCTCTATTGTTGTCGGCTGTATTCAACATGAGATAATAAATTTGGGATGAATGAATTATTTTCAAATAAATAATATATGAACCGCATTGTGAACCATGGTTCTTAACTGCGAGGCAAACTTTTGAGAAAAAATAATATGATTATAATTCTCATTCATTGTTTTCTTATCGACTGACCGATAATGAAAACAATAATGATCGTACCAGTGACTAAAGAAAAACACGACATCAATATGAATACTATCGTAAATTCACTTGAAATAATATCGCCCACTCCAAGAAACATGTTTGTAATACAAATAGGATTACTGGCAATTGGATCAGCTTTGTTGTGACCCAATGTTTGGTAGAGTTCCATAAACAAATTAATTCTCTAATCTCCATATTGTATACATATTGCAAGGTTGGAAGGTCTGGTAGTGGGAGCTGGCTGCTTGCTCCCTGATCGGCCTTCTATATTAGCCAACACAGGTAAGAAGTAAAGCTTCACCCCGTCCACACTTACCTTGCTTGACTTACCATACATTTCTTGGGTTTTCGCAAATTATTACAACAGCGCACTGATTAACAGGACATTGATTGACAGGGCACTTATTGGCAGGACGATTATTAACAGGACACTGATTAACAGGACACTTATTAACAGGACGCTGTTTAACAGGACACTCATTAACTGGACATTTTTGGCAGGACACTGATTAAAATAGGATTATCATATCAGTAGAAAAGAGATTTATTACCAATATTATCTGGATCAGACTATCGTTTAATCTGAGACAATGATTAAGAACACACAATTTGGTTCTAATCGTTTCAGATTAAAAAACGCCTGAAGCATGCAGCTGCCACGGATCGTCGTGGATAAACGATAATCTGTTCTGATAATCTCTTTGATAAGGTAAGAGATGTTCTAATATCGCCAAACATAAGTACGTAGATTTCAGCACTTGTGAAGATGGAAAATTTCCCTTATATTTTCAATTTGACTGATTCCAACTTATATTATGGATCTCAAGTAATTTTCACATTTTGGAAGTTTATTACTCTTGGCAGTTCCTGACAAATTTATAATTGACTTGGAAGTCTTCATCTAAGCACTTATCTTACTCTTTTCATTGCTATGATTGGTTGTTTTCTGTGAAATGTGTGATGATTGACAAGTGTCACATTTTAACCCTAGTATATTTCATTATACAGTATATTTCATTATACAGTGTATGATCCGTTGCAAGTGAAATCAACCTCGTTCTCTCTGTCGTTGGCCAAAATCTTAGCAACTTTGTGAAATATTCTATATTTTGATTAACTGATAATAGGATAACTATCAGCATGCAACTTCAGAAACATAATTTATTTTGAATCATCAAACGTCTTTTTCCGTCAATATTATGAGAGCTGGTCGACATTGACACGTCAGAACATTAACTGTTAAAATATTCTGTCTCACTCCTGCACAATTAATGTTAAAAAATAATACAGCTTCAATGTGCCGTAATGTGTGCCATGAACAGATTCCAGATCACATTTCAATTGAAAACATATAATTGCTCAAGCAAACAAACCCAAATGTATATATTAGGCTAATCTCTAAATCAATGAATGAATAAATCATTGAATGGTCTGTTTGATTTTCAAAAGACTATTCGATGTAAAATATATATATATATATATATATATATATATATATATATATATATATATATATATATATATATATATATATATATATATATATATATTTCCAAATATATATATATCTCCAAAGTAAGACATTAAAAAAAAGCTTACGTTCAGTTTGAATATTGTATTCCTAAAACATGGCTGTCACACACGTACGATTATTAATTGGAAGAAAATCGTTTTTCAAACACAATTATAGTTTTGTAAATATTGTATTAAGATATGTAGTCGATACACTGGGTTGGTCATACATATGTATACACATGATTATCGCGTGGATCTACACGGGGCATTGTATAATAACTTTCTCTGATCAATAGATGTAGCACTCAGAACATGTTACCTCTCGTCAGAAGGACGATCAAACACAGCGGTTCCGGCAAACCCTTGCCCTTTCTCCTACATGCGACTTAAATCATTGCATGCAGTCCCTACACACTAGAAATTGTATTTATTTTCATTGTATGTCTCTGATATTTGTTCCCCTTATTCCTGACGAGAAGATGCCTGAACGAGAAAGACCCTCTTGTGTGGGGTTGTGTTTATTGAGAAGCGTTGCTTTTGGGGCGCTTTCACACGTAATATATTTTGGGTAATTTTGGTTTTGGGAGTCAAACTGTTAAACCAAGATAGCCAAAAGTAGGTTAAAAAAATGTCCAGATATTTATTATGGCTCCAACACGTAATATGGAACGTTATAAGCGAGTAATATAAATAAGATATAACAGACATGTACAGGAATGTAAAACTTTGACAGAATATGTACAATAAATATATGTAAAATATTGATTAATTGTTTGAGATACTGTATTGTACACACAAGGCAAATGGAATGTAAACAACCAATAATAATACATGACAACGCAATATTGCCGCTTATTTGAATATCCTCATACATGTTTATATGTACCTGGTCATAGAGTCAACTCTTTTCAATTAAATATCTAAAAAAATGTTTGTAAAATAACATAAACAAAATGATAGGAATCGTAACTGACATTCATTGATTGTTTGAAACATTCCAAATGATTAAATGTGAAGTTATTCTTTTATTGATTATTCTTCCTTAATATATTGATTGTGTATTTCATGAGACACCCTTCTTTATTCCCTTTACTGTAAATATCTGTTTACTATAATTCTTTTTATCTTATCCTCTTGGGGAGTTTATTTCTCGCTGATATACTATCCCTTTATTTCCATTCCGATCTTAGCCTCGTTTTCATGTTCTTTCTCAGTGAGCCAGATTGACTGTTCTATTTCTCCTTTATTTGTCTACTTGACATTGCTTCTATCCTCCTCTTTAAAATGTGCAAGTAGATTGTCAATGTCCTCTCCTTTTCCATATAATTATTTATGTTTTAACACATTTTATGTTTTAACATTTCTCTTATACCTTTCCTGCTCCAATATTTGTCTATTTCAATCATCACATTTTCTTCATGTCACTTATTTTCGCCTAATTTCTCATATTATTGATTTTTTTCCTTTTTATATTGATTCTCTACTAGCTTATCTTCCTCTTTATTTCCTTTTCATATTTATCCTATATTATCCTCTTTGCAATGTTTTCCCTTTTATATTACTTCAATATTAACCCTTTTTCTATGTAATTCATTTTCATATTTCTCCTATATTAGCCTATTTTCTGTTTATTTCCTTTTCAAATTGCTCATGTTTTAGCATATTTCTCTTTGTTTTCATCCTTTCTATATTTCTCCTGTATCGTGTCCTTGATTTATTCATCCTCAGTGTCCACTACACTGGGTACATCTACAGTTAAAGCCCCCTTCCTGGTGGCGCTCTCTGTCCTAGATACAGTCTCATCCTCTGACATCTGGAACACCTCCTTCATCTCTTCATCCTCTTCATAATCTTCATCCTCGTTCTCTTCATCACCTCTATTGGTTGCCCAGTCAGGTATAAGCTGTATACTTTGAAACATTGGACTATCTTCAGGGGTGTTCTGTCCAACACGTGACCTGTTTGGATTATTGTAATCCATGAAAGAATCCAATAATATTGCATCTGTCATTTGCTCTCTCTGCAAAGCGGAATGTCTGAGTATTGTCTTGTGGCGCCCTCTTATGCCAAGAGGAGAAGGGGTCACTCTTAATTTTCCTTTTTGCTGCTTGACTATTTTCATGAAGGCCTCAGCTGACTTATACTCTCTCTGTTCACCAAATGGAGTAAGGAGAATGGGGATGGGGGACTGATGACCTTGAGTCAAAGCACTGGGCACCTTAGCTGTCTTAGCTGTTATCCTTGTGATTGGCCGGTAGCCATACTTGATTCTTTCTGATTTCAGAGGCCTTTCCATCCCAACAAAAGGCGTCCTTCTATCGTCTGGGGCACTGAAGTGATTTATGGATTCCTTTACCTGGTTGTATAAAACATTTGCAGTGCCTTTATTTTGGTCGTTGTGGCGAGGCTTGTATTTCATCTCTGGCATTGATTTAGCACTGAGTTGGTTTCTCCGGCTAAACCTGTGTTTAGGTGGGGTCCTGGGACTGACTTCATCTTGCTTTATGCCGTGATTGACGCAGGGAGCTATGTCCCGATATTTGGTACAGAGGCGACACCTGGAACAGTCCACTATGTCCTGAACCGTCTGAACAGAAGCAGGTCTGTCGGTAAGGTCCCCCCTCTCCTTGGAAGTCGATCTTGGACTCTTCTTCTCCTGATTTTCTGCCACAATCTTCTTCTTAAGATATGTATTCTTATAAAATCTATCCATAGCAACTGGAGGGAAGTGGCATTTTTCCTCTGTCCTTGTCCACGAGTATTTCTTAAGCTTTGAGAAATCCACGGTGTAAGATTTGATCATTTTGAGCACCGGGGGATCGGGCTCCGCGACGCTCGGTTCAGTCTTCAAAGCTGAGACAATCTTTCTTTCTTTTCTCTCCAGATTCCGCATGATTTCTGTCATGATCGGGTCGGGGCTGTTCATGTGTCTGGACTCTGTGTATTCTGCATACGGATCCCTTGCATATCGTACAAACACATCGTGATATCCATAATGTCCTTGCTGCTCTGCTGTGTTACCAGAGATCAAACTGAATGAATAGGCATTCTTAGCATCCGATAATAGTGACTGCTTGACACCATGTTTGAATAGGTACTTGAGATGTCCATACTCTCCTTCCACAGTGCCCTTTCTGCCATACTGGTAGTTTCCTTGGGACACTGCAGGACCTCCGCTCACCGAGATGTATTCCTCCCGACCCTCTCTGGCCTTGCCACTCTCACCTGTACTGAGCAATGGCAGGGGCACTGAAGTGTTTTGCAGCAAACAGGAGGAAGTCATACTTTGGATTATAATTATGTGAGAAAACAAATATTAGCTGATCCAGATCTTTGTACATTCTTCCCTCCTCACACTTGACTTGGTGGGTACAAGAGGTCTAAGCCCCTCTCATTCTTTCTTCTCCATTATATTCCTCCAGATAGATTCCCTGAGACACTATCAGATCAACAATAACCCCCAGGCTATGATCAATAGGCCATCATTATCCTCATAATAAGTTTCAAAGCTGCAATTTGCTCTCTATTTGTCCATGTTGTTAAGTCACTGGTGTGATCAGATGGAAATGGTGAAGAGTTCATAGGACAGTCTGTGTATGTCACATATAACAGTGCAGCAAGTACTTGGCTGGTAGATCTCTGGGTATTAAGATAGAGAGATCATCCAGATCCAAAATAACCTTTAGCCACCAGTGTCCTGCTGATCGGTGTGGCTAATCTGGTTTGGACAGGTACAAAACTTCGTCTGCGATTATCATGCTAATCTATGTGATACTAATATTTTCAAATGATCACCCTTATTTCTATAGATTTTATTTGTGACTTTCAAATATATAACTTTCATATGTAGCAGGAAATACAAAAGAGGAATCAGACCTACTATAAGTGTCAAGCTGTGCTCAATTTTATTCTACAAAGTGGGATCTCATTGGATCATTGAATGTTTCCTCTGCTCTCTGCTTCTCAGTGTGAGACTTGCCCTTTGCTCTGGATTTTTGACTGAGGATTGTATTATTGAAACCTGGACTCATGATCTTTGTGTTTGTGATATAAATCCTATATGGAAAAATATGTTTTCTGTCTGTAGCTGGGACAACCCAATGGGGTGTCTGTCCATGTAAGCACTGTTGCTTTATACAGGGAGTATTAGTAACACACATAGCAATGCCAAGATTCGCTAATATGCCTTAATCCAAACCTTAATCTAAATCTCAAGAAACGTGGAAAAGGAGCACAAACAGTAGTCAGTAAATATACAAGTATATAGAAGATATTGACATTATGGTAACACACTTCTGTCACAAGTGCCACACATATGGCAATATTTGTTCACAAGAGGGGTGGATATAAATAGCTTAATATCACTCTCCCACCTAAAGGTTGTCAATCTTCCACCCTCCTACTGCTAAACAGAGGTAGTAGGTCCACCGCCGAGGTAGAGGTATCTACTGCCTCTGTTTCTCAGGGAAGCTTCATATGTGAATGGTCATTTGAAATTGTCAGTTCAATCTAAGATAATGACTTAGATTATTTATAATAGCTGCGTTAATGTTGTTAGTGTTGTGCAAAAGTATCACCAGGTAGTGTTTTCTTTACACCAGGGCTCAATATCACACTTGAATTCAAATTTCTATTCAGGGCACTGTCAAAGCTTAAGGCACAAGATATATACTGCAAAGTTGAAAATTAAATATTTTTGTCAAATTATTATACGATAGAGAACGATAAAGGTGTAACAGAAAATTATTTTGAATATTCACTGAGCATAAACTAGATATAATTGTAAAAAAGAATACAAAGTAACAAAAACACATGTGCCATAGATTATCCACTTTAAAATACTTTGGAATATTTTGATGTGGGTGTAAATTACAAGACGTAATCTTGACAAAGGAAAGTAGTTTTGGGACAAGTGATATCTGGTGTTGGTCTATTGAATATCACCACCAGATGGCGCATGAACATGCCCAATAAGTTAATGGAATATGACTGTGACAGTATTTAAGATAAATAAAAAGTGTTCAGGTTCAAATGTAAAGGCTTGAGTTTAATGAATATCAAGGCAAAAATCCATTCCAGAAATCTGATGAATTTATTAATGTCTAACTCGTAGTGCAGATGTGAATCACAAAGTTTACGATTTTCACATCAACTTTTGAAGAAATATACAAATGCATTTTTTTTAGGAAAAATATAGAAACCCCTAAGATTCTTGATACCCCCACCCCCCCACGGATCTATATCATTGCAAGAAATTTTGGAAAACATTTATTTGAAATGTTCAGAGTGTTGTGGATATTTATATTTATAATACAGATACATCATGACGTGTTAGGCCCTGAAGAGATTTTGATGAAAAGTTGACAAATTGTCGGCCATCTTAGTTTTGGTGCTTTCGCAGCTTGACGACAGCAATCACAGAAGTTGCGAATGCTTTCGCTGCTCTTCTCAACTCAACTCTTTAGTTACCCAATACTGTTCTTTACTCAACTCTTTAGTTACCCAAAACTGTTCTTTACTCAACTCTTTAGTTACCCAATACTGTTCTTTACTCCAGTGTTTCACCTACAAAATCAGGTATATTCACTTATGCACAAAATGGGTCATGTATATGTACAATTGACAGATTCTATCTTATATTTAGTGTAAGATTTTGAAAAACTAAGAGAATGACACATGCTTTTCTCTGGACATTAGAAGTACATACTATGTGTAAGTTAAATATTATCGTTTTTCATATTTTATGTGCATTTTAATCTGGCCATTAAGGCTTGTTTACATTTCAACACTGTTTAAGTAATATAAAGTCAAATGGAAACTGTCAACTGAACTTTGTGCCCTACTCTTTTTGAAGGGTGAATAGAGATCACTATATTGCATTGTCACAGATACGATTACATAAACCACATCCTTTGACAACCAGTGATATAACATTGACTGAAGTGACAAACAACTCAGGGGAAGATTTCCACTTTCCACGTTCAACAAGAACTTGTTCCAACAAGGATTCGAACCCCGGACCTTTAGCATGGGTGATAGATATCTTACCAACTGAGGCACGTCCCATCCACTCATTAGAAATATATGCATATATGAAGCTGTTTCTTGTGTGTATTCAATAATATGTTTTGCATTAGACGAATAGAATTAAACAATCAAACTATTATGGGGACTACGATATGTTTGGGACTGCTGCCAAATGTTATTTGTATTTTATGCACCCGATATATATCCCTCCTTCAAAGTTATGTCAAAAATGTTATATAAAAATGAATTATATCACATGAAAAAGCACCCAAAATTCGATATTAATATGTACATGAGTTTGTCAGAATCTTAAAACAACATTATGGTGGCAAATCAGCCTTGCTCACTCAATTTCATAATATATTTGGTTTTAGTTCATACGCCAGCCACGGATGGCCTTCCTCTAAATTGCTATAATAGTTTCAGACAGACAGTTTCAGACAGAAAGAAAGTTTATACCTGGTAGGATCTGTCGTCAAAACTAATTAATTTGCAAATATATCCTGCGATATAGACCAAGCCATTCTATACAGTAAGGTTCGGTTTGATGTTAATCCCCTATGGACGGGAGGGGAGCATGTTTGCCTTACACTGCAGATGTCATGAGTTCAAATCCCATATCAGGGAGGGCTTTTCATCAAATCCCATATCAGGGAGGGCTTTTCATCAAATCCCATATCAGGGAGGGCTTTTCATCAAATCCCATTGTGAAATGCCAGGAATGGAGTCCAAGGAGTCTTAATGTCCCCTAAAATATTGTGAAAAACAAGCATTGGAGAGGTGTCGCAGGCAGATGAAATGTAAAGAGTAATAAAAATAGATTATGAACTGTCTTGACGTAAGACACTCTAAGTACAATACAATTTCTAAATATGGCTATCATCACAATGTTTTTTCATTACCATTCAGACAAAATCATCAAACAATACAGGGAAATAAAGAACAATTTTATTACACTAATTCTTTATTTAAAAAAGCACCTTTTCTAGCATTAATTTCGTGAATAATACCAATAATTTTCTACACGATACAAACATTATTTGTTGTATGCAGAGTACTTGTAAATATTGATTTATGGAATGAAGCTCTTGAACATTATTTTAATATATAAAATAAATATATACCCTGCAATGATTTCTTTGAATAATAAGCTCCCTTACATACGTTTAATTTTTATGCCACCCGATTCCTGATAGGACTCGCAATAAGCATGTTATTAAGAAATGTATCTATTTAAGACTATATCACAAAGTCATTTTATTCATGCAAGACTCCACTTGAAGTTTGACCTCTGTCCCAAGAGCACTCAAGCAAGGACTGCCAACTATATTATCTGTTTAGATTTGTCATTGAATAATAATGCATTGAAATCTGTCAAACAATAAATACATATTATATCTACTATGTTAAATATTTGGGTTATTTAAAATTGTGCATGGCGCTGGAAGTACAGAAGTAAATAGAACAATTTGCTACCATCTACTTTTGAGAGTGTAAAGGCTTGCTAATATTTGAATTATTTCTTCAGAACCTTTATGGTCAACATAGTGATAAGGTGAGATTTGAAATGAAAGAAAGTCCTTTGGATTAACTTACGCTGCCATTGACCAGTGAAAACAGCTTCATATATGCAAAGCAGTAAGCTCTATGAGTTCATTTTAGCATAATTGTACCTCTCAGTAACCAATAACGATGAAGAGGCCAATTGAAGGATTTATTTGCATTGGCGTTAGGACAAATTTAATACTAATTTAAATAAGTCCTATTTGTTTAATCAGGTGCATTTCATTAGCAATAACATTTAATTTAAATTCAACTCTTGTCGTTATAAATCATGGTTTTTATTTTATGATAGTTTGAAGGAAATTGTCGATTTGTAAGAGGCACCCCTTCCCTCCTTACTGTGCCTCATGAATGGATTAGAATAATATTATAAAAGGAATAAAGGCTTTTGAAAGAGCTATTCCTATCAGCCTGAAGGCACGTTTACAATATCAGCTCACTAATAGGTTATGGATTAAGATCTGGTGTGTGTAGTACTATCATAATTGGCTCATTTTGATACGAGGATACAGCTATCTGTATGCCTCCAAGGATCAGATTTCTCAGACACGAGTGTGAGTATGGTTTTTCGCTTTATCTTGAAGACAAGAGATTTTGTCGTGTTCTTATTTTATGTTATTTCAACATCTTTGGAACCATAGCTGGCAAAACTTCAAATGTTGTCTCAACAGGTTTTACCCATTGTTATTGAGTAAGATTTAAATAGGACTGTAATATTCAGTCAACTATATTTGTTCCTGATATAAGGTAACATGGGAAATAGACAAATTTCAAAACATCGTGCTAAATGTCTATCTAAATTTATAATGTTTAAGGCATGTATATATATTTTCATAATGTATTACCTTATGTCAGCCTCTTTATCATATATGTTATAAATGTATTAGCTCTATTATAAAGTGTTTATATTTGATGAATAGGTAAGTAATTAGAATATACAATAATTCATATATTTCTCTGCATATTGATTCTTTCCAGATGATCTGATGTCTTATGTCATTGGATTATCGGATTAAGCTTCCCTTGACGACAATGTTCACTAAAAACTGCTTAGACGTCCTAGACTGGATTATCACAGTGGATAAATGAAGATCAAGAAACCATTTGGATTTAGGTACCATAAAACACTTATATATCAAAGTGATGATATTCAGGATTATCATACACTTTGGATCTGATTAGGATAATCTGATGGATTGTGGGAGATTTAGAGTGGATTTAGCTTTGCCTTGAGCCATGAGTACAGTCATAGAGAGGTTATGGGTGCAGGGGTCTGCCAGAGGCTATGGCGTACCCTTAACTGCATTCACTTCCTGCATGGTGCAACAAAGCTCACCGGAAAAGGGAAACAAGGAAGTAAAGAGGCCAACTATGTATGTAAGGACACATCATGAGGCAGGGGAGCAGTCACACTCTCCAGCCCACGGGAATGAACCCCCGCCCATGGTGAAAAGAATGGAGTATTTGGCAGGCTTGAGGCAGTTGAGGGAAGGTATGACAACCATGGACTCAGTTAACCCTTTAGAGGAAATTCATAAAAAGCCTAAGACCGCATTTCTTGTTGAAGGTAGAGGTGTACATACACCTCCCACAAGACAAATTACTCCCCACAACATTATGACTGGAAGAAATAGGAAGATAAAAACGGCAGGGCAGGTTGTCCAAGGGAACCCTAATGTGTTTAAAAGCTACAGTGAACCGGGGCCCAAGAAACCACAGAGAGACATAAAAAGCTCTAAAAGCATCAAAAGTGTGAAAAGTGAACCAGCTGCAAGGAGCTTGCAACTACCTGCTTTAACAATAGGTTCAATGGAACCTACATCAGCGGGAGACTATGTTGGCATGAAGGAAGCTCCAGTGAGTTCTCTGATGCCCTATTATCCTCTTGGAATTGATGTTTATCCTTATGAGTTAAATGACAACTTAGATGATCTGGATTTAGTCACTGTTAGGTTGAAGAGGAAGAAACTGCAAAAGAGGGACAAGACCTCAGGTACTTCAAGGTCCACAAGAAGCAATACTGCAGAGCTTATGTCCTGTCTTCAGGTGAACAGTAACAATTATAGCATGAAGAGAGACCAAAATAAACTAAAACACCACACACAATATATGATAAGCCAAACAGCTAGTGTGGACGATTCTCTTGCTGACCATGATGGGAGCACAGATCAGACAAGCGTCAGTTCTACCACCAGCAGCTTGCATTATCTATGGCCGGGTACACCTGGCAAAAATAAGGTCAATTTTGGTTCATTGGATAGTTATCTTAACTACAACAGTACTTATAAAGTACAGAATACAAACAAGACTGACAGAACAACATTCTTAAAGACTTCCTTAAAGACTCCACCTGCTACAAACACAGTGGTTATACCTCACGAAGCTGACACTAAAGCTCTTAGAGTGGTGCATGATGCAAACAACCCACCTCCAGACACCCAAAAAAAAACAAATTCAATATACACAGATATAGCAGTACACAAAGACCTTGACGAGTACTTCCAGGTTCGCACCCCAAGAATGGACCAGAGGGCTCATAGTAGAGCTAGATCTCATAGGTCAGGTAAAAGCACTGCTCATGATCTGCTCATAGAGGAGGCTGAGCTCTGGAACAGTCCAACTACTGAGTAGTGGGGGTGCATTTCTCACTGCGCGGGTCATCGCTGCTGCCACCTGGTGTGTTAATCTGTCACTAAAGGGTGAACTTTTTAGACATCAAAATTTGACCCATGATATCAACAAATATTGATTTATACTCAGCTTTATTTCACTCAACTTATTACACCCATAACTGTGTTTCTATTCTTCTTAAGATTCAAGATTCCAATACTGATTAGGTTTTTTTTAATGCACATAATTCTTGCCAAAATATGAATGTATTCCCTACACAGCATACAGAATGGTGGTCATTATATCAACTGTCATGTCTGCCACTCTATTCCAGCATGCCTTGCACACAAGGGGTGCATCACAAATGGTGATATTCCAGTAGTGAGAACTGCTTTTTTTTCAAGTTTACTAGCTTAAGTAGACCAAATTTATGCCCTGTTTAAAATATTGTCCAAATGGTTCAGATGGAATCTTACAAAGTATAATCAAATTAACATTGTACAATTTAAAAAACCTAGCCGTAATCCATAAATTATACAAATAAGTATCAAAAATCGATTATTTTGTACATGTGTACGTTATTTGTAAACAACTATAGAAACCTTGAGTACTGATGTTATCTTTAAACAGATTTAATTGTTGATGCAAAGGAAAGACAATATTGCATGATGTGGGGCAACGATACCAAACGATATCTGTTAGCTGCATTTGGAAGGGGGAATATATATATAGACACTAATATTGAAAGAGTGAATAAGACAGGAATGCAGAATATATATATATATATATATATATATATATATATATATATATATATATATATATATATATATATATATATATATATATATATATATATATATATATATATATATATATATATATATATATATATATATATATATATATATATATATATATATGAACAATCATGTATGACAAATATAGCATTATACAATCAGAAATATTGACATCTTTGTCAATTATAAGTTTGATTTTAAAGAATAAAGGATATCGAAATATATAATTTTCTCATTCAAATATCTGAATACATATATTATTTTAAAACTCTATGATTATCAAATATATTTCATGTATTTTGAGTTACATACAGGATTTTTACAGTAGAGGTTGGTTCTATATGGTAGAAATTGATTCTCGACACCATATTTGGACGTCAAATACAAGTTTACTCAAACTATTTGTTTGTTTCAAGGTTAATTATACATCACTTGGTTGTTGCCTTTTATAAAGTATAATTTAATATCAGCGTTAAGGGATAAAGAGAAGGGGTAACAGGTGTCATGGTAAAAGGGGCAAGCTATTTGTCAAGACAAAAAGGGAGTGCTGATAACGCCCAATGTCGTACATGTCATTGGGTAAATAATGCTGAGAACAAAAAATGTCAATTGAAAATCAATCAAAGTCTAAAACTGTTGACAGTTTCGATCCAGTCTGTGAGTGGGTAGATGACAGCACGGGTCAAAAATTATGCCATGTTAGTAAAGTATTTTATTTTTGTGACTGGAAACATTCAAGTGATTGAAAGCCGTATTTATATATACGAACATGATACCACCTGTACAAGCCATGGACCTTTCACAATGTCTTTTTCAGCCCTTGAAAAAGAGATATTGCTAAAAGAAATGCAATTAGACAATTATTTTTCAAAATTATTATCTATGTCAGAGGTACTTTTACGTTTTGTATGGAGTCAAAATGCTCGGCATGGTCACGATCAACCCGGACAGGAATGAACGGATTGGACAGGAATGAACGATATCCGAATTGGTAACGAAACATCGGCTTAGCTACGATTTCCAACGGATGGAACAAGAAGTTGGGAAGGCCTGAGTTGGTCAGAGTGCAAGCTAGGTGATCCAAAGGTCGTGGGTACGATTCCCGGCCGTACTGGGATAGATTTCGTGACGCAATTTTTCATATTCAGGGAGGCAGTACTATTTCTGCTATAGCTCAGTCTCATGGTAAAATAGTGTTAAAAGTGACTTAAAACCCTAATCAAATAAACAAATATCACTCTTCGGTCGGATAATGTAATATTAATGTATTAATGTAATTAAACACGCCAGGTGTTATCCTTCAAACAAAAGTTTGGAAAATACCTGCTAATTATGTCACATAGATACCTATAATACAAAGGACATTATTATCCTCCAAATTTCATTTTTGTTATTGTGTTGAGAATATTGTTTTCATATTGTTTTCATATTGTTTTCATAGGTATTGCCAAGAATTCACTCCCATTTGTCTATGGAAAACCCAGTCCCAAAAATACTTCTTTAAAAAAAGTATAAACTGATATTTCAAAAATTAATTGAACTGGATTAGGTTCTTTTGTCCGATTTCAAAGCTTCTTCTATCAGGAAAACTAATAAAATATCTGCCATAGATTTCATATGGATGAGCTATCCAGCCTCCTCGTTGTGAACCACATTGGCATCAAACACAAATTAGGCCATATTTTGACCTTTTTTTTCTTTCAAGATTGTCGCAAATGTGGCAAAAAAATAAAAATCGTGAAAGTTGAAAAATCATGGAAGTTTAAAAATCGTGAAAGTTAAAAATCGTGAAAATTGAAAAATCGTGGATGTTTCAAATATGCGAAACGTTAATAGTCATGGCGTTACACAAGCAATATATAGTTTCAGCTAATGAGAAAATATCGAAAGAAAGGCTTTGGTAAGAGTAGGAGCATGGAGCATCGCCGCAAGTGCAATCGCGCGTATTGGACCAGTATCAAAATCATTTGTGATAGCGGTGACAAGGCTGTGTATCAAAATTATTTAACACGTGGTCAAAATAAATATAAGCATATACATATCACCAAACCGGCAATTTAAAAGAAAAAAATCTTTTTTTATTTTCAATAAATATATTTGTTGTATCTGGTCATTCAAATAATCCAGACTCCAATTTGTCACATTTTTAGTAATTGAATCACTTCCAATCAGTCCAATCAGGCTAATATTTTGTAATGTTTTTGTACCTGCCACCAGGGCCACTCATTAAAAAAACACTTTTTGGTATAACCTTGACTGAGCTTAGCCCCCTCCCTCAGTCGAGACGAAAAACTACATGTCTCCCTGCGACGCCAGCATGAAAACACCCTCGTGGCAGCGACTATCGATCTAAACCATTGATCTATGTAGTCTATATGTCTTTGTTAGTGTTCTCCAATCACCAATTGGCAAAGCCCAGATAGGTGATCTGGGGGGGTTTGTCGAATGTCCATGGTCTCTACCAACTGCAACCAAAGAAAAGTTTGGTGGAGTTGATTGAGCTCTAGTGAAGTAAAAAGTCGCCAGCTGCAAAAACTGTGATAAACCCGTTTAAACGTCAAAATTTAACCCGTTTCAACGGCAGGGGTTTGACTCAATTTTTGCAGCTGGCGATTATTATCAAGTATTTATATTTTCCTTATTTAATGTTATCCAAAGAATAATCAAGCTTTTTTATGAGATTTTAGACATAATCATACATAAAATATGAATTTATCACTAAAACAGTTGGGTATTTAAAAAGTCACATCTAAACGAGATTATACATGAAAAGCAAAAGTCTCAGACCTCTCCAGATCACCTATCTGGGCTTTGCCGATGGGTGATTGGAGAACACTATGTCTTTGTGGTGACTGATGTGTGTCCTGATGACAGATATTACGAAGAACTATTTTCCTTTTTTCCCAAATAGAAATCAGCTCAGTTGTTAAAAAATAGATCAATTTTTCTCATTGTCAAACATGCCTTTCATCTCAAATATTTATTACAGAAAAAAAAGAGAAAATCTCTTTCATTTAGATCCCCGTAACTTTTTTAGTAAGTGAAGATGACACTTTAGCAGTTGAAAATAATCCTTTCATTATTACGTATGATGTACAAATAAAATATATAAACATCATCAAACCGGCAATTTACAGTAAAAAGGGAAGAAAATTGTCACCCTCCATATTTTAACATTCACAACAATATCTGCATATTAACAGTCTCCATATGTATTAACACAGTAATATTAATTTGTAATTCTTGTCAGAAACTAATTCTACATGCAATCAACTATTATTCCCCAAAGTTAAATTCTTATGAATTAATTAATGAATAAAAAGCCATGCGCTGCTCTGTCGGTAATTTTGTATCTGGCCGATTTACATAATTGACAACTCAAAACTTAGGTATTGTGCTCTTCTCTCTAATATAATTCTAAACTGTGATATGTTATTTTTCATTAAAAGTGGAGGAGCGAAGTTTTGAAAAGGGTGCACAGTGAACTAAGTCTAAAATGTCAACCAGTGGCAACTTTTTATGACATTTTGGATGCTCGCAACAAATCTGGACACTAAATCGCAGCCAATCGGGGTGAAATCTGAGCGTGGACAATGGCTTTAGTGGCTTTCTTAAGGTCTATAATCCACAATGAAAAAACTGGGAAAAACTTATGTTTTTTTGGCTTAAATGTGTTCTAAGTAATGTTATTTGTTAATTTAGCACAGAAAAAGTTAACTTAACCAGCTAGTCTTAAATTTTTATTATTTAAATTGAACCCGTTATAATGGTAGTTAAAACGGGTTCGACTCAGTTTTTGCAGCTGGCGACTAATATCAAGTATCTGTATTTTCTTTATTTAATGCCATCCAAAGAATAATCAAACTTTTTTGGGACATTTTCGATACAATCATGGCATAAAATATGAATTATCAATAAAAAGAGTTTGTCCGCCATGTGGGCTGTAGGAGCCGAAGGCAGTTACGTAAATATACGAGACCACACGAAGTTCTCTCCAAATGCTTCAAACTGATTGTGGATTATAGACCTTAATCGTAATATATCAACTGTTAAATATATATTCTGGAGGAAATGATATGCTCATCAGGTACATCTATAAGAATATAATCACCTGAAACTGTATTTTAACGAGACTTTTGGCGTGATTTTAAAACAGGAATGCGCCCCAGTTTAAGACTGCATTATGAGGAGTAATCCAGACTTGGGGGCACAAATATTACCCTGAAAATGTTAAAATTTGTTAATTGTTGTCATGATTTTAATGCGATTTTTACACCTTTTATAAGACATATTAAAGTCTCAGGGATCAATAAAACGTTTTTACCCAAGCCATTTTCATACATTTTATTCAAATTTAGGCAATTTACAGTATATTCAATATGGCAAATACAGTATTAGGTATACAGCAAAGGTTGATGTGAGACTTTATTACTATAGTTATGGGAAGAAAAAGACAAGCATTTTCTTTTTCATTTTGCAGTTTTGGCATTTACAGGGCAAAAAGCAAAACATATCCCGTTTTTTCTTTCAT
Source organism: Amphiduros pacificus (assembly GCA_949316495.1). Taxonomy (NCBI): domain Eukaryota; kingdom Metazoa; phylum Annelida; class Polychaeta; order Phyllodocida; family Hesionidae; genus Amphiduros; species Amphiduros pacificus. The sequence continues at coordinate 43,075,168 of OX439007.1, forward strand.
TTCTATAACAAGGTTGCTTACACTTATTATTATCTCATAATTTTCAAATGACTGCAAAATTTGCTCTAATTGATATTTTTCATGATTTTGTTGTTCTAGGTTTGTTAACCTTTATAAGAAAAATGATTATCAATATATATTGCCAAAATGTATGTTGCTAAATTGATTTTGCTGCTCAAGGTCAAAGGTCATTTTGAGGTCAAACGAGATGTAGCAAAAATAAATCAGCTTGAGCGTTTGATCTCATTTGAGATAAATCTACCGGTAACAGATAAATAAACTTAGTTTGATGATATTTAGAATGTCCTCTAGAGTTGCCACTGCTTAAAAGTAAACAATATTGGAACATCTTTTCACTTTCTAATGTTGTGCCCTGTGTTCCTCATTACACCCCACTATAGGTTATCAACTACTCAAGTTATGCCAAAGACCAAAATACGCAAAATGATCAAGTGTTAGTTACACAAATGCAGCTTCTGTAATAGTGTTTAAAAGTTTATTTCTAAAATACTCTTCAAGTGTAAAACCTTCCAGGTTTTAAGATAGACCTATTTCCTAAATAAAAATAATAGACCTACATTTTCACAAAAATATACAAAGATGAGCAAATATCATCAGAAACTACTCTCATTTGCATCGGGTTCAGTATATAACACAATATTGAAGAGGCCTAGTAAAGCTGGGTTTCACAAACATGCAATACCAGAAAACTAAAAAGTGGGCACATTTGGATGCAATATGAAACAGCTCCTTTAATGTCCCTCACAAAAGAGAACTTGAAACTAAACTGAAAGAGCAGTTTGTACTGATATGTTTTCATTTATATTTTCTGTCAACATAAAAGCAATTGCATATTAGTCATAAGAATTAATTGAGACTATTTATCTTCAATCAATAAACATTTGCATTTTAGATAACTTGCTGAGAAAAAACATTTGAAATTTCTCCCGCGCGTGGTTGCTAAGCGCCAGCGAATCACGTGCAAGTTCCCGCAAACTATAAGCCAATCACAAACCGTGTCTCTGGCCCTTTAAATTTTGGTGCACAATTTGAAATCGCAGATGTGGCTTCGCCTTTGACAGGTAAGGATATCAAGTTAGTTTCTTGCCAGAATATTGTTTAATTTATGTCTAAATGCACTCTTCTGATCGCCTAAGTTTATAAGAAGACTACACAGTACATATTGTGTATCGTGACTTTCATGTATGTATAAATTAACTTTGTTCTTTTTTGAACATCGGACATTTTGAGTTTCATGAAAATTTGACATTTTGAGTACTGTTGATCATTACACGTGGTTGGGACATAATCCATGTTTTTCCAACATTAAAGCTTCATCATAACGTTGAAATAAACATCATAGGTTAAATATCTAACTTCATGCACGATCTCTGCTTAACACGGGTGTTCAGGGTGATTTTTACAACACCAGAGACCAACAAATATCAATTATCATTGCAGTTCTCAGTTCATGGAATTACCGTAAATTTTACTGCCAACTTATAATATCAAGTTATGCGTTTATAATTATATCAATTTTTGTTTTATTTAATCAAATTCCTCGCAAATAGACTTTGCAATTGAATCTTTACAATTTCTTTTTGAATTGTTCTGAACATTAGTTCATCACTTGTCAGTTGAAAGATTTGTTGCTTTTCGACTGGGGCCAAATGGAGGGGAGTTGGAAAACGATATGAAAAAAAAACTTCATAATGATTTTATTTTTTATTTGAATAAAGTGACATGAACTCTTTGACTCCTTCACAACAATGTAGACTCTTGTTTGCACTGATCTTCACTTTCACACTCAAATAAATATTAATAAAGGAAATCAAATGTTCGCTGAATTTCACAAGCCACCAAAGTTATCACACATTAACAAGTTGAATTTCACTTGAAATAATATTTGACCAATTGACAAGTCCTGGTCAGAAACTACTGCTGGTCAGAAACTGCTTGATAGTATACCTTATGAAATAATTGAAATGTTCTTTATTTGCAGATAAAGAATTTGAGATTGTGAGTGTTTTTCTGAATCCCTGTAATCTTCAACATGCCTGCTCGTGAGGAAACTAGCCGCTTCAAGGCCTTCAAGAACAAAGGCAAAGATGTTGATGTAAGTTATTGAATGATGTTTAGTGTGAAATTAAATATACAAATTACTATTGTACAGTGTGTGTGAAATATGGTTCAAATTTTGCTCGCACTATTTTAAATCGTCAAATATTGGAAAGTTATAGAAAAGGACTTCCCAAATTGTTTTCTGAGGATAACAGGGCAAGCATAAATTGCTAACAAAGTAATTGTGTACATTTTCAAGTTGCAGAATAAAAAGATCAATACTCTTATCTGTTTCTCATTTTCATATCAAAGAAATCTTAGTAAAGAGTGTAATGTATTGGGAAAAATATTTACTAGCTTTATTCCATCTATAGGAAATGCGTCGCCGTCGTAATGAGAATGCATTTGAATTGCGGAAAGCCAAAAAAGATGATCAGTTATCAAAAAGACGTAACATGGCTGCAATCGATGATGAACCTACCAGCCCTCTCCAGGAAAAATCTGCTAACAAGGTACGTTGGATTCAAGGATATTAGTGGAAATGAGACATTTAGACTAAATAGAATAAATTGCATTAATTTGAAGAAAAAAAGATATATACTGATCAATAAATTTTCACTTTCAGGGTGTTGGAATGACCATGGTTGAGATTATAAATGGTATCCATGGAACAGATCATCAGACGCAGTACACGTGCACCATGGCAGCACGTAAGCTCCTGTCACGGGAAAGACACCCACCTATCAATGATGTCATAGAGGCTGGGGTTATTCCAAGACTTGTGGAATTCCTTAGCTATAATGACAGGTAAATAATTTGGCTTTATAATAAACTTTACTATCTGTAGCTGCCCCAAATGACCCTGTTGTCAATTAACATTTTTTCTCCGATATTTATTCTGAGAAAGCCATCTGTGCGATGTCGAAATATAGACACGTTGTGATCACCGCTTCCCACCATTGTTACTATGCACACTTCTTGTAATCGTCCGTTAGCTGCTCTCTGATTGGTGGAAATGATTGCCATTGTATCCCACCAATGTCTTGACTGCAGTGTTTGGTCCCTAACTGGATGGGCGTATGGACATCATAGGATTATAATTAAGATGAAAGCATTGACCCACCCAGATATTTGGTTTTATTTTTAGAAAATGTCCCCTATTTGAAATTTGAAAATCTGAAAATAAAAGAATTAATAGGATCTTGCCTTCAAAATAACCAGGGACCATGGGATCCCAGTCACTATATGTCAGCCCTGATTCATACATGAAAGACATATACTCCTTGATATTTTTTCTATGAATACCTTATTTATATATATGTGTATAATCACAAGTGTTTAAACACATTGAAATTCAGAGATTAAAGAATTATTTGAGTAACCATGGAAACAAACTTAAAACCAACTGGCAACCCCATAAAATCTAATTTATTGCATTCACTGTCATTTACATCATCTTGGGGATTTAATTCGCATGCAACTGAAGCTATTATGTCTGAAGATTATCTCATGATGACGTCATTCTTTTTTTTATCACCACATAAATCTAGAATTCAACATTATCCCTCAAATTCATGTCTGCCTGAAGAAGTCAAAAGTAGGAGCCCATAAGGTTGTGATCCTCTTCCACACTACTGAAATGTTCCAGAGAAGGAAAAGCTCTCCTTTAAATATATTTTAATTATTTAAAACTATTTCCTTTTCTTTAGACCTAATCTTCAGTTTGAAGCTGCTTGGGCATTAACAAATGTTGCCTCGGGTACCGCAGACCAGACTAAGGCTGTGGTGAACGCGGGGGCAGTTCCTCCCTTCATCCAGCTGCTCTCCTCCCCACAGAGCAACGTGTCAGAACAGGCTGTATGGGCCGTGGGCAACATCGCCGGAGATGGACCACAACTGAGAGACTTTGTCATCAAGAATGGGTGTGTGGAGCCACTGCTTGCCCTCGTCAAACCAGAGACTCCTGTAAGTGAACTGATCGCTGAAATGTCAATATTGCTATCAATGGCACAGAGAGGCATCACATGATTATAAGGCACTGGGAGGTATCGCATTGCTACTAGGAACTAGGTGGGGGAGTATTGCATTGCTACTAGGAGCTGTGAGCTATTGCATTGCTGTTAAGCACTGAGAGTACTGCATTGCTGTTAAGCACTGGGTTTACTGCATTGCTGTTAAGGTATTATTTTGTTGTAAAGTTATTGCAGCATTACCTTCCAGTGCCTAAAATAACTAACCTCCTCTCCTTTACCATCAATCACACTGGTAAATAATGCTGTGCAAGTCATATCTGTAGTTTACTCCCCTGCATTGTAGATTATTCCCCCTGTATTGTAGATTATTCCCCTGCATTGTAGAGTATTCCCCTGTATTGTAGTTTATTCCCCTGTATTGTAGATTATTCCCCTGTATTGTAGATTATTCCCCTGTATTGTAGATTATTCCCCTGCATTGTAGATTATTCCCCTGCATTGTAGATTATTCCCCTGCATTGTAGATTATTCCCCTGTATTGTAGATTATTCCCCTGTATTGTAGATTATTCCCCTGTATTGTAGTTTATTCCCCTGTATTGTAGTTTATTCCCCTGTATTGTAGATTATTCCCCTGTATTGTAGATTATTCCCCTGCATTGTAGATTATTCCCCTGTATTGTAGTTTATTCCCCTGTATTGTAGATTATTCCCCTGCATTGTAGAGTATTCCCCTGCATTGTAGATTATTCCCCTGCATTGTAGATTATTCCCCTGCATTGTAGATTATTCCCCTGCATTGTAGAGTATTCCCCTGCATTGTAGAGTATTCCCCTGTATTGTAGATATTCCCCTGTATTGCCATTTTATGACTTTATTTTGCTGTATAATGTTTTGAAATTAACTAAAGTATTAGTATATTTGATTGATCATGATCAATCAAATATACTAATACTCTATTATTTGACACTGTGATGTGTCCTTGTCAATGATCATACTATATTATATTATACACTTAACAGAAAGTAAAGATAGGACTGTTGTTTCAATTTATTTCTCATTTACATTGCAGGCTGCCTTTTTGAGAAACGTGACCTGGACTATATCAAATCTGTGCAGAAACAAGAGCCCACCGCCCCCAGAGCAGGTGACAACCCAAGTATTGCCAGCCCTGGCGAGACTGGTGAACCACGCTGACCGGGAGGTGCTGTCTGATACCTGCTGGGCACTGTCCTACCTCACAGATGGCCCTAATGATAAGATACAGAGTGTGATAAACGCTGGAGTAGTCCCGCGTCTGGTTGAGCTGCTCAAGTGCTCCGAAGTGAGCATTGTTACCCCGGCCCTCAGAGCTGTCGGCAACATCGTCACCGGCGACGACTCGCAAACTCAGGTAGGCTTCCTTATTAACATAATCAATTTTTTTTAACATGCTGGCTTTTTGTGAAGTACAACTGATTATATTTTATAATATATAGTCATTTTATAAAAATTAATTGTCCACATTTTTTAACGTGAAAAAAAATATCTCCTTCACCAGGGGTTTTATTGTGTTAAAAATAATTTAAATAGTGCTTAATTTGCCCAGCATGTAGGACTGAAAGACTTTGTATTTATTTCTGACGCTTGCCTGTTTTTCAGTGTGTCATTGAGCAGGGAGCACTGCAGGCATTCCATGTGTTACTGCGGCACCACAAGCCCAACATTCAGAAGGAATCTGCCTGGGCCATCTCTAACATCACTGCAGGAAATACCAATCAGATCCAGCACGTTCTGCAGGCCGACGTCATGCCTCTTGTCATAGAGCTCATGGGCAAGGTAAATTACACCATCAATCCCTATTGAACGACTTGTCTGTTAGTATTCATTGTAAAAAAAAAACCAGTATTAGAAAAAAGGAAAAAAAATAGGCACAGACATATTTTCTTCTGTTATTGTGAATTCTTGGATTTAATCTACCGCCAAGGGAAATTTAAATTTATTTTTTTCGTTTTTTATTCAGGAGAAAAATACTTTTTATCATTTGAAAATTGGTGATTAGAAATTAGAGTTAATTGCAAATCTGATTATTTGTGGATATTGTATCTACAATATAAATCTTCTTTCAGGGAGACTTTAAGACTCAGAAGGAAGCAGCATGGGCAGTGACTAACATGACATCTGGTGGCACAGTGGAGCAGATTGCAGCCGTGGTACAGATGGGTGTTCTCAAGCCTATCTGTGACCTGCTTGTAGTGAAAGATGCTAAGGTGGTCCGCGTCTTACTGGACTCCATCACCAATATTCTCAACGTAAGTTTGAAAATATGTAACTAAATTTGTATAGCTTGATTGATCTCTCATAATAACAAAACAAAAAGCCAGAAAATTAAGGGCCAGTCCATATCAAAGATACCCCTAGGTTCAGGGTGGCTTTATTGAATTTCATCTGTTTCTGATGAGCTATTATTTCTTTTTCTCAATTTTTTCAATTTTTTATCTGAAGCGGGTAGTTTTTTTTTTCCATCAAAGTAACACAATTTCATTCAGTCTACAAGTGTATAACAAATGGCTTGCTTGCTGCAGGCTGCTGAGCAGATCGGTCAGAGCGAGACGGTGGCGCTGATGGTGGAGCAGGAGGGAGGAGTAGACAAGATAGAACAGCTGCAGCAGCACGAGAACGAGGAGGTCTACCACGCTGCTCTCAGCATCATCGATAAATTCTTTGGCGGAGAGGTCAGTATTCACTTGCATATACCTTCTAGATTTATTTAACTGCCGTATCACTTGCCATGCTTTTTCTTAGTATTGCATGGTCATCAATGATTGAAATTTTTAGCGAAGAGATATTTCAAAGATTAACATTTTTCAATTTTAAATTGAGGATTGTTTGTGGATAAATCTCCAATTTAAATATTTTAGGGTCCTGATAATCCCACTTAAGGTTGAAAAATGTGCACTTTATTTTGGATTTGTTTTGCTATAACTTTGCATGTTTGGCCTTGCAGGAGGAGGAAGTGGCAGAGCTGGCACCAGAAACCTCGGAGGGAGGAAACTACCAGTTCTCTGCTGCAGCAGCAAGTATCCCACAGGGAGGATTCGCATTCTAAATAATGCTTCTCCAAATGGCAGGCTGTTTTATTGGACACTTTGAATATAGTGTTGGACATTTGCAAGGAACAAATTACAGAAACTATTATATGGAGCTGTGCTCTAATATCATTATGAAGTTATTCTAGTGAAAAAAATATGGTAATCTACTTCTCAGGATAATTCCACCAGAGGGCACCAGTGCAAACGTTTTCACACATTAATTACTGGTACAGTGCTTAAATATTTGTTGGAAGTGAGGGTGACCATTGCAATACCGATTGATACACTTGCATTTACAAAGATGAGAATGTGTGAAAATTGAATGAGAAGATTGTGTGATAATAAGTACAGAAAGTTTACTCTGTAAGTGTGAAAGAATTAGAGTTGTGAGTGTGAAACAAAAAACCAATCATGTGTTCATTCAAAATATCGGTGCTTAAAACACTTGTGTTCAATGCTGTGACTTCAATAATTTTGAACATTAGTGGTGGCATAAAGATTTGATGATCTCTATGGAAATTAAAAGTGCAGGAAGGAGCATCTCAACACCCTGTTGTAATTTATTGACCATGGACGCATGTAAACTGTAAATAAATGTACATTAAATAAATTTTATTTTGTTATCTTTTATTTTGTCCAAGCACATTTTGTACCGACCTCGGCTTACCGGGTATATGCACGGGCGTGCATACAAACACTCCACCCCAAATATCAAATTCCTTAAATCTTTGTGAAATGCATCTTTTTTTTTTCAATTTCCACTAACTTTCATCCACACATTCTTGGTTTGTGCACGGCAATTGTTGGCTAGTCCAATATCTCTAGTTATTTATATGGCCTTCAATCAAGATGTCTTGTAGCAAAGAAAAAATAATTTGTTTAAATCGGGAGGGAGGAAGATGGTTCAGTGCTTGTTTTCCCCCAAAGGTAGAGTTCATTATTGTGCGTTCTTCATGCGTTCTTTTGTCATTGCCCTGTGCTGTGAAGTACTTAAAAAATATTTCCTCACTTTTCTTTTTTGTTCTTGCATATTCATAACCCATAGAAGTGGCAATATAGTTATTATAAATCGTGCCAATTTCTCTGAAATGGATGTCTGGGTTTGTTTTAACCTGGAACAGATGACATTTTCAGGAATCAAAGGAATCAACATTTTTAAGTTGCATCTTGCATCGAGGCTTTTTAGGAATGAGAATTTCACCCTGGATGTATGATCTGCCTGAAGCTTAACCCTTAAGGGACTAGGCTATAAATTTTGTTGATTGGCTGGACAAACCAATTTTTTTCTAGACTAGTGTATCTACATACTTAATTGATAAATTATATAACCATGGTTATTCATTATGCTCAATGAAATGCTGAGGTCAAAAGCTCATGATCCAATCAATCTGACGTCATTATTATGATTACATTGTAACAAAGTTGCAGCCCAAAGAAATGTAACAAAATGACGTCATTAAGCCAGAACAATTGGGACGTCAACATCCCTTCCGTCCGTTACCGGTGGTGGACGTTGCCGTCCTTCCCGTCTGTTAGGGGTTAAGCTACATGCAAAGTACAGAGAAATACAAAACAATTATTCATTCAAATATATCTTTTAAATTTATTTACAAAATGAGGTCCATTGAAATTGTGCGATTATTCCTTTGATCATTACAATTTCTTTGATCATTTCTTGTTAGCCTTCATGGAAATAATTACCTATACAGTGCAACATAATATCAATTAAGGTTGTTGTTACATCTCCAATTTGACCAAGTAAAATATAACTTATAAAGCTTAACAAAATTAATCTATCACCAATGAGCAACTTCAAAAATTAGAAAAAGCATTTTAGTTTCAGTTCTTTTAAGTCCTGTTAATCTAGATAACTTGATGGTGCATATTATGTTCCCTGATCTGTTTGTCCTTTATGTTGCATGGTCCAGGATCGCTGGGCCTTCAAGAAAGTTAGCAGAGGTTAGTAGCCGTGGTTATAAATCCTGCTCCTCTCTGCCATAATCTCTATGGTTAATCATTTGATAAGTTGCCAATTCATTTTAATTACTAGTCTAATTTCTTTTTACCCTCAGTACTCCTGGCGTGGGTATGTATGTATGTATGTATGTATGTATGTATGTATGTATGTATGTATGTATGTATGTATGTATGTATGTCTGTAGCGAACATCCTTGTCATCGCGATAACTTGAGAACAAATGATGGCAGCTTCATGAAACTTGACACATATAAGCATCTGGTGAAAACCTCGGACGAGTTCGATGGATGGCGACCTTGACCTATTTTTCAAGGTCACAGGGACAATTATGTGAAATCCCAAGAATTGCAATAACTGAAGAACAAATGATGGCAGCTATATGAGATTTGACACACATAAGTATCTGTTGAAGACCTCAGAATTTTTTCTATGAAACATGACCTTCACCTACTTTTCAAGGTCACAGGGACAATTATGTGAAATCGTCCATGTCATCGCCATAACTTGAGAACAAATGCTGGCAGCTTCATGAAACTTGACACACATAAGCATCAGGTGAAAACCTCGGACGAGTTTAGTGGACGGTGACCTTGACCTTTTTTTCAAGGTCACAAGGACAATTATGCGAAATCCCAAGAATCGCAATAACTCAAGAACGAATGATGGCAGCTTTATGAGATGTGACACACATAAGCATCTGTTGAAGACCTCAGAATATTTTCTATGAAACATGACCTTCATCTACTTTTCAAGGTCACAGGGACAATTATGTGAAATCATCCTTGTCATCGCGATAACTAGAGAACAAATGATGACAGCATCATGAAACTTGACACACATAAGCATCTGGTGAAAACCTTGGATGAGTTCGATGGACGGCGACCTTGACCTATTTTTCAAGGTCACAGGGACAATTATGTGAAATCCCAAGAATCGCAATAACTCAAGAACGAATGATGGCAGCTATATGAGATTTGACACACATAAGCATCTGGTGAAGATCTCATAATTTTTTCTTTGAAACATGACCTTCATCTCCTTTTCAAGGTCACAGGGACAATAATGTGAAATCACAAGAATCACAATAACTCAAGAACAAATGATGGCAGCTTTATGAGATTTGACACACATAAGCATCTGGTGAAGACTACAGATTTTTTTTTATGGAACATGACCTTCTCCTACTTTTCAAGGTCACAGGGACAATTATGTGAAATCATCCTTGTCATCGTGATTACTCAAGAACAAATGATGGCAGCTTCATGAAACTTAACACACATAAGCATCAGGTGAAAACCTTGGACAAGTTCAGTGGAGGGCGACCTTCACCTACTTTTCAAGGTCACAGGGACAATTGTGTGAAATCATCCTTGTCATTGTGATAATTCAAGAACAAATAATGGCAGCTTCATTAAACTTGACACACATAAGCATCTGGTGAAAACCTCGGATGAGTTCGATGGACGGCGACCTTGACATATTTTTCAAGGTCACAGGGACAATAACTCTAGAACAAATGATGGCAGCTTTATGAGATTTGACACACGTGAGCATCTGTTGAAGACCTCAGACATTTTTCTATGGAACATGACCTACTTTTCAAGGTCACAGTGACAATTATGTGAAATCCCTATCATTGCTATAACTCGAGAACGAATGATGGCAGCTTTATGAGACTTGACACACATAAGCATCTGGTGAAGACCTCAGTGAAGACCTTCACCTACTTTTCAAGGTCACAGGAACAATTATGTGGTGCGGTGATGTTTTGTTTGTGTGGAGCGAATGTTGTGCAATAAGTTACCAGGGCTGAGGGTTGATGCATCTCTGATGCCTATGTTTAAATATATAATCCTGACATTAAATGTCCTGCCTCATGAAAAAGGCATCATTAATTTGGCAGGAAAATTTAAATAATTGCATTTCTGACCAATGTGGCTAAGTGGGCTGGAAAAGTGTTTGTCCCGGAGTTGGACGTGAGTGCTTCAAGCTGATCACTTAGTGGTTGCTGTTACTATATGTTTGATACAACTTAATAAATTAAAAAAACTTGATATATCTACTTCTTTGGTAGATTCAACCAAAAACCCCACTCCTGTCATTTTTCTGGGGTTTTTCTTGTGCAATCCATTTCTTGGCCCTAAACTGAGATTCAATACAAACAAAATTGTGCAATCAAACAATAGTTCTCATCCTTAACAACTTAATACATAAAACTTCAATGGAACTGATAATCCCTGTTTAAATTGAACAAAATAATTATTACTTTCTGTCACTGCAGTTTTTATGATAAAAAATATGAAAAAAACTGCAAATTTTATATGATAAAGACAGGGTCCCAGGAGTTCATTTTGGCTTGGAAAAGGGGCCATATAATTCTCAGCTCCTGCCACTAAGTCATGGACAAATACATTTCTTAGATTTTCTCAGATTTTAGCATTCTTCAGTGGCTGCAGTCATGTCCAGTCTCATATTAAAAGCGTGATTTAAGTCATTAATAAAGTTTTTACAGGTTACAGATTTTACCAATTAATCTACCGCGGTAGTTTAACAAGAAAGCTAATAGACCTTATACTTTACCCTTTTAACTTTTATCCTTTTACCTCAATAATTATAAAGACTGTAAATAACTGTGTTTGGAAAGTCAATAATTATATTTTACTCTGATATAATTTAAAGGAATTAAGCACCAATTTTGCAAAAACATTTAACATTCACATGTTGGTGATAAATATTTTTGTCTTTCACGTATATTAACTTTTTGATTGATGCATCCCCATTAGTGTCTGCAAAATTTATTTGAACAAGACACTAATTCAACACCCCCAAATGAAAACACACTACTTTCTTGGCATAGAATTTTATGTGGAGTGTTATCATAGAGGCACTGAAAGGTAAAATGATGTCATGTATTGTCATTTGAATAGTGCCAGAATGACCTCAATCAGTGCTACCCTACTTTGAGCCTCAACTGAGGTAAAAAAAAGTTCATGCTACCCGTGTTTACCCGTCACATTCAGCTATTGGCTGAGACAGACCTCTGCTGGGAGTGCAACTTCTATATCTTATAGAAACTCATTTTATAACTGTATCTAAAACTTCAGTTTGTCATGATGTTCATATGTGGATAAGCTTTCAATACACAAAATTATAGGCTTATTGCTCATTACCTTTAAGAGCGAATGCCTTGGTGTTTAGTGAGTCATTTTACTCTGATAACTTGAGACATTATACTCTGATATCAGTTATACATCTGACATTGATAGTGTCATGAAGACCTCAGACTGCCTCTTGGACATTCACAGACACCCATACAGGGCAACAGGAACTTGAAATAAGTTGATGATAGGACACAAACATGACACAGAATGCAAATTCTGGTTAATATTTTATCACTTCCATGCTTCATTCAGTGAGAGTGTGATAGTGACCTTATATGGTGATAATAACCAATGCTGAAACAGACAGACAATAATAGGTATTTATGGCTAGATGTATACCTTTGCAATGCAGGAAGTTCCCCACCACAACTCCACCTGGTGGGAGAAAAAATCTACATCATGTCATTAATTATGGTGATATCATTTTGGTTTATTAGTATCCAGGTAATAATATGAATTAATTGCAGATCCACTGCATCGTCATAAATGTGCAGATATGGAAAAACCCATCAATAAACTGTATAAATTTGCATAAACATGACACAAAACCTACCTATTCCGAAAGACATAAAACATACTTATGAATGTCCTAAAAGTCTAATCTGTCCTAAAGGTCACATATTCTGTGGTAGCACACATAATTGCTGGTATATTAATTTTAGATTTTGATCATCCTTCTTTCATTAACACTTTATAATGGTTTAAAAAATATTTTTGATGAATTATATTTGCCACCAAAACATCAAAGCAAAATAATTATCTTTTCTTGATACTCTTAATCAAACAATCACTCCAAACTTACAAATGTATACCGTGCTGCTGTTTCATAATTTTTTGTGTAAGGTATCACAGATAGTCTTTTAAACTCATCATCATGTTATCTGTGAAAGGTATTCAAAATATCTTTGCTTAATACACTAATTGTTGTCTCTGAACACCGAACATCTTGAACACAATTATTACTCACTCATTCTGTCTGAGTGAGAGTTTCGAATACTTGTATCATAACCTTACAAGTAAGTCACAGATAGTTTGTATATTGAGAATATTGGTCCATTCTATTATGCAGGATTGATATGTTCCCAGTTGATTGATCGTGTAACGGCAGCATTTAGGTAGATAAGCTGCTACTTTGACATAGTTCACAATATTATATGTTCTGATTGTACTTGCAAATTGGGTATATCCTTTGTATCCTGTTAATTAAGTACAGTATATATTTTGAGAATAATGACCTGAAGTTTGATGATCAAGTAAGATTTATAGTTTGATCCTAATCCACTGTGACTTGAGAAGATAAGGCACTCTGGATATACCCTGTTGTATCCGGTTAATCCAGTATGGTTTTTATATCTTGAGCATGCTTTGCTGCAGCTTGGAGAGCACTCTGGATGTACCTGTCTGTGTCCGGTTGATCCGGTATGGTTTATATGTCTAACATGCAGCTTGGAGAGCACTCTGGATATACCTGTCTGTGTCCGGTTGATCCGGTATGGTTTATATGTCTAACATGCAGCTTGGAGAGCACTCTGGATGTACCTGTCTGTGTCCGGTTGATCCGGTATGGTTTATATGTCTAACATGCAGCTATGGTTTATATGTATTATATGCTTCAACACAGCTTTAAGAACTCTGGTACTCTGGATATATCTCTTGTGTCCGGTTGATCCGGTATGGCTTATATGTTAATTATGCTTCGCTGCAGCTTCATGAGCTCCGGTACTCTGGATATGTCCCTTTGTGCCCGGTTTATCCGGTAGAGCATGGGGCAGTCTAGAGACTGGCAGGGGAGATCAGGATCCAGGGTGTCCATGCATCCATAGCATACCTGCAACACATCAAACCAAGCTGATATAATCCTTTAAATTAAGTAAACCCTTAATCCCTTAAATTAAGTAAACCCTTAATCCCTTAAATTAAGTAAACCCTTAATCCCTTAAATTAAGTAGCGGTAAACAAGCAATGTCTTGAGAATTTATTTCCACATTTAAATATTTTTTATCCTCATATATGAAGCATATGAAAACTATTCTTAACGAATGAATAGATCTTTCAAGGATACAATAACAGTCAACGATGTTATTTCTCAATATGGCAGAAGGGAAAGTTTAGATTCACATTGATTATTAACATGCTAATTTCAGTGCTATTGCATGCAATGGAGCGTGCAATTTGTTGTGCAATCTCTATATCACTATTGAAAGCTTTCATGAAATCACAAAGGACATATGCAATTTTATAGAGATTTGAGGTATGCTTAAATGATATATGGTCATTAAACTGTGACACAAACAGGTTATCTTCCTGAAATGAATCAATATACACCTGCCAGGAATATTGCATAGACCCATTTTTATATCCCCTCCAACTTTGTTGGGAGGGGATAATAGCATTTTCAAATTGAAGTCTTACCCTAGCAAGTGTAAAGTGGGTGTGTTGCCAGTGCTGGATGCGAGTGTTAAGGACGGTAGCCACACGCTGAGGATTGGCCTTACACGATGTGCACTTCCCCTGATGGGTGAGGGTCTCACACACCGGGCAGTGGAGAGTGGTGAAGTACTGCGATATTACTCCCTGAAATATAGAAATACATCATATCACACACCGGGCAGTGGAGAGTGGTGAAGTACTGCGATATTACTCCCTGAAATATAGAAATACATCACATCACACACAGGACAGTGGAGAGTAGTGAAGTATTGCGATATTACTCCCTGAAATACATCACATCACACACAGGACAGTGGAGAATAGTGAAGTACTGCGATATTACTCCCTGAAATACATCACGTCACACACAGGACAGTGGAGAGTAGGGAAGCACTGCGATATTACTCCCTGAAATATAACAAGAGCATTGACTCTAAGTCCCCTGCACTTTGGAAGGTTGCCATGGCAACAAAAACTGACCAATCACTGCCATAACCTAATCAGATTGGGGAAAGGTCCCCAGGAGTGCATGTGTGCAATATCTAAGCTAAATGTAAAACCGTTGTGGCTGTATCATGCACACAAGCCAAGTTGGCGACAAGGTTGTCATGGCAACAAAAATTGACCAATCACTGCCATAACCTTATCAGATTAGGAAAAGGTCCCCAGGAGTGCATGTGTGCAATATCTAAGCTAAATGTAAAACCGTTGTGGCTGTATCATGCACACAAGTAATTTACCACAGACGCACGCAAGGATTCTGCAATATTACTCCTTGGAAATCAGCAAAATATATTATCACACCCAGGCAGTGCATGAGGAGAACTGAAAATCATAGATATTTCTTGACCCCCCTGAAATTGAGCAAAATATCATATTACAAACAAGAGAGTGGCATGATGCTTTGCAGATTCTTGAATGCTCCAAGGCATTGGGGATTGCTAAAATGCTGGAATATCAATCCCCCGAAGGAAGCTGCATATCATAACACACTCCAGAGAGAGGATTATGGTGATATGCATGAAGAGTTATCCCTGAAATATGGCAATGCATCACATGGGGAAGTATTAAGTTAAATGATATTTAAGCAGCATTAAGTAATATTAGCATACAGTTACTGGTTGAGCCCATCATCTCTAAGATTACTCTTTCAACTCTGTTTAATTAATGAGTACAATAACATGAGCCTTTTTAATAGACTCCACCGTTTTGTCGGTAAATATATTGAAAATTAACTTTTTCAGGCAAAGAGACACAGAATATAGAGCTACCTTTTTGGCCTCAGGAGCGTAGTAAGATGAAGGCACTGCCTTTTCATTTCTTGGAATTTCATAATACCACGTGAAGACGTCTATTCCAAGTAATTGCATAAAACGGTGTAGAGGTGGCAGCACCTGTTTGGTGATGTAGTAGTTGGCATTAGGGCGCAGAGAGGGGTCATTGAGTACAGCCCACGGTTCCCTCACGAGTTGTATCAGTGGTAGCCCTGGTCGCCCGTATACAATCACGTACGGTACACGCTCTCCTACCCGAGGTTCTGCCCTCCTGTCAGTGCTTAGCCTCTTTCTGAATTATCAAACAGATAAATATATTAATAAGTGAAGTTAAATAAATTCAAAGTAGAGTTAAATAAATTCAAAGTAAAGTTAAATAAATTCAAAATCAAGGCTAAATAAATTCAAAATCAAGGCTAAATAAATTCAGATTTAAACTGAAATAATAAGATTATTTTTTTACAGAATTAAAAGGGGATACTTAAATCTAATGTATTCTGATAAGCAATATGTGTAATACAAGCCAATAAGTGATGCATTTAGTTTTAAAATAAATACAAGTTGGCATCATCAATGATCATACTTAGCAATTTCTAATGCTGGTACTGAGGCCCCGGGTTTGTATCCAGCCATGCCTCGGTACTCCTTGGCAAACACCAGATCCTGTAGTCCCATCCGACCCTCCAGCAGCTTCTGACACTGACGCTGTACAAACATCTTCACCAAAGATATGTCACGCTCTTTAAACAAGTGCTTGATGGAACATTCTAGGATCTGGAAAACATAATCCACAATAATTAAATCTAAATGTTAAAAAAATGCCTTGATATTTTCAATAATAATCCCAAGATTCCCAACCATATTTTTCAAACCACAATTTCAAGATAATGTATCTAGAATTTACAAAATACAAACCATAACCCCCTCAGTTGATAGTTCTGCTGACTTAAATGAAAACACGTGAACTGAGATAGAGTGTAACTAGCAAACAGGTTATGGTTTTTCATACACGACCCCAATTCAAATTGATGTGATATTCATTAACTGATATCTTGTTTATTATAACTGTGCAAAATCATATAAAAATTGATATCAACAAAGTCATTCAATATTTTTACATTAGAGTTATGGGTCATGTTAATCATTTGGCTCATTAATTATTTGGCTCCCTTACCAATGCAATATCTATGGTATCATTATGCGGTCTATGAAGAACACTTAATACCAAAGAAAATCACATTGACATATAAAAGATACCTACAGTTGGTATTATATTATCCAGAAGGATCCTCTGTCAAACCTACCAAAGTCTCATTCAATAAATCTTTCTGAATACCAAGTATGAAGTTATTCCTGTAAGTGATTGCTGAGATGCTAACATTTTAAAACTAGTGACATTGAAACTAGTGACATCTGGTCAAGGTCATGTATGAGGTCATCCTTAGGGGATGTAGGTGCGGTAAAAATTTGGTGCCTCTACCTTTATTAGCTGAAAAGATATAGAAAGATGTTGAAGTTTTTGTTGACAGACACACAGAAACACAGACGGAGCCCGATGCCATAGCTCCCACACCGCCCGGGCAGCGGAGCTAATGAGATATGAAAAATGATAAGCACTGAAAAACTTCAACAAATATACATACCTATTACCTGATATAATCATTATAGATATTGTGTGCGTACCTTAGCTACAGCTGGACACGTGTCTCTGCGGACAGTTTCTATACCCTTGGCATCATAAACTGGCTCCTTCTGGTCCGGCGTCTCATACATGAATCCTACATAGCGTTTCTTTGTCTGCAGCACACATGGCAGGTAAACCTGCAATAAAACAATAAAACAAATATTACACTTAAATTTCAGGACAAAATCCTTTCCAAATCTTTCCACTTTTAAAGAAAAAATAAACAAGAGCATTGACTCTGAATCCTCTGCCATTGAATGTGGTAGAACGAGATTTTCGGTAAAGCGGTCACCATGGCAACGGAAATAGTCCAGTCACAGCCATTATCCAACTAGTCCAAGATATTGATATATACAATGTGCCTGTGCAAAATGAAAACAACCTGAGCAATCCCCAGGACTTTATCTTGCCAACACTATTAAAGTCCCCTGTTCTACTTCATCAAGGCGGGGGATAAAAATATGACCTTTTTTCTCTTCATTTCTAATTTCGTTTTTTTTTCTCTCATATTTTAAACCATCCTGTTTCTGAGACTTAACAAACAAAACACAAAAAAAAACATTTTTCTCCAAAAGCTGTCAACAATAATTTTCGCATGGACTGTACATTTTAAATTTGAATATTACCTTTTCAAACTTGAGTTTGACAGGTTTAGGGTTGTCAGCTGTGACAGCATCAGCAATCTCTTGGCCCAGCCTGAAGGCTTCATCTTTGGTGCGGCCCTCCATCAGGATGAACAAACTGCAAAGGTTATAAAGATATCCAGATATACTAGTAACATCAATAAAACGGGGCAAGAGTAATGTGGAAATATTATTCAATTTTACTGTCAAGATAAATTCACCTTCACAAAATTAGTGGGAAAATAGGTGAGAGTAGAAAAGACGTTTATTACCTGTCTGTATCTCCATACACTACTCTGGCATTCCACTGTGGAGTTTCTTCCACCATCCGTATAGCTCTCTCCAGAGTCTCCCTGGCCTTCCGAACTATACTGTCTCCCACCTTACGGTAAAGGAACAACGGTTTCATCTGTTTTAGACTTATTTGAAATCATCTTGGTAATTATACTGTTGTCATATACACAGCTATATATATATATTGTGTCACATTCTCAAATATAAATTTGTATTTTTAATCAGCAGTAAATCCGAACTCATTTCCTTGGTTGAATCAATGTTTGGCAAAAAAACCAATTAATATCAACTTTTATATATTGGTATCAATAACAAACAAATAATAAAGGGCTTTGTTTACCTCCATACAAGGCATTCTGCCAGAAAAGTTGGCCGACGTGTAGCCAAATGTGACATTAGCAATAAGTTTCAGCCCCAACTGCCGAGCATGAAGAAGCCTCTGAAGAGTCTGCAAGGTCAAATTAACCAATTATCACTCGTCCATATTTAAACCAATCACAGCATATTTGTAAAAAGGTAAATATTCATCATTAGTTTTGAGACTTTATTTCTTTACTAAAGGCTATTACCGGTAGTACAATTAATGATTTTCTGGAATTTTTTAAACTTGATGATTTTTTATGCTTATATCATGTTGATCAGACCCAGAGTCCCTGTACATTACAATATAAAAGTAGATATTTTTGTTCAGTAAGGGAGTAATTACCTTGTCTTGTTTGCATTCCTTCATAGATTTCTTGACCATTATTCTGGTCTTCAAGATATCCCCAACCATTCTATGACCAAATAAAATCCACATATAATCACATGTTTATTGCAATAAATAAAACTTACAATAATCAAAGCTGAGATCACATCACCATAAAATAAAACTGAGACATACCATGACAATGAAATTTATATTTTACTACCATGTCACAAAGAGAATTTATATGAGCAATTGGTGTTGATAACATTCATAGATTCCTTCATATATGCTTAGAGATCCCCATGTGCTTTGTTCTTTATATATTTTGTCAAAATTTAGAGAGTGTCCTTATACCACTTATGTTTTCAATCGATAAAAAATAATCACCTGGGTAGAATTCCCTTCCTGACGTGAGATCGGCAAAATACCACCCCATTAGGACAAACACTTACGTCATTACTCAGACGCTGAAAGAGAATAAAAATCATCTTTTGTCTCCAATATCAAAGTAATGGCAAATAAAATGAATCACAAAATTTTGCAATATTCTGATTTTTCAAAAGAATTTTGGTTTCTCAAATATTAAATTTTGTTGCAGAATAAATATATTTATAACCTGATACCTCCTTCAAATATTGTCTTGTAATTTTATTGAAAGAAATAATATTAGAAAGACATTGTCCTTCACTGTTAAAGAATAGATTTAATTATTACCAACCTTCAGCAGATACGGTGGAATAGTGAGAGAAGTGCATCCAAACTCAAATGCTCCTTCACTACAATACAAGAAAACTTCTGTTAGATTGGAAGAATTGCTCAATAACATCTGCTCAGCCCATGTGTTTATTCATTAACTTTGTTAAAATGTGTTTATTCATTGATTCTGTCCCCTTGTTAAAAGTGAACAAAAAGACCATAAAATTCACCTTTTCGGCCTTCATGATTCCATTTAAACCAAATCCTTCACTAAAGTGTATTAAGCACAGGCACATAAAGAGAGGAGCTTAATTTGGGCAAAATAATAGAGAATTATGCTTAACATATATATTTTACTTTACAGGTCGATTATAATTCTTTAGAATATTGTTTAGGTATAATCTAAAATATCATTTTCTAGTTACAGTAGTATAGTATGGAACTGACTTAGCCTTGGTTAGATTCTGCAGTCGGCCCAGGCAGGTAGAGAAGCAGTAGTTATAGGCAATCATAATGGATGGATAGAGACTCTGGAAGTCCAAGACTACCACAGGGTCAGTGTAGAAGCGAGATTCTGGTTCCATGGTCAGTGGGATGGTTTCTGGGGCTTTACTTCGCGCTCGCTGCTGGACGCTCGGAGACACTGGGATGTAGTTCATTGGCTTGGCTATACGAAGCATCATGGATTCAACGCGATACTGAAATTAAATATTACTTAAAAATATAGAATCTCAAGTATGAATCTGATTCTAGCACCCTCATTGTTTGATTTCTGTCCTTTACATTGCTGAGATATGAAAAGCAAAAGGCCAATAGCCATAGACAGTGCTGATCATTGCTTTCTGTAATGTTTGTGCCTGCAAATTGCTTCTTAAATGATCATTTAAAGTATTAACTCAAGAAAAGTCAATATGGTAAAATAAATGTATACAATTTTAGGGCTGACTCCACCATCCCCTCAATGTTTCATTCCAGAAGTCTCCAACTGAGGCTATACTCAGATTAACAGAATGAGAGACTGAATGTTCCAGGAGTACATGCATGTGCAAAGCAATTTACTGTTTGCCATTGCTTTTTTAAAAATCATTATGTTTTTTTTTAAATCTGGCCTACTTGGAAAATAGATAAAATTCATCTCCTGACAATACTTCATCTTAAATATGAATATCAGAGAAAATCTACCACACGGGTAAGTGGTTTCAGAGAAGACCGATGATAATGGACAGACAGAATGACAGAATATTTTCTCACTGTTTTAGAGAGAACAGCTAAAGGTCTAAAATATAACTCTTAAAATTTTTACAATTGTGTGATCTTTTCAGAAACCTTTATGTGCAAAATGTTTATCATTCACACACATCTTTCCAGTTTCTTACCTGAGACCCTCTGGACAGCACATGGTAAAATTCAATCCCAAAAACTCGAGCAAATTCACTGGTTTGGCCAATCACATCCAACTGTTCCATAATCTGCAGGTTGGCTTTGCATCTTGTAGAATAATGGTCCACTGTCCGCCATCTTAATAAGGAATAAATTATACAAAATTAAACAGCTAATACTACAAATATCTTTGAAGTGGCAGGAAAGAAATCTTTAAAGTGGCAGGAAAGAAATCTTAAAAGTGCCAGGAAAGAAATATTTTTACAAGGAAAACTAACACTGATACTTGTGAAATCTATGCATAAAATATATTGGGAAGTTGCATATATTGTGATGATTGAAGGTTTGAAAATATACCCCCCCCAACAAGATTCAAAATACATTAAATAAAACCCTGGATAAAGTATTAACTTTTATAACATATCTGAACATTTGCTTTTGTGCTGGATATCTCTGCAAAAAACCCTTTCCTGACTGTTTTATATGGGTAGGTCATATATATTTTGTGATGGTTTACCTATGCAGATGAGTCCGGTGGTCCCACCAAGATGTCAAAATCTGGAAGGAATATAGCGGGATTCGACGATGTAACACATGAAATGCAATATTCTCAAAACTGTAGACATTCAGTGTGACCTGAAAAAAGTATAAAAAACATTTTAAAAATGAACATCAATGACATTTGATAATGTTTTCATTGGCTCATAGTCTATTATATTACTTAAAAAAAAAGATATATATCTAAATGTATTTCAACACAATACAACTGAGTATTAAATCTCACTCACCTGATGTCTGAGCTATGTGGATCTCACTCACCTGATGTCTGAGCTATGTGGATCTCACTCACCTGATGTCTGAGCTATGTGGATCTCACTCACCTGATGTCTGAGGTATATGGATCTCACTCACCTGATGTCTGAGGTATGTGGATCTCTCTCACCTGATGTCTGAGCTATGTGGATCTCACTCACCTGATGTCTGAGCTATGTGGATCTCACTCACCTGATGTCTGAGCTATGTGGATCTCACTCACCTGATGTCTGAGGTATATGGATCTCACTCACCTGATGTCTGAGGTATATGGATCTCATTCACCTTATGTCTGAGCTATGTGGATCTCACTCACCTGATGTCTGAGCTATGTGGATCTCACTCACCTGATGTCTGAGCTATGCGGATCTTACTCTGAGGCATGTTGATCTCACTCACCTGATGTCTGAGGTATGTGGATCTCACTCACCTGATGTCTGAGGTATGTGGATCTCACTTACCTGATGTCTGAGGTATGTGGATCTCTCTCACCTGATGTCTGAGTTATGTGGATCTCACTCACCTGATGTCTGAGGTATGTGGATCTCACTCACCTGAGGTCTGAGCTATGTGGATCTCACTTACCTGATGTCTGAGGTGTGTGGATCTCACTCACCTGATGTCTGAGTTATATGGATCTCACTCACCTGATGTCTGAGGTATGTGGATCTCACTCACCTGATGTCTGAGTTATGTGGATCTCACTCACCTGATGTCTGAGGTATGTGGATCTCTCTCACCTGATGTCTGAGTTATGTGGATCTCACTCACCTGATGTCTGAGGTATGTGGATCTCACTCACCTGATGTCTGAGGTATGTGGATGTCTGAGGTATGTGGATCTCACTCACCTGATGTCTGAGCTATGTGGATCTCACTCACCTGATGTCTGAGCTATGTGGATCTCACTCACCTGATGTCTGAGGTATGTGGATCTCACTCACCTGATGTCTGAGCTATGTGGATCTCACTCACCTGATGTCTGAGGTATGTGGATCTCTCTCACCTGATGTCTGAGTTATGTGGATCTCACTCACCTGATGTCTGAGGTATGTGGATCTCACTCACCTGATGTCTGAGCTATGTGGATCTCACTCACCTGATGTCTGAGGGATGTGGATCTCACTCACCTGATGTCTGAGTATTCTCCACAGGTTTAACACAATACGTCCAGGTATATGGATCTCACTCATGTGGTCTGCACCATATTCGTCTTTTTCTGGCGAGAAACTGGCCTCCTTACTTTTACCTACAAATCCACAGTAATGCAAGTTTTCATCAGCAGTTCACCCTCCATAAACAATTAAAATTATTTTATCAAATATCAGAATGATGCTTTTTATTGTATGGGGATTATACATCATAAGGCGATATATTGTTTGTCACGTATCTCGCAGTTGTCATGTTAAAGGTAATATTAAAGTGTGCATATTCAATACCTGGAATCCTGGTAAGATCTGATACAAGGTCTCTGTTGAGATGTGCTGCCCTCTGGAGGAGATAACCCCACGACAACATCTGAATCTCAAAACCTATTATGATATCTGGATCCCATCTGAAACAATATCATAAACTGCCATTTCCTTGGAATAAAAACATTATAAATAGATCATAAGCACAAAATTAAATTTTATTTTTAAATATGTCATTGGTGTTCTGTTATTATATATCAAAACACGTCTCACTTTCTGATCAGGTCAACAAACTGCTGGATTAAATCATTCTCATCTGTCGCATAATCCACCACAAGATTTGTAATGCAACTTTTTTGCATGAGGTGGCGCTCATGTGGAGTGGCCTGGCAAGCCGATGGCACATCTACCACCAGGGCTCCCGTTATTTCACGTTTTCCCTTCTCTGGTGGCACATCATTGACTATACTGTAGAATATGGCACAAATGGGGTCAAACTCGGGGTCGGGTCGCAGGTCACCCCGGGTTCGCATGTGAAGTTCAATACTCAGAACAGTTAGATACTGAAACTGTAAAAAACGAGGACAATTCTTTCAAAAATGTTTTCTGTCATTAAATGTTAAATTAATACAATATCAATTTTTAAATTACTGAACAAAAACAACTTAAATAAAAGAAACAAATATTTATCAAATACAAAGGCATATACCTCATGTAAGGCTTTAGCATCTTTCACACATTGCTGAGTGATGCGGAATCCAAATGTATTGAGTGGCGTGGGTCCTTCTATCTGAGACACATCTGCAAAGCCTGCACCTGGAGTGCTCAGCTGATTCTGAATAAATGGCAATAGCAATGCTTATTATCACCAAGCAGGGTTTTGTTATGTCTTAATGTAAAGGGATATTAAAGTACAAATAATATAATTAATCTTACATATACATGAAAAAGCAAAAAAAAACTTTCAACTTCCGATCAGCCAATGATCCTTCAGTAAATAACAATCTATTTTATAATGAAATCCCTCATGCCTCATGATCTCTTGTTTATCTAAACTTTTAAAAAAGCTAAAAGCCGACCCTTTGGAAATACCTTGAGTTGAGTGTTGATGAGCGTTCTGCGAAGCGAGCCGATGGAGGCAAGGCTGCTACGTCGCCGGGACAAGGCTGGGACTGGGAGGTGGCTGCTGGGAGTGGTCAGAACATCCTGGCCAGGTCCCCCACCAGGGGTAGTAACCGTACCCTCCTCCTCCACGGACGTGTCTGCCTTCTGTATCGGGGTACAGGGCGACAGCTGTGAACCCGAGGCTAACGACTGATGTGCGGGCGTGCTGTGTACCGGTAACCCTCCTTTTTTAATAGGTTTCGGAAGAGGAGACAAGAATATTTTTGATGTGTCCTCTTCTTTATCTTTTTCAGTTTTGATCTTAACATCAACATCCACGCATGAGGCTTTCGACACATCAGCCTTCTCACGTTCAATAATAGTGACTGTCTTTTTTTCTGGCTGAGAGTTGACTTTTGTCTTGTCGCGATTTTTTACACCCATGCCATCGATAGACTTGCTCAGGTTTCCTTTCTTACCTTTCTCATCAGACTCAGTCTTTGATTCCATTTTTTTCTCCTTGGCTATAATTCCTTCTAAATGTTTTTGGAGTTTAGTGACAGTGTTTACAAGCCAGTTCTTAACGGAGGCCCTAGAGGGCGGGTGTGTGGTGGGAGCGAGGATGACCGAGTTCCCTGGCATGGCTGCTGCCTTCAGCTTCGGATCAAGCTTGACATTTTGAGACCACTGTGATGCCAGTCGACCCTGATAGTCCGATAGACTCGGCCCAAGACTATTATTCAACTCATCTAGACTGGACACAAGGCTGGACTTAACATGCTGCCCATCTCTGCAATATGGTCAGGCTTGAAATAAATACCAGTGCTGAAATATTGTCATTCTCTTGATATGTTAGTCAAAACCTGATATACTTTTATGTACAAGTAGTTTGTGTCCTGATATACAAGTTAGTGGTTTGGTGTTAGTGAGCAATTAGTGGTCTGATATGCAAATAGAGTCTTGATATACAAGTAGCTTGTGCTTTGATTTGGGAGTAGTTTCTAACTAAGTAGATGGTGTATTGACATACAAGTTATAAGTGTCCGAATATACAAGAAGTCAGTCTTTTGATATACAAGTATTCAGTGTGTCTGATTTTATTCAGTGATAGGACCTTAAAGGGATAACATTGTATATTGGTTAATAAAAGGTGTGTTGTCAAAGCATATTAATTAATGATATTGGGTATAAGTATATGACAAAGTAAAAGGGAAAGAACGCATATTGGTCAGTGTTAAAGCATTTAGCAACATGACATATTGGGGTATATACTGAACTGCATATTGGTCAGTGTTAAAGCATTTAGCAACATGACATATTTGGGTATACTGAACTGCATATTGGTCAGTGTTAAAGTATTTGGCAATATGGCAAATTTGGGTATACTGAACTACATATTGGTCAGTGTTTAAGCATTTAGTAATATGGCAAATTTGGGTATACTGAACTGCATATTGGTCAGTGTTTAAGCATTTAGCAACATGACATATTGGGGTATTGGGGTCAGCGTTAAAGCATTTAGCAACATGGCATATATGGGTATACTGAACTGCATATTGGTCAGTGTTAAAGCATTTAGTAATATGGCATATTTGGGTAAACATGACATATTGGTCAGTGTTAAAGCATTTAGTAATATGGCATATTTGGGTAAACATGACATATTGGGGTATACTGAACTGCATATTGGTCAGTGTTAAACCATTTAGCAACATGATATATTTGAGTATACTGAACTGCATATTGGTCAGTGTTAAACCATTTAGCAACATGACATATTTGAGTATACTGAACTGCATATTGGTCAGTGTTAAACCATTTAGCAACATGACATATTTGAGTATACTGAACTGCATATTGGTCAGTGTTAAACCATTTAGCAACATGACATATTTGAGTATACTGAACTGCATATTGGTCAGTGTTAAAGCATTTAATAATATGGCATATTTGGGTATACTGAACTGCATATTGGTCTGTGTTAAAACATTTAGTAATATGGCATATTTGGGTAAACTGAACTGCATATTGGTCAGTGTTAAAGCATTTAGCAACATGGCATATTGGGGTTTATTCTATGATCACTGTATATTCTGTGCTGTGATTGGTCAATTCCTGGTCACGTGAGCTTCTCTAAATTGTTGTATTGACCAGATGCATTATATTGCATGTCAATATACTTTCCACTGCACTGATGGGGAATTCCATGACATCACCATACAGACAAACTCGTCCTTTTCAGTTCTCACTTTTAGATTAACACAGTGATCATAGAATAAAACAAATATGTACCTGCGCCTCGTGCAATATAACTTTCCGAAGGTCCATAAAAAGTCATATTGCACTCCACCCAGGTCCATATTTGTATAATATATTGAACTGCATATTGGTCAGTGTTAAAGCATTTAGCAACATGGCATATTGGGGTATATATTGAACTGCATATTGGTCAGTGTTAAAGCATTTAGCAACATGACATATTGGGGTATACTGAACTGCATATTGGTCAGTGTTAAAGCATTTTAGCAACATGACATATTGGGGTATACTGAAATGCATATTGGCCTCTGAATCCGGAGATAGGTACTGACATGGCCTATTGATCTGACATAGAGCTTATTAGTGGGTGACACTTTGTACAGGTATTATTAATATGGCATATTAGTTGTAGACATTGCACACTCATACTGGACATGGCATATGACTCGGGGGTATACTGAACTGCACATTGGTCAGAGACATGGACTATAAGTCTGTGATATACTAAGTAGGGCACATTAGTCGGAGACATTGTATAATATTAATAGTTAGGGACATGGTATATGATTCAGGTATATATATATATTTATATACCTGAATCATATACCATGTCGCCCTATTATATATATATATATATATATATATATATATATATATATATATATATATATATATATACCGTATCCACTCGGGTTAGCGCCCATGC
This sequence comes from Amphiduros pacificus, assembly GCA_949316495.1. NCBI lineage: Eukaryota > Metazoa > Annelida > Polychaeta > Phyllodocida > Hesionidae > Amphiduros > Amphiduros pacificus. The sequence goes on from OX439007.1 coordinate 43,102,772, forward strand.
TTGGCTTAACGCCCACCCCCCTTTTTAGGAAGAAATCATTAAACGCCCACCTTCCCTGGATGTCCGTAATACGATGTACGTGACGTCCTTTACCTTAGCGTCTGGGTGCCCACGAGACAAAAGTGGAGCGGCCAACATGTCAAATTGAACTTTCATATCCGTAGCTGATCGATTTTAATTGCGTTTTAAATGATAAATAAAGGTATGTACTTAATATTATCACAATTACGTCGACAATTTCTCCACATCATTGATTTTAGCCTCAAAACAAAGCGTTTTCATTATTTATCATTTGAAATGCAATTAAAATCGATCCGCGTGTGAAAGCATTTCTGTCAACAAGGAAGACACGACTCAACGCAACACGTGGTCGCAATTTTGAAAGGCGGAAGTGACGGGAAGAGGCTCTTGTTTTTAGCGCGAAAACGATTGTTAATATATTGCGCAATAATGGAGGGTTTTGTTCTGTTCTCGACCTTTATAAACGCCCATGCTTGGGTAAACGCCCACCCCCCTCTTTTACTTTGTCCCCAATTAGCCGCCCATGGGCGCTAACCCGAGTGGATACGGTATATATATATATATATATATATATATATATATATATATATATATATATATATATATATATTAATTAGAGATATGGTTTATTAGTCAGTGACACTGCATATCATCAGCAACATGGTGTCGGTATTGGTGATATCATATAATCTGATGTGTGTATTCTTCCAGTAGACAATCTGACATGGAAAATACCTTAAACCTGGTTTAATTTAAACCCAGTGAAGTTCATCATGAATATAATCCTGTTCATACAAACTATATCCTTTTCTCGACTAGTTTCATGTTTTTATCAAATCTTTATACTTATTGGACTGTGCCACTTGCGGAGAGATCTTCAATGTCACATTATAACCATCCCTTTAAACATTTTTTATGCAGTGAGAGTCCATACTTTCCTGAGGGAGGGGGTTGAAACTCAGTCAAACCATAACCTGAGTATTGATATTTTTTTGCAATACGTCTTATGTGAATTGACCAACTTATACAATTTGTGATCCATATCCCACTTCTTATGTTTACAATGTGGAAAAAACATCAGAGAAGCAAATCAGATAAACCTGAATTTGTCAAAAAAGAAAAAAATATATATAGGCAAAATATGTTGAAGCAATTAAATTTCTGGTTAAAAGTGAATTACAATACTTGTGCCAATGGTCAACTTGTTGTAAAATGCTCTCTGCTGCATCTCCACAAAACTTTGACAATATCATGCAAATTAAGATAATATCAACCCAGCCTCCCAACCAAAGCAATTTTCACTCTTAACTATTTATATAAAAGTGGGATTTAGTTTCGTTATGAGCTATTTTATGGACATTTCAGGAGAATAAAATGAAAGTCTGGTGGTTAAGACCTTATTTGCATGATTTGTACATAAGCAAGCAGATCACACACAAAGAAAACAAGGCAGTATGTAAACTGTAATATAGTAAACCTTTATTATATTTATGACTCTGTGATTTGAGACACAATTGTATAAGACAAAACAAACTACATTTACATATTGCACACACCAATCTTGGTTTAAATCTATTGTCAAATTTCCCAATTCATGGTCATAATTATAATTATCATCCTGTAAACTCAACACACAGATATTTCACAAATATTTCTTAAACTATAACAGGGAGTCTCTTGGTGGCTGTCACACAAATGTTTTGACTCCCACTTAAAAAACGAATAAAGTCAGATAACCGATGTACACGTTTTGATTTATATTAAAAAAATTGAAAAATAACTGTTCTATTTAATATACAACTACCTGGGATAGATCAATCTTTGTCATATTCACTTTATAGACCCAAGATTGAAAGGTTTTGAGGATGGAAAAATGTGGATATCTGACAAATCTATGTGTGATCATGCTTTGTCAAATATTTGACATATACAAAACACTCATTTTTATTTTGGCCTTATCATCTAAATTTGTTTGATTAACAAACTCACTAACCATTATTTCATCTGGACATTTCTATGTGGTCCCCATTTTTAAATATTTGGATTGTTTCAAGAAGTCTTTTCACAAAATATTTCAAAGCATAACTAATTTTCAATAATGAAAAAAATTCCATATGTCTCAACCATAGGTTTAAAATGGATTGAGTTTGTAAAAAAAAATACTTTAGAACTTTCAAAACAAGCATAAATTTAATCAAATAAAAATAAATTTTCAAGCACAAGCATAAACAATCATGCAAACTGTAAATTGACAACAACAAAAATAAAAGAAATGTTTTCAGCTGTTAATCCCTTATCCAAAAGACCAATTTCCAAAGTAAGATACATCTTTCAAATATCCCTGAAAAGTTATTTGGGTAGGATAGGAAGAATCATATAATATAGCTGGAAAAATATCAGACCTGAATGGGGAATTTTTTTTTTAAAGATGATCCCTATAGCATTCACATCCTTTGCAAATGATTCTTAAATTTGAGGTTTAAAATTACTTTTGCACATCCAGATAATGAATTAATTTTCCATGGAGAGGGCTTGAATTGGGCAATTGTAACATATAACACCAAGTTGACCAATGGCACATATAGACACACATAAAACCAGAAATGCTCAACCCAAATAAACAAAAATAATACATAATTAAGGAAACAACAAAAAAAATTCTATAATTATATATGTCATACAAAAACACAAAACAAAAATTCAACCAAAGCAAAACAGGTACTAAAAGTAGCTCTAATAATTAATCTTAATGGCCATTCAAAATATCTATTTTGCTTCTAAAATATATATTCCCCTATATTTCCCGAACCCAGTCAGGGAATAAACCATTTCTCCACAAATCTCCCACAAATGTCACCAACAAACCATGGTTAAGAAGACCCATTTTTAGAAATATCCATATTTCTAAACTCAGTGCAGATAACCTTTCAAATATTAAAGCCACTCCATACCTCTAGATAGAAAATATACATTTGGAGTATACGGTTCCAAAATTATCTTTAAAAGTTTAGACAGCATATTCTTAAATTGACCATTCCTAAACCCCAAATGACTTGTGCACTCTGGATAAGGTAAATATAAAATATCCATTATTCAGAAGTAAAACCCTTGAACGTCTGATCAGCTATTTGTATTGAGCAACCACAAATATATGAAAAATAACAGAACCTGTTATAGATCCTACTTCATAAACATCTACATTTTTTCACATTTGTCATTCAGAATATATGACACACAAATTCCACCATTTCATTTATGATTTTTAAACCAATCACACTCCGTAAACAATTCATACCCCTTTTTCTACTTTTGAAATAGAACAATAAAAACTCAGTTCTGATCTATAATTCGTCTATGTACGCTCAAAGAACTGAATCTCCAGGCAATTAATAAAACTATTAAAAATTACACTTTCATTTCAAAAAAAATATTTTGTTTTTAAATAATCATGCTTATAATAATTGTGAAACTGGACTTCATAGGCTTAAACTAACGGAAATCTGCTCGCCCCCATCTAAATAAAATAATCCCACCCATAACAAGTGAACTTTTAGCAGTTTCTCTGTCTATTTTATTACTATTTCATCAAAATTCACCTAAAATAAGTAGTTTTTTGATGATCTTCATTTCATGATGAAAATCACAATGAACACATTGTCTCGCATTGTTCAGCATTAAATCTTCCTCAGTGATTTCAAATTTGGAGAGGTCATGATTTTGCACCATGTGAATGACCAGTTACTATAATAATGGCACATCTATACAGCAGATTAGATTCTCCAGACATACTTGATTCCACAAACGCAACCACTACATAACCTCCACAAATTATTCTCTTCATAAACGCAGAACACACTGCAATATGATTTTCTCCTCTAACTAAATATTATCAGCTTATTTATCATGATTCTTAAACAATACCATGAATTTTTAAATTAAAAAAATTCATATCTAACTCTTTCTGAAATCCGTAGTTGTATCATTTGCCAGGTTTAAAAATGGTACACTCATAAAAAAATATCACATTGCAAGTTGGAGTTGGCACTATGTAAGAGAGTTGATGTGTTACCTGGGGCCGTGTGGCATATCCTGTGGCCTGCTGGCATATGCCGGCTGTGGCTGACTGTGTGCGAGGCCGTGAGTCATAAGAGTGTCCTCTATGTACTGTCTTTGGGGTGGTGGGTGAGTGGGATGCATGACTGAAGCACCGCCATGTTGATAATGTGGATACTGGGAGTAGCCTCCTCCGTACCTGTCCTGGCCATGGTCTCCTGGCCGGCCCCCTGGTGGTGGGGTTGTATACTGTCTATGGTGCGACCAGTTTCGCTCCCCTCCTTCGTTACTGCCGCGGTAGTCACGACCTGATCGATCTCCGCTGCCGCCGCCCTGCTGTGTCCCACCGGCTGCTGACCTCGGCATGGACTGGCCCCATCGCTCAGATGTCGTACCTTGCCACTGACGTCCTTCAGGATCGCCATACCACTGTCTGTTACTGGTGTCAGATTCCCCGTGCCAATGACCTCTGTGACCTCTGTCTGAGTCACCATGCCAGTTGTGCCGGTTGGGAGCTGACTCGGCATGCCAGTGTCTCCGCCCGTCTCCAGGCTCTCCGTGCCACTGTCGCCGCTCGCTGTACCGATGCTCATGTCTATGTTTACTGTCCCCGTCTTCTTCATCACTGATATCACTATAGTGTGAAGTATGTGACCCAGAATGGCCGCTATGAGCCGGGCTGACACGGTTACTGCTGCTGTGACCCGGGCTGGCTCTGTGACTACTGCTATGAGCTGGGCTGGCTCGGTTACTGCCGTTATGAGCTGGGCTGGCTCGACTATTGCTGCCATGGGATGCTGGGCTGGCTCTGGGCCTGGCCCCTGGTCTGCCACTGAGATCCATCTCCCCCTCGTAACTCAGTGGAATAATGGAAGGCTGTAATGGCGGAAGGTTGCTGGGGGCATCGTATGTCGGCGATCTGATCGGCGAGGGAGAACGGATGGCAGTCAAATCCAGAGACTGTTCTCCTCGTCTGTATAAAGAAGGATGGGACACTTGAACTGGAGACTGGAAGTGTTCAATCTCATCTTCCTGTCTGAACAAAGGATGGTGTGAAATTCGGACTGGAGATTGTATGGGTTCAATCTCGTTGCCCTGCCTGTACAATGGTGACTGAGACATTTGGACTGGAGATTGTATGGGTTCGATTTCATCCCCCTGCCGGTACAATGGCGAAGGTGGCACTCGAACCGGTGATTGTATTGGTTCTGGCATTATGATAGCAGTTGGTTGGGCCGGCTCATCCGGCGAGGCAGGAGGGGACGGAGACTGGATATCAGCCACCACCACATGTCCCCCAGGTGAACTAGACGAGTCAGAACTCGGTGAACCGGGTGACTTGATGGGGCTATCTTCTTTAATGTGACGAAGAGGACGTATACTTGATGAACTACTGGATGAACTACCTGAGCTCGAGGACGATGTCCTGGTTCTGGCTGTGGATAAAGCTACCATCCCAACTGGAGCTACTTGCCTCTCAGGACTGGGAGATGCTGGCGGAGGCAGAGAAGGTGACCGGATGGGTATCTCTTCTCTCACACACTTCTCTTCATCCTCTTCACTATCCTCTTCAGAATCCCTCGTTTCCTCCACATTCTGTGGTGGTGGTGAAGGGGAACGGATGGGCTCTTCGGCTCGTTCACATTTAACCTCCTCATCATCCTCACTATCTTCCCCAAGTTCCTTTTCCAGATTAGGAGGTGGGGGAGGGGAACGGATTGGAGAAGGCGACTTTATAGGAGAGCTAGCTTTCACATGCACTTTGTGCTCTTCCTCATCATCATCGTCATCTTCACTAGATCCGTCTGTTTGGTTTTCGTTGAGAGACTTGACAGGAGAAGGAGATCTGATAGGACTTGATTCCTTCACCCAATGTCGCTTCTCCTCTTCTGACGATGTTGATGAAGAAGAGGATGTCGCCTCCTTTTGCTGTGCTGGCGGAGAAGGAGATCTTATGGGTGAATCTGCTCTTTGGCATGGCATCTCTTGGTCTTCCTCCTCTTCCTCCTCCTCGCTGTCTTCACTTTCCTCTTTCTGTTGCAGGGGAGGCGAGGGAGACTGGATGGGCATGTCCATCCTGACGCATCTAAGCACATCTTCGCTGTCTTTAGAACTGGCCAGACTCTGGTCTGATTCGGTTCTTGTGCGGGGTGATTGGAAGGGCGATGGAGACCGGATGGGGGTGTCTATTCTCACACAGGGGATGTGATATTCCTCGCTACTCTCCTCTGTTTCCACGGTCGAGTCTTTATTTGACACTGGCTCATTTTTTCTCTCACATTTCTTCTTCTGTGGTTCACTTCTATGTTTGCTCTTCAATGTCACTTCACTCTTTTTTCTGTCACTTGAAGTGTCTGACTTTTTCTTTTCATTCGATTTCGAATCCAACTTTCCTTTGTCACTCTTAGCTTTTCTTTTATCACTACCTGATACTAATTCAGACTTTCCTGTTTTAACATTGGATTCCATCTTCTCTTTATTGTCTCTCTTTGAATCAGATTTTCCATTTCTCTCACTTTTTGAGTCAGATCTACTCTTACTTTCTGATTCATTTCTGCCATGTTTCTGACCACCAGAGCCGGATTGGTCCTTTCTGCTTTTACATTCTTTTTCCCGACTACTTTCTCTGTGCTTCTCAGCCTTGTCATGGGCTTGGAGAGAGGATTTTGTTACTTTGGATGCAGCAGCTTGTTCATATTGAGCAATGAGTGAGGGTGGTGAGAGAGATCCACTATTGTGAGCTCTCAGAGGAGAGGCACTCACTCTCTCTGGTGGTCCCAAATCTGGGGGTGACCTTTCTGATGTCAAATCAGACAACCTTACACCCCCGTGATCAAGTGGACTATGCTGTTGAAGCAACTCCGGTGATGTACTTGCACCATGTAGCATTGGTTTTACAGTTCCACTTGTTCCTGGTTGCGGCTCCTGGTCCATGAAGCCCAGAACAGAGAAGGCGGAATCGCTGCTGAACAAGCTTGTCTTGTTTGACAAAGATCCCAATTTCACCACAGTTTCCTTGATGGTGTAGAGAGGTGGCTTACTTGTAAAGAAGTCATCGGAGGGTTGTGGCGTAGGAGACGTACACAATGACCTAGCCAATGCGGGAGATTTTCCCGGAGATGCCTCGCTGGATGTTGGCGTGTTACACATCCTGTCTGCCGTTGTTACTCCCTCGGGTCTTTGCCTCATCACATCTTGTGGCCCGGGGATGACTTCCATCTCCTCTGCTCCACTATCACTTGGAGACAGAGGCTGGGGTGGTGATGCGTCACCCTGCTCCGATTCTGGTGGAGAGAACAGCGCGAGCTTGTACATGACGTCTTCATAGTCGTCATTGTGATCATCATCCACACCTTCACCATACGTCTCTGACGTGTCCGTCAGCTTGGCCAGAGTGGCTTGATGCAGCAGCGACAGCGTGCTCAAAAACTTCTCTGTTGTCTCTACTTTTCTGCGTGGTTTGCGGTTTGTTTTACAGAATGCAGTTGACAGTCTCTTGTGGTAAGAGGCCTGCTTCTTCTGCTTTGGTGTAGCAAGCTGTGTCTTTCTACTTGAAGATATCTTGATACTTCCTGCACGACTTGAGGCGGAGGCAAAGTTGGCTTCAGAATCTTGACTGGATTCATCCGAACTTGACACATGACTACTAGTTTGCTGTTGCTTTGATGATTCTCTTGATAAGCGTTCTTTCTGAGCCTCCCAGAGTAGGTCAACTTTGTTCTCATATATTGCATCTGACACTATATGAGTCAGAGAAGGGTCACTGGCAACAGAGTCATCATCACCCTCAAGATTACTGAAATGTCTCTTCTTATAATACTGTTTCCTATTGTTGGCAAATTCTTTTGCACTGATGGGCTGTTTTGGGAGATAAATCTTGTCCAACATTACCCTCATGGACCGAAACCCTTTAAACTTGTTCACAATGATATATTCTTTCCTCTTTCGTTTCTTTTGAGTGTCACTGTCACTCTTCTCTTCCTGACTTGCACTACCTCTTCTCTTTTCCAACCTGTATATGTGAGAGAAGGCGTCCCTGCTGTAGTCCACCGCCACACGTTTTGAGCGGTATCTGTAGTGGTCGCTCTGTTCGTACTTCCTCCTTTTCCTCTGCAGTGACTCCAGGCTCTGACTATCACTGCCGCTTCCAAGCTCCTCCATCTCCTCATCATACTCTTCCTTCTTGGCAGCCACTTGTGTTTTCCTTCGTTTTTTAGACAGTTTATGATGTTTTCTGGAGTCAAATTGAGAAGATGCTTCGCTTTCTTCCACAGAAGCAAATCTACTGGCTGTATCCAGAGTATCATTACTACTTTCTCGTTCTGAATCAACCGGACTACTTCCGATTGGGATTCGCTTCTCCCTCTTTTTCTCATCGCTGTTCCTGTCCTCCTCATTTTCTGGCAAGTCCTCGGTCATCACCACTGTTTTTTCTAACCTCATCCACTTGCACTCAGCTCCATCACTCATTGGCTGCTCCTTCTTGCCTGCTTTGCCTTTCCTGCTCCTTTCCCCATCGCTGTCTGCTTTACGAGAGTGGTTTTTACTCTTTGGAGATTTACTGGACCCACTGATCTCAGCTCTCAGAGCCTCGTTTGCCCTTGGTGATCGACTTGTCTTGTTCCCTTCCACTTTCTGTGACTGGTTTTCCCTATTTTGCTCAGTCTGGGCCGAATGACCTGATGTTTTCTCCTGTGCCTCAGATGAATGACTTGTCTTGCTTTGCTTTGGACGTGGAGATTTTTTCTCTTTGTTCCCTTCTGTCTTTGGGCCCTTATCATTTTTTCTGGCCTCTGCTTTAGACATCTGGGCAGATTTGATTGTACCAGCCTGGTCAGATTTGCTAGCATTATTCAAATCGGCTTTAGACAACTGACCTGACTTGTGCTGCTCAGCCCGTTGTTCTTGTTCTGCTTTGAATGCCTCCACCTGTGCAGACTGGACAGTCCTGTCTGGTACAATTTGGCCAGTCCTATTTGTCTCTGTGAAGGTTGATTGTCCAGGCTTGCTGATCTCAGCTGGGCTCCTGGTTGGCGTTCTGCCTGGGCTGCGACCAGGGGTTCTAGCCGGGCTTCGGGTTGGAGTCATTTCTTCATCTGCACTCATCGGAGGAGGTGGAGTGTGCAAGGCATGGTGAGGGTCCGATTCGGCCGTCTGAGAGCCTTCAACTTCAGAGTCTAAAGGATTTTCTAACACAGAGAAGTCCATTTCCATTTCCTCAACTTCAGCCTTGTCTTGAGCACTTTCCATTGGAGTAGGTTTGTCAGTTTCCATTTTACTTTGAGTTCTCATAGCCTCCTCTCTACCAGTATCGGTTTTCTCACTTACTAATGGTACTTTACTCTCTGTTTCTTTCTCCTTAAAAGGTACTTTCTCTTTGACAGGGACTTTCTCTTTAACAGGTATTTTCTCCTTGAGTATCTTCTCTTTTGCAGATGATTTCTCCTTAACTGGCACTTTCACTGATGCCTTCTCTGTTTTCGGCACCTTTTCTTTTACTGACACCTTCTCCTTAACTGGCACCTTCTCCTTAACTGCCACCTTCTCCTTTATTTTCACCTTCTCCTTAATTTGTGTTTTCTCCTTTACTGGCAACTTCACCTTCACTGGCATCTTTTCCTTAACTGGAACTTTCTCCTTAATTGGTACTTTATCTTTACCCGATATCTTTTCCTTAATCAGGGTCTTCTCCTGAACTGGTGCTTTCTCTTTAACTGTGACCTTCTCTTCAACTGCGACCTTCTCCTTAACTGCGACCTTCTCCTTAACTGCGACCTTCTCCTTAACTGTGACCTCCTTAATTGGTGCTTTCTCCTTAACTGTGACCTCCTTAACTGGTGCCTTTTCCTTATCTGTTACCTTCTCCTTAACTGGGACCTTTTCCTTAACTGCTGCCTTCTCCTTAACTGGAACCTTTTCCTTAACTGCTGCCTTTTCCTTAACTGCTGCCTTCTCCTTAACTGGTGCTTTCTCTTTGGCCAATATTTTCTCTTTAACAGGTATTGCTTTCAGTAATTTGTCTTCCACTGGCATTTTCTGTTTAGCATATTCAGCTCTCTGCTCAGATACAGGATCTAATGGTTTCTGCTGAGCACTTTTCAGTGAAATTTTTACTGGTGACATTCTATGCATCGTCAGCTTTTTTATCTTTATGTCTTTATCACTTAACATCTTGATGTTCAGTTTTTCTTGGCCAATATTCGTGAGATCAAATTTCTGGCAGTCGGTTTTGAGCACTCTTACATGCATATTAATTTCATTAGTCGCATGTCTTGTTTTCTTCTCAGCCAGGTTTGTGCTGAAGCCATTATAATAGTTAATATTTGAGCTCATTGAGAATTGGACAGTCTGATCTTCAGGAGTTGGTAGAGGGCGCTCACTGATGCTATTATTGCGACTTGAGTTCCCTCGTTTCCTACCCCGACCTCTGCCACGACCTCTAGGAGATCCTGCACGCAAGGGGCGTCCTCTGCCACGACTGGAAACATCCGATGCTACACTCATGGTGGGGCTGAGAGGTCCAGAATATGGACTCAGGGGCCCCACGGACGAGGGGCTGAATGCTCCGACTGGTGACGGCAACGAATACGACGACGGCGAACTTGCACTCACCGATGTCAGCCCTGATACAGTTGAACCAGAGGGACTGCTGGAGTTACTAGATGCAACATAACCTGCTACAGTTTGCTCAGGATTCCCTGGATTCTTCCATGCCTTCTGCTCTGCCTTGAGTTTCTTCTTTAAGGAAAGTCTCTGTTTGCGGTCAGCATTGCTTATGGCCTTTTTCTGCTGTTGTCTCTGTTTCTTGGGTTTGCCAATGTTGGTAACTGGAGATGGCTTCTGGGTTTTGGTTTCTGGATATCTATACTGTACAGGTGGCGGTGGTGACGGCGAGTGGTTGCTGGTATTGGATTCTGTGTACATATATTCACGGCCGGACTCTTCTTCCATGTACACAGCTTGATCTGTGTCAACCTGCTCGGCACCAGAGAAGTCTATAATCACAGGCGGATCATCACACCCAGTCATATCAAGCATGGTGTGGTCATTATCACTGATTGATGAGCTATCTGGGTCAACCCGCAATGATCCCTGGTCATCACTAACTGTTCCCTCATTATCAGCAGCGTCCTGAGGAGCTGTACTATAGGCCTCATCATCATACACATTGGCTATTTTATCGGGTGGAGGAGATGCCTCATCACTTGAGCTCTTTTCGGCTTGGCTTCTATATTTAGTCTTACTTTCATAAGTCCTGTGAACTTCCCCTACGTGCAACATTTCTTGGTCTGTAGATGAACTGTCTGAACTACGTCTTCTTTGCACCAAGTATTGACGACGTGGAGGTTCACTTTCTTCACGTGTGCCAGATTTTGTTCCCTTCGAAGACTGTGACCTTCTGGGGGAACCACTTCTCCCCTTCCCATTATGAACTTTAGATTTGGGTGATTTTTTAGTTGAAATTATTTTCAATTTGATTGCTTTCGGGCTAGATTTTTTCAGTTCAGCACGTGCCGTTTTAGCCTTTTCTTTTCTCTTGACATCCAGATCTGAATCGGTAGCAAATGCCATCTCTTTCTGTGACACAGACATCTCGGAGGCCAAGGAGGCAAATATGTTATCATGCCTCACACGGCTGTTTTGCTCGGACTGGGCAGTGTGGCTAGAACTGGACTCGGTATCAACTTCAGCGAAGGCCTGACCAGCCTCAAGAGCTTCCTTGGGGCTATTCTTGCCTCGTGCATGTCCTGCTAAGTGGCGCCCCCTGGATCTAAAATGTCCACCTCTCATCATGGCTCCTTGGCGTCTAATATGGTGCACTCGACCATCCCTCTTAATCACTCCGCTCTCATCCTCAGAACTTGATGGCTCATCCTCGGACGAAGCCACCTGCAGAGGCATAGAATTCCGTAAATCTAACACCAATGAATTTGAGTGTTGCTGGTTGCTGGCAGGTTTTACACTGTTCCACTGCATGGACAGCTTGGGAGTGGACATGTTCTGCATTTCATCAGATGAGAAAGAAGTTGTGAGACTGCCACTCCTGGCTGTGAAGCTGAATGAACCCGTTGTCCTGGTAACACTGTTGCTATGGCTACCCTCATCACTGCTGACATTGCTCACGGTGGCAGGTCCCCTCATTCCCAACCGCTTCTTATTCCGCACATCTAAAATAGGCACAAAGATTTCTTTTTGGTACCAAAAAATAGATCAATTTTTAAAGCCTTATTAAAATTAAACCAAGCACAATTCAAATGCTACATTTATTCTTTATTATGAAACAATTAAAATTTCTTAATATATATTACACAATAATTTTTCTGCGAGTGAATATTTCACATGTAATATTTGGGAGAAAATTGGTAATGTAGAGTTGTTTAATTAATTATTTGTTTTGCATAGCATACAAGGCTGCCACTTTGAATAACATTACAAACCAAAGGCCAATACAATAGCCTTGTAGCTATGCTGATCATTGTTTTTTTTAAATGTTTGTGAAAATTTTCTAGAAATTGCTTCATTATTGATCATTTAAATCCTTTCCCAGAGCAGACCGACAATTTTGACTAATCAAAATGCATGTTACATATTGAATTTGGGTCCAACTTGTTGTGATCAAAGTTGACAGACAAAATGACAGACAATCTCCCTCATTGCTGCAGAAGCTACTCTTACATAGACAGCACAGCTAAAAAGCAATGATCAGCATGGCCCTAAGGCCATTAACCTTTGTTCTTAAAAAAATGTTTGGAGGGATAGGGTACCTGACTTGTGATCCGCCGGTCCATCCACTTGAGGGAATTCAAAGTCGGATTCATCAACTTCTACATGTGGCACATCCACCCACTGGGAGCTGTTCCAGGAATGATCCATCCCCGCAAGATCAAAGTTCCTGAAACAACCAACAAAAGATGTGCTTAAAATCATTCCTTCATTGACTCATATACCATGCTAAAAGTGTCTCTCTCCCCACCCTGTAGATTTTGAAAATAGTATTTTTCACACAAAACTTTCAAATTGAAATATTAATATCTATATTCATTCAATTCTCATTCTTTTATGGCAGCGATACTCATTGTTGGAACAAAGGACTTTTTTTTGTATTCTTGTTATACTATGAACCAAATACACAGTAGATTCTTGCCTATCCCCTCATTTTGCTTGTACACCATATTCTACAGAGTAATGATCAAAATTCTGAGATGAATTTCTTCTGACTTGTTATTATCAGTCAGAAAAATATGAGTTCCTAAACTCTGCAAAAAGTCTTTCCTTATTGAGGCTTGATTATTCACTGAAATAAGAAGTTTGTCTCTAAAACCTGTACCATTGATCGAAATGAATCAGTCCTCAAAATTCATAGTCCAACCAATAATGTCTGTTGCATCAAACATAGTCAGAGAGTGACATCATAATCTCGCTGACAGATATCGCAGACAATGAAGCACACAGTATACAAAGGATAACTTACATTGGCTCCTGTTCCCGGGGACTATTCTCCTCCTCTTCATCGTCATGCCAACGCTGACTCATCTCCAGTTCTTCCTGCTCCTCCTCAAGCCTGGCCTGCTCCTCTTCCACGGTGCCCTGGCTTCCAGGCTGGCTTCCAGGCTGTGTTCCAGGCTGGGAGGGGGCTAGGATGCTGTCCTGTTCTTCCAGACTGGCCATGCGGGTAAGCACCTGGGAAGTGGCTGCTGCCTGCAGCGAGACCAGCTGGCTCGGGTCCACGGAATCTTCTGCAAGCGATGCCAGCAGCTCTACCAAAGACTCGTCTCCACCTTCTCCTGGAAGCACAATATAATAACGGCTGTAATAATGGCACTAAATGTTGATAGACAGAGAGACAGACAGTCAGACAGACAACAAAGACTCATCTCCACCTTCTCCTGGAAGCATAATATAATCAATTTCACTCTTTGAATTATAAAAAAAATTAGTACCTAAATTATGAATTGTGCATCACTGGAAAGCAATTCTGGGTAGGCATATACCGTATTTACTCGTATATAAGACGACTCGTGTATAAGACGACCCCCAAAATTGAGGTTATTTGCTTGAAAAGACCAATTTCCGAATATAAGGCGAGTGGTTTTTTTCTTGAGACATTGGTACTGCTACCATTCAAGTTTGGTGGCCATTTTAACAGTGAAACATAAATATTCTTATATAACAAAATCTTACTCGTGTATAAGCCCTTAATGGTCTTATACACGAGTATTTACGGTAAAACATAAATACGATGTTCGTAATTTCGAAATAAGGAATATCGGGCGTAGCGGATCGATTTTAATTGCATTTTAAATGATAAATGAAGGTATTTACCCAATATTATCACAAATTATGCTTTGCAGGTCGAGAATTTCTCCACAAAGTAAAATGTAATACGATGTATGTGACGTCCTTGACTTAGTGTCAAAACAAAGCCTTGTAAGCTCTTGAGTGCCCATGAGACATAAGTGGAGCGGCCAACCTCGAAATAACAGACATTGGACGTAGGGGATCGATTTTAATTGCGTTTTAAATGATAAATAATGAAAAGATCAAAGACGTGGAGAAATTCTCGACCTGAGAAGAGTAATTGTGATAATATTAAGTAAATACCTTTATTTATCATTTAAAACGCAATTAAAATCGATCCAAGTGTGAAAGCATTTCTGTCAACAAGGAAGACACGACTCATCAGTGAGAACAAAGTCAAAACAAAGCGTTTCGAAATAATAGACCTTGGACGTAGCGGATCGATTTTAATTGCGTTTTATATGATAAATAAAGGTATTTATCCAATATTATCACAAATTATGCTTCGCAGGTCGAGAATTTCTCAAGATCGCCATTTTGAAAGGTGGGAGAGTCTCTTGTTTTTGGCGCGAAAACGATCGTTAACTGGCATTGAAATATTAATATATTGCGCAATAATGGATGGCTTTGTTCTGTTCTCAACCTGCAAAACGTAATTTGTGATAATATTGGGTATATATCTTTATATATCATTTGAAATGCAATTAAAATCGATCCGCTGTGTCCGTTATTCATTATTTCAAAAATATCAAAGTTCGTAATGAAAACGCTTTATTTTGACAAGGACGTGGAGAAAATCTCGACCTGCGAAGCGTAAGTTGTGATAATATTATTAAAAAAAATGCAATTAAAATCGATCCACTATGTCCGATATTCGTTATTTCGAAAATATGAATCTTCGTAATGATAACTTGTAGTGCCGTAATTTTTTGGCATAAATCCTCGTCCACAGGTTGCTCTCGTGTATAAGACGACCCCCCAAACATTAACTAAGGATTTGTGTACAAAAACCTCATCTTATACACGGTCATTTACGGTAGATGGAAATCAAGAGCTGCTAACTGTGCCATATTTTTTCCACATTTATTATTTACAGAGAAAAATATAAATTTGAACTGTGCAGTTTGCAACCACTTGCTTACCAGATTGCACTGGGGTTAATCCAAAGCTCTGTGATTCAGAGACAACTCGGTGTATGGATTGTTCACTAATAATGGCGCCACCAGTTTCCTCCTGATCCTCCAAAATAACGGTGTCGGGAGATCCACTCTCTGAATAAATAGAAACATATCTATAAAACATCTTCATCTTATTCTCAATTATCAAATAAAAGAAATTCTACCATTTTTTTTTTACTGCTTTTATATAAAAGGCTGATATATCATTCAAAAAGGGGTTTATTTCAACCAATCCTATTAATCTTTTTATGATCTTGAAGCACATTATTGATTAAATCAATTTAAGATATTTCAACTTTAAAATACCTTTTGATGTATTGCATTTCTTTACTTGCATTACAGTTTTCTGATTTCAATATCACTATCAAAAAACCTTTTGTCAACTTTGGTCTAAAAATAATACAGATATTGATACCTGGATATGATGAAGTGTGCAGGTCAAGCTGGGATGCTGGGGTGGCATTAAACACCTGGCTATCCTCTTCTTCTGGCTCATCCCTGCATAAAAAACACAACATTAATTGATGAAAAGGCAGGTTTTTTACTATACTTTTTTCACTAGAAAGAGCATTTAACTGGTCGGGAAACATGAATTTATATCATATTGTTTTTGCAATGAGAGAAGATATGAGAGCAGATGAGTCTATCATGTTGAATGTTCATCTTTTAGCGATTTTTACATCAAGTGGGGTAGAGAAATGCCACACTTCCATTTAATCATAATGAGTTATGAACTCACATGTATGGCTGAAGTTCCAGCACAATCTGTTGTAAACGCTGCTGTAATTCTAGTTCTGCGTCAGTCCAGTCAACGTCACCCCGATCAGGAGAGTCTGGAGGTGTCAGATGTGACTCATCTCCCCGCTCCCTATGGCGCTGACGCTCATCATCCCACAAAGCTGCTAGACCTGGATTACCTCCAATGTTGTCTGAAACCAATGTACCACTATCAATACACAAAACCATTTTTTATTATATATCCTTTCAAAGAAGAAATATAAATTGTTTTAAATTCTATTTTTCCAAGGTTTTAAGTTCTCAGAAGCATTTTCTCTTTAATTGCAGATCGACATATGCACAAGCAAATATACTGCTTCACTTTCACTGTTTTTTGCTCAGCATGATGACAGCTGCAGCTGCCAAGACAAAATGTGAAACAACCAAAGGCTCTTTCTTGCACATTTTTTTTATCATTAGATTTACTTACCTGTTACTTCAAGTCGATTGAGAATATCTGTTGCAACAATATCTACTTCCAACTCACAGCAGCTTTGTCTTTCTACCTCCGAACTCTCCCACAACTCTCTGCAAGCAAATCAAACAATCAGCATACTGCTTTGCACCTTCACCAATTATAACAGTTATTATTTATACACCCAGAAAAAAATCTCCATTTAAAGTTTTACAAAGCGCTTTGGAAGGAAAATTGCTATACTTGAAACATGAGGGCCAGATATCATAAAATCCACTAAAAACAGTTTCTTTGGATGACAGATAATTCTTTTTGTTTGTGCTATTTTTTTATTATTTATAATTAAAACTATAATATTTTTTTTAATTTTTTTTATTTTTTTGTTTCTATGGTATATATTTTTTTTCTGTCACAAATGACCATTAAAGTTTGAACAAATATTTGTATTATCAGACCTCAACATAATAAATTGACGAAAGCATTCAAATCACTTTTGAATCAATTAGTATTCTTTGAGAATAAAGTTTGTTTTAAAAAACCAATTACAAACACAAAAATTTGATCACAAATTGTCTAAGCCACATTTGTAAATGCTGGAAAATTTATGATAGGCTGAACACTAAAACATGCTATGTGTATTGTGGATGTACTGACCCTGGTATGGAGAGCGTGTTCCAGAGGATCTGGGATGAGTTCATGCCGAGGATGCTATCATCCAGACCACTCAGGTTAAAGCTGCAATCCTCTCCACTCCCTCTCCTCTCCCTTATCTCATGGGATATACCTGCAATGTCCAGTAAACAATGCCTGAATATATCCTCCGTTATAAATATACATGCAATGCCCAGTAAACAATAGCTAAATATACCCTCCCTAATAAATATACCTTTCGGAATAAATATACCTGCAATGTCCAGTAAACAATACCTAAATATGCCCTCCCTAATAAATATACCTGCAATGCCCAGTAAACAATACCTAAATATACCCTCCCTTATAAATATACCTTTCGGAATAAATATACCTGCAATGTCCAGTAAACAATACCTAAATATATCCTCCCTAATAAATATACCTGCAATGTCCAGTAAACAATACCTAAATATACCCTGCCTAATAAATATACCTGCAATGCCCAGTAACCAATACCTATATATACCCTCCCTAATAAATATACCTGCAATGCCCAGTAACCAATACCTATATATACCATCCCTGATAAATATACCTGCAATGCCCAGTAAACATTACCTAAATATACCATCCCTGATAAATATACCTGCAATGCCCAGTAACCAATACCTATATATACCATCCCTGATAAATATACCTGCAATGCCCAGTAACCAATACCTAAATATGCCCTCCCTAATAAATATACCTGCAATGCCCAGTAACCAATACCTATATATACCCTTCCTAATAAATATACCTGCAATGCCGAGTAACCAATACCTATATATACCCTCCCTAATAAATATACCAGCCTAAATCTTTAGGCTAACAAGAACACAAGGAATATGTGAATGATGTTAAAATTTGCATGGAAAGAAAAAAAATGGTGCAAACAAAAAAGCATATGAGAAATGTTAACATAGGTTTAAATAGTACAAAAATGTTAACATTGGTTTAAATAGTACAATAATGTTAACATAGTGCAATTGTACATCACCATCTTGTTTTTTTTATAATTGGATATCAAAGAGTTTTTTGTGCCATTCCAATCTTTGTTTGTGCAGTTCTGATGATTTTTTTTTTATATGGCAATAAGGCAACCCTCAATTCGCCTAGGTGCAAATAATACTAAAAAGGCTTATATAGGCGCAAATAGTTTAAGAAATGCTAATGTAGGCCAACATGACAACGTCCCCTTGATTTTGATTTCATGGAGGCAGAAGGTAAAGTAAAGCTGACATTTATATACCGCTGATACCAGACAATGTCTGCTCATAGCAGTTGATAGTAACTGGCCAAGATTCGAACCTAGAACCCCTGGATCTCAAGGCGAATACTCTACCAATTGAGCTATTTCGGCCAGGTAACATGGACAACCCACCAGTGGGACACAGTCAACTAGAGAGCAGGCACCGAGACCACAGAATATACTGAACTTACCACCAGGTGGCTGTCTGAACCGCACTGCTCCCACATTCAGCATGTTCATGCCATAAAGATTATAGTCAATGAACATTTGCAGATTGTACGGGATGTGAGACTCAAATGGTTGATACACTTTGTTCATCACTGCTCCACCCATTAGTAGATCAGCAACCCTGGAAAATTCAAATTCAAATATGTTTTGTGGGCAGGAAAAAGAAATCACTAATTTCACTAAAAAGCAAATAAATATGTCTGCATGCAAATCCCTTACCAAGGCAGTACATCGATGTTTACTAAACAGTCATAAAATGATATTTTACAGACTACTGGTGTGTTCAGAATAGCAATTGCCATATGAATTTGTCAAAAATCGATGTCTGACACATTTCGTCATGCTATGTGACTCTTCAAAGGCTTGACAAGTCATAAAAGTACACTTTTTTTTACATAAGTCTTCAATCTCAGCAGGGATTTTTTTCCATGTTAGAGTTTAAATAGAAATGTTTCAATACACAGAATGGCGCTGAAAAACGTCTGAAAAATATTATATTGCTCAATTTGTTCCCTTAAGTAATTTCATATTGACAACAATGAACTGGCCAAGTGATCTTTTTCTCAATATTCTGACACTTCACAATTGAGATGATGTCTCATACAGTGTTGAGGACATATTCTTGCAACTCCATATTATTTCCCACTTCACAACTAACACAGTCACAAGTATGAACAAGAACGAGCACTTTTGTCAAATTTGTATACATTCAATCAGTTCATAGCTGTGACCAAAATTTCTGAGCATTCATGTCAAAGTTTTTATATCCCATGACCACAATATATATGTATATAAAAAAATTTTTAATGAGAGCTCAATTAAGTTTGAAACCATCATAAAGAAGAAAGTTTGCTTCAAAAATATCACATGCATTTCAGTTTAATTCATAATAAACTGCTGCTTACTTTTTAACCATATGAGGATTGTAGAGATAGATCTTGAGGAAGGCGCTTTCCTTATCATGGTAGCCATACATTGATCTGAAATATTTCATCATAATCTTAGAACAAAATAAACAAAAATAAAAACAAAAAAACATCACTTGAATATACCATATAAAACTAGATACCTAGTGACCGTCACAATCGGTACTGTAATAATCTGTGGTGTCAACAATCAGTGATTTCTCAGAAATACTGGATGTTACCTTCCAGTACCTCAACTGTACTACAATTAGACCAGACAGGATATTGACATGTTTGTACTTATTTTAACTTCTCCCAATTTAGTACTGCCTTGTCCAGTGTTCGCCAAAACTTTTTGACCCACATCAGACAATATGTCTGATGTTCAGCCAGCCAACATCAGACATTTGTCTTCAACATCAGACATTTCAATGCGTACTTTTTCTTTTTAATTTCGCGGCATTTTCGCTCTTGTGACAGATATTCAGCTTATAGAACCCACATACCAACTTACATACCCACTTACATACCAACCTACATATCTACCTACCTACATACCAACTTACATACCAACCTACATATCTACCTACCTACATACCAACCTATATACCAATCTACATATCTTCCTATATATCTACCTACATACCAACCTACACATCTACCTACATACCTACCTACCTACATATCTACCTACATACACACATCTTTCTGATCATTTCAATCGAAAATGAATCAAATATTCATTTAAAGAAAGCTAAGAATACCCCAAGTTGTAAAATTGTTGTCTGCTCTTCCCAGGCTTTTTGACTGGTATGTCACAATTTTTATAATATGAATTTGAATTAGAAATAATGAAAGGGGACCAGATTACGAACCACATTGGATTTATGTGTAAAGTCGTGCATGGTTTTTTAATTGTTAACTGAGTATGAATCCCGAAAACATGCTCGACTTTTGAACAAGAGTGAACACGGCGGAAATAATCAGGCGGGGACAAACGTAATGACCCGGATATAGCTCAAACTTTACAAAATGACAGCAACCGAAAATCTCCGAAAACGAACCAATAAAACGTATTTGTGATGACTACATTGAGCAACTGCACAGGTAAAGAATGGCGGACAATTTGGCCGCCGTTTTCAGTCATTATCGGCGGACAATGTGATATAACGGTCGGCTTTGTCCGACGGGCCGACGACTTTTGGCGAACACTGCTTGTCCTATCTGCACTTGATCCTGTGCGCAACTTTTCACCTTTGGTGGCTGGGACTGATGATAGAGAAGTCCTGATTTGGAAGGTAAATATGAATGTGAAAAAAGTAAAGTAAATACTTTGCTGAAATTTAGACCAGAGAGGACATTGACATTTACGAACTGGCTTGTGTTATATAATAAGAGAAATGATAGTTGGAAATGGTACAGTGGTCACTCCTAACTGGTGCATTATCGTGACAAATGTGTCAGGCAAATTGTTGTTTCTGCGGTAAATGTTTCTTTCAAAAATCATAAATTATTTTTGTCCCTGTTTATTATCCACTAAGTGTAGGTTTCTATCATGTTGTCTGGATAGGTACTCAAGAAATTGTTTCAATTACTTTGCACCTTGACATAACAGAGGAGTTTCTTCAACACATATTATAACAATTATTGGCCCTTTTCACCCAAATATCTTTATATCTATCTTTTATTTTTACATCTGTTATATTTATATCTTTTATAATATTGTGCTCACATAATGCCATGTGTATGACATATTCTTTTATTTCTCAAAGATTTAAGGGTATTTATTGGTCTTTTCATTGAGTGTCCTTTAGTGGCAGAGGAGAAAATAATCAAAATACTGTACTTAATGGAAATACGTACATTTACGGTGTAAAAATACATTCCCTATTAAAATAAAAGCATTAATGATATTAATCAATATTTACACACTACAATATTTGAATAATAAGGTATGATTACAAGTATATTTTTTTCAAAATAGTCTTTTGTCCTAATTTTCCTTGATGATAGTTTTGATGAGAAATGAAGAAGACAAGCAAATTAGTTCTGCAGATTCAGGGGTGGGAGAGCTCTGAACCAATCTGTGCAGTAAATCTGAACCAATCTGGTCAAATCGTGTCATTCTGGACGCTCACAACTGATCTGAGCACTAAATGACGTCATTCTGAGCGCTCGCAACACATCACAGCCAATCTGAATGGTATCTGAACAGTGCTATGCGGTAAACGATGGCCAGACTGAAAAAGTTGCTTTCTTGAATCTTTATACATACCGTATTTACTCGTGTATAAGTCGAGGTTTTTTTCCAAAAACTCTTAGTTAATGTTTAGGGGGTCGACTTATACACGAGAGCAACCTGTGGACGAGGATTTACGCCAAAAAATTACGACACTATGAGTTTTCATTACGAACATTCTTATTTTCGAAATAACGAATATCGGACATAGCGGGTCGGTTTAACAGTCTTATACTCGAGTAATTACGGTAAAACGTAAATACGATCTTCATATTTTCGAAATAACGAATATCAGTCGCAACAGATTGATTTAAATTGCGTTTTAAATGATAAAGAAAGGTATTTACCCAATATTATTGGTCTATTATTTCAAAACGCTTTGTTTTGACTTTGTTCTCACTGATTCCGATTATCAGCATTCAGTTTTGCGTTTCGTCATTGTCTCCACTGCTTTGAGTCGTGTCATCCCTTTTTGATTGCGTTTTAAATGATAAATAAAGGTATTTACCCAATATTATCACAAATTGTTCGAGAACAGAACAAAACCATCAATTCATTTAAAACGCAATTAAAATCGATCCACGTGTGAAAGCATTTCTGTCAACAAGGGAAGACACGACTCAAAGCAGTGGAAACAAAGACGAAATGCAAAACTGTGAACGCTGATAATTGAAATCAGTGAGAACAAAGTCAAAACAAAGCATTTCGAAATAATATGTTTTAAATGATATATAAAGGTATTTACCCAATATTATCACAAATTAAATTGCAACACGTGGTCGCAATTTTGAAAGGCGGAAGTGACGGGAAGAGGCTCTTGTTTTTAGCGCGAAAACGAGTTTGATATTTTAATTGCATTTTAAATGATAAATAAAGGTATTTACCCAATATTATCACAAATTCGCTTTGCAGGTCAAGAACAGAACAAAACCATCCATTCATTTAACATGCATTACGCAATACTAGCGTGAAAGCAAATATCGGACAGGCGGACTACTGTCTACACGTGTCTTCCCTGTTGACAGAAATGCTTTCACACGTGTATCGATTTTAATTGCGTTTTAAATGATAAATAAAGGTATATACATAATATTATCACAAATTACGTTTTGCAGGTCGAGAACAGAACAAAACCATCCATTATTGCGCAATATATTAACAATCGTTTTCGCGCTAAAAACAAGAGCCTCTTCCCGTCACTTCCGTCTTTCAAAATTGCGACCACGTGTTGCGTTGAGTCGTGTCTTCCTTGTTGACAGAAATGCTTTCACACGCGGATCGATTTTAATTGCATTTCAAATGATAAATAATGAAAACGCTTTGTTTTGAGGCTAAAATCAATGATGTGGAGAAATTCTCGACGTAATTGTGATAATATTAAGTACATACCTTTATTTATCATTTAAAACGCAATTAATATCGATCAGCCACGGATATGAAAGTTCAATTTGACATGTTGGCCGCTCCACTTTTGTCTCGTGGGCACCCAGACGCTAAGGTCAAGGACGTCACGTACATCGTATTACGTTTTACTTTGTGGAGAAATTCTCGACCCGCGAAGCATAAGTTGTGATAATATTGGGTAAATACCTTTATTTATCATTTAAAACACAATTAAAATCGATCCTTCCGATATTCGTTATTTCAAAAATATGAACATCGTATTTATGTTTTACCGTAATAACTCGAGTATAAGACCATCGTCTTATACACAACTCGTCTTATATTCGGAAATTGTTTTTTTTCAAGAAAAATAACCTCGATTTTGGGGGGTCGTCTTATACACGAGTCGACTTATACACGAGTAAATACGGTAACTATCATAACCAAATTTTATATATAAGTACATGATCATCTAAAACTGAATTTTAATGAGATTTTTGCGTAATTTTAACACAGGAATGTGCCCCAGTTTAAGATTACATAACATTCTTGACTTGGGGGCACAAATATTGCTGTAAAAACATTTTGCATTTATCATAAAATTTACACTTTTATTAAGAAGACATTGTTATATGCTCAACTGTAACGAAATTTGTTAAATTTTGTGATGATTATTATGTGATTTTTATGCTTTCTATGAGATATAAAAAAGTCGTTAAATAACAGAATTCCCCAGATTGGTTCAGAACAATGGTATGATGTCATACCACCTAAATATGTTTCGATTACCGACCAGATTAGGTGAGAGCTCACCCACCCCTGAGATTACACAGCAGGAGTAGGCTTGTTTTTAGCTGTTTATTTCATTTCATTGGGAAGAAAATTCACTGCGATCCTAGTGAAACAGATTTTCTCATTTTGATTTGTATAATTTGGAAATAAAAAGAAAGTTGGCAATCAGATCTGTGAAAGGAGGTGAAAACATTCATATTTTTTAAATGGTCAAGTGTGTGCTTTACCTCTATTTTTCTCTTAATGTTTTTCAAAAATAGAAAATCTGTTTGACTAGGATCACAGTAAATGTTGTTAAGATCACTTTTACAAAGTTGTTTGGAAATCCACTTTATTGTGGTCCTATAATCTGCAGAACTTTTTCCCTTTAATATTTTGACATGACAAAATAAATTTTGCCACTTTTTATGAGTTAAAATGAAATGAAGCTTTCAATATAATCAAAGAAATTCCATTGTGATTTTCAAATAATAAATCAATAATTTTATTACAAAAATAAATATCATAAAATGTCATTTCATGACTTGAAAGTTTTGATGGAAAGGGAACTCATCTTGACAGTTGAGCATTTTTCCTGTACTTTTTTGAAAACGTTCCATTTTGGCATAAAAAGAAAGTAGTTCACTCAGAAAATCTGCCACCAGAGGACACTCGCTACCAACACCCATAAATACCCTGAAGCAGTTGATTTTGATCTGGTTCCCATATCTTTAAATAAATGACTTTGTAAGACTCAGCAAGAATTTCAATGGAAGTTAATTGTGAATTATTCTGCATTCCATTGGTAGTTCTCACTGCCTCTGCCATCACTGCCCTGTTTTGACATTGTTCAAGATCTGGAACGCCATATCCAGTCATGCATATGAGTCACGTACACCAAAATATAAAAAATTTCATATTAACCAGCCTCCTGTCATGAACTGTCATCAAATGGCTGAGCAAAACACTGACCAATAAGAATCGATTTGAACAGTCATTTGGTCTGTCACCAATCAGTTCTCAGCCAGTTTTTTATGAATAGTCCTGACTTGAACTTGATCCTGTGCTTTTCACCTTTGGTGACTGGGACTCATGATAGAAGAGTCCTGCTTTGTCGGGTAATTGCGAAAGTGAAAATAAAAGTAAATATTTGCTGAAATTGTGCTCATATAATGGGGTGCATATGGAAAACCTGACCATAAAATCACTCAATGTTCAGCTTAGCATGACCAAATAGGGTTACCCACAAGCCATGCATGACCCCATAGGGTCTCATGTGTACGTGACCCAATACATGTTTGGCTCTGATTGTTGTGCATCATCTTTGAACACTATCATTATAGACTATGCTAGTCCAAATATCTATATTAGGACTATCAAGGACCTCTCGTTGCAATGGGTTTGTGCAGCGGGCGAATAATGTCACTTCTTTGGAGGTAGACACTAATAACATGTCCATATATGGACAGTAAACCACCTCGCAGGTGCCTGTATGCCGTGCCCGGAATTCCGGTCATACGTCACTTGAAATATGGGTTGTTCTTTAGGGTTTCCCTGTTCTATATTTATGTCAATCAATCAGACCAATCCCCTCCATAATAGTGACAATATTCACCCGCTTCACAACGAGAGGTCCTTGATAGTCCTACTATAGATTTGGAATAGATTTGGACTAGCATAGTCTACTTTGGAAGGGATTGCTCTGATTGATTTACAAAAATATAGAACAAGGAAACCCCAAACAACAACCACATATTTCCAGTGACGTGTGACCGGAATTCCGGGCACGGCATACGGGCACCTGCAAGGTGGTTTACTGTCCATATATGGACAGTTATTAGTGTCTACTATCTTTAGTTCTTAACCTTTGACAGTAAGTCTCACTGCATGAGTTTCAACATTTATGAGCCACCTGGTGTTTCTTGTGTCATGTGCAATGCATGCTGGGATAAGTTTGACAGCTGATATAATGACTACTATTCTGTGTGTTGTAAAGCGAATACATTAATATTTTGGCAACAAATGCACGAAGATAAAGAAAAACTAATCAGTTTGGGAATCTTGAAAAGAATAGAGAGACTGTTATGGATGTAATAAACTGATTGAAATTAAATGATAAGTTAATCACCATTCTTACTCGTTAATACTACTAGCCAAGCTTACAGGAGCCAGTTACTAAGTTCTACAACATATAATAGATTTTAACACCACACCAGGTGGCAGCATGGTCCATTCAAGTAGTGAGAATTGATTGTACAATCTCAGGACCTGACCAGTAAAACTAAAATATCCAATTAATGTTTATATGTGACACAAAAATCCTGTCTGTTACCCAAGCATGACATGCCTTTCGAGTTATATTTGCTTTCTGGAGACATGATGATTAAAAGTTTCAAAGAATGATGAAAAGAATATTTATTCAGCTACAAAAAAGAACACTTGTAAATTAAAAAAAACACATATAAAAACATGAAGTTCTGTGGTTGAACCTAAAAGATCTATAAAAAAAAGCATTTTTTATACTTCTGAGAAGAAATTGTAAACAAACTCACGTTGCTGAGACGAGGACAATCTTGAAGACATGTTGCGTACTGGAAGAAGCTTTGCCCAGGGCCACGTTGAGTGCCTTGTCTATGCTGGTGGCCAGCTGCAACATGTAGCGGTCAGTCTGCTCGTTCCCGTCGTATGGGATGTACAGGTATGGAAACACCCCGTGAACATGCATGCATGTCTTCTGTCCTGAAACACATAAGTCACACATGGTCATACATGGTTACACATGGTCATACATGGTCACACATGGTCATACATGGTCACACATGGTCATACATGGTTACACATGGTCATACATGGTCACACATGGTCATACATGGTCATACATGGTCACGCATGGTCATGCATGGTCACACATGGTCATACATGGTCATGCATGGTCACACATGGTCATACGTGGTCACACATGGTCACACATGTTCACACATGGTCACATATGGCCATATATAGTCATACATGGTCAGATTAGGTTAAACAAAGTAATATCGCTTTTACATGTATAAAATAAAGAATGTGTTCTGCTTTAAAGAAAAAATATTTGTAATATTAAATAGATTTGTCATTGAATTACACACGATAAACATGGACAAAAAGATATGGAGTGAAGACATGTTTTGTTTTTGCATTAAACTTAAGAGCACAGTGACATCAAAACCTTGATGTATCAACCTTGATGTATCAACCTTGATGTATCAACCTTGATGTATCAACCTTGATGTATCAACCTTGATGTATCAACCTTGATGTATCAACCTTGATGTATCAACCTTGATGTATCAACCTTGATGTATCAACATTGATGTATCAACCTTGATGTATCAACCTTGATGTATCAACCTTGATGTATCAACCTTGATGTATCAACCTTGATGTATAATAAAGTCAAGATGAGTCTCATATCTATTCCCTTCACCACATTGAGAGTGAAATCAAAGGTTCAGTTTGTGATTCATATCATCATTACCCATTTGCACCGCAACATTTGTCAGTGAGAGGCTCATGGTGGGTTCTTTGTTAAATTCACTCTTAACCTTCTTGAATCATGTTGTTATAAACACTTATTCATATAGAATTTCCTGAGTTCCTCTTGCAAAGTCCCTTTCGAAAACTGATTTATTTGTGACAAATACCAAATACAATGCATTAGTTGATTATAATGTAATGGTATTCAAATTCAAATTTATTTATAAACTGAACAAAGTGAGATATACTCATTGAAATATATTGTGGTTGGGTCCACATGTGAGTTGTTTACACAAACATGCATGACCTCACTGCAGCCTGTTCATTCAAAAATGGCAAAAATATTCCATTTCATGAAAAAATCCATTGAAATTGCTCAGGTCGCAAGTTTTCAAATACGTAATTGTTTTTGTTTACATACAACACTGGAATCAGCCAGCTTCCTGGTGGATTAGTGTAGCATTTATTTGTACAGTTTGCAAGTTAAAATTTTGAAATAGGACAATATTATTTAAATAGAGTGATAAATGAGAATACCTTTATATAATCATTTGGTGGATAAAATTTATGGTTGATGACGGATACAAACAAGCAAAATAATCTGAATCAATGAACACATTTCAAGTACCGTATTTACTTGTATATAAGACGACTCGTGTATAAGACAACCCCCCAAAATTGAAAAAAAAAAATTTCCGAATATAAGATGAGTCAGTTTCTCTCAAGACATCAACAATGCTACCATTCAACCATTTGGCTGCCATTTTAAAAGTGAAATGTAAATATACTTACGCATCAAGATCTTAACAGTCTTATACACGAGTATTTACGGTAAAACGTAAATACGATATTCGTAATTTCGAAATAACGAAAATCGGACGTAGCGGATCGATTTTAATTGCCTTTTAAATGATAAATAAAGGTATTTACCCAATATTATCACAAATAATGCTTCGCAGGTTGAGAATTTCCCCACAAAGTAAAACGTAAATACAATGTACGCTACGATCGTTTTCGGGCCAAAAACAAGAGCCTCCCCCGTCATGTTCCGCTTTTCAAAATGGCGATCTTGTGTTGCATAAGCATATTATTCTTGCCGTAAATCACTGTTCCCCCAACACATTAACTAAGGGTTTGGGTACAAAAACCTCATCTTATATAAGGGTATTTACGGTAATAGACACACGACTCACATGCCATGATGCTGACAAAAGAGGTAAGAGGTTAATGTTGACCTCACATTCAAGATGGCTGCCAATGCATCATAACAGAGTGACTGCACATCAAGAATATGAAATAATTTTGTTTTGGAATAATAACATGATGATCTGATGGACTGTATATTAGACTTATTGATGTTTACAGGTATGTGGCCAAGATTGGTGAATTGTCATCAAATGTAACATGAGTGCAGTCCATGTTTGTGCTCAAATGTGGATTTTTGAGTGAGCAATCTTGCCATGAGTGAAATTAAATGGATATATTCTGACCTGTGAGACACATGCTTCCATACATATCACTTGAAAATATTGCATTACACTGAACATGCTCCTTATTCTTATACCTCAGTGATGCGCGTATTGACGAGATTTCCAATGAATACGAGCATGCCGATTATGATGGCAGCAACCAGTCTATGGCTGTACGCACCATTTTCGGGTGACGGGGTCAAAAAAGGTGCGCTTTGTTTACAAATGTTTTTAATGATAAATATCTTGTTTCATGTATCATTTTAAAAAAAATACAGTAGTTGTCTGAGTTCGTTGGTGATGGCGGAAGGATACCCTGAGCTGAAGGCGAAGGGTATCCTTCCGCAATCACCAACTCACTGAATCCGCTCACCCAGCTTCCCCGACTCGGTATGTTTTGTTATAATCTCATATCACTTCAATATCACCCTTGCATGGAATAAATCACGTTTTATCAACTGCAAAATCTACAAGTTGGTTTTTTGTAGTTTCCTTTTTGTTTATATATTTGTAAACATTCTGTCAAGGTTTTTCTTTGGCATATATATTTGTAATTTCTCTCTAAATGATGCATGGTGCCATACACTAGGTCAGTCTAAACTCTGTACAAGTATATAACTGGCAGTACATTTCAAAATAAAGGGTTCTTTTGAGTTGAAACTTTGTGGTAAATGCTCTTCTGTAGAGGCATGATAGGCATGGGATGAAATCAACAATGCTGTGCAATAAACAACATATCCATGTCAATACACCCACGTCAATAGAACCTCCGTAAGCTCAATGCATAACAAAGTCAACTGATTTAAATAACAATTGTCAGCCACTTGTGACCAAAGAACCCCATTGGAAGTGCACTGCACCCCAACATATATTAAGTTCTACTGATGACATCATGGTAATAAATACTTGATTTCTCTTGTGAGTCATCAAACCACTAAATTATTCATCAGCCTCTTCATAATCTAAATATATTGTTTGCATGATTATCAAGTGGATGCATTTTCCTCATCTTTATGTTTATGTCTGTAAGAACCATATATGTGCTGATGACGTAGACCATGACTGACAAAACAAGATCAAATATCATCCCCACATGCCCCCTTATATTACATAAACTTATGTAACTAGCAATCTACGCTCAATCCCCCAAAGCCCCTCATATTACACAACCTGCTATACCTTACAATAAAAAGGTCACCCCCCCAAAAAAAAAAAAATAAATAAATAAATCATTAAATGATTCAAATTGGTCAAAAGTTGTTGTTGCTCAAATGCCTATGGTCTAAACTATCTTATATTTTGACAACTCTAACCCAGACCAGGGACTGATAGAAAGACCAAGGTCAAGAGCTGCCCTTAGGGCATGAAAGGGCTTAACAGGGATGAGTAACAGTCATGTTTTAAAGGTTTCTTATTTAATTTAAATAAACAAAATAGCATGGTAATACACAACTTCTTGCAGCATGACTTGGAGTTGGCAGAAAAGTGGTAAACCACAACTGGAAACTGCAAGCGAAACTGCACGGCAAAAACTACAATTTTTTCAAGCAACTGTGAACGTGCTGCACAGTCCACTTCATGCATGCGTGCAACAGAACTGAGGAGGTCGGAGCCAGCTGATCGGAAAACAAGCGGCTTCAGTCATGTGCACATAAGTCGTGATATGAAATAGACTCATGCTTCATGGTACATCTTATTACCACAGATGTTTTTAGAATAATATAATAAGCACCATGAAGACACATTTTGGCTGGACAATAACAAACGGTGTTATGCAATATGTGTAGAGTTTTCTTTGGGACATTTTTGGGCTGTAATGTTGATAGGACATATTTTATGACTTGATGTTTGCCAAATTACAAGAAATGGCATGGAGAGATACCACCTTTACTTCAAAGAAAAAAATGGTCATGATTGGACAAATAGTCTGGGACAAAGAAGTGTCCTTAAACAGCACTGTTTAGCAGACAAACAGCCTGTACCATGACGATTCCATTCCAAATGTTGTCCCTTATAAAATTTGCCCTATTAGCACAAAATGATAGAGTTCAAAACAGATCAACATGTCTGGCTTTATGAACTGAGTAGGATTTGTGTACTTTTTCTTCTCCTATTTTTCGTACTTTTTCTTCTCCTATTTTTCATGCATCACTCAAATAAACAACTGAAAAGTCCATCCAACAAGTACCTGTTTTGCTTTTTAAATCATGCCTTAACTTTGTGTCATTATTATTGAGTGACGATTTTGGCAGCACCTGACCTGCTGAACACGACATCATGTTTTACTTGGATACTTCCATTTTGATAAGAATTTCAAGGCACGTAATTAGCACAGGAATGATATTCAACCCCTTTCTAATACCTTGATCCGTGGCTACACACACTAGCCAACCATGACAATGACACTAATTGGTTTATCACGACAAGTGGTCTGAGATGGGCCGAGATGTGGGTGTAAGATTTGGGACTTGCTCACAGAGTCAAATCTGACCCAACATTATTGGTATGTGACTCAGCCTTGCAATTCTGAGAAGGCAGTCTCATTCTCATATTGGCCTTGTTATGCACAGATCCTCATCACATATACACAGTGGCGTAGCCAGGGGGGATGGGGGGGGGGGGGGGGGGGGGGGCTGAGGGTGCTACAGCCCCCCCCCCCAACATTAAAAAAAAATTTTTTTTACTAGTACTTTGGGGCTGCAAAGGAGGTAGTGGGCTGATAATGACTAGGAGGCTGTAGCAGGGGGCTGAACCAGATTTCAGCCCCCCCCCCCTTCAGAATATTCCTGGCTACACCACTGATACATGTATATATCATTAGGCATATCCATCTGGAAGGTTAAATATTATCTTCTAGGAATGCCCAAATCATTTGCAGTACAAAGTATTCAGTCAATATTGCTGCAGTTTTTATGGTGCTCCACTATGGTCTTTTTCTAGTGATAAAAAATATTTGTACCATGGAGAAAAGCCCTGAGATACAAATTTGTTGAAGGCATAGAGATGTATGGAACTAAGTTATTGAAGAATGTGGCTTGTATGGCTCTCAAAAATCGTTTTTCT
Organism: Amphiduros pacificus; assembly: GCA_949316495.1. NCBI lineage: Eukaryota > Metazoa > Annelida > Polychaeta > Phyllodocida > Hesionidae > Amphiduros > Amphiduros pacificus. The sequence continues at coordinate 43,135,013 of OX439007.1, forward strand.
GTGTATTGCAATAAGTGGTGCTAATCATGATTCATGTAAAGGTGCCATTATTACTGAATGGAAAAATGGTTTGAATCTTGAGTTAAACAGTAATGTTGCTGTTTTGTATGAGATGATTGAGATGAGGGACGGAATAAAGAATGTGGTATTTTAACTAGAGAAGATATTTCATACACCATTGGTAATATTTATATACAAACTGTACTTTTGTATTTTAATGCTTTTATATAACACACCATATTTGCTTTTTAACTAGAATTGAATCTCTGTACTTTGTAAATGCCATTTTATTTCATGTGCAAATAAAGATATATAAGTACAAAAAAACAGAGTTTCAGCGATTTTCAATGATTATCACCATGTTTTCTTTGTCTATGTATCTACTCAGTGGGTACTCCTACCCAGAAGACTTGAGAACGAAAGTATGCTGATCCCCAAACAGGTAGATATGAGAACTCGGAGGTGTTTTAGAGAAATTGTTAATGTTTAACACCATCAAGTTAACAGTGCAGTGGACCATAGGACCTACATATCAGCCCCTCACTGAGACAATCACAGACCAACAGTTACGATTCAACAAAATCGGGACAAACAAGTGAACTGTTTGAACCAACATAAATCTCATGCCACAGCCCTCCTTGCCAAACTGAACAGATATTTCCAAAAGCAGCATTTCCACATTCATAAAACATTTTGCCAATTTGGCGAAGGTTTGAAAAACCCCATTGATTGATAGACTCTTTCCCTGTGTAAAGGTACTTCAGTATCCTTTGCTTCGTGAGAAACCATATCCTTCCCACCTTTTACAAAACTGAACTGATATTTCTATTTCAAAATTATTGGACCACTAAATTAGAGTGTGAAAGTATTGGAAAATGTTATATTCTTTGGAATCATACTCAAAAAGGCACTCAGAAAGGCCAGAAAGTATTGCCCCTGTGTTAAATCAAGATATTTTATTCATTCTTGTTTAATGGGCTGAATGTTTGCAGTTTCAACTAATTAGACTTTAAATCTATGGAGTGTCACTGTATTATCTCCACATGTAATTCCTTTTGAAAGTCATTTTAAGAATTTTCTGTCAATTGATGGAAAATGTTGCATTAATATTGAAAGGGGTGAAAAGTGAACCATAGTGTGTGCTCAAGCAACGATTGCAAATCCTCAAACTTCTGTTCAATTGTATAACAGTTAGATGTCAGCTGTGACAAGTTGTTTTAATTTTGTTTTTATTTCCAGTTGTTTTTATTTGCAAATTGTCCATGCACCTGACCAGATTTTTTTTTCATCACTGATTAATATCATTTTCAAAACATTTTGAAGGCTGACCTACTTATCTTAAAAAAAACAAAAACAAATGAGGTCAAAGTCAATGATTAATCAATGATTATCCATGAGCCATGATTAATGTTACTCTAATGTTAATCCATTGCTGTATGGCCTTCTACCCTTGGAAGATAAAAATCATACCATCCTATAAAGCATTCATGAAACCGGACTTTCAGACACATTTTCTTTACATAACATGAATGTTTATACCCTAAACAGTGCTTTTATGTAGTAGTACCCAAACTATATTCCTTGTTAACAACTTTCTGTGGCACTTGAAAGTTGATCAGTTGTCTGCTGGAACCTACACCAGCAATTGAACACTTTGTCAACAAGCTTTGTTTAGCTGGTCTGTGATCTCATGTAAACACCTAATGAGTTACCAGTTGAGCACCTGTACAGCTTGGGAAACAGGGTGGAGATGTTTTGTACAATTTATCAATTTATTGCCAGGAGTATACTTCAGAACAACATAAGATTATTTTAATATTATTTGAATCAATGAAATAACTTGTTGTGACAAATATTCTATGGTTGTGACAAATATCTTATGGTTGTGAAAGATATATCATTTATGGGAAAAGTATACTATTTATTTGAAAAGTATCTTATGCATGTGAAAACCTTTCTGTCAAAAAGGGAAGACATGACTCAAAGGCTGCATGGAATCCCCCTTAACTTAAAAGCTGTGATATTGAAAAAGTGACATTAAACCCTTTGATCACTGGTTTGATCACAAGGACTGTAAATGGCAAAACTGTGAATGCTCAGTGATAATTGGTATCAGTAAAATCTATGATTTGACCCTCTTTGATGAAATTTGGGGTTTTTCACACCACTGAATGGGAAGACATCGAAGGCTACATGGATTCCACCTTAAAAGCTGGGCTGTATAGAATTTTTGTAAACTTTTTTTTGCAAACATATATAATATAAAAAATAATGATTTTTCTTCATTTATAACCTCATAAATATTCATCCGTTTTTAATAATTTTACCACCAAAAGAAAGCCAAGAAAAGGCACTATCATCATGATGAGTGTTATTTTCCAATTCATTCTGTAAATAGTGGGAAAAAATGGCCAAAAATGTGTTGCTCCAATTTTGACAATTGGTAAACAATACCTCCTGTGACTTACGGAGCCCCCTGACAGTTGAAAGGTCAAGGTCACACAACACACTTCCTGTTTAGTACTGGCAGTGCTTGGTGGTCACAAAAAATCATAATTCTCAGGGCAGATGTTCTTTTGTGGATTTCAAACAGAAGACATCGAAGGCTACATGGAAAGGCACTATCATCATGATGAGTGTTATCTTCCAATTCATTCTGTAAATAGTGGGAAAAAATGGCCAAAAATGTGTTGCTCCAATTTTGACAATTGGTAAACAATACCTCCTGTGACTTACGGAGCCCCCTGACAGTTGAAAGGTCAAGGTCACACAACACACTTCCTGTTTAGTACTGGCAGTGCTTGGTGGTCACAAAAAAATCATAATTCTCAGGGCAGATGTTCTTTTGTGGATTTCAAACAGAAGACATCGAAGGCTACATGGAAAGGCACTATCATCATGATGAGTGTTATCTTCCAATTCATTCTGTAAATAGGGGGAAAAAATGGCCAAAAATGTGTTGCTCCAATTTTGACAATTGGTAAACAACACCTCCTGTGACTTACGGAGCCCCCTGACAGTTGAAAGGTCAAGGTCACACAACACACTTCCTGTTTAGTACTGGCAGTACTTGGTGGTCACAAAAAATCATAATTCACAGGGCAGATGTTCTTTTGTGCATTTCTGACAGATAGCCTGTATGTATGTCAATTTTAAGATCATACATTGTTTTCAGATACCTTCAACCACTGTAAAATCGCCTGTAACCTTCCAGGTTTCATGAATGCTTTAAAAGAGTGGATAGCTATTGGGTCTGTCATTAATAAACAGAGTGAATAGCTATTAGGCCTGTCATTACCGTATTTACTCGTGTATAAGACGACTCGTGTATAAGACGAACCCCCAAAATTGAGGTTATTTTGCTTGAAAAAAAAAACAATTTCCGAATATAAGACGAGTTGGTTTTTCTCAAGATATCGGCTCTGCTACCATTCAAGCTTCAGTTGAAGCTTGGCGGCCATTTTAAACGTGAAACGTAAATATGCTTACAATACAAGATCTTAACGGTCTTATATACGAGTATATACGGTAAAACATAAATACAATGCTCATATTTTCGAAATAACAGATATTGGACGTAGCGGATCGATTTTAATTGCGTTTTACCCAATATTATCACAAATTCGCTTTGCAGGTCAAGAACAGAACAAAACCATCCATTCATTTAACATGCATTACGCAATACGAGGTCGTCATTTTAAAAAGCGGGAGTAACGTAGCGGATCGATTTTAATTGCGTTTTAAATGATAAATAAAGGTATTTACCCAATATTATCACAAATTGTCGAGAACAGAACAAAACCATCAATCCATTTAAAACGCAATTAAAATCGATCCACATGTGAAAGCATTTCTGTCAACAGGGAAGACACGACTCAAAGCAGTGGAAACAATGACGAAACGCAAAACTGTGAACGCTGATAATTGGAATCAGTGAGAACAAAGTCAATATGAAGCGTTTCGTTAACTGGCATAGAAATATTAATATATTGTGCAATAATGGATGGTTTTGCTGTGTTCTCGACCTGCAAAGCGTAAGTTGTGATAATATTGGGTAAATACCTTTATATATCATTTAAAACGCAATTAAAATCGATCCACTATGTCCGATATTCGTTATTTCGAAAATATGAATGTTCGTAATGAAAACTTGTAGTGCCGTAATTTTTTGGCGTAAATCCTCGTCCACAGGTTGCTCTCGTGCATAAGACGCCCCCCTAAACATTAACTGAGGGGTTGGTTACAAAAACCTCGGCTAATACACAAGTATTTACTGTAATAAACAGAGTGGATAACTATCAGACCAAAATACATTGCATCTTTTTATATGCCCCCATCTTGAACTAGCCAGCTGGGACATATCAAAATGCATTTTGTTATGTCATTTACAGTTGTTTTACTGCAACTGTTTGGTAGCTGAGATGTGTGAGAGAAAAGTAAACTTGTCGACATGGTTAATACTGGCAATCTACCAATTGTTGCTGGAATGACCAAGAGTCACATATCGAAAAGAGCGAGCCATGAAGACTAAATTCTATGTATTCTGCATTACATTGGTAGTTTTCATCACCTCCGCCATCACTGCCCTCTTTCGACATTGTTGAAATCTCAACTGCCATGCATGTGATGCATGTGAGTCTTGCCAAAATATCATACAATCAGAATTGATCACTCTCGGAACATAACCTGTAATCAATTGGCTGACTGAGATGCTAACCAAAAGGAATCTGAATGAATAGTCATTTGATCTGTCACCAATCTGTTCTCAGCCAGATTTTTTGTAACACGGATAGTTCCTTTTTTGACAAGCATTGCATCCGTGTGCATGCAAGATTCCAATTTGCGCATGCGCCCGGGCATATGAATACTTAATTAAAAGAAGTAAACAAAAGAGAAGTGCGAGATGTAAAAGCAGAATGTTCAAAATTATGTCATCGTGTTCGTCCATCGTTTCATAAAATTGTCTCTTTAAATTTCTTGGAAATGCTTCTCAATCGCTAGAACAAGGAATTTTCAGTAAGTTTATTTCAAATTTGGTGTAAATCGGACAATTAGAACAGAAATGATATGCAAAAGTCTGATCGATGATTTCCGATATCGTCTGAGCGATATTACGGCAACTTACGTAATCGAGTGTGAAAAGGCACATCTTTGCATACAGTTGTGCTAAAAATATTGTTCATATATCAAATTAAATGTTTTTAAAAGATGAACAAAAATAATTTCAACTGCCATCAGTTTGCAATGATTGTTTGTGTTTAAATGTATTTTGTTGTTTATTTAAATTTTCAGCTGAATTTTGTTTTGTTTGCTGTAATTTTTGTTTTGTTTGTTGTAATTTTTGTTTTGTTTATTGTAATTTTTTTTTTGTTTATTGTGATTTTTTGTTTGTTATTTTTTTCCTATCCGTGTTACATGTGGAGCAAGATGATCAATAAACAAGAAAAAGTGGTGATCCACATGTAACACAGATGAGAAAAAAATACAAACTGACCCAAACTGTCAACAAACAAAACAAAAATTAAATAATAGTTGGTGAATAAAAAAATTATCCAGAAAAAAAATATTCAGAAAAAATTATCCAAGATTTTGTGAGAAGAATATGTCTTTGAAAGTTTGGAGCAAATCCCGGCATTCTGGACAAGTTAGAGCAAATGCAGGATATTCTGACCTTGACCTAATTATAAACATAGCCAAAATCCTCAAAGAAAAAAGATTTTATCGAGAAGGATAATGCTGTAAAGTTTGGTGGCATTCCAGGCATTATTGTGAGTCAGAGAGCAACCTCATACTATTTTAACCTTCGAATAAGGTCAAGGTCAAATTGATTATGGAAAGGTCAACATAAAAGTAGTCCCAAATCTAATGATGAAGCATGTATGTTCTAGGTTTTGTGCCATTCAAGACATTTTAGGCAAACTAAACAGTCTACAAAGAGTTTGAACTGGGTCATTGACCTCTTTTAAGATTTTTCTCAAAGAATACATTCATAAAAACCAGGTGATAATTGAGGTTCAATTGGATAATTTAGGGCACTAAAAATAAATTTTTACTTTAACTTATTTGCAGTCTATTGAATGAACAATATCAAACTCTTTGAAATATTGTCACAGAAATGTGGTGAAACTCTAGGCATGATTGGCCAAGTTAAAGGGATTAAGCACCAATTTTACAAAAATCGTTTAGAATTTACATATAGTTGACAATTTGATTTCTCTTTCATGTCTATTAACTTTTTCGATTGAAACATTCCTATGAGTGTCTGTGAAATCTATTTGAACAAGACCCAAATTCATAGCACCCTCATGAAAGCACACTCCTTTCTTGGCGTCAATTGTATGTGAAGTGTTATCGTAGAAGCAGTGAAAGATAAAATGACGTCATTAGAGTATGGAAATATGGTTATGACGTCATGAAAACGTAATGTCTTTGAATAGTGCCAGAATGAAATCAAGCAGTGCTAACCTTCTTTGAGCCACAATTGAGTTAAAAAAAGTTTACGAGAGATCTCTGCCAATACTGTAACTTCTATGTCTTATTGCAACGCATCTTATTACACTGTGTTAAACTTCAATATGTCATGATGTTAATAGGCAGATATGCTCTTTTTACATGAATTTACAGGTTTAATGCTTATTTCCTTTAAAGATTCTGGAAGGATCCAATACCCTGATCTTGTATCAAATGTGAAAAAAGATCATGGAAAGATCAAAATCAAAGTTCTCAGCAATTTTCATGAAACATGCACATGTAACGTTTGGTGTTAATGAAAGTTCAATTGGCTGGGAATGGGGACAATATGTATTTGAAATTTTTGTGAAAGTTAAATTGATCTAAAACCCCATTAAACTGCATTGATATGTTGCAGTAAAAGCCAGAATTCTATGGCTATAGATGCGAAGGTCTGCATTTTTAGTTTTGCCATATCCTGAAAAGGCTACATATTCAATGTGGATATAACAAAATACTTAAGTGTTTACCTGCAGGTGTGGTTCCATACACTCTCATAACAGGCACCCTGGAGACACTGGCCGAACGGAAGTCGGAATATGTTACGTCCAGGCCTGGCAGTGGTGGCGCCACATAGTGGTCAGTGGTGACGATTCTGACAGAGAACATGGTGTTCACTGGGTCATTCACTCTACCTGAAATCAAAACAAGCAAAATCTATAAATAAATCAACTTTAATTAATTTCTCAATCAATAAAATAAAAAGTTAATTTAGTTCGCAATGTGTCCTTTGAATAATTAATCGGCCCTTATCATTTTATGTGTGTTCTATAATATATACGAATCAGACCTTGAAGTACATGATAATTTATTTGCCAGATAGACAGACATAGACAGACAGACAGATGGAGGGAAAGTGATATCATGGTTTTGCTGACAGCTGTCACAGGTGAGATAAAACACCATTTGTGAATTGGCCAATTTCTAGCAGAGAAACCAGGAGTTGCATGACTATTTTGTCTCTCTCCCAAAAGTTCATGTGATTATATTCTTCACATAACAGGCAGAGGTGACAAAATAGAGCCTTGAGTTGGCAGAATTATCTGTAGTCAGTGATGCTTGACATTGTAATAATCAAAGTAAATATGAAAGGCACTACCAAGAAACAGAAATAAAACCAAACTGTTTCATTTGTTTACAGTCTAGGGGAAAAAAAACGAATGTCACTTTATTGCCTTGTTTGTGGTTTCTGGGTGGATGCTTTTCAAGGACAGGGGAAGGAGAAAAAATAATTTATTTTTTATTCTGATTTGCTTTTAAAAAGAAGGATGAATAGACCAGAGAATCATCACAGGACCTTTTCGGGTAAAACCTAATACACACGAAAGGTTTTTAAGAATATATCTATGCATTATGCATTGGTGCATTCACATTTGCTGTTCTTCATACCTCCTGTTGAGAAAAAAATCCACAATTGCATGCTTAGCTGCAGTCTCAAATCTTTTTCTGAAATGTCTCAGTTTAAAAGAAGAATAACCAACAAATGGGATACTGTCAAATATATCATGTACCATTTCTTGGCTTTTACCAAATACATCATGTTCCATTCCTGGGCTTTAACAAATATATCGTGTACCATTTAAACAAATACTTCAACCATTTACAATTGTTGTTCATTCACTTCAAATTTTCTACTATTTGTCCCTTAATTCCCCTTTATTCTTTGATATATATCTTGATTATTTGGATTTAATATTAAAACATTCAATATATTAATAATATTCAACTTTAAAAGTTTTGATGTCAAATCTTTTCTTTCTATCCCAGTCCACATACTAGCTCTCAGGACACAAAGATAGGATCATAAGGCATGGTGACATTTGAAGAATTGCCATCAGACATGCAAAGTATAACGCCACATTTTCCTGAGAAATGTACTTGTTTTGTTTTCCTCTGAAACACCCTAATAACCATGAAAGTTTACATAATGGCGGTACTGCAGAATTCTCACTTGCACTCAGATGAAATACAAAGCAATGAATCAATCTGATTCCATCATATGTCACAAAATGGCCCAAGGCCAAGGCAAGACTTTTTTATAGGACATTCCCTCAGTTAAGTGCAGAATTTACATCTTTACACTATCTGAATGACATAAATACAGACTACATATAATTCCTAAATGCAATAAGAGAATCCTGCTGAACCAAGTAACACGTGTCCACCCTCCCCCATCTTTCAACAAAACCTTATGAATTCCCAAGTTAAACGTTTTGAAATAACAATTTTTAAAACCTCTTGTTGCAAATTTCAGATATATCAAATTTAAAATAAAGATTTGTGAAAAAAAAGATGTACCAATCTACACTTAACAGGGTTGGGTTTCCGCCGGCGGAAATAGGTCCGCCGAGACGCCTGGCGGAAACTGTAAGAAACTAGGTTTCTGACAGTTTCCGCCAGTTTCCGCCGGCAGAAACTGGCGGAAACTGTCAGAAACCTCTGTTCCCATGTCATAAATCCATAACTTCTATTACTACCCCCAGCAGATTGTCACATATTTATGTTAGTCATGTTAGTCATGTGTTTACTTTATTTTGAAAAAAAAAAGAATCAATATCATAATGTATAATGTGTGCCAATAAATTATTATACCTTCGAACTAAAGAAATAAAGAGTTTTTGGCAGCCAGCTAATTTTAATATTTTCAGGAATATCAAGGGATTCATATGCACATGCAATGTATGATGACAATATCAGTTTCTGACACATTTTATCATTGCACTGTGACATGAATACAATATCTACATGTGATAAATATATGCATCTTACTTCAAATGTAAAACCTGGTGTTAGGCTATTTATATCCTGGGAAACTGATTATAAATAAATTATTTTTAAAATTTATGACAGTTTATGCCACTGCCATCAGTTCACTGGTACAAAATCAGACAAGAGATGCCCTCTCCCCCTTGAATGCAATATCTACATGTCAGAAATATATGAATCTTACTTCAAATGTAAAACCTGGTGTTATGCTCATCATATCTGGAGAAAAGGACTGAAAATAAATGACTTTTGGAGTTTATGACAGTTTACGCCGCCATGGTCGGTTCATTTTAGTGCCACATCAGACAAGAGATGCTCCCACCCCACCCCCAATACAGAACATATATATGTCTAAAGTAAGTGTATATTGCTTCAAATGTTTAAACTAATGTTATGCTCATCATATCTGGAGAAACAGACTGAAAATAAATGAATTTTGGAGTTTATGACAGTTTACGCCGCCATGGTCAAGTTATTTTTGTGACACCTCAGACAAGAGATGCTCCCACCCCACCCCCAATACAGTACATATATAGGTCTAAAGTATGTGTATATTGCTTCAAATGTTTAAACTAATGTTATGCTCATCATATCTGGAGAAACAGACTGAAAATTAATGACTTTTGGAGTTTATGACAGTTTCCGCCACTTTGGGTGGCGGAAACCTATTTCCGCCGAGACGGTATATACCGCGGTATATACCGGTATATACCGCCATGCGGCGGAAACCATGCAACCCTGACACTTAATGATTTGACACAAAGATTAAATAAATAACATGTACAGTGGTAGATATTATACTATAATATTAATAGTAATCCTTCAAAGCACCAACCTGCGAACTATTGAGGCTCACACATAAGAAACAAAATCGTTCCATTCAATAAAATAGTTTGAAGATACTTTGTGACAAATGTCATAAAAGGTACTGTCAACGTCTGTCAACAATACTAGTAGACATGACTACAGCCTTATTCCTCAATGTTGTACATTTCACTAGTTGGTGTCTGACCTTCTGACTCAGCTATTTTGCTCTGTGCTGCAGTCTGTCAAGTGGATTTGAACTCTGCTGTCTGATCTAATTCAGACACTGTTAAATATCAAGACCCCTCTCCCACTATGAAAATACGGATAATAAAATTATGAAATTGCGAAATGGTGTTTTTATGACCCTTTCAGCTACTGTGGCCATATCAGGTTGACTTTCAAGCCTTTTAACCAGTGTGAAAGTAACACTGCCGGCAGTGGGAGTGACCACCTCCCGTTATATAACCAATAAAGGCACAGATCCTACACTTTACTGACTGTGCTAGTGGGGCCGGTTAATACAGATAACAACAAACATTGTCCACTGTGTGCCTTGTGTAACACCACACATATTGTCATTACAGAGGTGGTATTCAATTACTACCTCTCCAGTTGCTGCCCTATACTTAATAACATTCTAAATTGGGAATTCCAAAATTAAAAATACTTGCCTTGCTCATAAAAACATCATCAAATATGAATAGACCAAGACATCAAATCTATTTATATTCTTTCACCAATCAGTGGACACCCAGGTCTTTATGAATACTGATGACCTGCAACCAATCCTGTGCGCAGTTTTATACCTTTGGAGGCAGGGACTGATATGAGAGAGAAGTCCTAATATGGAGGGAGGGTTGTTATCAGCCTCACAGTATAAACTTCCATGGAGGGGGACACACTGTGTAAGCTGCTGCTTAAATAATGCCTTTACAGAGTATACAACATGCCTTTCAAGGTCTTCTAGCTAGGGTATGGCAGCTTACAGGATATTTACACATAAGCAGCTGTATTGCATAACAATAGCATCAAGACCATAGAGTGTTGTGTATGTCATAAGGATGGGATCTGATCACTGCCTACTTAGTCAGTTACCTGGCAACCCAAAAGATCAATGAATCATGCCCCTTGATATTACATTTATAAGCTTATGTAATCAGCAAACAAGGATCAAAGGATCAATCCTCCCAATATCCTTGATATTATGTAACTTTGTATAACTTGCAGGCAACAAAAGAACAACAGAAAAGAGGTAACAAACACACACACAAATAACAAACAGAGTGATTTCAACAGTGATTTCAAAGAGCTACTGAATATTAAAGCATTCATAAAATGAGGTTTTCGATCACATTTTCCTTGTATAATATAAATGTTTATACCCCAAACTTTGCAAATAAATTTTATTACCCATCATATTTCCCCAACATAAATTTCTGTGCAATTTGTTTTCTGCTAAAATCCCAATCATCCATTGGACACTTGTCAACAAACTTTGTTTGGCTGACCAGTTATCTAATGTAAACACCTGCTTGTAAACAATGGGGGACCTTCAGATTGGGACAGTGGAGTGATTTGACTCACAGAGGCCTGTTTGTCCATTAATGTTTGTATGTTGGCCTAACACTCTGACAGACCACAATAGAGGTCACATGCTTGCATGCATGTGACCACCTGGTGGCCAAACGAGTACAACCAGTACTTGGCATTTTAAGCAAAACACAATAACCATGGTCAGTGTATTTTGGATGAATTAAGTGAGATAGCTTCCCTGTAATATAGTTTCATTGCCACATATCTGAGCATACCCCCAATACCTCTGTAAAATTGCCAATGACCTCTGTGATTTCATGAATGATTTAGCAACTAATATCTCATAGAATCTGATTTGATATAGTAAATACAAAGGTCAATGGTCTAAGAGCTATACTGATCAGTGATTTTTTGTTATGTTTGAGAACATTTTCTGGAATTTGCTTTTCTGAAAATTGCTTTCCTGGAAATGGCTTCATAAATGACCATTTAAATATGTTCCCAGAGCAGACATGAGCAGATGGTGATTTACCAGACATTGGATTCAGTAGACCATGGGAAAAAGTTCTGGAACTATATTGGATTAAGACGCAGAGATACAGTTGGTATACCGACATTAACAGAAATTGGTATTGAAGTGAAATTAAAGGCAAGGCAGAAGCTGTATCATGCCAATACTGTATCTGTATTTAATACAGAAAACATGGAAAATATTCCTAACAAATTGGCGGGAAATAGTCTTTAAAAAATTGAAGGACGTAGGCATGTACAATAAAGAAAGCAGTCCAGTGTCTCTCAACCACGGCCAAAGATATTCTTTTTCTGCACTGCCAATAAAGTTACTATAAAACTGAAAATAAAACTGTTTTCCCGGGACTCCATAAGGCAACCTTGAAAAAATTGTGAGCACTTCAGTGAGGACAAACATTGGGTGAATGAGAAACTCGTATGCAAAATAATTGATCTATAGTCAAACTGACCACTCATAAATATTTCTGAAATGAAATTTGACTTGTCCAAATTGAAATGTCCAAATTATTGCCCACATTTTGAAAAAAAATGTCAAAAACCTTATTATGAGTACGAAATGTAGACCTAAAGAGGATGCCTAAAACTTATTGCTGTAACTGAAAAAGTTTTATGACATGTTACAAAATGTTTTTGATGACAGACAAATCAACACATAGATAGAGCCTAACTATAATTTATGTGCCCCTTGGGTTTGGAACTAATAAAATGAAACCTAAAATTGAATTTCTTTATTTAGGATCTTTATTTCCTTCAGAAAAGATAACTTAAATGCATAAATTTGATAACTGTCTTATCAATACCATATTAAAAATCATCATTTTGATCAATATTTTTTACCCATTTCCAATCTGACAGAACAGGGTCAAACTTGAAAATCAAAGGTTAAAATTGGAGCCAATTACCAATGGACCACCCCTGCTGCATAGGCTTAGATGTTGAGATATAGGTAAACATCCTGCTTAGCCAAGTTGAATGGCTGGCTTTTTGTTGATTGAGTCAATTGCAAGTTGAGTCAAGGTCAACACAAGTTCTTGCTCAATATGATTTCATGGTCGGGTGGACAAGAACTCGGTCACCTTTGCCAACATTTTGCTGCTTTCTGGAGATTCTTTACTCTCCAGAGCAAATCCAAGGTTTATACCTGGCTCTGCAAGTAAACGACATATATCTGACTCTTTGAATGAGTGCACAGAGGACACACCCAGTAGAAGCAGCCAGTAGACAATGAGTCAAATATTTCGTCACATGGGGTAAAATGGCCAATTGGTGTCGTTGTTATTCTGAGAAAGTGAGTACAACAACATTGAGATTTTAGTGACATGTGAACCAAAATAGTCAGACAAAAATAGTCAGCAGGGGATGGACCATTAATCCTCAAGGGAGGAGGAGGAAAACAAATACTGACTTTTTCTTCTTGGGCAAAGCTAATATGTCAGGCCTCACCATGAACTGACTGAAATAACAATGTAAGTGATGTAAAAATCCTGAACAAATTGATATCAATGGTATACTTTTTAATTCAGATATTTCAAATATACCCCCTCCCAAATTACGAATGATCCATTCTAAATTACTTTTGAACGTATGAAATGGGCATGAGCACATGTCCAGTTGTGTTGTTGTGCATGAGAGCTTCGAAAAAAATAAAATTACTTTAAAATAAGAATAAGCCTAAAAAAAACAGCAAGACCCAGACACCTGTGACTGAGGCGTGTTTTTATGATTGATATCATGACCAGACCGGGTTCCATCTCAATCCTCCAAGCAGGAATAGAGACCAGTACGGGCCACTGCACACGGCCAAAATCTGCCTCAATCATGGAAAAATTTCTGATTGGTCTGCTATATTCAGACCTTTAGGCCTGAGACTGACCCTTTTGAAAGCACACTTCTTTCTTGACATCATTTTTATGTCGAGTGTTATCATAGAGGAACTGAAAGGTAAAGTTACATCAAGCGATTATGGTGATATGCTTACCGTATTTACTCGTATATAAGACGAGGTTTTTTTCCAAAAACTCTTAGTTGATGTTTAGGGGGTCGTCTTATACACGAGAGCAGTCTTATACTCGAGTATTTACGGTAAAACGTAAATACGGTAAAACGTAAATACGATGTTCATATTTTCGAAATAACGAATATCAAACGTAGCAGATTGATTTTAATTGCGTTTTAAATGATAAATAAAGGTATTTACCCAATATTATTGGTCTATTATTTCAAAACGCTTTGTTTTGACTTTGTTCTCACTGATTCCAATTATCAGCGTTCAGTTTTGCGTTTCGTCATTGTCTCCACTGCTTTCATCAGTGAGAACAAAGCGTGAATTGCATTTCAATTGATCTGATAAATAAAGGTATTTACCCAATATTATCACAAATTATGCATTTCGTCATTGTTTCTACTGCTTTGAGTCGTGTCTTCCCGCTTGGACAGAAATTCGATGTGCGGAACACGGTAAATTTGATGTGCGGCAACACGGAGAGAAGCCAGGGATCCATCGTTGCGCAATATATTAAATTTTTCAATGCGAGTTGATACACTCCATTTGTTTTCGCGCCCAAAATAAGAGCTTGTCCCCGTCACTCCCGCTTTTTAAAATGACGACCTCGTATTGCGTAATGCATTTAAATGGATGAATGGTTTTGTTCTGTTCTCGACTTGCAAGGCATATTTTGTGTTAATGTTGGGTATATACTTTTATTTATCATTTAAAACGCAATTAAAACCGATCCACGTGTGAAGGCATTTGTCAAGAAGGGAAGACACGACTCAACGCAACACGTGGTCGCAATTTTGAAAGGCGGAAGTGACGGGAAGAAGCTCTTGTTTTTAGTGCGAAAACGATTGTTAATATATTGCGCAATAATGGATGGTTTTGTTCTGTTCTCGACCTGCAAAACGTAATTTGTGATAATATTATGTATATACCTTTATTTATCATTTAAAACGCAATTGAAATCGATCCACGTGTGAAAGCATTTCTGTCAAAAAGGGAAGACACGACTCAAAGCAGTGGAAACAAACTGTGAACGCTGATAATTGGTATCAGTGAAAATTTACTAATTTTCACACCACATCAAAGGCAGAATTGAATTGTGCGATATATTTAAATAATAATTATTTTGCTTACAATACAATTTCGTTTTCGTGCTAAAAACAAGAGCCTCTTCCCGTCACTTCCGCCTTTCAAAATTGCGACCACGTGTTGCGTTGAGTCGTGTCTACCCAATATTATCACGATGATTTACAGCCGATCGAGTGCTATAAACGATAATAATTAAAAGCGATATAATGAATATCTTTGGCTTTATAATACACAAAGAAATATTCTCCCACGTGTTAGTTTTGACGCTAAGATCAAGGACGTCACGTACATCGTATTACGTTCTACATCGTGGAGAAATTCTTGCGAAAAATAATTGTGATAATATTGGGTAAAAACCTTTATATATCATTTAAAACATATTATTTCGAAATGCTTTGTTTTGACTTTGTTCTCACTGATTTCAATTATCAGCGTTCACAGTTTTGCATTTCGTCATTGTTTCCACTGCTTTGAGTCGTGTCTTCCCTTGTTGACAGAAATGCTTTCACACGTGTTTCGATTTTAATTGCGTTTTAAATGGATTGATGTTTTTGTTCTGTTCTCGAACAATTTGTGATAATATTGGGTAAATACCTTTATTTATCATTTAAAACGCAATTAAAATCAATCTGCTACCTCCGTTATTTCGAAAATATGAACATCGTATTTACGTTTTACCGTATTTACTCGTGTATAAGACTGCTAAGATCTTTAAGTTTTCATATTTAAGTTTCACTTTTTAAATGACCGCCAAGCTTCAGCTGAACCTTGAATGGTAGCAGAGCCGATATGTCAAGAAAAACCAACTCGTCTTATATTCGGAAATTGTTTTTTTTCAAGAAAAATAAGCTCAATTTTGGGGGGTCGTCTTATACACGAGTCGTCTTATATACGAGTAAATACGGTAGTATGTCATGCTACCCTACTTAAAGCCTCAACTGAGGTCAAAATATCTTTCATACTGGCTGTGCTTACCCATCATATGCAGTGGATGGCTCAGCCAAATCTGAATACTGCAAATTCTATGTCTTATCACAACTTATCTTATTTCTCTTTGATGAACATTAATATATCATGTTGTTCTAATGTAGATATGCTTTTTGTACACAAAATTACAGGTTTAATGCTATATACCTTTAACACAGACATTATAATGTCATGAGTGTATATGTGTATATGTGTATATGTGTGTGTGTGTGTGTGTGTGTGTGTGTGTGTGTGTGTGTGTGTGTGTGTGTTGACTGGAATGATAAGCTTTCAATATCTCATAACTGAGACTTTTAGATCATAGACTCAGTAATGTACATACAACTTTCACTTTCCCTGTGACTTCCTTCACTAAGCCTTCACCCAGGAGTGCACCTGTCTATTTGTTACCATGGCAACCAAGCAATCTTACCTGTCGTGGACAGACAAATCTTCTGTGGTATTTCTGCACAAAATCATATGATCTATACATCCCACTTTCCAGTTTCTATATGAAACTTATGCAAGTTCAAATTGTAGGCGAATGGAAAGAAGAAAACAAACTGGGATTTAGCTGTTTTAAAGTTGTTAAATGGTGTGGAAACTCAAATAAAATATATCAGTCAGAGGACCTTGAAAGGTTGTCATCATTAAGTTCAAATAATAGACTTTATCCACAGATCAGAATGACCCTACAGAATGAGTACTCTTGACATAAAGCTCTGAAAAGGTCATTTTCTGCTATCTATTATTTTGTCCTATTTTTCTTTGTCCCATCTATTAGATGCCTGTTGGAAAAGGAGTAATCATTTGATAATTTGAAGTCTACTGCCTGCACACTCCACCATCTATTTACTCTAAACTCAGTTTTTGGTATCATGTTGAGCTACACAAAAGCATAGAATGTCTGCATAAGCACAAACTTTGATTCAGAAGATGACCTTATCCAGTCGTCAAGCACGAACACCATATGCAGCCTTAATCAAATCTTATCAAATCTGGACTATCTATTAAAAGTTTACTGGTGTTTTTTAAATAGTTTAATGGTGTGGAAACTCAAATAAAATATATCTATCAGAGGACCTTGAAAAGTGAAAAAAAATTGTGGAACTATTCAAAAAGATCATGGCAGCTTGTGTAAAACTGACAAGACATTGTGCAGTTGCAACCATGGCCTTTGTCATTTAACCTTTTATGATTCAAGCAACAAGAGATTTAATATTAGCTTAAATGGTGTATAATAAAATCTTCTTTGAATGGTTAGACTGTGCAAGTCTGAGTTAAAAACAGTCTTCTTACAAAGTAAAACTAGATACCTTGTGACAAACGTCACAAATGGTACTGTAATAATCTGTAATGTCAACAATAATAGTATACATGGCTAAAGCCAGATTCCTTAATACTAAATACATTGCAATGGTTGATATCTGACCTAATGACATAGGTCTTTTCCTCTGTGCTGCAGGCTGTTAAGTACACTTATACTCTGCTCTCTGATCTAACTCATAGACCCTGTTAAATATCAAGACCCCTGTACCACCCCCATGCCAGTGGCCTTAATACAGACAACAGCATAATCTACTGCATGCCTTGCAAAACATCACACACATTGTGATTTCTTCCCAGATTGTTATTAGCTTCATTGTACATTATGTTTTCATGGAGGGGGACACACTGTGTGAGATGCTGCTTAAATGCCTTCATTTTGCACAACAGTCAATACCAGCAGCAGCTAAGTCAGAGGTCGGTATTAGCACTGGTTCAAATGTAGGTCAGTAACAACAATAGAGATAAAAGAGTGCCCTTTAAGTGATGAGGATCTGATCACTGCCTTACTTAGGCACGGTTGCCCAGCAACCCAGAAGATCAAAGGACCATTCCCATGTCCCCCCCCCCCTGATTGATGTTAAATAAGCTTATGTAACCAGCAAGTCAAATGCATATGGCCTAAGAAATAAACTTCTTTGTTGCATACTACAACTCATAATCAAAACTGATAACACACTTTCATGAGAGGGACAAACAAATAAAAAAACATAACACACACACACACACACACACACACACACATACACACACAGGACAGAGTGATCTCCAGTACTTCAATGAAGTGTGAATTTGCATCAATCTTGAATTCCTATGTGATGTCACCCTGACATTGTGAAGTTAACAAGATATCTTATCACAAGAGATTTAGTAATAACATCTTATTCCTGCCGTTATTTATACATTTTTGATATATGTTTCTTGAGTTGTGCAAGGTGATAAATTTCAAGATCAGATGAATTACATTGTTGGTAACTGTATACCAAACTAGAAAGTTTGTGTGTGCCACAAAACTGAAGTGAGCACACTATTTAATGCATACAAGTTCATGCACTATCCAACTCACAAATGTCAAATTCTT
Source organism: Amphiduros pacificus (assembly GCA_949316495.1). Taxonomy (NCBI): domain Eukaryota; kingdom Metazoa; phylum Annelida; class Polychaeta; order Phyllodocida; family Hesionidae; genus Amphiduros; species Amphiduros pacificus. Next base: position 43,153,621 of record OX439007.1, read on the forward strand.
TTGTGCTATGAGTCGGTCAAAGCAATCTAGTTACATAAATTATTCTTAAAATCATGAACATATTGTACAGGATACATATATCTACAATATATTTACATAATATCATGATCTAATCTTCTCTGATTTGTAAAGGATTAGATTACCAATATTTTGGAAGTTGTGACTTTTAGGGCATTTAAGTAGGTCATTGTGACCTAGTTACATAATTTTTTTCTAAAAATTATGAACAAAGATACTGTGTAAGATAAATGTGGTGAGAGTGCATACTATTCATAGTGATTTGCAAAATATCACAAATAGTCGATTTTGAAAATCAGCTCCTGTGACCTTGAAAATAGCTCAAGGTCACCCAATATCGAACTTATACAAGCCCCTCATAGGTTGATCACACCTACTAAGTTATATCAATATTGCTGTATTTTGTAAGAAAATAGAGCATTCACAAGCGAAGTTGCTCCTATACTGGCCATGACCTTGACCGAAGGTCAAAAAAAGTTCAGCCCAAAAAATTCCCCAGGCCTACATATTATCATGTTATAGTATTTAGTCCTTATGTACAAGCGTAAAGGAATGATGAAGAAAACAAAGTGCGGCGGCATGCCGAGATTGAATTCATGACACAATTTCCCATATGAGCTGAGGCCCGTGCCTAAAGGGTTAACCCGTTGTCCTTGTAAAACTGTGACCGGGTGGGTTGTCATGTCAAGGACCTGCGACATGACAATTCAGTGAGGTAGCACTATATCTGCTACAAGTAGGTCTCATCACGAAATGACTGAAATAATGTTGAACGTGATGTAAAACCTGAAACAAACAAACAAACAAAACTAAAGCGGTGAATGACCATCCATTTATTGATGCTGGTTGCCTCCTCCAAAACTCCACCAGAGGTCGACATGGTGAACCTAGTCGTTTGCTTGCACCTCTGGTGCAGTGTGGCCTCCTTGTTGTTCACAGCTAGACCACAATGACAGCATCGAGCATGTCACCTCTGTTATTGTCAACATTCAGACAGTCCAGATTGCACCCTGAAATACACTCGACTGGATCATCAGAGACTTCTGTAATGACCTTGCTGAGGAAATGGCTTGATTGGACACTAAACGGGGGCCCGGTGACATCTGAGATTTCAGACAAGGAATTTCCTCCATTTAACCCTGCATTATTCAGTTGTAATTTACAATCATTCAATCAGATAAATCTTCTCACAATCTCTGCCACTATTGCCCTATTTTGACTTTCAAAATATGGAATACCATGCCCAGTCATGCATGTGTGTCATGCCCACCAAAATATCATATTTAGGTCAATTTCAGGTCATGACCTGGAAGCAGTTGGATGACCAAAATGTTAAAAAATAGGAACCTGTATGAACAATCATTTACTCTTGCATCAATCAGTTCACAGCCAGATTTTTATGAATAGTCAAGACTTGCAGCTGATCCTGTGCTCCCCTTTTTTGGTGGTCTACAAATATGCATAATCACTGATTTATAAAAACTTGATTAGTAGCTGGTATATATTTCTATACACATGCCCATTTTAATGATAGTTAGTCTTTTTGTCACTCAGTTGCCTAATTTAGCTAGTTGGATTGTATATTACCATATTTACTCGAATATAAAACGGCTCATGTATAAAACAAAAATTTATGTTATTTTGCTTGAAAAGAACAATTTCCGAATATAAGATGAGTCGGTTTTTCTCAAGACATCACCACTGCTCCATTCAAGTTTGGCGGCCATTTTAAAAGTGAAATATCAATATGCTTACGCAACAAGATCTTCAGAGTCTTATACACGAGAATTTATGGTAAATATGATGTCCATGATGTCCTTGACCTTTCATATTTACGAAATAACGGATATCGGACATAGTGGGTCGATTTTAACACCTTTATTTATCATTTAAAATGCGATTAAAATTGATCCGCTATGTCCAATATTCGTTATTTCGAAAATACGAAAGCTCATAATGAAAACACTCTGTTTTGACGGTAAGGTCAAGGACATGGAGAAATTCTCGACCTGCGAAGCGTAATATGTGATAATATTGGGTTGCTCTCGTGTATAAGACGACCCCCCCAAACATTAACTAATGGTTTGGGTATGAAAACCTCGTCTAATACACAAGTAGATACGGTACTTGTGCTGATTCAAATGGGAGATCATGACAAGATAATAAATGGCAAGATTTTTATCTTCACATATTCTGGTCAAGTGCATTATCTTGAGGATAGTAAGAATGTTAGAAAGTTAAAAATGTATATTCTTCATTGACTGTCATGAATGTTCACTCAAGTTGCAGGATGGATTTTTTCTTTGGCTGTTGTTTGATGAGACATGCAATACTAAGCACAACTTAGTAAGGCATCTAATGCAACTCAGCCATTTATAAGATAAGATCCTTTATTCACATCTACTGAAACTCTTGCTCCACTCAATTTTCACCCTTCATAATTTTCACCCTTCCAGTGAACATTTTATATAGGATATTATATTTGGCTACATTGAACAGCATGCTCTCCAATAAGAGGGGATTACAAGTATAGCATAAACTGTTCCCCAATTAAGGCAAATAAATACGTTTAAACTAACATTTTATATTCTCTGGTATTTCATTCTATCAAAATAACACTTATTTGAAACAGCTGTGTTTACAAACACAGTCTCCATTGGATTGCAAATATGGATATTTTCCCATCCGCTGTGGTAAATGTCAATGATAGGTACATGTCATCAGTGTGTGACTTGTGAACCCCATGGATATATCAAATATCAAATATCAGTGCCATGAAAAATACTCTTATCTAAGAATGATACAAATTGTTCAATATATAATCTATACCTGATCATAAAAGACAGAAAGCTCAAGTTCCACGGGGAATGTATCTGTCAAGCACATAACGAAGTGTCTCATATAAAGTTTCTGGCGACCTGATTGTGGTGGAGTATGGTCTTGTCAAACTCATGTTTACTTTGAGACTTGAGCATTTGTTTTTATCCTATAATTAATTAATGCATGGGATTTCCGGAACTGCAAATTCTGTGTGAGCTTGATTTTTTAATCTGCACTTGTTGAGGCTGTCTTGGCTTTGGCAATACAACCTGGTGTATTTAAAAAGTGTTCATGAGGTCTCAAGATCTAATCCCAGTGTTGGTCAAAATCGTCGGCCACGTCGGACAAAGCCGGCGTGGGACTCCTATGTCCGACCAGAGGCTCTGACCACGTCAGACATTTTGTCCGACGGAATATTTACCTGTTTGACATCGATTTGAACAGTGTTGTCTTCTTCGTGTTCGCGCCGCCATTTTGGTGGATCGTCTCCGAACTGAATGTAACCTGGCTTCTGATTGGTGGAGAGCGATGACGCAAATCTGCTCAGCCAATCACATCACGTCTTATCTATTTCGGGTCGTTTCCTCCCTTCCGATTGGCTGAGATCTGCAGCAGACGCTGAGGCCTAGTACGTCCATTTAGCAATGTTTTTTCTTGAATAAAACCCCCAAATACGAAGTTATGAATGATCAAAGGCCACAGTTTGTTAGATTTTAGCAACAAGATCGATTTGTCATTTGATCACTTAACAGAATATCCCCAGAAATTCAATGTCTCACTAAACAGCAAAATGTCCCACCAAGACCACCATTTTGGTGGGACATTTTGTCTGACCAAAAGCTATAAAATTTGACCAACAATGTAATCCCACTTTGTAAGATAAAACCTATGACAATACCTATCTCAGACACAACACCCTTGATAACATAACACCAAAAAAATGCTAGTGGTAGAAAATAATTCTTTGCACATTATTTGATTATTTTATTGTAAACAAAACATCTGATACTCATTAGTAATTATCTTTAATATGCGTGTCTAAATAGCATCATTTTAAAAAAAACAGTAGTATTTCTTTTACAAAGAAATCATCCATTCCAAAAGGGAAACACGAAAGTATTCACTCTCTCATAAGTGAAGAAATTGATGCAAAAAATGTCAAGATATCTACCCTGTTTATCTCACCGTTATTATTAAACCTATTCATATTCTAACAAGTAATCATCAGTAACAAAACCCCAAAGTTCAGTTTGAGGTCGTGGTCTGGCGAGTTTGACCAAGCGTGACCTCAGGATAAGTGATGCACCAAAAGATGACAAAAGAACAATAGAAGGTGCGAGCTTAGTTGCCATCACATTGGGGTGGTTTGAGCACCCTCGTCCACATGGCAGGGAGCAAGCTAACAACCCACTTTTCCTTACCCTCCCCTTAGGGTAATACACTAAGTTTACTCTTTGCCCTCTCTGACCATCTTTCCTGCTGATGGCTTGTGCATTAACTTTCCAACCTTCCCATAGATATATGTGTTAAATATGTATGAATCTTAAATTCCAATTTTGTGTGTTAAAACTGCATTGTAAAATTTAAAATATTGATCATTATAGCTTTGAAAATTCTCATGAACACAATTAATTTAATTGATTTCCACTCTTAAAGTAGACAGAACTTGTTGTCAAATTGAAATTGAGTCATATCAACAATTAATTTCATTTCTTGATGTGGTTTTTAGTAAACATATCTATAATACATGTAATAAAATATTTTTTGTTGTTACCAACCATTCAAGATGCCATTCATGATAACAAGCTGAATAATACTGTTCAAATAAAAAAATAAATTCATGAATCTGTGTATTACAGTGAATATTTTAACATCATAAACTTATTCAAAAATCAACTGTTACGAATGTGCATTTTATGCTGTACCTTTTTGCAAGGTAAATTTCACAATTAATATCAAGGCTACATTGCACAAACAAGTTGTATTTTGACTATTTATCTAGTATTTTTCATATTGTCTGGTGTATGGGATCATCGCAAACTGGACATTCCACTATATAAGTCTATAAGTCTATAAAAGTCTATCAAGACCAACACTAACATCTCTATGAACAAGGGGGTATGTGTGTTATGATGGGGGATACATACACTACAAACAGACAACACATCTCATTTTCAGGTTTTGGGAGCATGCTTTCAACCAATAATTATTTCATGAACAATACTCAACATGAGTCAAATATATTTTTGTACTTATATTGCATATCTACAATACCTCTTATGAGGTATTGATATCTATAAACTACTATAAAAATAAAATCAATCAATCAATCACTATTTAAGTTTGGCGGCCATTTTAAAAGTGAAATGTAAATATGGTTATGCAACAAGAGCTCTTACACACAAGGAAGACCTGTGGACAGTGATTTACGGCACCTCCTGGCATTATAAACTTTGCTCATGCTGTCCAGATACAAACTTCCCCGACTGCGATATAATTATAATCTGTGTCTTTTATTAGACATAGAAATATTTTACCATGTGTAAACAGTCCGCCTTGATTTAATAAGTGAAAATTATCCACAAGTCAGAGAGAAAATGTCAGTTTAACAATGTTTAAATATGCTACACTTGGTCGCAATTTTGAAAAGCAGAAGTGACGGGGAGAAGCTCTTATTTTTGGCACGAAAACGATCAGAGCGTATTAACTCACATTGAAATATTAACATATTGTGCAATGATGGATCCCTGAAATTACGTAAACACGTATGAGCTAAGTTTATGTACTTTTCACGCCGATAGTCAGTTATTCTTGCCGTAAATCACTGTCCACAGGTTGCTCTCATGTTTAGGACGAACCCCCAAACATTAACTAATGGTTTGGGTATGAAAACCTCATCTTATATTCAAGTAAATAGAGTAGTCAAAATATAACTTGTTTGTGCAATATATCCTTCATATTAGTTGTGAACTTTCACTTGACAAAAAGGTACAGCATACAATGCACATTTGTAACAGTTGATATTTAGTAAGTATAGGACTGTCAGGACATAAAAATATTTATTGTTTTCGAAATGGTACACCAGCTCATCGTTTATTTCTTATTTTTGCTATCTAAAAGGTAATATTCAGCTTGTTATCATAAGTAACATCTTGAGTGAAAAAATTAGTATTAGAAAATGCAATTTATATCCCTGCCAATAAATGCGCCGTCATAGATACTGTCTTATGAAATGTTATGTCATCATTTAAAATCAATGAAATATGAACAATAAAAAACTGTGTCAGGAATTTCTAAATGCTATATCATAAACAATATTTTGTTTTAAAAGTTTCAAAAATTTAATATGGATAGAGAAATATTTTTTAAAAACATGTATAAAAAATTAAAGGTTTCGAATATTTATTTTCCTCTTTTTTTCGAACAATTGTAATTAAAGCAATCATAACAGAAATGAACAGATCTTATTTTAAGTCATTTTGAGTGGATGGTTTGTAATCCTCAAAAGAACAACTATTCTGACTTTTTCTTTGAAAAAAAAATAATCAGAATGTGTTATGAAATACCATTAAAATATTGGTTTGTTTAATATTTAAAAATATAGATATTAAATTTTCCATCATTCTGAAGTCGGCAACTATGATAGGATCAAAGAGTTTTAAATCCATTGTGTGAAACAATGCGTTGCCATGACGCCATAACTCCTATAACGGCCGTCACGCCTCCATTCATAATTACTCCAAGGTTTATGCATAGAGTACATACCCCAGGTGAAGTATCATTTTTTTCATAACAATAAGAAGTGAAATACTTAAGCAATTGCACAATATATCTTTCAAAAATATTTTACCTTCAGTTGATAAGCCTTTTGAATTAAGATTTCATTTTAAGTTACTTTGTTGTCATAATCTTTGCTAGGAGCATTACTGGAAATAAAAAAATGTTATTTCACGTCTCAAAATTTTGTCTCTATTTATTTAAAAGTTGGCTTGCCCAAAGTAAGTTTTAACTGAGTTTGAACATTATATACACTATATCGATTTACTGATATATTTGCTTTACGTTTGGTTCTGAATTATCCAAAATTAGTGCATAAAGTTTGTAGAGTACGTACCCCCTGTAACACGCATATGTTAAGCAGCCATAAAATTTCAATGGTTATCCTTGTGCAAAAAACAAATTGGATTTAGGACAAGGAGACCTTGAACTTTAGTAAATGATAAATTGGAAATGTGCCCCACAGGTTTTATTTTTCAGTGACCTTGACTGTGGCCAACCCGTGAGTGTGGTCTCCTGAACTGTCAGTCCTGGTCTGTACTGGCAGTACGTGTGTGCGTGACAGCAAGTTATGGCATGCAAGACTACTCTGGACATCAACAAGTTTGGAGATGCATACCACATGACTAGTTAGTGTATATTAAATTATACCTTAGATTTGGCTACAGAGATTTACACTTAACGATCTGACATCAGCAAATGTATGATGTTATCCACAGTTATCCATATTTAATAATCATTCATACATGGTCTGCTGTCTGTAGGACTGTTTAAGGTCACCTAAGGTCAGGATGGGCAGTGACTTGAATAATCATGACTCCGTGACCAGCTTTCATTGTTCACTCATGCATTCATGTTTGACTAAAAGGATGCTGTGACATATAATTTGTTGATGACGTATATATTTTGGGTTTCAGCTATGACAGATGATATTCTGGTAACCATAGAAAACCATGCCAAATTTTCCCTCCCAACAAATTGCAGCAATTTAAGTATTTTCTTATATTACATTAAATGTTTGATAACTTAGCTGTATCCAGTCTGCTCAAAAAAGAAATGGTTTCCATTTTGCAAAGTGAAACTGCCCATAAGTTACAATTATATTACAGAAGCATGGGTGTCTTATTACACTTGTAAGCAAGTTCATCTCCAATCGGCACAACATATTTCTAAGTTTGGTTTTGCAATGAAAATGTAATTCATGGCATTTATTTGATTGGACATGGATCACCAGTCACTTTGCAAAAAAATAGTTATAGTGTTGCCATTTTAATTTAAGCCAAACATATTCTGACTTTTTGTCAAGTTTTGTAGTGTTTAAAAACTGAACTTGTTGGTTAAGGCATTGGGCCATTGTTACCATTGATACTTTTTTGTAAGCATATGTAAGCTATTCTCTGACTGGTCAAAAATATTGTTTAACATCCCTACCATTCTCTTAGTTTCCATAATTGGTCAATGGACCAGATGTGTATATGACAGTCATGGTGTTATTATGGCCTTGACATTGAGGATTTTGGACATCGAGTCAGTGGCCTTATAAGGCCAAGATGACTAGTCTCTTTCTGCCAACTCTACTGGCCTATAAACATAAAATTATGTAAATACAAGAAATATCTATTTAAATCTGTGACAGTTGAATTTAGCTGCGGTTGGCATTGAGGCTATCAAAAACCAATCAATTCCACTGGGCTAATGCTCAATACCAAATTTGATCAAAAAGGTACCGTATTTACTTGTGTATAGGACGACTTGTGTTTAAGACGACCCCCCCAAATTGAGGTTATTTTGCTTGAAAAAAAAAACAATTTCCGAATATAAGACGAGTCAGTTTCTCTCGAGACATCGACACTGCTACCATTCAACCGTTTGGCGGCCATTTTTAAAGTGAAATGTTAATATACTTACACAACAAGATCTTAACAGTCTTATACTCGAGTACTTACGGTGAAACGTAAATACGATGTTCGTAATTTCGAAATAACGTATATCGGACATAGCGGATCGATTTTAATTGCGTTTTATATGATAAAGAAAGGTATTCACCCAATATTATCACAAATTATGCTTAGCAGGTCGAGAATTTCTCCACGAAGTAAAACGTAATGGGATGTACGTGACGTCCTTGATCTTAGCGTCTGGGTGGAGCGGCCAACATGTGAAATTGAACTTTCATATCCGTAGCGGATCGATTTTAATTGCGTTTTAAATGATAAATAAAGGTATGTACTTAATATTATCACACTAACGTCAAGAATTTCTCCACGTCCTTGATCTTAGCGTCAAAACAAAGCGTTTTCATTATTTATAATTTAAAACGCAATTAAAATCGATCCGCGTGCGAAAGCATTTCTGTCAACAAGGGAAGACACGACTCAAGGCAGTGGAAACGATGACGAAATGCAAAACTGTGAATGCAGATAATTGGTATCAGTGAATTTTTACTACTTTTCACACCACTGAAAGGGAAGACATCAAAGGCAGAATTGAATTGTGCGATATAATTAAATAATAAATTCAATTTTAATAGAAATAGAATTACGACATGCATACATGATTTACGCAACACAAGATCGCCATTGTTGAAGGCGGGAGAGGCTCTTGTTTTTGGTGCGAAAAGCTTGTTAACTCGTATTGAAATATTAATATATTGCGCAATAATGGATGGTTTTGTTCTGTTCTCGACCTGCAAAGTGTAATTTGTGACAATATTGGATATATCTTTATTTAACATTTGAAATGCAATTAAAATCGATCCACTTCGTCCGATGTCTGTTATTTCGAGGACGTCACTTATATCGTATTACGTTTTACTTCATGGAGAAATTCTACACCTGCGAAGCATAATTTGTGATAATATTGGGTAAATACCTTTATTTATCATTTAAAACGCAATTAAAATCGATCCGTTATCCGTTATTTCGAAAATAAGAATGTTCGTAATGAAAACTCGTAGTGCCGTAATTATTGGGCATAAATCCTCGTCCACAGGTTGCTCCCGTGTATAAGACGACCACCCAAACACTAACTAAGGGTTTTTGTGCAAAAACCTCGTCTTATACACGGTCATTTACGGTATGTCTTCTGGACTATATCCGACTATTTATTATTCAACCATGATTAAACATGTTGAACACATACTTATTAAAACATCTGCACAAATTAGTCATGCATATATCCTTGCAGAGCTTGATATTGAGGATTTCATTTTGTGGCCCAATGATTTTAGCCATTTGTCAGACCGATTGCCTTTTATCTTGATTTAATGGCACAAAGCCATAACCACCATAGAACAGTGAATTGGTAAGAAAATAGCACCATGAATAGAAACGGAATTTGACCACATTTAGGACAGTTAGAAATTATAGAATCACAGGCTTGTACAGTGGCTAGCCCCAACAACTGATGTTCTAAGAAATAAATTATGTTTTGGACTGTCTCAATTGCGACAGGCCACCATTCATGCTCAGGGGACATTTTCTTTAAGATAAAGGGGAAGGACACCTTCACAAATTATGGATTAGTAATTTAAATTATATCAATATGAACACATATATATATAGCATAAAAAGGAGACTTTGAGGTATCATTTTAGTATTTTTACTGTGGTCCAATTTTCTGAACTTGTAATCATCTTTTGCTGGTGGCAGCCATCTTGTCAAGGGTATACTAGTAGTACCAGCCAATCAGAAACAAGTTAAATACATTAATTGCAGCAAATTACAGCAAATTACAGCAAAATCCAAAAATATATGTATCAGTATCATTATTTACCAGAAAAACAGTAGATATTTTTATCTAGGTCACCTATCCATTTCAAACTGTGGGTAAGAAAGATACTGTACTGTTACAAAAGCCGGCTATTTTAACATGTAGAAACTTAATCACACTTGGTCTTTTATATGGAAATGTCAATTCTCGGAGTAAAACACTCGAAAATACAAGGGGGTCTTAGGTCCACCACTGGATGGGTTGAAAAGGGCTAGCTACAAGGATTAAATGATTGAGGTTTGAAATGGGGTTCTGTTGGTCTTGAACTCACACAAAATGTATTGATATTTTAATAAGAAAACAAACTGTGCTTATTGTTATTCATTTAGTGAGAATCGTCCTGACCACAACAGTCACCTCATTGTGACCTCAATTATCATGACATCATTTTAAATCTGTGCAATGTACAGTTAATGCCCCAAAGGAGTCCTTTCAAGTTGTATGGCCATTTAAAGCCAAGTAAGAACACAAGATAAGTTTGATACTTTCAATTCCAAGCCAAATAATCACATAATTGGAGTCGGTGATGTGATAATGAGTTTAAAGCAGCAAGAGTATGTTATAAAATAATTTACATATGATTTTCTTCGAAATCAAGCTGAATAAGTTTTTTTTGTATATCAAGATGAATGGTATCTGTTTACTTCACAATTGAAAATAGGAAAGCTTTTAAAGTGAGATAACATGACTTTTGCATTGCTAAAATGAGAGCACAAGTTCAAGCTTCTTTTTACCAGCCAATTGACATTGAGTCCAATATTTCGTCACATGGGGTAAAATGGCTAATTGGTGTCATTGGTATTATGAGAAAGTGAGAACAACGAGTGAAATTTTAGTGACATGTATACCAAAATAGTCAGACAAAAATAGTCAGCAGGAGATGGACCATTAATCCTCAAGGGAGGAGGAGGAAAACAAATACTGACTTTTTCTTCTTGGGCAAAGTTAATATGTCAGGCCTCACCATGAAATGACTGAAATAATGTTGAAAGTGATGTAAAATCCTGAACAAATTGATATTAATGGTATTCTTTTTCAACCACATGTTTCAAATATACCCCCTCCCAAATTATGAATGATCCCTTCTAAATTATTTTTGAACACATGAAATGGGCATGAGCATGTGTACAGTTGTGTTATTGTGCATGATCATGTGCATGAGCCAACCAATTGGCCAACTTTATGATAATTGCATGCTAACATATGCAGAACAACTCTGTGCAAAGAACAGCGTACTGCTCCAGAGGTCGTATATGACTCTACCTCGTCATGCAGGGTATATGTCACGCTGACATCTCCACAAAAGTTACAAGCACAAAATCTGTGGACCATTACAAAAATCAGTGTGAATAATATATTGTGGATGGCTACTGCTGGAATTCTTTAAAGATCGTCGCTCTTGTCATATAAATATTGCATCAACTCATATTGATGAAAAATATCAAATCAATAGCTGAATCCAAACTGCTATTTGGTCATACAACAGGCTGTATTTTCAAATATCTCATCAAATCCATCATCGGCCTATAAGTATCCGCTTTTTTGTTGAGTTGTATTACTTCATGATATGACAAAATTAGCATGGCTTAATATTAACACAGATACATCAAATTGAACAAAGCTTTTGTATGGCCACAATCATGACCAATCGTGCATGACCAATTGGTGTTTTCAGTTGAGAACACACAAACATGACAACATCGGGTCACACATGGCCATCACATGAATTCATTCATCACAGATACTACAAGGCATTATGTGGTTAAGCAAGTCATACAATGGCCCTACATGACTGTTTTATGAACGACCTAAGAGATATTTTGTAAGAAAAAAGCATAATTCAACATCAAATAATTCTCCTCTACATCCCAACCACATGACCACTGCATGACCCTTTTGTGCAATACATATCATAGCTGAGTGACCAAATATAATGAAATATCCAAAGTTACCCAATTCCTGGGGGAAAAAATAACATATATATACTAGACCATCCGTAGCTGACTAGATGATTCTGTTGTCAGTTAATTTGAAATTCTGCCATCAAAATTTAACATTTAAATTCAACATTGCTGATTGGCCAAAATAATTGCCATTGTTTTCCACCACTGTCACGACTGCTGTGATTGGTCCATAAACTAGATGTGCATATGGCGCTCACAGTATCACAGTCTTCCCGATAACCGCCGGTCCAGACCGATATTTTTTGCCACGGTCCGGCATATTTTCTGTCGTAGTCGGACCTCATGTCCGACATGTATTTTTGTGAAAATTCTAACTTTTCTCAAAATTTATCACTCGAGAAGTTCGACAGTCATTTTAAAAGTGAAACGTAAATACGAAGTGTCAGGGATCCATCATTGCGCAATACATTAATATTTTCAATGCGAATGAATAGCGTCCAATCATTTTCGCGCCAAAAATACGAGCCTGTCCCCGTCACTTCCGGTTTTCATAATGAGGACTTCGTGTCTTATACGCGTATTAAAGCATTGTTAAACTCGCATTTTCTCTGACTTGTGCACACTTTAAACTTATAAAACGAAGGCGGACTATTGCCGACACGTGTCAGAATATTTCTATGTGCAAAATAAAACAAAGATTTTAATTATATCGCCGTTTGGGAAGCTTGTACCTGGCTTGTTTACTTTCCATGCTGATATTCTTTTTTTTTTTTTACGGTCCGGTAAAAATGCTTTCAGTCCGGCGAAAATGTCAACTTTGTCGGACCGAATGTCCGTTGAAGGTCTGGTGACAATTCTATAGATTTACAAGGATTACACTGATCATATTATCAAAATTAAATACACACACACACAAAAGGAACTTGTTTGAGGAGAGACATGAGACAATGGCTCATTAAAATCACAAATGTCTCATTCTGATTCCTGCTTAAGGGGTCAAAAGATGCAGCTGTGTTCCTTTATGCACTTCATACCGACACATCATTTTGCTTTGAAATTGCATGTCAGTGTGGCAATGCAGAGTGATTGGTTGTTTAACATAGTCCTATAAAAATGCTCACGAATAACCTAGTGACACTGTCTCATTTGATTTTGAATTGCCTAATCACCTAAAGTTTATAAGGAGACAAAAGTCATATTCATGTTTTCTTCTAACTATAGATCTTCTAACAATATCTCTGCACACATATTTATATATACACCATAAATCACCTATATTCGTGCATCCCCCATTTTTGCATGATTTAGGGTGAATTTGTCCCCTCAAAATAGCTAGAAATCTGTGCATCTAAAACCCCTTGTTATATGACCCACTAATAACTCAAACAGAACCTGCCGTTACTTGATGCATGACCAAAGGTAGGGCACAAAAATATAAATTTCCACAATATATCTGAAAAAAAAAAGAAAGAACGAATAGAAAAGTTTTTTTTGGACAATTTAGTTTTATAAATGGGCTCAGCCAAGGGGCAGTGAACATTAACATGAAAAAGTGAAACTCAAAATATGTGCTTCTTTTAAACTGTACCTTATAAACTAAAAACTGTACTTTCTGAAACTGTTTTATTTTGTTCTCTACCCTTACTGGTTGCGAAATAATCACAATTTGTTCAAAACCCTATTTTGTCTGTTCATCTTGCTGTCTGTCATTGTTTTTCTATCAATTTAGAAAATATGGTGTATTTTATAAGAAATCACATGCAAAGCAGTGGGAATGGGACTTAAATAAAGTTGAGATGCTATGTTATCATGATTTAAAGTCAATTTTTTTGCACAAAGTCTAAAGATGTTTTGGGGGAAAAACTTTAAAATGTGAATTTGTCCCTCCGTTACATGTCGCTCCATTACAAAAAATATTGATATTTTTACCTCATGCTATAATGCATATCACAAGGAATGTGAAACTTTCAAGAAGTAAGGTGCTTATAGTGAAGTATCATAACCTTCAGTATGCTTTATGAAACTCATTTAATTTTTGGTTGATTTTATATGAAGAAAACCTGTCCCTCCGTCACTAGTAACGGAGGGACAAATGTTTAAGCGCTTAGAGCAGACTTAGTCTGATATAGCGCTATATAAATAATTATTATTATTATTATATTATTATTATTAAGTTCATGGAAGTTGTTATTATTTCAGTTATTTGCCAGAAATTTTATTTCTTAAGTGGTTTATGTCAAGTGGAAATGGACACAAACAATTGATATGCTTAAACATGTATTGGTTGGCTAATATGTGGTCTGTCACCTGAGAGACAATAGACACATCATGTTTATACTCATGCATCAATCAAAATGGTCAGTGATACATAATTCTATTTCCCTGTCTACATACTCATGTATTATAAACACTGGTTTTCAATACTGTCTGAGTTTATGTAAAAAAAATGCATACTGTATACAGAGAAAAATTCGCGCCTAGTTATTTTCGCGCCATCGCCGTTTTTGACAGGTTCGCGCCGTTTTATTTTCGCGAATTTTGGATTTCTAGTACATAATATTTTTAATTGCGTTTTAAATGATAAATAAAGGTATTTACCCAATATTATTTCGAAACGCTTTGTTTTGATTTTGTTCTCACTGATTCCAATTATCAGCGTTCACAGTTTTGCGTTTCTCCATTATCTCCACTGCTTTGAGTCATGTCTCTCCTGTTGACAGAAATGCTTTCACACGTGGATCGATTTTAATTGCGTTTTAAATGATAAAGGTATATACATAATATTATCACAAATTACGCTTTGCAGGTCGAGAACAGAACAAAGCCATCCATTATTGCGCAATATATTAATATTTCAATGCGAGTTAACAATCGTTTTCGTGCTAAAAACAAGAGCCTCTTCCCGTCACTTCCGCATTTCAAAATTGCGACCACGTGTTGCGTAATGCATGTTATAAATGGGTGTTCTGTTCTCGACCTGCAAAGCATATTTTGTGATAATAATATTGGGTAAATACCTTTAGTTATCAAACGTAAATATCATGTACGTGACGTCGCGGTAATTCACGTCCGCAACACGAGGAGAAGCCAGGGATCCATCATTGCGCAATATATTAATATTTCAATGCGTGTTGATAGACTCCAATTGTTTTCGCGCCAAAAATAAGAGCTTGTCCCCGTCACTCCCGCTTTTTAACATGACGACCTCGTATTTGGTATCAAAATGACCGGGAGAGTCCCCTCTTCAATTTCGCGTCCATTTAATTTCGCGAACGACGTCCTGGCGCGAATTAACGCGAAAATAAAAAGGTCGCGAAAAAATGTCTGTATACAGTATTTGTTTGCATTGGAACTTGAGTCAGAGGAATAAAGCCACCAGTTGACCTGCACTGGGTACACAAGCTGTCCCATCAGAGACAACCCAATTGCTGTTTGATAGGTATGATTCCTTGTGACACTATGTAGCCATTTGATCTTGTCAAAGTGTCTAATTTACCTGACAAATCCATTCTCAGGGATGATGCAGTGTTTCTAGCTTACAGTTAGGATAACACAAGGCTAAGAACATGATGAAGAATGGAATGAGTTGTGTGTGTCATCCTTATGGTATCTGGTCAAAATAACCATGATGTGAAGTGGACTGTCGGACCAAGTGCATGTGCATCTCATTTGATAGCTATATATTCCCTCCGCATATCTAAAACCTGAACATAGCTGCCAATCTTAATCTTATTCAGCTAATTTCTGGTGTAATTATACCTCATGTCCGTCACATCTTTCTGTTAATATTTTCACTTTTCACTCAGGCCTGGACATTAGCATAACCTTTAAAGTTTGGCGTCCATTTTAAGTCTTCAAAAACGTAAATAGTATCCATTTCTAAGCATTGTTAAACTCATATTTTCTCCAACTTGTAGATAGTTTACACTTGTGGATAATTTACATTTATAAAATGTCCAAATTTAGCAGGTTGACTGTGGTCTGTCTATTGTGGCAGTTCAATAGCACAGTCACCTTTGTCACATGGTTATTTTGACCATAATCCATCCTTAGTACCCAGTTCTCATTTGTGGTGTGTATTTGGTCTTTGTTACTTATATTATTTCATTCAATTTATTCTGTTAATTTATTCTGTCAAGTTCGTAATGATTTAGCACCTAAATAGAACATATACAGTATGGTACAGAAGTTACTTGTTGACCAGATTGCAGCTGAACATTTGTGTCCCTCCGTTACTTTTTCCTGTTGTCCCTCCGTTACGACAGTATTTCTTTAATAAATAAAACAGTGTTAAAATTGTAAACTTGATATTTTGGTATTTGCTACTAAGGTATGTGTAGATGATATATGATATAGTGAGTTTCAAGAATATTCATAAGAACTTTATGTTAAGCCCATTTTGCTACATGACTCCAAAGCTGCCGTTCAAAAGTGTCCCTCCGTTACAGAACACACTTTTGGATACCATACATAAACTGTTACAGTATGATCCTCAATACTTTGGCATATTGTAATGCTCAGTGGACTTTGTCAAAAACAATAATTAAGTATTTCTAATAATTTTGTATTTCTGGATTAAATGCATTTATGTTATGCTGTTCAGTGATGCTGTCCCTCCGTTACCGCTTGGCCGAGCCCAAATATAGTTTTATTTTGGAATACAGGTCCAAAATGAAACTAAATGTTAAATTTGGAAGGTTCCGCTACTTTAAGTGAGTAAACTAGAGACAGAAAATTTTGCTTGTCATGTACCCTCCATAGCAGAGCTTCTTTATCACATCAGTCACTGTCACCAAAGGTTTCAAAGTGTGCACAGAATCAACAGCAAGTCATCAGTATTCATAAAAATCTGGCTGTCCACTCATTAGACTGATTAGTGAAAGAATATTTATAAATAGATTTGTTTTGAACTGGCAGTTGTACTGATTGGTCAGTTTATGTTCCAGACACCTGATTACAGTTTATGACCTGATGTTGGTCAATTCAGATTTGATAATATTTTTGTGAGCAAGGCAAGTATATGTGACTCGGGGAATTCCAAAGTTTGAATGAGATCAAAAACCAGGCAATGACTGCAGAGGTATTAATTGAATACTACCTACGTAATGCAGAGTAGGGCAATGACTGCAGAGATAGTAATTGAATACTACCTAGATGTAATACATGTAATACTTGTCATGCCTCTCTCTCGTCATTTGTGGACATTCCACAGAGAAGTTCAGAATACTTTCAGTTTGTATTTGATATATTGTAAAAAGCCTGCAATCAAATAATCCCCTGCCCCTTTATTATATGATTTCCTAACAAAAGACTGTATTTTAGGGACTACATCAACACCACAGCAATCATCAGAGGTGAGAAGTGCTGTTTAATGCTGAGTTTTTGTTGGTTAATTCCATATATATATTTTCAAAGGCATTTCTTGAAAAAAATTCAACATTTCCATGTGGTTAATATCACAAAGACCATGGAAGCCACTGTGTGGATTGTCCAAACCACCTTCTGATAAAAATATTTCCTGTGCAAGAAGCTATGATGTCAGTTTGTTTGCAAAATTGAATCTCAACACTGACAACACATATATCACAGTCGCTAAATAGGTCTTAAAGATATTCTAGATTACCCTGCATGACATTGGTTATATTGTAAGTTGTTCAATCTTCTCACTATCTCTGCCATCATTATTATTTCACTGTTGAGGTATTGAAAGCTGAAAAGTAAAATGACATCATGGGTATATGACATCAGCTTATGATGTCATAGAAGGGATTGTGTAAAGAGTGATAACCAACTTTGAGTCTCTTCTGGGGTCACAAATAGTTCAAACTACCCATGTATGCCCTTCACATGCAGCTCTCCTGGGCTGACAGAGCTCTGTAGAAAGTGCAACTTCTGATTTTAATAGTTATCTCTCTTGTAGCCTAAACAAGAAAATGTAGTGCCCCACATGTATAGATGGGGGAAAAATTAACAAGCAAAAGGGTAAGTAAAGATCTTTTCCCAACATGTTCAATCACACACTACAATTCTATTTTCACCCATTCCAATCTAGGAAATCAGAGGCCTCAGGTAATTTTACAGATATTTGGGGTATGTTTATATGATATGTGGTCAAGTGACTGTGATACAATCAAGATATCTCCCTGATTGTGTTTTACTGAAAGTGCCAAGTATTGTGTTACTGTGTAGTGCTCTTGTGACCACTGAATTGTAGTCTGTAAGGGTATGAGGCCTGAACCAAGAGACAAACCCAATGGAAAAACAGACCTCTGTGAGCCAAATCACTCCAGTGTACAAATCTAAAGGTACCTCATTCGTAACAAACTGGTAGCAAGTCTTTCCCAATTGGATGTTTGTATTTAAAAAATCAAAGTTTGTTTAAATGTGTGAATTGGTGTTTTGGATTTTTCAGGAGACTCATCTCCTTTCAAATGGCACAAATGTTTATGTGGGGGTTATATGGTGGCTTAAAAAACATTTGATCACAAAGTTTAGGCCATAAGCATTATATTGTGTAGATAAAAAAAAAACGCTTGGGAATCTGATTTCATGAAAGCTTAAGTCCAAAAGTGCTACCATCAAGCCTAAAGATGGGATGATAATACAGTTATCTCTTTAGGCTTAAAGCTTAATCACCCTAACCTCAAACATCTAGCCTTGAAGACGAAACACACACTTGGGAATAACAGAATTACTGCATCATAATACACTTAATAATCTTTGCAGTAGCAGTCTTGGAGATCTTTGACCAACCAACTTTTAATCTGAGTGCAGGACCTCAACATTCTTCATCATCTCATCTTACTTCGCCACTAAACAGCCAATACTCATACTTCAGCTTTAGTGGTCAAACTCAGTAGTTTTCCAAAGATTAAAGTCAGATAAACCCTTTGCTGTAGTAATGACTGTAAATTCCACACACAGTAAAGAGGTCGATGCAAAGATCCATCTCACGTTTCAAATGGTAGCATTGCAAACAATGTTTAAAAAGAAAATTAAATATGCCATCAACATTAAGTCCAGTTTCTTTGCGTTATTTTACACATTGATGTTTGGTTAGTAATGGACTTGTGAGTCCCATCAAAATTACAGCTGTAATTCTGGTATAATGCATTGAGTGGTTCATATCTGGACATGGGAAATGATGTACTGACCTTTGTATCATTTCTCCAAACCAGAGGTTCGACGGGTCAGGTTCTGTGAATATACCTTATCCTTAAATGAAGATCTTTGCAGGAATTTCAACAGAATGAACCTTGATCATCTGAAAACATCATTTTGGCACCTTGATTTATTTTGCTGGATATGGCGATGTGAACAGAAGTGGAGTATTTTGTGCTCCCTGATTGGTCTAGAAATACACCAGCCTGGACACTAATGCGACTCCAGGTTTTCCTTGGCCTATGCTTGCCAGGCTAGCCGAGGGATCTTGGCTTCCTTGTCCTGTGATGCGCAGAAAATCCACTAGGAAATATTGCCACCTGACTCCCTCTCGTGGAAAATAAACATTTTACCCTTCGACTGGTTGCCGACGTTTTAAAGATTAAACATATGTAAATAAATAGATAGGGTATGTTGGTGAAAGCCCTGGTACCCTATATTTCAGTAGTATCTTAAAAGTGAATATTTAGATAGTGTACCAGGTGGTTAAAATGTAAATATGGCGCGAAACTCGGAAGGAGAAGGTTTGTTTATATTCTCTGTCAATTTTCTTGCACATTGATGTCTTATAATACTGCACAGTTACTGAACTTGCTTATGTTTGTAACACTTTTTATAGTGATATTTTTACAATCACATGCATGTAAATAAGATAGACGTAGATTTCTTAAATTGCGATGAATCGTGACGTAAATTTGATGTTCCAGCAAGAATAAAACATGCACATGTTGATGGTACGGAGGCAGATTAGTTTATGTTTGCAAGGTTTATGCGCTCATTTCTTGCCTAGTTTTTCCAAAATATCATTACTGAACACTTCTGCATGACAGCCAAAGAATATCAAATGTATTTGTCCAGTCTCACAAAAACAATATTTCAATTACTTTGTTTGGAATTACTCAATAAGGAGAAGTCTGTATGGGTATAGTGCGACTGTACAGCCGACAACAACTGACCTGCGGACGACAACAGAGTTGCGTTTCAGTTTATCGAATGATTATCAATGTTTATCACACCATTTGACCTTGTTGTCACGTGCAGATGTCAGAGAATGACCTGATGTGAACATTTTCAAGAGTACAGGTGTACTTTATAGGCTTTGAAAATAGAACCGCAGCTCTATTGTCGTCCGCAGGTCAGTTGTCGTTGGCTGTAGGTTCCCATCTTGTTTTTGTTTTTTTTAATGATTGGATTTTAGAGAGTTTTTTGTGCAGTTCCGATTTTGTTTGTACAGTTCCGGTGTGTTAATTTCAATGGAGCTTTATGGCGTCCTGCAATCGGCCTATACCAGTGAAGTCAGCCCCCTATCATCTCCAGGTGAACCTCTTCATGGAGCCAACCTATCACTCTGTAACAACTGATAACTAATTTATGAAATCTCTTTCAAGAAGGCTATTTACCCCTGTACAAACCACACAAACAACCAGTGGCTGCTCATATCATCCTAACAATATAAATATTTTGCTATGAAAATCAGGGAGCCAACTTTTCTCAGGAGCTAACTTTTCTCAGGAGCTGAGTTCACTCAGGGGGCCAGCTTTCCTGGTTACCTTTATGCTTCGTTACTGTAATCAGTAGCAATTGGAAAAATGTTCCTGTGCCAGAAAGCCTTTCTTCCCCATCTCCAGTTGTTACTAAATACCGCTGATTAAAGTGCACAGACTGCAGCAGCATTTGATACTAGGTTGAGGCCCCTGTAAGTCCAGATCTACTTCAATAGGCCGATTGCGGGTCGCCATACTGCCCCATTGAAAACAACACGCCGGAACTGCACAATTACAATCGGAAGTGCACAAAAAACTCTCTAAAATCTAATCATTAAAAAAAACAAGATGGTAACCCGCAATCGGCCTATGGCAGAAAATATGTGTTGATTTAATCAAAGTATTTGGCTGGATAGTTATGTTTTTGTTTGCACCAAATATGATTTTGTTCATAAAATTCTTTTGTTCCCACAAAAATCCTTGAGCAAAAATGAACAGCATGGAGATTGTCAAACTACATGTGTGAAGAAATGTTTTTTCATTAATAAATTATAACCCAAAGAATAACCTCTAATTCCTGCAATAAAGTTTGCAATAAAGTCATAATTTTTCAGGACAAAGTCTGACTAAGATCTACTGATAAAGTACTTTACTATTTTTTACATATCTAACAATTTGGTAAATGCTTATATCTATATGATCCTTGGATCCTGGTTACATAATTTAATGTAACTGTGACTAAGTTGGGCAGTGATCAGATCCCAACTTTATCACATACACAGCACTCTATAGTCTATTGTTGCTATCTTTACCCCTCTTCAGCTGCTTGTATGCAAAGCTAGCATGTGCAAACTGGAAGACCTATTGACCTACATTTGAACCATCAGTGCTACAAATAACCTCAACTTAACTGCTGCTGGTATTGAATGTTATATCTCTGTAAAGGCATTATGAAGCCATTGGGAAGGAAGCAATCTGGGAAGAAATGACAGTACATATGGTGTTATGACTGTAGCACAGAGTGAAAGACTTATATCATTAGTTCAGATTTCAGTCAGTGCAATGTATATAGTATCAAGGAACCTGGCTATAGCCACGTATACTATTGTATTATTGTTTACACCACAGATTATTACAGTACCGAATGTGACATTCGTCACAAGGAATCTAGTTATTTTGACTCATCATCTTGTGATCTTTGTTTTGTCTTTGCAGAAAGTTTTCTTCATGATGAAGAGAGTATTGATCTCTATGGAGAGATCCTGGAGTCTACATCAGCCCAGCATCATCTTCCTGATTCTACAACAGGAATGGAGGTATGAACTTTTGGTTTAAAATCATACTTGATGTTAATGATTTCAAAACAATTTAGACACTATTTTGTCCACTGATGTTCTTATTTCACCACACACAAAAAAATGTACATTTGCAGTATTGGCAACGTCAGTATTTTTGTTATTCATTATATATAAATAATTATATTTTTATGTCCATTTTGTCACAGGAAGAAAGATGGAGGCTAGAAAAGGCACGAGAGGCCATTAAAAAGCTGAAGAACCAAATGAAGATGGTTGAAGTTGAGAAAGAAAAACTGGAACAACGGAATGCCCAACTCGTGGAAAAATTACAAGCACAACAGCAACCAAACAGGTGAGCACTCAGTATGTTGATGATAAAGGGTGTTTTAGGGACAACTCTGCTAAATTGCAATGACTTTAAATTTGCAGGATGAAACTTCCTAGAATTAAAATTCAAGTAAATTCACTTTTAAGAATATTTGTCAGTTCATTTTTCATAAGAAATGTTTTGATTGAGTGTGTTTATTCACATAACAAGAAAGTCTTTTTTTTAAAGAATTTGTGTGCCATTTTTTTTATATTTCTCCATCCCCCAAATATCAAATGGCCTGGCCATAAATCTCGCCAAATGTCATCTGCTGAAGATGTGTTTGATTATGAAAATCTAATATGGCGAAGGCAATCTCTGTTTGCAAGCAGATTTATTACATATATTTATTATTTATTATCATTGTTAGCTCCCATTACGTGAGTGGTGCAGAGCAACGGATTCAGGCTCTGTCTGTGCATCTGTCAACAAAAACCTTTTGATAAATCTTATTTGCTATTTCAGATACAAGCTTCAAATTTTAATCACACATGCATCCCATGAAGGCTTGAATAGCATCCCCTCAATAATGACCTTGACTTGTGTTTCAATGTCACAGACTTTTTCAATATTTTTCTTTATGTTACCAACTATTTCAGTTACAGGGCATGAGGTCATATATCTAGTTCTGATTAGGGATTATTTGTTTGTATCGGGCATTTCGTTTATTTGTCAGGGGCACATATTTTTGCATGTTGGTCAGATGCACAAGATGAACATTTTAATCTTAACAATATCTCAGAATATATTTTATGCCTGTATTTTAAAGTAATATTTTGGATCAGCAGGACAAGAAAGAATCGTGTGTTGATTGACTGACACAGTAGAGATGCATCACAAGTGGTGTTCCTACTTTAACAATGCATCACAATTTTGATTTTGTGTATTTTTTAATTTCAGTGAAACAGTGGTTGCAGAGAATCAAAGCCACAAAGCTGGTTCCAATCTACCGCCATTGCTGGCAAATCTACTGTCCAGCAGTCTCCAGTCATCATCAGCCCCACCAACTGAACAAAAGCATGCACCAGCAGAAATCAGATCTGAGGGTGTGTTTGGAGAGTTTTTTCACCGACCACCTGTGGAAGGTAGTTCTTCTTGTGGCGTTCACACCAGCCAGGATCCACACTACCCTGGGCATAGAATACCACCATTAATGGAGGATAGAACTCTAATGCCTCCACCTAATTTGTTTCCTGATCCAGGCCTATCTGACATGAGGGGCACACATGGTCAGCCTGCACATACGGGGTACTTTCATCATGAAGGGTTTCATCCCATGCTCAACATGGATCACAGACCATACAGACTGGTGGAGGTTGATGTCCCCGATACAAGATATCTACTCACTGCTGAGCAGTTTGCAGGATTAAATAAAAGAGATCCCAGGGGCTTGCACGCAAGAATATTACGTTCCGACCCTCGTGTGGAGAGAAGAACAGCTCTCATGGATCCATGTCTGCAAGCTCCTAAAGAAATTCCTCTGGAGTCTACAAATGATGGAGACGGCAGTTGTGATCATCTTGCACTTCACAGTAAAACTTCCATGAACTGTAATTCTTCCCATTTAGAACTAACTGAGCATTCAGAAAATCAGAAGAAATCTACTTCCAATAAACTGTATATCGATATTCCTGTCATTGATGAGAGTAGTCACAATGCAGATTGCTCAGAGCTCGAAAACGGACAAAAACCACAAACACCCAAAAGTCCCTCTCGTCACATGGCCTCAAACCTTCTTCCACCCAAGAAGAGAATGTCCTGGGATGCAGCATTAGCAGAAAGGGAAGCCGAGAAGAAACAAATGACACTTGATACCTATTTCCAGATGAGAAATATGCCACGTAAAGGCAGTGCTTCAACAACGGATTCCACTCATAATGGCCAAAGCAGCAAACTAAATGGTGAGCATTTATCTCAGATGAAAGTACAGACTGTCGGGGATGAGCCTGAAGACAATGAATCGCCCATATTGCATAAAGAAGAAAATCAACAGACCTTAGATAACTTTATGAGGAAACAAGAAAGAGAAGAGAACGGAAGAAAAAGAGGAAGAAAAGAGGCCCAGCCCAAAGGTGTTGGGGCAGATAGTCCTCAGCAGAAAGGCAACAGAAGGCGGCAGACTCAGATCATTGTAATGAAACCAAAGAATAAACAGTTAGATAAACAAAATCAATTGGAAAAAACTGATCATTCTAAAGACAGACCAAAGAACAAACAGATTCCAGCAGGATCATTCTATGCTAAGCAGTGTGATGATTTGCAAAGTGAAAATGTCAAATCATCTGCATCTTCAACAGAAAGTTTAGGCTTAAAGAGAGAAACGAAAGAGAGTGCTCCAGTGCTGGACAGAGCTTGGTATAAAAGATTTAAAATAAAAAAAGTGGAAAAGAATAGTGACCCTGATGAAAATATTGCAAAAAGTACCTCAGTTTTGTCTGAAAAGAGAAAAGCTGCAGGTTCAGAAATATTATCTGTATCCGAAAAGCAAGAGAAAAATTACAGTAAACAGGAAGAAAAGAATTTGGAAAAGCACAAGGCACAAGATTTGGCAAATATTCCAACATCCTCTGACAATAAGGACACAATTGATCGGTCAGGGAATATAACTTCAACAGGTTCAGAAATCCATATTTTGTCAGAAAATGGCAAGACACTAGATTGTGTTGATACTTCAATGTCTTCTAAAAAGAAGGAAGGAAAAGAAACAGCAAATCATGAATCTGACATTCCTGGAAAAATGGATATACCTGTTTTGATCGGAAAAAATAAAACCAAATCAGCTTCAAGATATCAAACTGGGAAGGAAAAATCTGAGAACAAGACACTCGGTTGCTCAAATCAAGGAAACTCTAAAACATTTGAAAAGGAACAAGAAACAAATAAAAGCAAAGATTCTCCACAGGTGAAAGATAGAATTCAAAAGAGAGATAAAACTGGAAAATTCCAAAAGGAAAAACGATCAAAACATGTTGATCAAAAAGAGAACATTTTAGATTCAGTTGGAAAGGAAAAGAAAAAAGAAACTAATTTAGGGACAAAGCAAATTTCTTCATCAGAAAAACGAGTTCACAAGTCAAAAGAGGTAAACCAAGTTAAAGAAACTAATACCAAGACAGAAAAGAGGACTCATAAAGAAAGATCTCAGGGAAAGAAACTGGATGAAAAAGGTGTCGGAGAAGACTCAGATAATTCAGACAAGAAATCACTGGGATCATCCTCTCATCCAAGTCAGATACCCAGAGCTGAAGACCAGACAAAGGAGACAGCCCAAAAAAGCAATAAAGTAAAGAAAAAGTCCATTGAGAAAGAACAAAAGAAAGAAAGATCTGAAAAACCTCACATCACTATAGAAAAGCATTCACAGGGGCATGGCAAGAGCAGTAAGACTCAGAAAACATCAGAAAGTAGATGTCTTGTAAAAAAAGCTACAAAAAAGAAGCGCATGGATGATGATATTAAACAAGATGTTTCAAGTTCAATAGAGCAGAAAGTCAATTCAAACAAAGAAAATGATGTATCCATAAATTTGATAAGACATGAAGAAAACAAGTTACCAGTAGGAAAAACAATTATGAACACAGAAAATCTCCAGAACAAGCATAAAGCTAAGCAAAGCATTGAGGATAAAAGGTCTGGCATCAAACAAGTGAAACTCACAAAACAGAAGGAAAATAGTGAACACCATAGAACAAGACATAAAAGTGATCAGAAAAAAAATGATGCAATTTGTAATGAGCAAACTTTGAAAGTGATATCAAGAAAAGAAGAAAGTACAGAAGGTTATCAAAAAGAAAAAGAAATGAAGGACAATTGCAAAAGTGGAAAAGAAAAAAATTCTAAAGTTGCAAAACATTCTGATTTGTTGCCAAATAAAGCTCATGAGAATGAAAGAAGCAAAACAAAGAAAATTCAAAGAAAACGGCATCATAGTGACAGTTTAGCAGGAGAAACAAGCAAGGATTATAAGCCAACAGAGAAAAATGCATCTTATGAAAGTGAAAGGAAAAGACGGAAATCAAATTCAACTGATTTGTCCACACCAGATAATAAAGAATCACCCACAGCTGAAAGCAAAAGGCTGAGGATTAGCATGACAAATGTTACCCCAGTGCTGGACAAGTTTTCTGAATTTACTTCTAAATTCACTTCCGCAAACTCTCCAGAAGATATCAATATGGATCCTGTTGTGATATCCGCATCCAAAGTTATGCCTTTTCCAATAAAAGGAATCAATCCTTTACCAGAAAAGTCCTTAGAATTGCAGGTATCCAGCTCAGTAACATCTGACCATGTAACTACAGTGCACTCAGCAAGTAGATATAGTGGAAGCCATTCTCAGAGTCACACCTGCAAACATGGAGAAGTTGACAACCAGAATACCTTACTGCTTCGTTTGCCTCCTAACAGATACCTTTCTACAGACACAGAGGACTCGCTCAGTCCGATCAAAGTGCCATCTAGTACTATGGCAAAGGAACTGTGTGATCTTTTATTCAAAATAAAGACTCCTGAAAGTCCACAGGTTAATAACAAAGATGTTCGCATGGATAGCACACAGAGTGATTCAGATATTGATCACAATTTAGCAAATACCAAAGACAATAACAGGAATGTTTTTGAAAATGTACAGTCGATTTTGGACATGAGTAGAAGAAACTGTATAGATCATGCAGGAACCACTTTAAAGCTTTCAAAAGAAGAACAAGTTCCAACAAATACAGAAGCTGTTATTGAATCTCCTAAGGTACAGTCTGAAATTATGCCTGTAAAAGAGAAAACATTAACAATAGCACAGCCAAAAAAACATTGTTATCCTGTGAAACCACAAATGGTGAAATCTCTTAGCACAGAGGAGCAAGTTTGTGAGTATCTGAAATTAGGAGAGGATACCAATAAAGAAGAGAGAAGTTTGGCGAAAAAAAGAAGAGCTAGAAAGCGAAACAAGAAAAAAAGACATTTTCTGAAGGCCATAGAGGAAGGTGAAGAGCAATTAATGGGAATGGAATTACCCTGTCATGAAACAGACAGTTACTCAGTGGTCACAAAAATGTCAGAGTATACTCAAAATAAGTATGAAGCTCCTGAAAAAAATCTGGAAGTCCAGAGGGAAAGTACATGTACATATCCAGAGATTATTCTTTGCCACTCGGATGAAACTAAATTCCTGGAAGTAGCGAGTGGTCCAAAAGACATAACATCATATCAGGCACTTACGGCTGGCTCTGCAGATAAGACTGAGGAAGAGTCACTGTTGTGTGTGCCAGTAAGCTCTGAAGACTGTAATTCTCATACAGGCAGTTCAGTCAACTCCAAGTTGGGCAGTGTTGTCAAAGATGTAGCTTGTAGTCCTGTTATTTCTACAACAGAGAATCAACATTGCATTGATTCGGCATTGAATCTTCATGACAAAAACTGTGGTGTTCTTTCAGCCACTAATAGAAGTGATATAGATGTCAATAACAAGGAAAGTAACTTTCCAAACTTCACATCAGACTGTAATGAGAAAGCAGTATTTCCCAAAGTGTGTGAAATTGAGTGTGTGCAGAGTTCAGTGAATGCCAAAGATAAGATGAACAAAGAATCTAGAAACTCTGAAAATAGTATATCTGATATCATGAAAGAGCAAGGAAATGTTAGCAATGAAGTTGTCGATGAGAGAAAAAACCTTGTTGAAGCTCAAAGCAAAGTGGAATCAACTATGCATGAGCAAGAAACCAATAAAAAAGAATTTTCAAAGACTGAAAGAATTTTCAAGAATAAATCTTCAGAAGCGGTTTCAAAAAAGAAGGATCTATGTAAAACTACAGACAAATCAAAAGGAATGGATGAAGTTGTCCAAAAAGGAAAACATGACGAATGCCTGAATCCAGATAAACATCATGTTAGTGAAGACCAGAACAAGACAAAAATGATCCGGGAAATTACTGAAAGTACTGTCAAAGATGATGAATTTGAAACTGATGATGCTAAATTTGCCAGTCTCCTTCCAATAAAAACATCTTCTGTGAAAGCCCTTGAGGGGAATATCTTCTCAACAAGAGAAATAATAATAGAAGGAAAATATGAACAAAAGTGTGATAGCAGGAGTGTTGAAAATAGCTCTGTGGAATCACAACAGTCTTCTGATAAGACTTGTCAGACTTTTGAAACAAAGGGCACCACAGAAACTGAAAAGGCAATGGAAAACCCAGTGAATAACAGTAGTAGTGATATACCGAAGGGCACCTTGAAGCTAATGCAAGGACAGGCCACTGATTATTACTCATCTGATGATGATTCAGGAGCAGATATCCTCTCCATAGCCTGTGACTATGATTCTCCGTTATCCACTGCAAGTGAAGAAAGTGATGATGACCCAGAAGTGGAGCTAGTCAGCATCAAATCGTGTGAAACAATAGAATCTGGAAGAGAGTCTGTAATATCCATCACCTCTGAAGATGATGGTGAAGAGGACAAGAACAATGAGAGTGATGAGGTTAGTGATGACTCCGATGATACGCTGATAGATAATTGTGGTATCATCGAACCAGCGCTGACCGACACCTCTGCTGGTATTTCAGACATAGAGATTTTACCGGATGAGGATAGTCTCATGGATGACATCACATCCTTCAGTTGTCCAGACAGTACTGCCTCAGAGATAGACAATACTGAAGAGGGTACACAAGCAGCTTGCACAGTCAGATGTGCTCTGGAAACTGTTGCAGAAGAACCAAAACTAGACATTAATGAAAACCAAGACAATGTGTCAGCTGGGTTTAAAGTTTCAGCGAAATGTGTACTTGCTAAAACAAAAAAGAATGATGAAGAGTCTCAGATAGTTGATGGAAATGTCGCCGAGCCCGTGTTTGAGAGCAAAATTACACAGTCTTCACATGTGCTGGCCAGTGACCTGCAAAATACGTCCCAGGTTACAGAACATAATATACGTCACAGTACACCTGTCTGCTTACCACGTGAATCAGCAACCTCTCCAGAAGGCCGTAGTCCGGTAGCAGCACTGTACTTCGCAGAGGAATTTGATTTATCTGATAGTGAGGAAGATGATGACACACTAACAGGTAAAAGCAGGGAGATCTCAATTGAGAAAGTAAATGCACTGGAAGACTTAAAGTCTGATGTGAAGCTCCAGAAAGGGTCTGATACAAGTCTCCAGAATGAAGGAGGTGAGGAGGTCAAACAACCCCAGGATGAAAAAGAGAAACAAATGAACCCAGGAAATGAAAATGCTCAGCACCAAACTGAAACAACTTTAACCTTTTCTGCTCAAAATGTGATGGCAGAACTTGAATGTGATGAAAAACCTGATATTAAGGCTTTAGATTGTACTGATGCTACGTCTGATGGGATCAAATCTGAAGTGGAGTTGATGAGCGGGACTCATGAAAACAAGAAATCAGGTGTGGAGTCTAAAGTGAGTTCCATAGATGTACCTGATGAAATTAAGTCACAGGTGAAGCCAGAAATGAAGGAATCCCAGATTAAACCATCTGCTGAAAATGAACTGCAAAAAAAATCAAATATTAATGAATTACATCTCAAACATTTAGGTGCTGACAGTTCACAGCTTGAGTTTGACGAAGAGTCACAGAACAAATCATCAAATGACAGAGAATTACAGGGCAAATCTGAAATAAATGATGAGGTTATTCCACAAGATAAGACAGCTGAAAACAAATTAGAACCCGACAGCAAAAAGATAGAGAATCAAGATATGAGGGGAAATATGTCTGAGAATAACAATGAAAAAAGTTCAAAGACCAAGAAGCTTAGTCCCAACAAACAAAAGATCAAATCTTTGGGGCTATCTGGAGGGGAAATACCTACTTCTTGGTGTAATGAAGAGAGCCATCGGCTGAAAAATAGTGACAAGAAAAAAGAAGCCCAGATTATCACTGCAAATACATCACCTAAATCAAACAAGGAGTCAGATCTTACAACTTGCATTGGCAAGAATTCACTGGAAAAGTCCATCACCATAAGAGATTCTGGAGATAAAACTAAAACAAGCCATGATTTCCCTACTGCACACAGCAAACTGGAGTGTGAAGGTGATACTATTTTACTTTCTGGAAGTTCAGGGCAATGCAAACCCAAAGTCATTGAGGGGCAAGCAACTGTCCAACAAGAGGTCCAGCCAGAAACCATAACAAAATCAAAGTCAGGAATAAAACAAATATGTAACAAGACTAATGAGGAGTCAAATGATGAGTGTAATAATGAGTCTGATGATGAGTGTAATGATGAGTCTGATGATGAGTGTGATAATGAGTCAAATGAAGAGTCAAATGATGACTCTTTATCACTCACAGAAGAGTCCGAAGGAAGTGACAGTGATGCAGTGGAAACTAAGCCTTTGCTTCAGAAGGAGAGACAACCTGTCTCTACTTTTGAAAGATTAAAAAGTATATTAAGTGACTTTGAATCTGATGATGATGCTATTGATTCTGAAAGAGATAAAGAGGACATTGAAGAATCTACCAAAACAGATGAAAAGATGAAGCTCTCACCAAGAAATAGAAAGGTTTGTTGTTTTATTTATGCTTTTAATAGGTATTTTTTACTGGTTCTTTTTGTAACTTTATTGTCTTTAAATGGTTTACTTATTATTACAAATCACTTCAAAGATGATATACAAATATGAGTTTTTTATTACGCTGTACTTTCAGGCAAGTGTGGTAATATCTGAAACCGAGTACGAAGGTCCAGCCTCAAGGAATGCAAGTAGGAAAAGTAGCACATGCAGTCCAGTCATACCAAACAAGGAGATTAAAACAAGATCCAACATAGAGGCCCAAACTCCAGCACATGATCCAGAATGGAATGATGTGTTTGACAGCCCAGCTCAACCCCACCTAGACTCTAGTGATGATTCTGTAGATATGTATGACATCCCAGAGGGCAGGGAAAATTGTGATAGTAATAGGGAAAATTGTGATACTAAAAAGGAAAATTGTGATACTAAAAAGGAAAATTGTGAAAGTAATGGCGACAAAAAGAAGGAAGAAGTTGAGATCAATGAGCCTAAAGATTACTGGGGAAATAAACATCGGGAAGAAATTATTTCTGGAATCTTGTCTGGAGAAGCCTCTCAAAAATTGAAGAATTTTAAAATCCCCAAAAAGTCCAAGAACATTGATGGTAATGATAACAGGAAGGATATGAATGTGGTCTGTAAAAAGAGAAAAATTGATCATGTTGAAGAAAACCAGAAAGGCTTATATGAAAAGAGCGAATGTGATAAAGAAAGGAAAAGGAGCAAAGTAGACAAGGAAATAACAGGGAACGAAAGAAAACAAAATGATAAAGACAAAGCAAACAAGAAAAAAGAAAGTTGGGCTGACTCCCCAAATGAAGAAGGACCAGACAGCAAAGTGAAAAGTGCCAGTACAAGATTAAAATCCAGGAGTTCTTCAGTGAATGAGAGAAGGAAAAGTCCCAGTGATATACCCCAAAAGAAACACAGTAGAGAATCAAGTCCATCAAAGAACGAAAGACCTCAAGAGAGAGAAAAAGACAATATGCTTTCTGAAACAAAGGGAAGACATTCTAATCATAGTGAGAGACAATATAGAAAGAGAAGAACATCTCAGGATGATAAAAAAGAAAATGATTCCTGTATTGAAAGAGATTTAGATCGAGAAATGAGTCCATATGAGAGAGAATGGAGTTCGAGTGATACTAAAGGAAAGATCACCCAGAATAAGAAAGATACCAGGAAAGAGAAAAGTAAAAATAAGGAGAGGGAGAAAAGTCAAAATTATAAGGAAACTTGCAGTGAAAGAAAAGAGAGTGCATCTACCAATAAAAGAGAAGAAAGAAAAGAAAAGGAAGATGGGAGAAGGAAAATGTGTCCAAACAAAGAAAACAATGACAATGTTAGTTATGAAAATGATGAGAGCCCATCTGATAGGAAAAGAAACAGGGGTACCCTTGAAAGAAAGAGCGACAAGAAGTCCTCTGATATAAAGGGAATTACAAGGGATAGAAGCAGCTCTGTTCAGAGTGAGAGACAAAAGAGCCCATCTGACAGAGAGGCTATATTTGACAAGAAGAGTCTCTCCGACAAAAAGATGGGAAGAAATTCCTCTGAAAGAAAAAGAGATATTGACTGTTGTGATAGAGATGGACACAGGAATACATCAGATAGAAAGAAAGAAAGATTGTCAAGGAGAAACCGAAAGGAGAGCCATGCAAGTAGAAGAGACAGTAAGGCTGAAAGAAGAGACAGAGATGGGAGTTTCTCAGAGAGTGAATCAGGCAAGAGTTCTCCCGATCAAGAAAAATGTAAAGACCATAAGAGGGATGCGAGTCCCTTTAACACAAAGAGAAATAAAAAGACAGAAAGAAGCCCGTCTCATATGAAGAAAAATTCTGACATGAAGAGAGATAGGAGTTACTCTGACAGTGAGAGAGGTTACAGTCCCTCTGACAGAAGGAGACACCATAATGTCTCTGACAGGAAGAATGATAGAAGTCCCTCCGACAGGAAGGGAGATAGGAATAGTTCCTCTTACAGAAATAAAAGTAGGGCTCACTCAGACAGAAGGAGAGATATGAGTCCCTCAGACACAGATAGGGATAGGAGTCGCTCTGACTGGAGAAGAAGTACAAGTCCCTCGGACCGGAGAAGAGGTACAAGTCCCTCGGACCGGAGAAGAGGTACAAGTCCCACAGACCGGAGAAGAGGTAGGAGTCCCTCGGACCGGGGAAGAGGTAGGAGTCCCTCGGACCGGGGAAGAGGTAGGAGTCCTTCTGATAGAAAGAGGGATAGGAGTCCTGACAGAAGAGATGATAGAAATCACTCTGAAAGGAGTAGAGATAAGAGTCCCTTTGACAAAAGAAGAAATAAAAAGAAAGATCTGAGTCCCTCCAGCAGGAAGAGGAGTCCCTCTAATAAGAGAAGAAATAGGAGTCCCTCCAGTAGGACAAGAAGTCCCTCTGACAAGAGGAGAGATAGGAGTCCCTCCAGTAGGACGCATAGTCCCTCTGACAAGAGGAGAGATAGGAGTCCCTCCAGTAGGACGCAGAGTCCCTCTGACAAGAGGAGAGATAGGAGTCCCTCCAGTAGGACGCAGAGTCCCTCTGACAAGAGGAGAGATAGGAGTCCCTCCAGTAGGACAAGAAGTCCCTCTGACAAGAGGAGAGATAGGAGTCCATCCAGTAGGACAAGAAGTCCCTCTGACAAGAGGAGAGATAGGAGTCCCTCCAGTAGGACGCAGAGTCCCTCTGACAAGAGGAGAGATAGGAGTCCCTCCAGTAGGACGCAGAGTCCCTCTGACAAGAGGAGAGATAGGAGTCCCTCCAGTAGGACGCAGAGTCCCTCTAGAAGGACAAGAAGTCCCTCTGACAGGAGGAGGGATAGGAGTCCCTCTAGCAGGACGCAAAGTCCCTCTGACAGGAGGAGGGATAGGAGTCCATCTAGCAGGACGCAAAGTCCCTCTGACAGGAGGAGGGATAGGAGTCCCTCTAGCAGGACACAAAGTCCCTCTAGCAGGACCAGAAGTCCCTCTGATAGAGATAAGTACAGGAGTTCCTCAAACAAGATAAAACATTGCCACTCCAACAATGAGAGAGATAGCTGTCCTTCAGAACGTAAGAGAGACAGAAAAAGGGATAGAAGTCCTTATGATGAGAAAGAAAGAAGTTTGAACGTCAGGAGAAATGGCCCAAAGAGGCAGAAGAAAAATGAGCATGACAAACACAGGGACATCAGCCTGGTTGAAAAGAAGAGGGGAAGGAGTCCCTGTGACCGAAATAGAGAAAGAAGTCCTCACCACCGAGAGAGAGACTACTCTAAGGCTAAGAGAGAAAGTAGTCATGGAAAAGAAAACGTTCACCACAGAAGGAGCAGGAGGGAAAGAAGTCCTTGTGACAGAGATTACCGGAGTTCAAGTAACGGGCAAAGTGACCGAAGCTCCAGGGAGCAAAGGGGCTCAAGTCGCGAAGACAGTCCCTTTGAGAGCAGCAGGGATAGCAACAGACACAATAGTAAAGAATCTACCTCAGGCAAATGGAATTATGCCAAAAATATTCATGTGAAAACCAAAGACAGGCAAGAAAGGCACTCAAGTGTGGAAAGTGGTGAATTATCATAGAATAAACCATGCATAATAAATACACATGTGAAAACACATAAAAAATAGTGCAGTCTTCCCAATTACACAAGTATATATGTGAGAAATCATGGATGCTAGTAAGTTGTTTATAATTGAGTGGCTGTATATCGGATTGGTACAACTCCCCAGTTGCTGTGCTATGGGTGCTACTAATATATGTGAGAAATCCTCAAAATCCTGTCTATTTGCATGTACATGTACATATATTCCATGTTTATACAGACAAGTTTCAAATTCCCTGAATTTAGGATGTTTACTTAAGTAATCTCTCAACTTTTTGTGCAATATGTTTCTTTTTTTGCTCTTTTTTTCAGTCAATAATTTCGAATATATATATATATATATATATATATATATATATATATATATATATATATATATATATATATATATATATATATATATATATATATATATATATATATATATATATATATATATTTATAAATTATTTGAAGAGGCTAAATGTACATTTTTATGATGTGAGCAAACTTATAAGACATTATTAAATTACAGGAGATCATAAGGACTTCTATCCCTTTATATATATATATACCATTTAAAATGCCATTGAGATGGAACACTTATTTATTTTTTATTCCACTTTATTTATAAGTCCTCTTTTGTAGGAATGTAAAAAGAGAATAAACCACAAAATGTAATTTTCAAAAGAGACAATAATTGATCTCCTGTAATTAAATAATGTCTTATAAGTTTGCTCACATCATAAAAATGTACATTTAGCCTCTTCAAATAATTGATAGATTGTTTTTGCTCGCACTGGTACCGAGCAAGAATGTTAGTTCTTTGTATTTTGAGATTAATACTTTTTGTGTACTAATGATAACTTATAATTGTGAATTTGTGTAAGCTTGTTTGATTTAGATGTATCCAAGATAGATTAGGAAAAGAAATCACTGAACAAAGTGATTTGCATTTGTACTCATTAGAAATAGTTTTGTGATTTTTCTTTACTATGCTGCTGTTTTTGCTGTATAATACATTATACATAAGAAAACTAAAATAGGTGATGTGTGAATTCTGCGAGGTCATTTTTTCACAAAACATTGTCTTCCATTAACAAACTACTGAAGAAAATATGCAACAATATGAAATTCTGTTTAAAGGCCAGGGATAGTATTGTTTTGTTTCTGGTTTCCAGACAGGGAAGAAACATTCACCCAGGCCAGAAGCATTTTGCAGATATTTTGGTATTTGTGTG
This sequence comes from Amphiduros pacificus, assembly GCA_949316495.1. Lineage (NCBI taxonomy): Eukaryota > Metazoa > Annelida > Polychaeta > Phyllodocida > Hesionidae > Amphiduros > Amphiduros pacificus. The sequence goes on from OX439007.1 coordinate 43,189,562, forward strand.
CTTGAAATTCGTAAAAAATGAAAGATGAAAAATCATCTACTTCCAACAAGGGCAAATGTTTAATAGTAGGTTTTATTGAGCAGCAAGCAAACATTTTTCAACTCCTGGCCTAGATATTTGGAAATGTTCAATGGCTGTTGAAACATTTTTTAGTCTTAATTCATATTTAGAACAAAAGGGATTTGAAATGATATTAAATAAAAGCTGTGCATTAGCCCATCTTAGCTTTTATATTTAGATATAAAAGTGAATAACATTTTAGATGATTATTTATGACAATGGTCACTGTACTTCCAAGGAGAATCTGGGGATGTGGGGGTGGGATAACTTATATTATTATTGGGCCACATAGCACTAGTTAAAAGATGTAAAAGAAAAAAAACTTATTCTTCCATCTTCATTCAATTTCATATGTTATCAAATTATTGGTATTATACATTCTAATTTGATTGTAAATTTAATAAAACTGTAAATGTGATTTCATAATTACTTTTATGATTAATAAAATCTTAATTCTTTTGATATGATATGTCTTTGTATCAATATTTAGACCACATCTTTTTGATCAGAGGCTGATAATCAAATATACCATCTCATTGACCTCCATCACAGCACACCCATGTACCACCTCATTGACCTCCACAGCCTACCCATATACCACCTCATTGACCTCCATCACAGCACACCCATGTACTGCCTCATTGACCTCCATCACAGTACACCCATGTACCACCTCATTGACCTCCACAGCCTACCCATATACCACCTCATTGACCTCCATCACAGCACACCCATGTACTGCCTCATTGACCTCCATCACAGTACACCCATGTACCACCTCATTGACCTCCACAGCCTACCCATATACCACCTCATTGACCTTCACAGCCTACCCATATACCGCCTCATTGACCTCCATCACGGTACACCCATGTACCACCTCATTGACCTCCACAGCCTACCCATATACCATCTCATTGACCTCCATCACAGCACACCCATATACCACCTCATTGACCTCCATCACAGTACACCCATGTACCACCTCATTGACCTCCACAGCCTACCCATATACCACCTCATTGACTTTCACAGCCTACCCATATACCGCCTCATTGACCTCCATCACGGTACACCCATGTACCACCTCATTGACCTCCACAGCCTACCCATATACCGCCTCATTGACCTCCATCACAGTACACCCATGTACCACCTCATTGACCTCCACAGCCTACCCATATACCACCTCATTGACCTCCACAGCCTACCCATATACCGCCTCATTGACCTCCAGCCACGGGCCGTGGCGCAGTTGGTTAGAGTGCCAGCTTATTAGCACAGGTTGTGGGTTCGATCCCCGGCTGTGGCGAGGTTGAATTCATGATACAATTTCACACATGAGCTGAGGCCTGTGCGCGAAGGGTTAACCCGTTGTCCTTGTAAATCTGTGACCGGGTGAGTTGTCATGTCAAGGACCTGCGACATGACAATTCAGTGAGGCAGCACTATATCTGCTACAAGTAGGTCTCATCACGAAATGACCGAAATAATGTTGAAAGTGATGTAAAGCCCCAAACAAACAAACATTGACCTCCATCACAGTACACCCATGTACCACCTCATTGACCTCTATAATTGCACACCCATGTACCACCTCATTGACCTCCATCATTGCACACCCATGTACCACCTCATTGACCTCCATCACAGTACACCCATGCACCACCTCATTGACCTTCATCATTGCACCCCAATGTACCACCTCATTGACCTCCATCACAGTACACCCATGTACCACCTCATTGACCTCTATCATTTCACACCCATGTACCACCTCATTGACCTCCATCATTGCACACCCATGTACCACCTCATTGACCTCCATCACAGTACACCCATGTACCACCTCATTGACATCCATCATTGCACACCCATATACCACCTCGTTGACCTCCATCACAGTACACCCTTATACCACCTCATTGACCTCCATTGCACACCCATATACCACCTCATTGACCTCCATCACAGTACACCCTTATACCACGTCATTGACCTCTATCACAGCACACCCTTATACCACGTCATTGACCTCCATCACAGCCCACCCATATACCACCTCATTGACCTCCATTGCACACCCATATACCACCTCATTGACCTCCATCACAGCACACCCTTATACCACGTCATTGACCTCTATCACAGCACACCCTTATACCACGTCATTGACCTCCACAGCACACCGCCTCAAAGGTTGTAGTCTAGCCCAATTGCACTGAAAAGGTATTAACACAAATAACAAACCCATCTTCCACCTCGTTGGACCACATTTATTACATTTGCCCCCATAGAATGACTGGCTTCAAGGTCATATAACTGTGATATATAATTTATTTGTAGTTTGATTCAATGCATGCCAAACTTTTATTAGATTCACCAGGCTTTCCCCAGGGGCAATGGTAATACAAACGGCATTGTTTTTGTTTTATTAACTGCATCCCAGACTTTCAAATAGCAGACCACCCACCATATACAGTAGCCGGTACTTTGATCGTCAGTGGGGAATTGAGATTGCTTTAAAATTTGGCGTAACCATATTCTGTTTTGTTTGTTTTTCTTTTTGTTTTGTTTTGTCATGTTCATGAGGGATGGTAACAGTCAAATGAACTGTAAGATTTTCACCAATTTTACAAGTGTGTTTGGCTTTTACACTCTCAATTACACCATTACACTGAAATATCGATTAAGCATCTTGAATTATCCAAGCTTAGTTTCTACAAGTGTCATAGAACGATAGTAAATAAATATTAGTTCATCTCCACGTGTATTAGTTAATAGAAGAAAGTGTGTGATTTGCAGAGTAAATAAAGCACTCACAATCAATATTTACCAATTACTGTGTATTAATATGACAAATCCGCCATTCAAATTACAGCATTTCAGACCTAAATACAGTAAGAATGACCTCATCGACTCCATAATCCTGCGAGGGAAGGCCAAGGCAAGCTTGTCATTGTTTCTTGGCCCAGCCTTCGCAGAGATTTTAGCAGTAGCTCTTATTAGAAGAATTTTTAGTACATTAATTATATTCTTTAATATATTTCAAGAGCAAGAGCATGTTAATATCCACACTAGAGGATTTGAGCTTAGAAGATTCCTAAAATTAGTCTTGGCATCTACTCCCGACGTAACCAGCCTTTTCCATGAGTTTTTTGTTTTTGTTTTTGCTTTTTTTTTCTTCATTCTTTCATTGACATTTTTTTAGCAGTTGGAGTTGAAAGCGCCATCGGGCAAGAAATAAACATAAGGCAATTTCACTGCTGGAGATCCTCGGGTTAGCTTAAATTAACCAAAACAGAAGCTATCATTCTAGAATCAACTAGCAACGAGCTGATATAGTGATATTGTGACCAGTGAGAGTGTAGACAGCTCTGGAATAATCCTATGCTTAAATTTGTAAATAGATGAACAGATTTCTGAAGCAAATGTTCATATTCGGAATGTTTGAGCAGTTCACAAAACTATTCTTAAGGATGTCCTATCACACTTCAATACTGTGTGAATACGCCTTACTTTGGAGGCAAACACTGGAGTAAAGAACTGTCGTGTGAGAATTAGAAAAAAAATGAATAGGGCGCATTGCAGCAAAAGCATTCTCGACTGTTGTGTCAGCGGCAAAATCATTTGTGATAGTGACAGGCAGGCTGTAAAAACACTAAAACATGGTAACTGCAATTTGTCGAAGATCTCTCTCTCGAAGATCTCTCTCTGATGATGGGCTCATTAAAATATGATCATGAGAATTTACTGGCTTCATTTTGAAAAATAAACACTAGTTTGAAAAATAAACACCATTTTAAAATTAAAAACAAACACTTGTTTGAAATATATTTTGGAATATAAATGCTAGTTTGAAAAATAAAGACCAGTATTCTACGCGATCCAACTCCTTTCTTTCCTGTGAGATTTACTTGTTCTTGTAAAACGCTTTTGGACGAGATTTACTGAGATTATCAGCGCTATATAAATTGTTTATTATTATTATTGTTGTAATTTCATTGAATAATAATGTCAACATTTGTTGCCAAAATCAATATGGCTGATATGGTCACCCACAACCAATATGACCATTTGAGTTTGTATGCATCTATTGATCATATGTCAAATTTAAATGTATCTCTGTAATCTGCAAAATTTCACTGTATTTTTTTTCTCATTCTGAGCTATTCACCAAGGATTTTCCTGTGGTTTACAAACATATTAGAAATACAATATATAAATGCAATTATGATAGATTGCGTGTGTAACAAAAAATCTCAATAATCTATGCATAATCTGGAATCAACCCTTATATCCAATATCATCACACATACGGACACACACTCATGTAAATAAAGATGTTGAGTTTTTTTCGCTTTTTATCCTTATGCAATTGATGGTTTGGTATTATGTTAGGTCAATCACATTTCCCCAGTAAGTTAAATATCATGCGTCATATAATTTGTTTCTCTTTACAAAAGGTCTTCAAGAACAGCATACTACTGTCAGTTGTGACGTTTATAAAACCTTTTTCTTTGGCCTAAATCTTGGCATTATCATTCAGGCCAAGGAATGTAATAAAGGTATTTGTATTGTGCATAAACTATATGTTATGTTGGTTAAAGATCGTTAAGATTTCCAAGTTTTATTCCACGTTTAAGAGATTTGGTATTTTTATATTCACATAAAGTATCCATTAAGTGATTTATATCCTTTCAGGATGTGGTTTTTCAGTGGAGAATGTTGTCCACGCATTCATTCACAAGTGTGCACATGTATTGCCGCGAATAGAAAGAACAAATGAGCTCAAGCAAACACAAACACAGGGAGATGAATAAATAGCTCTGTGGCTAACAGATTTGGTTGACTTGGGACGTAGGTCAGGCACACACAGACAGCTAGCAGTGTAGTGTAGGATGTAAAGTGGGCCAACCTGCCACCACCTGTTGCACCTCGATATAACACACAGCACCCACACCGTGGATCCTGAAGTGTGTTTGTGGGTGTCAGAGAGGTGCTAAAGCAAGATGGTGCGGACATCTTTCACGCCGAGCACATGTGGCTGGTTGTTGCTACTACTTTGTGCATGTTTTGGACTCGGTGCCAGTAACCCTTCTACAGCCAGGTGCTCACAGACTCAGCTAGTCCAATGCACGTGTACCACTGATGGATTCGGGACAGTGGTGAAAGTGGAGTGTATAGACACAGGCTTGACAAATGTTGGCCTCTTCAGTCAGATCCCTACCACCGTCCAGCAAGTCATTGTCAAAGGTAATGACTTCTCTGATCTTGGACAAAATCTATTTGGACAGTGCAGCTCAAACCACAAATATGAGAGCTTGGAGATTTTGGATTTATCAAATAACAAAATCAGAACTATACACGGAAAGACATTTCATTGTATTCCCAACCTTCAGAGGTTGATACTTGATGATAATGAATGGTTTGTTAATGCATATAAAACCGCCGTGTTCAGTAACATTGCTGATATCACACATCTGCATATGGCCAATGCGTTTGCAGACAGTAATGGTACAGCAGGGATAACACATATTGTCAATCTCAAATACTACTTTGAGAATTTTCCCCTGACAAATCTTCAAGTTCTGCATTTGGAAAGAAACGACTTGTGGTTTATTGATGATGACCAATTTGGGTTTTTTCCAAACCTTCAGGAGTTATATTTGGACATGAATCACATTGCGAAACCTAAATTCGTAGCCCTGGAAAATCTATGGAAACTAAGCCTGGCGAACAATGCAATTGAAAATCTTGGATCAAACTTTAAGTCATTTGTGGATACTCATGATAATTTAAGAGTCATTAATATGACAGGAAATCCGTTTATGTGTGACTGTGACTTTGTAGAAACATATCAGTGGATGCACAACTTAACAGATGTAGATCAGAAGTCAACAGAAAGTTCTCCTGTAATAGATATTGGAAATATAATTTGCAATTTACCGGATGACCTCGCAGGTAAAAATGCACTGAGCCTGGAGGAAGAGCAGCTTGTTTGCCTGGAGGTGAACACAGAATCCAGAATGAAGGTTTCCTATGGTATATTGGGGTTCACTTTTGCTGTTGTTGGTGTTATTATGTTAGCGGTCCTATTTCTGAACAGATATAAACTGAAAAGGTTGTGTAAAGATGGAATAATTGACCCTCTCAGGGATGCCGCCTTTGCAAGAGAAACTAGATATGCCTCAGTGAACATTTAAACAACATGCTTTCAAGTGTGTCCACTTTGATCACTTAAACAACGAGTGCTGAAATAAATTTAATTTGGTAAAATCTGGAGATTGTAATCTATTGTAGAATTGTGCATAAAATTAAGCCAAAGAGATAAGATAATATCAGTACTACGTGATTATGTAGAATTGGTAAGATTCAGTCTAACATCAGTATTAAGAAAGGCTATTAAATCATTTAAGATTAAATGTAAATATACGCTATATTAATTTCTTTTCAAATATTCAACAGAAATTCTATTAAACACTTCATAAATCTGTGATTTCCAGTAATTTGATTTGAACGAAACTGCTATAAATCAATTTAGGTGATGACCATACAAAAGTCTAGGGAATTATTTAATTAATCATATAATCTTCTATTGGATATAATAGGCTGAAGGTGCACCCTACCTACGAAAACGGGTAGGTTTGTTCTTAATTATAATGCAGGTTAACCTGCAAACTTTGTCATTTAAATGACATTGGCCATGCATAGTATAACGCCCCAAGGTCAGAATGTTTGGCCGGGGATGCAGATCAGTGGAGTTTTGTTTAAAACTAAAACTTTCATACTTTAGATATATAAGAAACCATCCCTGGATGGCATTCAGGTTTTCCTATTATCGATATCTAATCTTATTTCCTGCAAACAATAGTCTCCTTCTAAGACATGTATGCATAATATTTATATTGTACACAATACATTTTACCCACAAAGAAATAATCCCAGATTATGGTGACCAGTGTATGCAACATGCACAGCTGTACAGAACCACAAAGACACTACAATGGATTGGTTTGGATATATATATATATATATATATATATATATATATATATATATATATATATATATATATATATATATATATATATATATATATATATATATATATATATATATATATATATTACAATGATAATATCTCAATCAGAGGTGAATTTAAAGGGATTTGTCCTTTCTTCACTGCCACACATTATACTGCAGCTGCCATTCACTGTATAGTTGCCATGTTACCATTCAATTTGAATATGGAATGCATTTAGCAATAGTGACATTTGTTGATTTGATTGAGTGCTATGTTGTACATATAGTATTGGGTAGTATAACTGAAACTTTACAACAGACATACATACATGAATAAAAACGTGCAATGAAAATGTACACACAGCTTTTAGCTATTTAGATGTTAATATTTCTCAATGTATTAAGTGTTTTTTGCTCACTTGTGTTTTATGTTTGCTATTGTCGATACATTTAATAGTTTAGCACTTATTTGTATGGATTTGTCAATTTTATAGTATCATGTGACATTATATAACCAACCATACATATATTTTTGTAAATAAAAATGATTAACAATTGTCGACTTCGGTGAGTCTTTAGTATTTAATTCCAAGCAATGTTTATTTCCCAATTTCTTGAGGCATTATTCATGAACATCATAGCAAAAAAAACCTTCAAAAATTCCTCAGCGAAATAGAGAGTTTTAGGTTTTATAACCGACCAAAGCATAAATAACAGTAATTGTCCCGTTTTTTTCTGTACATTACAGGTAAAGGTCGCATTTGTACAACGCTGACCGGGTCTTAAGGCGAATACTCAATCAATTAAGCTATTTCGGCTTTGTGTCTGGGCTTGGAGTAATTATAATTTCTCCAAGGTCTGAGTAACACATGAGCAGAGGCTGCATTCGTTTAAACTGAGAGCAATAACAATAATTGATTATTGCTCTCAGATTTAAGGAATACCGTGATACTTGTTCGCCTGACCCATTCCCACAGGGCCACGGGCCGTGGCGCAGTTGGTTAGAGCGCCAGCTTATGAGCACCAGTACCTCTGTTCGATCACCGGCCGTGCCGAGATTGAATTCATTATACAACTTCTCATATGAGCTGAGGCCCGTTGTCCTTGTGAATATGTGACCGGGCGGGTTGTCATTTCAAGGACCTGCGACATGACAATTCAGTGAGCCAGCACTATGTCTGCTACAAGTAGGTCTCATCACGAAATGACTGAAATAATGTTGAAAGTGAAATGACCGCCAGACCCAAAATAGGGAATTAGGCTAATTCACTGTTAGGGGATGATGATGATGATGATGATGATGATGATGATGATGATGATGATGATATGTCAACCAGTGAAGTTCTGTGAGCTCACCAGTTATATGATCCCTTTTCTTTATTTTACCAACAACTCTAGCTGCAGCATTCTGCAATTTTTACAGTATTACAGTTTGGCTATCTCACATTAAGGCGGGGCCACAAGCCGTGGCGCAGTTGGTTAGAGCGCCAGCTTATTAGTACCAGTTCCTCTGTGGTGATCCAAAGGTTGTGGGTTCGATCCCCGTCCATGTCGAGATTGAACTCATGATACAATTTTCCATATGAGCTGAGGCCCGTGCCTAAAGGGTTAACCTGTTGTCCTTGTAAATCTGTGACCGGGCGGGTTATCATGTCAAGGACCTGCGACATGACAATTCAGTGAGGCAGCACTATATCTGCAACAAGTGGGTCTCATCACTGAAATGACTGAAATAATGTTGAAAGTGATGTAAAACACCAAACAAACAAATCTCACATTAAGGCATTCTTGCTAAGAGGGAATTACCATAATCTTGTATTGCTCTAACAAATGCATGTGCAAGTGTGTTGGCATTATTTTCATCTGAACAATCCCTGATTTGAGAGAGTTTTTTTATGAGTTTGAGATAATCATGATAATTAGCACTCCCTAACTTATCGCAAGGATAAAAAAAAAAAAAAATGTGCAGAAGTTTTTGGGAATATCATTTTTAATTAAGTGGGAATTAAAAATGAATTTGTTCATTTGTAATATTTTTCTATCTCTCCCGATTGACCGTGCCGAGCATTTTGTTGTTATTGAACCAGGTCAAAAGTACTCAATATGAATAATGTTTAAAAAAAAGAATTACAATGAAAAGAGTTATAAAGAAATGTATCGTGACAATGTTTGTTTGTTTTTTTATCAGGTTTTTACATCGTCATTATTTTCACACTTGGCTCCCTCAGCTTTGAAGTATTTACTCAACGCTGTGCCAACAATTAAATTTGGCCAGCCAATTTTTTTTTTTTTGGCTATATCTACTAGTATTTACCAACTCTATTAATGATGAAAATAAAAATATATTGCACAAAAACATAGTTTCCCTTCAGGATTTGAATCTTTGGCAAATATTAAAATGTTTAGCTGCTCTTTATCATGTATGTTTATGTTAGTTTTCTCAAGTTAAGGACAAACTTAAATATGAAATATAAAAATTGCCTTGGAAAATGGGAAAGGGTGATCACTTGGCAGAACTCCAAATTGGTATCCTTTTTAAATTTAAACAGAGAGATTTAAGCAAGTAAATTAGATTATCCAGAGAGTAAATGATTCAAGTGCATATAGTACAAAATATGAAGGGCTCTTGCCATCCCTTATGAACTGTTTCATGTTGTGAAAGTCCAGGAGGGAGATAGCTGAAGCTCATTCTAAAAGAAACTAAAACTGGTTTTTACAAGTTTCGGTGTCAGACAGGATTGGCTCCAGGTTCTCGTGTACATGTGCATGTGCCAGTTGGGCCTGTCTGTACATGTTTTTTTCGTTTGTTCACTGAACACATGACATAAATCTAAGTTCTGGTACATCAACCAGATGGGTTTTAATTGTATCAAGGTGGTTCATGGATGATTTCTTTTTTTTTGGGGGGGGGGGACTACTTTTTTTTTTGCCCAAATAAAATATTTTCAAAAAGGAACGGAAAAACTGCTCAATTGTCAAAAATAGTTCCTTTTCATTAAAATCTTTCAGTGATCATATTACAGAGAGCAAAGCAACAAAAAGTGTAGATTTTTTCCCATGGGAGGTCATTCTCAATATCTTTTTCAACAAAATCATATCGCCATGTTGCTTTTTCTGGGTGTGTACATCCAGATTACATATGAGTATGAAGATAATAGCGTTCTCTACCAAAAACTTCTTCTTGAGAATATATATGTATATATATTGATTAATTTATCTAATTCAGATACGAGCTACGAAAATGAATCATTCAAGTTACATGAATAGTGTATTTTAAGTTGACTGAGCCTTAAATTTGCTCCTTGACGTTTGCATTCTCAATTTTTTTTCCCACCAAGTGGTCTCACATAACTCACATATTTAATTGCCAAACACTTCTTGCTGATTTGACATTAACATAGCTAAAACCTTGGAGTAATCATTACTCCAAGGCTAAAACTAAACCTTTCTCTGTAAAATAATCTGCAGGACCCATTTATTTCTCTTTTTTAACGAAGCCTTTATTGAGGAACATGGAAATAATAGTACTTTTTTAAAAAATATATATTTCATTGTAAGAAATAAAAAAAAATATGATTAATCATTGCAAACTTTAAAATGTCCTGGTAAAATTGCAGTACTCAACAGACAAGGGGCCAACCATGTTTCTGATATGTATGAACTTATATGAACTTATTGAGGGCTATTCTGAAAATACACATATGTCTTAAATGAGGGCTATTCTGAAAATACACATATGTCTTAAATGTATGGAACTTTGAAAGATTGCATTGGATCAATTTAAAGTCAATCAATTTTCATCTTTTGTACACCTACCACATTCAAGCTATTTCTGACCAAATTTAGCTTGTTAATAAATCTCAAAATTGACGGACTTTATTTTCATTTTATTTTCAGCATTAAACATTTTTCTATGTATTATAATATGAACTTTCATAAATTAACCAACAATAAGTTGTTATTATAAATGTTGTTTCAAAATTGCTCAGCACGTCAATATTTCCTCTAATTTCTATTGCAGATTGGTCCAAAATTTTAATTTGCTCTAATATTGTTAATGTTACACGGATTTTGATGAATAAAGACTCTGTGAGCTCGTTTTTTAAAGATATAGATGATTGAATATTGATATTTATAGTAAAATCCACGGAAATAGGAGTTTTATTTTCAAAGTCATTCAAAGGTCAATTCAATGTCACCGGCAATATTTTATAAAAAAAATATCCTACAAAGGTGCACATTCAGTCATGTATCATTTTAGTATGTGTCCCTCACAGTAAAAACGTTATATGCCTATGTCTCATTTCTACTGATGTTAACAATGGTGTCCCTTTTGATGTTGCGACGTTTGTGCCTCCATTCATAATTATTCTAAGCTGAAAGTGACATGTTTAGATATAGTTATCTAACTTTGAAAAACATTTGTAAGACTTTGTCCATGTTAGTCAGTTTTTTTTGTTGCAAATGTTGAAAACAAAGAATAATGATATGATACAGAAAACAAACTTGAAGATGAAAAATGGGTTCTATTTGAGCAATATACACATCAGAAGATATAAAATTGAAGAGTTTGTTGGGGTTTTTTTTGGCACACGTAGAATACATAAAAAAGATTGACTTCAAAGATGAAATCTTAAGATTGGGGTCCAGTTTGACTGTACTATTTCAATGGCTGACAGGGATTTGTTTTCAATTCCAAATGAGGTTGCTAGAGTGTGAAAGCCCTGTATGTGTAAAAGTCCCTGTATAATTGCCCCCTACTTTCTGTAAGTCTTTTTTCCTAGAAAATATTTTGGGCAAAACCTATGGTCAGTGTGGTATTTAAAATAGGAAACAATGTCTGACCATGATTTTACAATACTTAATTATAACATCCAGTTCGTTTTAATACTTAAATTGTCAAACAGATGGCACCTGTTCCTAACATCGAGTTCACTTCCCCTTTATAGGAATACTCGTTTGCCAGTTATTTCAAATCAATGGTCTGGCAAATCACTTAAAGGGTCTTCTTTTTACAAAAAACAGCAATTACAAATATGAACTGTGAAGTTGTGAAATGGCAAATAAATAATTTACGTGTTGATGGCAAGGAGTCAGATACTGTGCATGTATGCAAGATCAAGGAGGCTCTTTGCAGATGACAGCCTCCTGTAAAACAGTTGAAAATTATGATCATGCATCATCCCTATGTGGTTATTGAGATTTGCTTCACTTGAAATATATATGAAAGGGGATCTAAATGTCAACAACACTGTTTGCAAATCAAATCAAGTACTGAGGTTTGTAAGAAGGAATTTCAATATGTGCCCAGGAAATATCAAAGAGGCTGCCTACAATACACTGGTGCGCCCTCACTTAGAATATGCATCAAGTGTGTGGGACCCTTAACTCAAAAAAGATATACACCGCATAGAATCAGTTCCAAGACGAGCTGTTAGATTTGTGTCTGGCAACTGGAAGAGAGAAACAGGCACTGTAACAAAAATTCTGGAATACCTAAAATGGGATTCACTAGCAGGGAGAAGAAGGGCACAGAGGCTGGTTTTATTGTACAAGGCTATACGTGGTGAAATAGCTTTGAAACTTCCAGAACATGTCAAAATGAAATCAGCTCCTACACGGAAAAACCATGGAAATCGCTATATCGAATTGGCGACAAGCTGTGACAGAGATGTTCAGTTCTGCGGGTGCAGCCAAATTATATTTCCCGCCTTTTGTTTGACGAACAGTTCTGTTCACGAATATATTGGAACGTGATTGGTCTAAATTTAGGCGATCATAAAAACACGCTTATATATTTTACTTTAATTTCAAATGATCAGTTAGTAATAATCTATGGTAAATTTATAATTTTAATAGACATATAGATCCTAGGTATTTTTTTCAGCCGATGAAAATATAATTTTGGATCGCCGTCCAATCAGAACGTTTGTCGCTCGAGTTACTCTGCACCTGATGTGGAAAATGGAGGATAGAAAGCGATTTTAGGTCGTGTGTCAAATTACCTGAAATATGCCCAACTAATCCCCAGAAACACTCTTTGAACAGCCAAAATAAAGGTTGGTATGCATATTATTGAGAGACAGAATTCGCGGACACGAGGAATTCTCGGTGATCGAGTAGCAGATGACAAAAATCTCTTACACCGGAGGTTAAAAAGAATCGCGTCATTTTCTGTCTCCTGAAGATTTCATGCAAAGTTTGAGATCAAGTTAGATCCTCCACAAGCAGTTGTGGAGTAAAGTTTTGTAAGCTCTTGGTAAAGATATTGTTACAAGATCTTGCATTCCTTTTATAATACTTGCTGATCCTTGGGACATAATGTGGTGAATAAAATAAAATGAGCAATCTAAATCATCAAAATGAACAGCACTTGATAAACACAGGACAGGTCTATAATTTGGCATGAACACAATTAAGTCACAACTCTATGATACCTTACTCGAATCTTACCAGTTTTCTTTCACTGTCAGTTTCTGCTGATTACAGCAGCTAAGGTCGAGGGTTCAACTGTAGCTGCTGGCTGTCAGTCTTCCTCATTGGTGGAACTTACCAGTAGATGTTGACAGTTATTCCCGAATCCAAAGGCAAAATGGACTTAAAATCCAAATTGTTTTTAGAAATACTGTGCACTGCCCATCATATTTACAGTGACCGTCAAGTGTACGAAACTGGCAGTTAAAACTAGAGATGCATTTAACCTGGTCATATGTTGAGCACATCTTGCTGCATGAATTGTTCTCCACAATTTTTCTGCTTTTAGACTCAATGTCACCGATGACACATGGATATGTCTATGAATTTAGACTAGAGACATTAAGTACTGGGAAAGATGGTGACACAAATAACTTCCACACCAATTAATCACTGGAGATTGGCTTTAATAAATATATTTATAACTTATAACTTATTACTTGTTTTACACAGATTTTTTGACGCTGAACAAATTACAATTTTCAAGTCTACTTTGTCAATGTATTATTGTTTAAAGACCTATCTGTAACAATCCATTTAAGGCTTTGTGCTATTTTGCACTCTTGTTGAGATGTCTTTGCCAAGTAATATAACAAAACATACCGAGTCGGGAAGCTGGGTGAGCGGATTCAGTGAGTTGGTGATTGCGGAAGGATACCCTGAGCCAACTACTGTATTTTTAAAAAAATGATACATGAAACAAGATATTTATCGTTAAAAACATTTGTAAACAAAGTGCACCTCATTTGACCGCGTCACGTGACCCGAAAATGGCGCGTACAGCCATAGACTGGTTGCCGCCATCTGTGTATATACACGATGTTCTTGACACTCGATGGGGGACCAGTCTAAAGATGGCCGACGCAAAATAGTTCCAACTAATCAATAAATTACAAATAATCGGCATGCTCGTATTCATTCGAAATCGCATCAATACGCGCATCACTGAGGTATAAAGTTGTAGATCTATGGAGATGAGGATTTTGACTTTAATCCACCATAAAATGAGACCAAAATCAGCATGCTTATAAACAGCACACTCATAAATAACATTAAGTATTTGTTTTCAGCTAAGAGTTGAATTGATTTTGTGAAGATATATTGTTGTACTGGCAAATTATTTTGATTTCCAGATGTCTCAGACAAGGAGATCTAAAGTGCAGCAGAGAGCACTGCAAGGAAGTGTGAAGAAGGAAGCTGACAGTCCTGTACCAGGGCCGAGCACTGGGTGGCAAGGCTCAGTGACCTCAACAGATGGCCAGAGACGCTCGTCTAGGCATCGGGTACCCAGCACCAGACTCCAAGATATGGAAGTCAATATTACAGGCTCCAGTAAAAAGGGAACCAAAAGACTGAGAGGTATGTTTATTTATCACACGTACACATATATAATAGTCCTTAAAACCAATGCTCCATTCTACACAGAATTATGAGAGACATATAAGAAAAAAAAATCTATTGAGTAACTGATATTTATCCTTATCAGCTTTTCAGTACATATATTTAATTCCAAAATAGATATATATATATATATATATATATATATATATATATATAATATGTATTTATGTATCAAGTTTGAAAATTACGATTTGTATTAGGTTATCCAAATATTTTTGATATTTTCTTTTATATGATATATATTTTAGAAGCTGATGAAGACACAGGCTATATACCAAAACCTAAAAATATTCTCACAACTCCAAATCCCAAATCAGTTTCCAAGAGGCTCTTCAGGTTGGTTTCTTGAAATGAATTCTAAATTTTTAATATTTATTATCATCAAATATATATTTGATAATATCTTTGTGTACGTTTACACATGGCCAAATATGACTTGTCCTTTCAGAGACACACCTGAAAAAAAAGACAAAGGAGCCCATGAAAATAATGAGGAATGTGCAATGCCTATTATCATAGATCCCCTGTCTATAAGTTCAACGAGTTTGGTTCATGGAGAAAATAAAAAGCAGAAAAATAAAATTCTGACATCTGAGAGACATATGATTCTGGAAACAGATAAAACCAAGATAAAACAAGAAGAAAAAGAAGATGATCAAAAAGAAGATGCCGAGGAAGAAGAAGAGGAACAAATTGAAGATAGAATTGAAGCGGAAAGTCCAAATAATAGTACAAAAGATTCAGAGCCTCAGTTTGAGGAAGCAGAAATATCTATTCAAAAGGAAAATGATGAAAATATAGAGAACAAGGGGAAGCAAATTGTGAAGATTAAAACTGAAGTAATTGCATCACCTGAGAGAAAAAACACAGAGAAAATGGCTGATGTCAGAACAGTAACATCTGATACTGATGCAGTCAAACGTCGTGACAATGTCGATGACACATCCAAACAGAGTACATCAGAGGAGGAGAACAAAACTCCAGACAGTGAAAAGGAGGTAAATGGGGAAAAGGATGATAGTATGACATCAAAAGTGAACCAAGATTCTGGCAAAAATGAAATCGGAGTGGAGGTAACCGAGGATCTGAATGTGAAGGTCGTGGGGGAGGATATTTCAGACAAGGCAGGGGCACACACTGTGGTGGTCGTGTCTGAGGATGGCAGAGAGCTGGTGCTATGTCTAGACGAGCAAAACATGTCTCTGTCTGATCTAGAAGGGGCTGATATCATTACACTGGATGAAAAATCACTGGATCCAAAGGCACTGGAGCCCAAGAATCTGCCCACTGCAGCAATGGTTGATTTGAGACCAACAGGAGCGCCATCTGTGAAGTTTGTCACTGTCAACACTCCAACTTCACCTCCCGACACTCTTGCAACAAATCCAACAGTAAGCTGTGTTTATCATGTTATTTTGACTTTAAATGTTTATGTATTTTCAGCATGATTTTTAAAGTTATTTTCCCTTTGGTGAGACATAATTATTTTTCCAGTCATGTCAATTGTTTGACATGACTGGACAAAGGTGATAATTCTTTTATACACACCTAAGACACATATTTGCGGCAAAAAATGCTTTATCATTATCACATCACCACAAGACTTAGTTGTTAAGTATGAAGGAGGTAATGGAACATTGGCAAACATCAGCAAATGCAAAAACTGAGCTCAATTTGGGTTAACGACCTCAATAGTATTGTCAATTGATCAACTCTAATCAGAAGTTGAAATCCTGCTTGAAAACACTTGATAGATAAAATATAAGAGACTGGGAGTTTTTGATGACGACAATTTTCTTTGTTCTCAAAAAAAGTGGATCGATGTTATTGTCATTGCACTTAAAAGAAAAAAAAATTATAGATAAATCTTAATGGTGACAAGAGGGTTATGATTGTCAGTTTAACACTGTTGTGGTGTGATTATTATAATTTAATGATAAAGCTGTTACATATTAACATATTGTGTTGAATTTCAGGGCAGTGAGAAACCTGTGCACATGGTGATAGCTGGTCAGCATAAGCCCATGGGGGGTGAGGGTGAAGGGGAAGAATGGGCACTCGTAACTGAAACCTTCTTATGCAGTCAGTGTGACTACAAAACTGACAAAAAGGTCAACTTCTATAAACACAAACGCAAGCATACAGGTTGGTTTGTTTGTTCCTGTTCAATCATTTTTGTACAATTTGAGATTTTTCAAAGATAGTTCTAAGCCTTTCATTGTTTGTCTCAGTGTTTCAATGTAATTTTACCAAATACAGATCACAGATATTGCTCACCATGATAAATGATCTGTATGCATATTGAAGTTTATGCAGGTATGCTTCATACATATAAATCATGATGTAGAAACAAATTGTACAAAAACAATTTTTGCTTAAAGTCTTATGATCTCACTTGTTTATGTTTATTTAGATATCAGAATATACAAGACAATGAGAAAAATATTTATAAAATTCGCTTTTGATCTAAAAATTGTTTACAATATTTGATGATTGAGATGATACCAAAAAACGTTTATTATAGTGATATATTGTGACATAAAGGTATGTGCTATATACCTGTTTGCAGGAGGGAAGTTGTATCCCTGCAGTATGTGCGCATACAAGGCTTCAAGCAGCAGTAACCTCAAGAGACACATGGGGACTCATAATGATATCCGCACCTATAAATGTGAAATCTGTGAAAAGATGTTCAGACAGAAAATTCATCTGGAGCGGCATGTCCGATATAAGCATCAGGTACACTATGAGGATTTTTTCTTTTTCTCATATATTTATGCCTTTAAAAGAAATGAGTTTTTTACATACCTGGCCTTGCCGAAGGACGTATATACTAGGGCTGGCAGTGAATGTTTTCCAGTTCTATCTGTTTTCTCCAAATGGAGGTCGCTATTTTGTATTTTTATTTAAATTTAAATTTATTTTCAGCAACTACTTACATATCAAATGTATTAATCATACAGGAGTGACATCAAGAATGGCAGAATTTGTGTAATAACTGCAAAACTTTTTTATCGCTGATCTCCATGGCGGCCCGTTTGTAAATTTGAGTTGGTGAAAGTGCCTTATTATCACCCACTGCAATTATTACTGTGATTCACAGTTTATTCAGACCTACATATTGCTAAAAAAAAATAGAACTCCCCAAATATGAAGATTTCATCTTTGTTTTGTGTATGCGGCGGAAAAGGTAAATTTTTTTTGGCTTGGGCGTTAAGCATCATTTTGATGCCTGTGTTTTATTTCATGTCGTTCACCTCTATGTCATTGTAAATAACTGTTAGGAAATGTTGTCATTGGGGGTCATTGCCAGTGTCATTGTAATAACACAAGGTGAACAAATAAATATTGACCTTCATGATTAAAAAAAAAATTGTCATAAATTCAAGAGAAAATGGTTTATTGTGTGAAAATTTGATACATATTCAAAACTCAATGTTTCAGGAGAAGAGGATCAAGTGTCCACACTGTGATTATTGTTGTGCCAATGAGAACCCTGATCTCAAGATGCACATCAAACGTAAACACTTGGCCGAGGAGGACGAGGAGGAAGCACGCAAAAGTTTCTGCTGTGGAGATTGCGGGTTTGTGGCAAAGTCAAAAAGAGATCTTCTCCAGCACATGAAGTTCCACCGATCAGGGCCGGAGCTGAAGCTTTATTGCGAGCAGTGCAGCTTTGTGACAGATTGCGAGAGTCGACTGGAGCGACACGTACGCACTCACAGCAAGGAAAAGCCTTTCCAGTGTGGATATTGCGAGTACAAGGGCACGCAAAAATCTCATGTTCTCAGACACATGCAGGCTGTACATAATGTAGAAATTCCACAAGGCCGTAAATATGCTCGAAGAAAGTCGGATGTGGTGGAAATGTTGGTACACACACCCACGGGCTTCATCAAGAAAAAGAAGATTTACCCGCCGGCCGATTTCTCCAAACATGAAAAAGTGTTTTCCTGTGCTCACTGTACTATGAGATTCGCTAAGTTAATCAATTTGTACAAACATTTGAAGGTGCAACATAAGGAATCGCACATGCCAAACAGCGAGGGCATGCATTCTTGTGTGATATGTGAATACCGCACCACAAAGAAAAAGAACCTCTTGATTCACATGAGGAAGCATAACGTCCGAGAAAATGAATCAGACCCTTCCCAGGTATACACATGTGTGTTTTGTAATTTTAGTCACAGTAAAAGGAAAAACTTATATAGTCACATGCGCAAGAAACACAAGATGCATATCATTATCAAAGAGGATGGGTCAGCAAGTTGTGTGATAGACAATGAGCTCAATCCTGCGTCTGGGGAGGTCGAACAGCAAACTGTGGAACTCGGCAATGATATTGCTAATGAGGGTATAGTACAACCGGCCTCTTCTTTAGTGGGTACAAATCTAACTATCCCCAACCCTCCCGGCATGCCAGGTGTCGCCAAGGGGCAGGTTCCAGGCACTCAGACAGTGATGGTGGAGCTAGAACCCGGGATGCCTGCAACGGCAGTAGAGATAGACATTCCTACACACCCCCAGAGTACAGTGTCGTCTCTCCTCGGTGGCACCACCATGGACACGGAGGCAGCTGATGCCATCCAGGGCCTCCAGGCTCTGGCCGAACAAAAGGTGCTTCTGCCGCCACCTACATCCAAGGTGATTGTCAAAGAGCAGCCCACGGTTGCCACGCCCACAGTTGCCACGCCCCCGCAGCAAACCCCAGCGGAGGGCGAAACCTCACAAGAGAACATCCATCTCTCAGAGGAACAACTCATGCAACTCTCGTCAGGAGATTTTATCGAAATTAATGGAGAAATGTACAAGGTGGAATTTTCAGAGTAAAAGAATTGTCACTAATATTCACCTGTTTATACCACTAAATTTTATAATTATCATGAAGAATAAAATTTAAATGTTTTCTTGAGATAAATATTAACTTTATTTAACATTTCTTAACATGTATGTAATTTTACATAATTACAGTTTTTCTTCTGAATAGTATACATTATGTATATAATGATTTCAGTACATCTGTACGGGAATGTAAAAATAACATGTAAAAATTATGCAATTTTTTTTTAACAAGTCAACATGATTTTTTGTTTCTTAAAGTAATTAAAAAGACAATTTGTAAAATAAGTATATTAATTTGCATAAAAATATTGCACTATACAATGCAGAATTTATTTCTCATTAGAAATCTGAACCATAACTTTTCCCTCGCATCTGCGAGTGGTGTAAATTAAGTATGATTTAACACTTCACAATGTCAACATTTCTGAAATCGATCCAGAACTGGGAAAAAAATACTGGGATTTTGATATTCCCATACTTTTCACAAGTTTGTTAAAATGGGTTAACATTAAATTTCTTAAATAATGAAATTTGCAAACAATCACAAAATCTGGCTTGTGTTTTTTTTTTTGTGGTCAGAATTTGTTCATTCAAATGTTAATATAATATACATTCTTTCGTATTTCGTAGCTATATACAATAAGATTTGGATTTTTTTACAGAAGGCAGTTTTAATGTACATGTTAAAAGTTTTGCTCAACCTCCCAAACAAATTTCAGACAAAAATAAATAAAATTCTGACTGACTTTATAAATTTGCCTTTTCTTACCAGTGAACATATTTAGCCTTTTCACAAGTAACACTTACTGGATAAAGATGCAATACTAGCAGATACTTAAAACTATTGTAGCCAAGTTTGTAAAAAAATACTCCATTTGATACTTTCTACAGTGCTTTTTTGTGGAGAGCATTTAATAATACAGAATTGCTATGATAGATTTCACATTTTTCTTAAACGTAAATTTTAGCTGAAATTTGGCTACGATACAGTGATTTCATGATGTGAAATATCACAATTAATCTCAAAGGAGATGTATTTTTCATAGAATTTTCACATGGCATACCATAATATTTCAAAATTTATAAAAGCTTTAAATGAGGTTTAAAATTGAACATTTTCTGGCATCATATACACAACAAGAAACATGTTATCACTCAAAAAACAAATAAAATACTCTTTAGATAAAGCACCATTTCTTGTATGTTCTGGGTATGGACTTGTTAATCCAATTATAACTGCTGTCTATTTACCTGTACCAGACGTTTATCTAGGAGAACGGATTTGATGAACATGATGTAAACATTTAAATTTAGGCTGTGGAAAAATTATCTTGTTTCTGATAGTGAACAATTAGTTCAAGCTTGTATCCAATGGATAAAAAATAGCTTGTTAATACCCCTTAAAATATCAATAACATTGTCTATTTGGATCTTTTTTTGACAAAAAGAATTGAAGCATTTTTATCTTTCAGGCCTGTACATATGTATCATATATAAATAATAAATATATACAACATAAATACAAAGTTTTGTTGAATTAACTGAGGGAATTAAAGAAAGGGAAGGTCATGTTATGCTAGCGAACTATTAAGTCCACATACTTTACACATAGTTCCAAATCATATTATTTTTATTTAGTCAATCTTGTGTTAACATTTATTCAGTTTCCCCATGAAACTTGTTTTTATTATAAAAATAATTTACACATTTCAAGATTTCATAAATAAGGTGTGTAGAATTAAGGTAAGTTTTTAGCTGTGTAACATAGCCTCTCCAGTGATGGGGAAAATATTCTTTCATTCTGTCTGTCAGCT
Source organism: Amphiduros pacificus (assembly GCA_949316495.1). Taxonomy (NCBI): domain Eukaryota; kingdom Metazoa; phylum Annelida; class Polychaeta; order Phyllodocida; family Hesionidae; genus Amphiduros; species Amphiduros pacificus. Next base: position 43,211,179 of record OX439007.1, read on the forward strand.
TTCATCTTTTATTTATTTTTTTTTTTCGGTTGGAGTTCTTAGCAGTAAGTAGGAAAAATGATGTATCAGGATAAAAAAAAATTCAGTGTGTCATGAGCGTTTTGATTAGCCCAAATTATCATCTGTTCAAATCTGCTCTGGGAAAGAATTTAAATTATTTAAATTTGTTTGCAAACACTACAAAAAAAGTCCATTGGCATTTTTTTTTTAAATCTTAACAAAACGGAAAAAGATCTGAGCCTTATAGAAAATAGAATTAGTCCCCTGAAAATACAATATCTTTCCTACTAAAAGCTAAGAACTCCACCCAGTAGTTTCAGAGAAGATCAAAGCTTTCAGACAAAATGACAGAAACTTTCTCCCATCACTGCAGAAGCTATGCTGACATTTTTTGTGGCACCATCTTCTTATTAAAAGGATTAAACTGAGCAAAACTGAAGGTGTAGTGTAGACCTGTTTTGGTGACTTAATTCTATTCTTTCCACACTTAGCTGCATTTGGACTGAGTATTAGAGATATTTTTTCCTGAAGTAATCATGGTACAATTTATTGTTTCGTTTTGAGGGTATCTTGGCCCCCTCCTTCCCACACTCAATATACTTGGCATAAATGTCCTTTGATTTGGAGTTTACTTTTGGTGGCTCAACACTGTATGAACTGTCCAGAGAAAAGGTGCTTTTCTGAATCCTGAAAGAAATATTTACAAATCATAATCATGAATTATAAGTTGAAGGTATCAAATGTTTTCCCTGTCATTCCTTTATGTTTACTGAATATTATGTTTGCATATAAAAATGTTTAATTTTGGTATTCACAATTATATATCATTCTGCAAAGTATTTTCCAGTAACAGTTAAGTTCAACTTACAGGTCAGTAGTTTTCTTGAATGTTTTCACATTGGTTCGATCTTCTACTGGGTGTGTGGCAGTGCTACCTATCTGTACATATCTACAAAGAGCAAATCATCAGGAAAGGTGATTTTGTCAAGATTTTTGGTCCAATTTGTCATGATTTTGTCATGCTTTTTGGTCCAATTTCTATTCATGATGACCAAACTTCTATTACTAAAATGCAGTAGAATATTAATGCCTTCATGAATCCAAGAAAAAGCACATCAGATTTATAATATTTTACCCAACAAATTCTTGACATTTTTTCTCCCCAAATCCAATGCTTTAAAAATATTACACAACTGGTCACATACCTCTTGTACAGTGCAGTATCATGTTTAAATGGCTCCTCGATTTCTACACCATACATCTGAGCCATGCTGGGAAACAGGTCCTGCAAATTCAATATTGAAAATGCTACATACATGTATACATATGCAAAACATAATCTTACCAAGGTATAACATAATCTAACCTAGGGTAACCGAGGTAAGTTTGTTTGTTTGGGGTTTTACATCACTTTCAACATTATTTCGGTCATTTCGTGATGAGACCTACTTGTAGCAGATATAGTGCTGCCTCACTGAATTGTCATGTCGCAGGTCCTTGACATGACAGCCCACCCGGTCACAGATTTTACAAGGACAACGGGTTAACCCTTCGCGCACAGGCCTCAGCTCATGTGTGAAATTGTATCATGAATTCAACCTCGCCACAGCGGGGATCGAACCCACGACCTTTGGATCACCACAGAGGAACTGGTGCTAATAAGCTGGCACTCTAACCAACTGCACCACGGCCCGTGGCTGACCGAGGTAAGTGAAGCTCAATCAAGTTTGAAAGAATTATTAAGGAACTGGATGGAAACTTCCAGTACCTCTTAGAAATCACTATCCTGTGTCTTTGTGCATGTGTGTGTTTGTTACCTTTTTTCCTCTATTTTCCGATGTGTTTGTCCCCTGCAAGTTGCATAAGGTTACATAACCTTATGTAACATCAAGGGGCATGATTCTTTGATCATTTGGCAAGCTGCCAACTGTGACAAAGTAGGGCAGTCAGATCTGTATCACTTGCACAGCACTCTATACTCTCTATTTTCACTCACGTTTGACTTTGGAGCTGAATATTCGAGGTTTTGACACGATTTAGCTGGAAGTGTATGGAGCATACACCGATTATCGGTCCATGGCAACCATGTTTTTGCCACGTTATTTCTGCTTGCACCGTCAGATAGCACATTGTTTCAGAAGTGATTTCTGAATGCATAGTAGAGTAAGAAGATCTTCTTGGATTTTGCATTGGGATTTTGGAAACTTACGCAAGTTGATTTTCAAAAATCAACACTTGTTTGTTATTGACCTACATTTGAACCAGTGCTACAACTAATTTCAGACTTAGCTGAGTGTTGTATAAAGTAGAGGCATTTAGGCAGCAGCTCACACAGTGTGTCCCCCTCCATGGAAACTTAATGTACAATGAAGCAAATAACAATCTCGGAAGAACTGACTGTGTGGTTTTATACAAGAGTAGGTTATTCTGTTATCTGTATTGAGGCCGCTGGCATGGTGATCGGTGACCACCAATTGCAAAACAGGAAAATTATTTGAGAAAAAAAGTTATAATTACTTTTAAAGAGACAGCACTGAGGCCAGAGTCCTCGTGCATAATTTCATGGTCAGTCAAAACATCCAAGTCACCCTCAATGTCTGATCCATCGCTACTACTTGTGCTGCCCTCTTCTGAGCCCGTAGATGAAATAGAGGCAGTGGAATCCTTGCCAGATATATTTGGGTTGATATCTATCATCCTGCAATATGAGAAGAAACCAAAACAAATCAATATACAAATAGTTGATGCACTTTCACATATTGCCCAGAACTTAATAAAAGTGAGAATTAAAACAGTGTATTCAATTTCTGAATTCCAATTTCACATGTTTGGAAAATACCCAAGAAATATTTGAAAAATAATAGCACCATGGTATTATCCTTATTTGATGATATTAACTGAGCTAATTTCCCATGACAAAATCACCAGAGAAAAATGGAGCATTTTTCAGCAATTTCAAATTAATTTATGAAACAATTTGTGTGACAAAATAAATTATTTTTTCAAAGCTGTCCAAATACTGCTCACAAAGATAATTTAGCAAGCAATAATTTTTGGTGAGTTTTGATGGATTTGCCTGAATGTTCTGTTTGGAAATACTTTTGTTGAACATGTATATTTTTGGCGATAATTGAACATAATACAAACACACACCACTTCAAGACCTAAATAATATACATCCATTGTGCAGGTTTGGTCTCCCTAACTCTTTGTTAGTTATCACATTCACAAGACAGTTTGAATTTGGTCATGCAACCTCAAACTATATATCACTGACAATCACACCATTATAGCTTGTCCTGTTAACTTGTCCTGTTAACAAGATTTCCAGACGAGTGATGTGCCGGCCGCCATCTTTAATGAAGTCGCATTAGATTTTTGATTTTTTTTTTGCAATAGTGGCAATCCGAACCAAAGAGTACACAGAAAGCATGATGTTTACACATCAGCCCTCATCGTCTCTGATCAAATAGTATACAGTATGTGTTAATACAGTCTTTGTTATCACATATATTTATTCCCGCTTTAAGAGCTGTAAACACAAATGTGTGTGTTGCAGTAAATGCTTTATGATTCTGGAGCCAAAGCCCTGCAAAAGATAAATTGTCAAACTCTGAATTCTGGATAAATATTTGTCATATTTCTATCATCAAAATAACATTTCTGCAAATGATATTGCCTTGTGTGTCACAGCTTGCCAAACAGCAGTTTGTTACTCATTATTATTTCATTTTTTTTAGATAACATAACAATCAGAGAAACAAGATAGTCCCTTAATCTTGTATTTCATGGTCTTTTTAGCATGTCAATATTTGTCAGTTGATTTGTTATCCACATAAACAAACTCTTTTGAGCAAAAAACAATTTCAATAAGGCATTTAAGTTTGTTATCACCTGCCCCGTCAAAGTCAAAGACGGGAACTGAAATTTGGGTGTGGTCCATATGTTCGATAGTTTCTTCCTCCACATATAGAGTTTGTGCAATAAAGTCCAAGGGATTGGTCAGATTGTTTTCATATTGCACAGGCACATTGTCTATATATATATCAATATTTTGGATGAGTGCAATAATGATTATTTCTGTTGCCATGGTAACCGCTTTACCAAAAATCTTGTGTTCCCATTTTCAATGGCGGGGGACTTAGGAGTCAATATTCAGACTAGTTTCAACAGTAATGTCATCATCATTAATTGCACAGTATTTTGCCACTCTCTTATTCTCTTTCATCACTGTCCATGCACAGTCAAATTTGTGATTGAACATTTCTTCTTTTTTTTTCTGCCTGGACAACTTCCTCTTTCTCTTATTTTCAGAAGGGAATACTACCTGTGTGATGCAGAGTAAAGGGAGCTCTGGTTGTGGAAATTGTGTTTATTTTCAATACACAGGATTGCTTTACTGTATGTTTGCTGTATGCCAAAATAAAAAAAATATATCTTAGCTCAGGGTGGAAACAAAAAAACTATATCCTAGCTCTGTTGCTTTAAAAACATACAATTCTCCCTGATTTTGAATGAAATCAAAAACAGGGCAATGACTGCAGAGGTAGTAATTGAATACTACCTGTGTAATGCAGAGTACATTTTACCATGTTGACTAAAATCGATATTATGTGATCTAATATGTCATACATGAGTTTGTTAATAATAATACAACTTTTTACAACATACATCCAAGGTATTGGTCAGGGTTAGCACTGTCATTAAAAAAAACCTTGAAAGTCCCTTGAAATAGTTGTGAAGAAAACAAAATATCTTAGCCTACCTTTGACTAAAAAAATATCTTAACTCTGAGGAAAAAACCATACCCCCCTTGATAGTCAAATGTCTGGCCCCTTACATGATCTACCATAAGTGCAAGTATGTTTATGTTCACACTCTGACAATAGTATGCTAATGAGTCTTTGATTCAGCACTGTGAGGAATGTCTTGACGCGTTCAAGGAACATACCCTCTTCCAGGAGGTGTATTGATTATATTATTTAAAATATAAGTTTCTAATATCAGAATAACAGCACAACATGATCTTGACTTGGTTGAGAATCAAATAAGTTTAAACATTCTGACATGGCTGATACAAGAATAAAATTGTCTAGTGTGGATAAAGCAGATAAGTGATGTTTAATGACCAGAAAGCTTGGTCGAAATGTTGAGGACAGCAAGCCTCGGGTGGGGAAAACGGGACAATCTCAACTTCAAAACATGCCGTAAAATTGGTCATTAATTACTAAAATTATGTTGAAATATGTTGAAAGAAAATATGCTGAAAAAAAATATGCTGAAAGAAAAAATGCTGTAAGAATTGATTAAACAACTTAATAAAATATGCTGAAAGAATTAATCAAACATATGACTCCATAGAAATTTGTCTTTTCACTTATTTTCCATAGAATCCAGAGCAACAAACAAAATAATGATAAGATTTATATAGCACTGTTTCAAAACAATGTATGTTTATAGTGCTATGAACAGTAGTAAGAACCTCATATTTTGATCAAACAATTCAGTGTAGTAACATGCATTCTTATCAGATAATAGACATCCAACTTATATACCATGCAATTACCATATAAACATCCAATCATAAAATTATCATAGCAACATCCCAATGGATCATACAATGTAATAATCAAACGATTCTGTTGCATATTCATCCCATTCTTCTACTCCATCCTATTCTAATTGTCATAGATTAACTCTAAAAGGTGGTATTCTGTACTACTCAGTATTATTGTACTATTAATAATAATAGAATTTGTATAGCGTTGATACCAGACTCATCTGTTCATAGCTATGTGTTCAGAACACTTTCTGAAGAGGTACCGGTATGTTTTCAGTCTACTCTTAAAGGTACTGACTGAAGGACTACTGATATCCGTGGGAAGGGAATTCCATAATCTGGGGGCAACTGAGGAGAAAGCCCTATCCCCTACATATGGGGCTGATAAATCCAAATATTTCTATGATGACAAAAATAAATCATTAGAAATAAATATTCAACAGAATTCTGGAATTCTCACTGCTCGCCACTTGGTTTGTTAAAATCTCTCACTTATGAGGGGAACCTTTAAGACATGCAAGCTTGGTTTATAGAAGTAAAAATGTTGATTAACATGTCATTTAATTTTGATTAGTTTATTACACCTATACGTTTCCCAAACTGTTTAGCTTTTGTTATGTATGTATATCTGTTGCCAAAATATCAATGTTTTTCCTTCACTGTATACAGAGTGGTAGTCATAATATCAGTTGTCATGCCTACTAACCTACGCCAGCATGCATGACACAAGAGACACCTGGTGGATCACAAATGTTGAAACCCAAGCAGTGAGAATTTACGTATTTACTGGAATATTATTAGTGTAAGACCTCCACTATGTGCTAACGTAAATATTTATATATGATATGTTTAATTCATGAAAATAATGTCATTCATGCATAATAAAATATTCAATCCTGCAGATGGTGCAGGTCAAATTCGGAAGCAAAAAGAAAGTAATCCTTAATCACAAGACAGATCCTAAATCACAAGACAGCGCGTCTTAATCACAATACAGAGATCCTAAATCACAATACAGAGATCATTAAGCTCAAGACAGAGATCATTAAGCTCAAGACAGCGATCATTAAGCTCAAGACAGCGATCATTAAGCTCAAGACAGCGATCGTTACGCTCAAGACAGCGTTCATTAAGCTCAAGACAGTGAACATTAAGCTCGAGACAGCGATCATTAAGCTCAAGACAGCGATCATTAAGCTCAAGACAGCGATCATTAAGCTCAAGACAGCGATCATTAAGCTCAAGACAGCGATCATTAAGCTCAAGACAGCGATCATTAAGCTCAAGACAGTGATCCTTTAGCTCAAGACAGTGATCCTTTAGCTCGAGACTGACCCTTTAGCTCAAGACAGTGATCATTAAGCTCAAGACCGTGATCCTTATGCTCAGAACTGTGATCCTTTAGCTCAGGACCGTGATCCTTTAGCTCAGGACCATGATCCTTTAGCTCAGGACCGTGATCCTATAGCTCAAGACAGTGAACCTTTAGCTCAAGACAGCGATCATTAAGCTCAAGACCGTAATCCTTATGCTCAGGACCGTGATCCTTAAGCTCAGGACCGTGATCCTATAGCTCAAGACAGTGAACCTTTAGCTCAAGACAGCGATCATTAAGCTCAAGACCGTAATCCTTATGCTCAGGACCATGATCCTTAAGCTCAGGACCGTGATCCTTTAGCTGAAGACAGCGATCTTAAGCACAAGACAGTGATCATTAAGCTCAAGTCCGTGATCCTTAAGCTCAAGACAGTGATTCTATTCTTATTCTATGTGAAATATCTCATATTAACAAACCTGATTCCTAATATTGTATATGGTTCTGAGATTAATTCTCTATACTTTGGATCACTTTTATTTGAACTTCCATTCCTTTGGGTGAGAAGGAAACACAGCAAGACATTTAAATGTTTGTTCAGAGGTGAATGTGATGCAGAAAATGTAGTTATGACAAATTTTACATCATGCTTAATACATTAGCATTTAAAGGGAACAACAGTTACTATCATAAAAAGCATTTACGATAATGTAATTTTTCCAAAACAGAAAAAAAGCAGAGACTAATGGTTATACAAGTTTTAAAGCCTAAGGTTTTTGCATTATATATTTAACTAAATAGCATATTTAACAAATAGCATCTCCCTGACACTGCACATCTACATCAATTAGAATTCATGTAATTTAATTTCTTACGAAATCTTTATATATGATTAATATTTTTTCTCCACAAAAAAGGGAACATATTCTGTTCAAAAATGGGATTACCGGTAGTTCAAGTCAATCTTTTCACTGCAAAGGGAACTTTCTGCAGGTATTTTGGAACAGTTTATAATCAATATGAAAAACATGCCAATGAGGATTATCATAATTTTATGGAATAAATTCTCAAATGAAGGAAGTTTCTATCAAGTGGACTCATTCTAAGGACCTTTCCTCGAGAATAAACTCCCGAGATATTTTTATAAGTATAAATGTGTAATTCTCACCCAGATTCTTCTTGTCTTCGTCCTGGCTGAACACGAGTTGCAAATGGGCTGTAGGCAGTTGAAAACTTTGGCATAAAATCCCTGAATAACAAGAATAAAACTGCATCTTATACCACAAATATAAAACTACCTTTGAAAGAATTTATTTCTCTCCAAGAATCCATCATTAAATCAGGAGTTCATACATACTTAATTGAGTTTGGAATTTGGAAGCTGTATATTTCATCAAGGCTTGTGAACTCATAGGGCCTGTAGTAATCCCAGAATGCATCTACCCTCTCATCCTTCCTGTCGGCCATCACAATCTCAACCAATCCATCTTCTCCTTTATATTCTAAAAATAGTCATGATCGCATTAAAAAAAAGAAATTTCATTTGCAGAAGACATCAAATTTCATCAGCTGTAGATATCAAAGTTGACCATTTCTTCAACCGAAATACTAAATAAAATAATATCTTATATTTAAAATCTTATATTTTATAATTTATATTTCATATGTTCCATGGAAAAATTTACAAATACAAATTTTACAAATTTTGCAAATACAACAGTCCAGACCCTTCTGACAGAACCAAAACTATTTTGGCCAGTGAGTCAGAATCAAGAATGTACCTTCTTCTGGTGATGCAGGGAGTGCCTTAATGACGGAGGGTGACCACCACTGGGAGTAGGACAGTGGTGGGGCAAGCCAGGAGTACGGAGCCTGCAGACTGTTGTGAAGGTAAAAGTCCGTCCCCAACTCCCATAAGTTCATTGCCCCGTCCACTGGCTCAAATATTCCCAGGAATAAGTTCAAAGCATTCTGCTTCTCTGCATCTGAAATATAAAATATAATGTTATACTTAAATTATATTCACATGTTAAACATACTTTTGTACATCGTTTCACCCGGGAAACCCTTTAGGTATCAGAGAATTTCTATATCATATACTAGTCACTGACCTGAGAAAGCATTGCTGTATTCACTGACCTGAGAAAGTATTGCTGAAGTCACTGACCTGAGAAAGCATTGCTGTAGTCACTGACCTGAGAAAGCATTGCTGTACTCACTAACCTGAAAAAGCATTGCTGTAGTGACTGACCTGAGAAAGCATTGCCGTAGTCACTGACCTGAGAAAGCATGGCTGTAGTCACTGACCTGAGAAAGCATTGCTGTAGTCACTGACCTAAGAAAGTATTGCTGTAGTCACTGACCTGAGAAAGTATTGCTGAAGTCACTGACCTGAGAAAGCATTGCTGTAGTCACTGACCTGAGAAAGCATTGCTGTAGTGACTGACCTGAGAAAGCATTGCTGTAGTCACTGACCTGAGAATGCATTGCTGTAGTCACTGACCTGAGAAAGCATTGCTGTAGTCACTGACCTGAGAATGCATTGCTGTATTCACTGACCCGAGAATGCATTGCTGTATTCACTGACCTGAGAATGCATTGCTGTAGTCACTGACCTGAGAATGCATTGCTGTAGTCACTGACCTGAGAATGCATTGCTGTAGTCACTGACCTAAGAAAGCATTGCTGTATTGACTGACCTGAGAAAGCATTGCTGTAGTGACTGACCTGAGAAAGCATTGCTGTAGTGACTGACCTGAGAATACATGCTGTAGTGACTGACCTGAGAAAGCATTGCTGTAGTCACTGACCTGAGAAAGCATTGCTGTATTGACTGACCTGAGAAAGCATTGCTGTATTGACTGACCTGAGAAAGCATTGCTGTAGTCACTGACCTGAGAAAGCATTGCTGTAGTCACTGACCTGAGAATGCATTGCTGTAGTGACTGACCTGAGAAAGCATTGCTGTAGTCACTGACCTGAGAAAGCATTGCTGTAGTCACTGACCTGAGAAAGCATTGCTGTAGTATCTGGAGAGAGTCTGCATTATATCTCTGGAGGAGGAGGTCCATGGGGAGAGTTTTCTGTATCCTTTGATCCGGTGCACCAGTTGGGAGCCTCCATACTGAAGTGCTAGTGTGTCTCCCTGGTCCTCATAAAGCTCCTCTAACATCCTGAGCCAAAACAGACACACATTATTACAAACTGCACATGGACAACAATTTACACCTTTATTTTAACAAAAAATTGCGATTTTTACTGAAAATGGGCGCGATTGTACAAGAGTGTCATATGAAAGTAGGATGAATGCAGCCACTACCAGTATATACTTTTTGTATGCAACTCTTGGAGTGATACATGTAGATGTAATAATATAGACTATTTTGTAACAAATTGCACACGTAGTGATCAGAGAAGATGAGGGCTGGTGCATATTATTTCTGTATACATGTCATTCTGTGATGCACTCGATTCATACTCTCGTGTAGATTTATGTCAATGATGCAGCATTTGATTCATACTCTCACATAGCAAGTTTGGGATGGTGGCGCTCCAAACCAGGCACATTTCCTTCTTTAAGTAGTTTGCAAATCCGCTCAGCAGACAATATTTGGCAGGAGCCATTTGATATTTGGGGGATGGGGAAATATGAATATCATTTTCAAAAAAGAAATTGCATACAAATTCCTTTTTTTTAAAAGACGTTCTTGTTATATATGTTTAAATTGATTGGTATTAATGAAAATAACTTTTTGTAAATGAAAACAAAAAAATGCATAGTTCATATTTTTTCACTCCACTTTCAATTCAGAAATGGACAGTAAAAATCCTGATAATTCAGTCTGTCTTGATAAAGTTGGCAAAGGATATAACATATCAAGGATCCCTTTAATCTTTGCAAAATGTTTTTGAGTGGTTTAAGAGGAGTTCACATTTCCTACCTGACGCAGTCTGTGTCAAACTCAAGGCAGGGAGAATCGAGGATGCCGAGAGCATAGAGCTGTAGGGCGAGGGCACACTTGCCCATAGCAAACTGTGACGTGTTGGTTCTGTCCAGGCAGTCCACACAGTTTGTCCTCACCACTCCCCGCTGCATGTGGCCATTGTTGCCCGACATCTGTGCTATACCACGCCATCTGGCAGCAACCAATGGAACTAGTGTTAGTTTAGATATGATATTTAAATTCAAAACATTGGTGATGGTTTCACAGTTCAAAAAAGGTTTGGTAACTTATAAAAAAAAGATTTCTTTATTTTCTTTAAACTTTATCATTTCTTTAACAATAATTGTAGACATAGATACAGCTGGATTCTATACAGCTAAATTTTAAACAACTCTGCTATGCAACATGGTATCATTGCAAGAAAAATGAATTCTGGACCATAACTAGTGGCAATATGAGAATAAGAGAAAAGAAAGCTCATGTAAATTAGATACCTTGTGACGAATGTCACAATCGGTACTGTAATAATCTGTGATGTCAACAATAATAGTATACATAGCTAAAGCCAGGTTCCTTAATACTAAATATATTGCACTGGTTGATATCTGACCTAATGTCAATGATATACTGGTAGGTCTTTTCCTCTGTGCTGCAGACTGAAGTTACCTTCCAGTACCTCAATTAAACTTTATGAATCATTTCTTGCTGTACAACTACTTTTGCCCGAGTGTAATTAATTTTTGTACTTCTCAAAATAAACACTTTGTAATATCGTCAGATTTGCATTGTTCATAGAAACTGAGTGATTGTATCTCGGAAGGTATCAATTAAACTGTGATACACGTCTCTCATCAGGAACTATGAATTGATTATTGTAAACTGTTTTATCAATTATCCTTGGTCATTAATCTTGATGGTATCTCACCTTGGATGAGGCCTGATTTTATTACAATGGAGGCCAGTTCCTGAATGAAATATTCCTGTAGTCTTCACACAATATTCTGCTATTTCTGCTAATCTGTGCAGCACATTGGAATTTTTGCTAAAAAACCCAAAACAAATCAAAATAAGTCTTTTTATCATCACTTTTCCATACAATATTTTATGACAATATAATTTATTTATCTTTACCGTACTTATCCAAACTTCCAGAAGTTAATTAATCTAAGATGGAATTTTATTTTGATCAATACATTTGTAATGAAACCAAAGATATTAAATTTTGTAATTTTTGACATTTGCTTCTGTATAATATTGGTAATACTACAAATTTGTGAGAAAAAAAAAATACAAAAAAATATTTTACATGGTTTCTTAACGAAGTGAAATCTATCACTGAGCCATTGGGCCTATCCAGAAATATATATAAACATTTAAATATTTCATAAAGAAACCCTTACTCTGACCGCTTGCTGACCCTTGCCATGTCAAATCCTATATATCGTATGGCATGCTTGGGTGGCAGAAACTGGTTGAGGTATTGAAGCACCTTAACAAACTCCTCACTTAGTATACTTTCGTGCCGTTTCTTTTCTCTCTTCTTAACTAGGTTTAGTATGATTATTGGTGACCCATATCTTTCCAGCATACTATTGAAGTGCTGCCCAGCTAACAGTCCAAAGGGATCCCTCTGGTCCACTGCAATGAGAACCAATCACATTTAATATCAGATGAATATACTAAAGCATTAAACAATAATTGGATCAGGTTTCGAAGAAGACAAGAGAATGGCTCATCAAAATTGCAAATGTCTTATTCTGATTGGTGCTTTAAGGGTCAAGGACAAAAAAATTTGTCCCCCAAATTCCAAAGTCAATTTTTAGAAATATTTTCGTGATACTTGGCATTTTTTAACTTTATAAATTACATTTCATTGAAATTAAATAATGTATTTTAATGTATTTTGTTATTATTTTAAAAAGAAAACAGAAGTCTTGTACCACGCTACATAAATCTATATATTAAGCTGTTATATAATATCATTATTATAAACAGTTGACTTACGAGTGATTGGAGGTTTGGGGACCATTTTGGAGATATCCTGGGACCAGGAAAGTGGCAGTGAACCTCTGTGCTGGACGAACGCCGTATATCTGCCGCTGTGAAGAGATAACACTGATGCATCATGGACTATTTGCTCTGTCTCCACCTCATTGGCTACTTCTCCACGATTGTTGGCTCCGCGCTTCAGAAAACGTGTACCTGCGAACTGCTTGGATCGCCTGGCTATTAAAGTTAGATACACTGGTCTGCCATACACACAGATATCTTGTACCACGTTAAAGGACCAACGCATTAACTTTCATATTGAAATGAATGGTGGGATACAAAATTGAAAAAAAGATTTCCTTGCAAATTATTATATTTCATTATCATTTTAATATCTGATTTAGTGAATTGGTAAATGTAAAAATTCATATTCAGGGAAGTAAGCTTTTCAATATAATTTTTAATTTTTTTAAAGGATACTGTGCTGGCCTATGAATCCATGAATAATACTGAGAATCCAGTCGGAGTGGATCTGATCCTGCAAGCCCTTTAACATGTGAGAGTTCCACACATATTTCTGAGATGGTTTGGTCCTTGTTCCATACACAATATCACCTGTAATCAGAGAGGCATTCTTTCAGTTTCCAGAGTAGCTATTGATCACAACATATATTATCACTTAACCACAAAGACTGGCAGCTGAAAGATTACAGAAGATAAATAACCTATTTATAATATAAAGATTATTCAGAGTTTCAAATAATAGTTTTAAAAAACTGTTTTGCTCTATTTTCTTAAACTTTTTACATTTGAGATGTAATTTATTGTTCATACATTCAAGACCACATCCATGTATAATTTACAAAATACCTGGCAAAAATGCAAAGAAGGTCCTACGCAAATATTTTGGCATGAATCTATTAAGCCAGAAACAAGATGTGCTGTGGCTTTTATATCAATACCTGAGCTATGATGTGCAGATTTCTGAGTTTTGGATTTGTCACTTTTGTTATTTTTTGAGGACTTTGGTGACGTGGGTTCTGGGACAGTCTCATCTCCAAGACCTTTGCATGGAGTCATGTTGTACTGCAGAGTATGTGTCAAATCATAACTATAGCTGAAACATATAAAAGCATATACTGTCATTGATCATTTTTATGATTGCTCATGCTCAATATTGATTATGAAAATAGAATTTTTTTTCAATTTTCTTAATTTCCATTTAAGTGACGGATAATTTAATAGATATAGTCATTCAGAAATATCACATTGAAAATAGAATTATTTAATCTGACGCCTTTATTTTTATGGATGAAAACATAAGAAACTTACCTGAAGTAGAAATTACTGGATAAATCCACATTCTGAAATATTTTTACATATCTAAAGAAGAAAAGAGGAGAAATTAATAACCAAATAGCTAAGAAAATGCAACAACAAATTTCTTGTTTGGCTTTCATTTTGTTCTCATAAATTACAAAATTTTTGTTTGACTTTCATTTATTCTTGAAAATTTTAATATTAAACATATTAACTTATTCTTTTTCTTACCTTTGTTCATCTGGGTGTGAAAACCTGACCGTTTCATTGGGAATGTACACCATACTTGTGTCTTCTATCTTGTATATTGTGTGTGGCCCAATCAATGCCACCTTGCGGCGTTTTGTTATCAACACTATGTAATACCCTTCAAGAAATCTGACATATCCTATAAACAAAAAAAATCTTCATACGACCACAATAATATCTGGCAATACTATATTACTTATTTTTTTTATTTATACAACAGATTTAATTTTGATTAAACTTCAGGCTTGTACACACCAACAATACCGAATGCTGACACCGTTTTCAGGAGACCAGCTCCTGCTTTTTGTTGCACCTTGGGTCTATTACCAACATCTATCATGAGAAGCAGATCACGAATCTCTTTTTGTGTGTACTCCACCTAAAATAATATCATGATATTATAACCAAGAGTAATCTTGGTAAAGTATTTTTTTTACGTTTGGATAATTACAATGCCTACTGCTACATGTGAAGGGAAGTATGAAAATAATAAAATGATAGGAGACATGAATTCTTTCTCAAATGTAGTAAGAAATGGATAATAGTTTCTTCCAGGGCAAATTAATACAATATTTATGACATCCCCGAGACTGGTAAATGGTTTTGTGACTTTGACCATACAATATTCTTTATGACTTTAAAAAACACCTTTCATTCAAGGAATGGAAGTTTGTACCTTAATTTTTTTGTTAATTATAGGCCCGAAATTCAAATTTGCTGGAAAGATCATGATTGGTGGAATCATTCATGAGATGTAAATGTCAAACATTACTTTTACTCACCCCATCATCAGTGATATTAAGATCTTTTGGCTCTGTTCGATCTATCTTAAGCACTCTGAACCTTGTTTCTGTATTATTTGACCCAACCACGAAGTATCTCTAAAATTTAAAAAAGTCATATTTCAATAAATGGACACAAAGATTGTGATTTACAAATTGCTCTTTTGTCCATATTGATAGGCCTAGTTCGTGGAGTTTGAGATTTTACTTGTGAGACATGGCAGGTTTTATTGAGAAAGGAGGCTAATATTTTTATTTAGATGCACATAATTTTGATTAAAAAATAGAAAGTAGAGAGCATAATGTACTTTTTTTTATCTTGAAGGCTAAAATCATAATTTTTTCAAGCTTGACTTATTTGCTACAACATTTACATACATGTAGAGGCAAAAGAAAACTTTCAAAAATAAGTTATTCCCAAAAGTCTGCTCTCCTTGTATTCCTTGATTTGGCCCATTGCCATGGTTGTATATGTATTGGAGCAATGTCAAATTGGTGGCATTTCGATTAACAATAACTTCTCCTGATATACATGTGCAGTAGTTTTAACAGTTATCTGAAGTGGTTACATGTCAGATTAGGTCATATTTAGTTCTCTATGATATTTGTTTCACAAGACATGTAAGGTGACAAAATTGAAGATCAGACTAATTACCAACTGATTATAAGGTTGGTAACAAATATCATTGTAGAACTCATCATAAAATCACGGACAGAGCAAGCGCAAGTGATGTCTCTGAGATCAATTTGCATAATTTTTTCAGTTTCCCTTTGGTGACCTCATTTATACATTATATAATACATATTATATAATGCTGAGGCCTCAAACACACTTGCGCTTGCTCTGTCCGTGCATAAAATTCAGACAAGCTGCGAAAATTGATTGCATGGCCCATGCCAATCTAATGATAAAGCTTTAAATGGTGAATATATTTAAATTTCACTTTATTGGCATCCTTATCAATGTAAGAAGACTGCATGTAGTGGAGCGACTCCTCAGTTTCGTTTGATATATGTATGTTACTACGTTCCATGTTCTATAAAGAATTCCATCTTCAAGGACAATCAAGTTGTGCTGTATATTGAATAACTCTCTTATACTACACCCAATTTTGACCAATCATGAGTGAAAAACATACATGTATGTAAAAATGCCTGTTACTGTAGATGATCAAAGAATTTCACTCTAACTTTAAACAATGATTGTTGACACCCATAGTCTCTGTTTGACAGTATTTACGAAAGACGAAAGAAATATTTGGCAGCTTCGAAAAGTACAAAAAGAACACTACTGGTAATTGACAACCATAAAATATTTATTATACAACTTTTGGCCTGAGGTGGGAAGTGTCTGAATCAGTGAATGTTTACTTTATTTCGAGTAGGTCTTCAGATTGGCAAGCATATATACTGACATACTATGTATATTTTACAATTCCATACTTACGGCTTTTGTCTCATAAATAACAATTTTCTGCATGCAGCTTATAAGTGGTATTTGACCCTTGGGCATCATTTTAACATCTATTTCCACATCCCAAGTTAAATTTCTCTGAAGGAAATCCAAAACATAAATATGTCGCTGCAGTACCTATTTATGTCCACAAAATCCAGCTGGCGTCAATTATTTGTGTTATTTTGTTGACTTGATATTCACGAGAATGATAAATCTATTTTTGTTAAGTTACATCTATTGTTACAAGTAATGTTTGAAACAAATTTTCTGCTGGAAATGAAATATTCACGATTAAAATTAAACCGCAAAAGTTTGCGCGAAATCTTGTACCACAATATTTCTCTAGATTTGTATTTCCGGTACAATTGCAGCAAGGATAAATTTTTTCATCATTGAAGTATCTTTAATTTATCGCGATGTTTGAAACATAAATCACAAAAGTTAACAAGCAAATACAGAAGGATTTTGAAGATAAGAAAGGTGAGGAGTATATAACATCTTCATGTCAAATCAACAATATTGTAAATGGAAGAAAATGGACCGTTTTTAGAGAAAAGTCATGACTCATTGATCCATTGATGATGTACACTTGGCAGAGAAATACATGTTGTCCAGAGTTTTTGACCTTTGGCTTTAACATGCCTTGCTTAGAATTTCATAGAAACGTGCCAACAAACTTTAACAGTCTTTTAGTAAATATGTGGTTTGCCATTTATATTTAACCCATGAAATATTATGGGGGTGGCAATCACAGAACTGAATCCTAATATCAATGCAATAGACTCAGTTATGATCATCTAATGAAGTCAGCCAGCTAGAGATCTCAGCTCCAGCAAGAGTTTGTGATACAGTGCAAAAACTCTTAAATTACTGAATATATGAGATCTTGAAGATGCATAATTGAAGCCACTTCATGTTCCCAAGACCTTTGTACCTCATATTCTCAAGGGTAACCAGTGAACCTGGTCCCCAATAGAAGTTGGTCCCAAGGAGAACTCCACCCCCTGATTTAGATGGCATCACATTTGAGTTTCCGGAAGATAATACATTTTGCTTATAACAAATGGTTAAGAAAGACCTTCAAGCATTCTGGAAACCACAGAGGTCACAGGCAATTTTACAGAGGTTTGGGGTGTGCTTAAATGATATGTGGCCACAAAACTGTATATTAAACAAGAAAAAGTAGCGCTCCACATGTAAAAGAGATGGCAAAATATTGACAAGCAATACAGAAAGTAAAGCAATTTGACAAATATTTAAACAAACAAATCACAAATTAAAGAAATGACACAAAATAAAGAAAACAAAACAAAACTTCAAATAAAAAATGGAAGAAAAAAGCATTATCATTAAACACAGGTTGGGTGGTCAATATATATTCTATAAGTGAAAATGAAGTGTAAGACCAAAATAATGCAGACATACCGGTATATATTCTTGAATAGTATGTTTGTTTTTATCAGTGAATAGTATTTATGTTTTTATCAGTTTGTACATTGCTGCCAGTGGGTGGGACCTGTCTCCTTTGCTTAAGGTGTCATATTGTGCTTTTATTTAAGCTATATGCACATTAGAACATATAGAATCAAATTGGTTGTTCAAGTGCAAAAAAAAAGTAAAATAAAAAATAAATATTTTTATACAGAAAACAAGGATGAAATCTTTAAATTGGGTATTTATTTTAGCAATATGCAATTTAGAGCTCATAGGAAATAGTCACACTTTCTCCATGATCATGCCGATCACAGGGGAATACAGATAGTCTCTCTTTTGATATTTTGAGATTGTTGGCAGTGGATCTCAAAAGAGAGACTGTCCATGTTATAAACAATATTCTCAAACAGTATTCAAGGATATGTAACTTTACCCTTCATGAATTAAAGCACTTATCTTAGAATTAATGACATTTAAAAATCTCAGGATATTGAGGAAAAAAAAGAAGAAAACATTCAAATAATCCCAAAGCTAAAGTCATCACTGATAAATGGGATGCATTAATTGATTGACCTTTTCAAATGTAGCATGTTAGAAGGCCTGGCAGCATGGGTCCTCAACACTTACGTGGGAGAATATGTGGAAAATCTCAACACAGATCAGCTCTCCATTGGTCTGTTGCAAGGTAAATTGTTTGTCACTTTATGTGCTATATCAGTGTGTATTATGGTGAAAAAAAATAAAGTTTATTTCTTAGACATTTTGAAATTAATAATTGTTAAACTTGTTAAAATTGTAAAATATATGATTTTAAAATGTTGAATAAGGTTCATAAGAATTTGAAAAAGTTATCTTCATTTTCACACAGGTGCTGTGGAACTTGACAACTTGCCATTGAAAAAAGATGCATTGAGAAAATTTGATCTTCCTTTAGAAGTAAAATCAGGTAAATGCATAACATTATTTTTCTTTAATGTTAAGCTTGCAAAATGATTACACACATATATTAAAAAAACATGTGATCAGAGGGGCCTACATTGGTGAAATGCAGACATTGTTTGAACATTTAGCTACACACATGAGAGAAAATTACAACAGTGAGAGATAGCTGCACATGTGAGAGATAGTTAGAACAGTCAGAGACAACTGCACAAGTGAGAAACAGCTGCACATATGAGAGACAGCTACAACAGTTGAGTTAGCTACAACAGTGAAAGATAGCTGCACAAGTGAGAGATAACTACAGCAGGGATAGATAGCATCCCTTCCCAGCCAAAGACACTTGTATGTAATATAAAAAGAGAATTATTTCTATACTATAGAAAGGACTATATGCTGCATTATAATGACTCTTTCCTTTCAGGATTTATCGGACACATCCGCCTGCAAATCCCAGTAAGCAGATTAAAAAGTGAACCATGGGTGATTTCTATGGAAAAACTCTATCTTGTGGCTGGACCACTTAATAAAGATAAGGTAAAGTTTTGTTGTGTCTGCTTCAAAAACATTTATTTGATATTGCCCAATTTCAAAAGTATCCAGATTTCGATTTAGATAATAAGAATAATGATTAATTTTACCAAATAAATATTGAAAAGATTAAGCTAAATCATCATGATAACATATTTTAATTTTGTCATCAGATACCAAACTATTATTATTGTCAAATAATAATAAATAAAATCTGTATTTGGCATGGTCAAGTATAAACAAATTTGATACAAGTTTTTTTCAACAATATTGAAAATTAGTATGATGAAGAAAAAGAAAAGAAAGCTCAACAGGACAGAAAAGATGCTCAACTCAAGGAAATGGAAGAGAAGTGGAAGGCGGAGAGTGGGCAGACACAGACAGGTGGCAGCACTGGCTACTCCTCCTGGTGGGGATATGGTGCATCACTCACAGGCCTTGCAACAAACATCATGGAAAACATACAGGTATGTCAAATATTTCAAAACAAAAATTAAAAGCTAAGAGGTGTTACTATCATTTGCTCAAATACAATGTTATGATATGATTGCATTTTTTTATATATCAATTTCTGATCTCCTAGGTTATATTTTAGTTGTTTTTTTATCTTTTTTTATTGAAGTTTTTCTTTTACATTCGTTTAATTTATAAAAACTTATAACAAGAAGGAACCATTATTCACAAGAAGTTGTATTATTTGGCAGCTTAATGTGGAGGATGTACATATTCGCTATGAGGATGACATCACGGTGCCATCCTGCCCCTTTGCTTGTGGCTTTGTCATAAAAAGCTTGGCAGCCCAAAGCACAGATGATGGTTGGGTAAGAACTTCTCTTTTTTTAGGGGGAGGGGGGGGGGGGACATAAATTTCATTGTTTTCACTGCTACCTACCCTTGCCTGTGGTGATATAAGCACAGGTAGAATGGAACCCGGGGTCATCTTGTCATTTTGATTGTGATTAAATTTAAGAATGTTACTCTATTAATTGAAAATAAAACCTATTTAATTTTGTGGCATTGTTTATTCAGGTTCCAAGATTTGTGAGTAGGCATGATACAGATATGATGCATAAACTTCTGGACCTCCAGAATTTGTCTGTATACTGGGACGTGAACGCTGAAATGATGGGAAACATAAGTAATGCTGAACTTATGGTGAGTTTATTGCTTATTTCTCAAATATTGATCAAGAAATGTGTTGAAAAATTGATCAGAACTGTTCTGAAAAGAAATGCTTCTGATATAATTTTTCCAAAAAAAGGATTCCATCTTAAACTTGTTGAGTAACTATATAGGGATAAATAGACTTCTCATGAAAATATTATAAATGTGTTCACCTTTAAATTTTGTTCTCAACTGGACACAAATGCAGTGCTCGTGTTAGGTTCAACATTGACTGACTGTATCACACACACTGAGAAATGCAGTCCTGAAACACAAGATATATTTTCTATTGCCATAATATTATACATAAGATTTGAGATATAAATTTATAATGGATAAATATCACATTCTAGGAAACACTTAAGGCAAAGGAATCAGATGCAGTGCCACTTAAAGCAAATGAGGTAAGAACACTCTCTGAATATCACAGTTCAAAATTTTGAAATTTTATCACACACAGTTTCGGGATCTACTGAAAAATCTGGTCTTTTTATAAATCCTGAGAGAAGAATATGTAATTTAAATATATGTATTGTATGTTATCAGGATCATCAGTTCTTATTGGAGCCAGTGTCGGCACAAGCTAAAGTGAAACGAAACACAAGTTCCCTTCCTCTGCGTAGTGCCAACACCCCTCGTATCCACATGGACATGAAGATGGACAAAATAGCAGTCAGCCTGGATGAGACACAGTACCGCACCCTGGTGGCTTGGATGAAGGAGATCAGTAGGCATGATAAGGCCAGGAAGTACAGAAAGTGGCGCCCCCATGTGCCAGTAAAAGACAAGTGAGTATGATAACTTATTATATATGGCCTTCACAAACAAAATACAGCTGAGAAATATTACAATTCTTTCATAATATTGATTTATGTATAAAATCCTCTGTTGAAAACATTTATAAGGATAACAAGATATTAAATGAAGAAAATAATTATTTATTTGTAGTGCAAAGGTTTGGTGGCAGTTTGCGATACAGGCTAGATTGCATTTTATCAAGGACAAGAACAAGAGGCTGAGTAAAGATTATCTCATATCAAGAGCCAGATATAATGTACTGTACACACAAGCCTATGAGGAATACTTGCTTAAAGGAGACTATTATATGGACCCCACTCTGAAGGTAATAAATGACAACAGCCATTTACTTCATAACAATAATATTTTTAGAATTATATACAGAAAAAAATTTATGAAAAATTAGCGTTGAAGTTTATTGTTATATTTTTGATTTCAGAGACATATGACTGAAATGGAGGAAGAGTGGACATTTGAGGAAGCAAAGATTCTGAGGCAGATTGTACATGACAAACTTGCTGCGCAGAACAGAGTGGCACAAGTAAGTACACAGATCACAATACTCTCAAAATACTCTTGAAATATTCTCGAAATCTTTTTCTTTTAATGGATTAGATGCTTCATTTCCCTATGGGATATATCTTTGGCAATATTTGGTTATTAAGTTTGTAAAGAAATGATAATAAAGAGAAACAGAAAGAAAATAAAAAACCCATTAGTCATTGAAATGTAAATTCTATCTTTTCTCTAAAAAGTGAAAGACATTTAGAGATCGTGAATTTTTTAACTGATTTTTATTGTCTTTTATCAGGAGGCATTGAGTCCCAGTGATAGCAAAGAGGCCCTGACGCCAAGTCCCTCAGAGTCAGTGGCGCCCTCTCCTGTGATGCAGACACCTCTGACCACCCCACCCACCACCCCATCTCCTACATCAGACCCCCAGCAGAGCGCTCAGCAGCAGGGCTTGTTCCAGAGATGGTTCCCAGGGTGGGGTGGATGGTACGGGTATGGTCCGACAGAGGGCGCTCCAGCCACTACTCCTACAAGTCCCCCACTGGCATCCACACCCACACAGCCGGACCAACACCTGCTCTCAGATAAACAAATAGGTGAGAAAATTGTACATAATAATCACCTATCTTTTATCTGCCATGTTCTATAATGTCTTTCGATGATTAATAAGTGTCAAATAAGATTATTCGTACTTCTTATGTCAGAGAATTTTACTTGCCAAAGATTCCTTGTGAGAAACACATTTAAATAATCTGAATATACAAGGAAATTGTAGAAATGTTTCAAATTAAAATTTTAGATTCCAATTTTTAAGCAGTGAGTAAAATTACTTTTTAAAAAATCACCCCCCACCCCCCAATTTAAAAAAAAAATAGAAATGGGTAAATTGTAAAAGTAAGTCAGGAGATTTTCAATTTCATTCATATCTCAGAGCAAGAGATCCTGGATGTGTTGACGGATTCAGCAGAGGACAACACGTTGTTGAAGAGAGATATAGTCCTGGCCCAGCTTAACTTCTGTCTCCAGTCTGCCACCTTTAAGCTGTGCAGCAATACCTCACAATCTAACCAACATGGTGAGCCATAGTAAACTAACTTAAAGAAAATAAGCTTTATCTTCTATAATGGAAATGTTTATTGTTTTTGTTTTTTTTTTGCAAAGAAAATGTGCAAATTGAGGATAAATGTACTATTTCAGTCAATGGGAGTGACCACTCAAGTAGCCTGTTGGAGTTAGAGTGCAGTACTGTGAAGATTGGGTTTGAGTCCCGTCCTCGCAGTCATGGCCTACAGTTCAGCATCAGTCTCGGTAGTCTGCATCTACGGGACAAGATGACCCCGGGTTCCATTCTACCTGTGCTTATATCACCACAGGCAAGGGTAAGTAGCAGTGAAAACAATGAAATAACAATTAATTGAATTAAGTAAAGAGATCTACTCCAGTTAAAAACATCCTGCTGAGGAACCCTGAAACTTGTAAGTTATACACAATTTTGCCACATAATTGTGCTGTTCTTGATTTTATTTGCCAATGGTAGAAAATTAAGTAATTGATAAAACATTTCTGCACTATTGTTCATCCATAACTGAGATATTTAACTTGTTCAGGTTATATCAATAAATTGATAGAAGAGAATTCAATTATTTCAGGATCGTGGAGGGCACGGTCGTCAGTTTTTTGGTGGGATGTTAGGCAATGTGGGCGGCAAGACGTCGGTGCTGCAGCCTGCAGGGTTACTAGGTCAGGCCGCTCCTCAAGTGGACAATACTCTGTTCAGCCTCACATATGAGAGGAAACCCTTGCACAGTACTGCTGATTACAGGTAGGATTGTTTGCTTTCAATTTGTTGTCCCACTGAAAGGTGGTAAATATTATTTTCTATCTACCTACAATCAATAAAGCACATAATTTCCTATATGCACCTATGTTAACATTTCCCAATATTTAGTTCATGCCATATCATATCTTTCTAAACTAAATTATATATCTATCACACCTTCCCTGTATTCTTTGTGGTCAACAAATTGTTATAATATGACTTTTAATATGATGATATTCCATCCCTCCACCCCCCCAAAAAAAAGAACAACATCTCATCATTCCAGACGCTGATGCATTATCTACCTTGATGCCTTGATCAATTATTAACCAATCCCAATTCATTTTCAGTATGGAGTTGTATGCACGGTGGGACATCTATCAATTTTTGCATGTTTGCTATTTGATAACATTTGGCTTTATATATGAGATGTGAAATTTCGTTGTCCTTGCAGATTAAGCATCAAGACCAAACCATTGGATATAGTATACAATGCTAATACAATCAAGAGAATATCCGAGTTCTTCACGGTGAAGCAATCAGGATCTTCCTCTCACCGGGAGGAGCTGCAGCTTGCTGGTACTTGTCATGTCTCATTATTAATGTTAGAATTAGTGAAATGGCAAGGCTGATGTCAACCACAGCAAATAGAATTGGTTTTGGAGAATCTTTATGTGGGATAGAATGGATTTGCCAAAAAAATATGAATTGATATCTGGTACTTTTCATTTTATGAAATTATCTTTTGCTAAAAAGGGATTATTGAAGGGGAGGGTTCTAAAATAGATGTGTTTGGTCATTCTAAATGGCAATTTTTCTTCTATTCTTGTATTATTTATATATTTAACATGTTGATACCTTGCAAAAATTGCTACTGTTAAAAGAAGTGAAATGGTAGGGCAAGTGTTGACCATAGTTAAAAGTTCTTTGAGTCCAGTTTGGGTATCTGTTTTTCATGACCATCTTAATGTTTGAGATGACAAATGCAAAAACAGTTTGAATTGTCATCTGTGTCATGAATATTGAATATTGTAGTTGCAGCAAAGAGGAGGTATGAGCAGATAAAAAGACAGACACAGGCAGAACTTAAGCAGACTCTGGATGAGCTACTGGAAGGGGATGACAAGGTGGGAGTTATACCATTAAATCCCTGGATCAGAAGAAATGATCAACCAAATAGAATTATTTGTGTGCTTTTAGAGAGTGTTCATACATTTATAAAATTAATTAGATCAAAAACTATATTCAATTAAAAAAAAAAAAATTTTGATACATTGAATTTTGATAACATACCAATAAATTGGACGAATAAACTCAGCAGTACATTACGTCCTGCTCATTTCAAGTGATGTTTTTGAAATTTTAAAATTTTACATTTTTTTAGATCAAGGCAAAACGTTGGGATGTTGACCTTGACATTTCCGCACCTCAGTTCATTCTGCCAGACAACTTCACAGATCAGAATGCCACTCTGGTGGTGTTTGACCTTGGCCAACTCCATGTCCACAACACAAACAATGTCTTCAACAAACAGACTGCTCCAGAAAATGCCGATGATGATGGTAGGTTTATCTTGAATAATGAACTGCACCTTTAGATAGATTTTATAAAAAAAAAAGAATAAAAAAAAAAATTTAAAAGTAAGTAAAGAGGAAACCTAGTTTTATAATTCACATAAAGATTACGAATGTTAAAGTCAGTTTCCCCCAAAATACTTATACAACTTATGTTCCTTGCATGACTTCAATTGATCTGGGCCAATGTAACCTACTTGCAGAGGACTTTGTGACTCCGTGCTCGACGCCCGGAGAGGTAGAAGTGGTTGAGGAGTCTGCCTCGGTGTCTGACATGTTCAGTGCAGACCTGACCGAGGCCAGCATCCACGAGAGGCTCTATGACAAGTACACACTCAGTTTGAGTGAACTGCAGGTCATGGTCGGCCATGCCAAGGACAACTGGAAGTTTGCCCACAACAAGGGAACAAGTCACATGCATGTCATCGATAAGTTCTCAATATCACTGCAACTAGAAAGGTGAGAAAAAC
Organism: Amphiduros pacificus; assembly: GCA_949316495.1. Taxonomy (NCBI): domain Eukaryota; kingdom Metazoa; phylum Annelida; class Polychaeta; order Phyllodocida; family Hesionidae; genus Amphiduros; species Amphiduros pacificus. The sequence continues at coordinate 43,237,036 of OX439007.1, forward strand.
AAAAACAAAAATACACATTGATTTCAACTAGTAATAGTTTATTTAACAAATAACAAATATAATGAAGGTATATTTAGGCATTTAGCTGAAAGCTATTCCTTATAATAACGTCTTTGAAGGAGGTTTTATGAAAATGTTCATATGTGCACAATGCAGTCCTGGTTCACACCATAAGCAACCTATGTGTAGATGTGTATGGAGTAGAAACAGTGCTGCCCCCTGTCAGCAGATGTCTGAACTGAGCTCTCCTCTGAGCCAGCAGTCTGGCCCTGCACAGCAATAGACAGGCTGTGACAAGAACAATCATCACTAGGCTGATGCAGGCAGCCACGTAGTCCAGTCAAAATATGAAATGACCCGGAACAAATTAGAACAGAAACCATTTTGGTGTTATTTGTCTCAGAATGTTACCCAGATGAACATATAAAAAGTCTACCAAAATCAACTCAGTGGAACACCACCTAATTCGCATAAATTCAAAATGGCTGCCTCTCATTGACGTTTCACCCTATTTCAAGCTTACATTCAGGTTATTTTGTATGATTAAAGGTTCCCTGCACACTGAAATAATATCATGTCCTTGCTGTTGGTGTAAAGCAGTTATTTTAAGCCCATGATAATGAAATAGCTTATGTAGTGTTTCTTGTGAAGTATTTCATACAATGATAGTATCATTCTGCTATGAAATACATTAAGTATTTTATGTACATTAGGTGACCTTTATGGTGGACAGAAAAAAAGAGTATGCATTAATACCAGTCAGAACTAAGGACTTTTCTTGTTGCACTTGAAGAATAGTTTAATAGTAAGAATATTTGTACAGACAGTATTATTCAATATATTTTAGATGAACCAAGAAAATGAATATGTCACTCCAGACACAAAACAACTAAGCATGTTTAGTATTGAAAATGACAATCTCTTATAATCAGTGTTGAGCCCTGTAATTCTCTCACACTATAGGGTAATTAACCAATTAAGTAACAAGAGGCTGGGGTGTGCTACTGGGAACCATACTGTGACCCACATGTGATTCTCACTCAGCATTCAGGTGTCAGATCTTACACATTGATGCAACACGAAGAGTTATTTTGTGTAACATCACATGTAATTCAGAAATATTAAAAAGGTGTTTGTGGCAAACATTACAAGGGGTGTGTGTTTTCTTTGATGTTTGCATGAGTATTGCAAGTGAAGTTGTGAGTACTGTTTACATATTAGTTGCTGAGATAGACAACTCCTGTGTCTGCAGCTCCACTACCCAGCAACCAAGGCCTGGTCTGCAGATAGGCTTCAGACAGGAGGGGGGCAGTAATTAGGTAGAGGGTGGCTATTAGGGATAATATGTTCCAAACTTTATCAAATTCTGAGTCTGCCCTTTTTGTTTTTTCTCATGTACATATCTAATACACCTCTAATTCTACTGCACATTTAAGAATCTCAAACATAATCTAAAGCCTCTTCCCAGACTTCATTTAAAACTTCAAAATTCACAATGACATTGTTCATAGCATCTGCCTTTACAGTCCATCTGGTTGGACTAAAGACCCCTTATGCCAGGAGAACCAGTAGTTATTATTTCTTTTATCTGAGCGGTCATCAAACAGACCAATGAAGAGTTTCAATAGGTTCTCTAGCAAAGATGGAGTTTGTTTTCAAACTACTACCAGATACTTTCAAGTCAAGAGATTTTGGGTCGTCAGTTTTTGCGATGCACTAAACCCTCTTGCTATCAGCTTTGAACTTTCTATGTGGTAACCTAAGTTTGAGAAAAGGTGGGGGCCCCCATGACATTAAGACATTGCCACATGAGCTTCCTCTTGCTTCAGAATATCATTAGAGGAGCTGATGCAAAAGTTTAAGGAGCATCAGTTGGCCAAGCATTGGTTCAAGCAGCTCACCCAAGTGTAGTAGTGGCTCCATTGCAGCTAGGTCTTGGTATCCAACTGCACCATCATTTTGCATAAAATACCTTAAAGCATTCATGAAATCACAGAGGTCACATGCAATTTATCTGAGGTTTGGAGTGCTTAAAAGACATGTGGCCATGGATTAATTAATTAATCTAATTATGAGGCAAAGAACAAAAGAAAAACAACAACAAAAGTAACAAAACAAATAATAGCAAAGAAATAAATGTCATACCAAAGACAACAAATGGTACTTTCCAACCCACTATGTGGGACTGAGATCAAGGTGTCATACCACAGACATTTTAAATATGGTCCTTTCACATTCTTTAGTGATGGAAGGTGATTTTCAGATGAGACTAAAAACGAAGGTCTCATGAACCTGAGTGTCTATGCCAGGCAGCAGGGTTAAGATCCCTCCCCACTTTTTGGAGAGAGCAGGAGATTGCCTCCCAGTGTGTAAAAAGGACTCTCCCTCTTCAATATGATCACCACTAATAGTTACCTATAGCTTGCAATGATGTGCAAATTCAATTCAATTGTTAATGGGTCATTTAACACAATTTTTTTTGTAATTCTATTTGAAAATTATCGTTCTCTATCCTTTTTGATAACTTTTTATTGTAGAATATTATGTGTTGTAGAAGATATCCCAGAAAAGGTGTAAAACAGACAGATATAATACAGATGTAACAGACAGATAGAATACAAGCGAAGTGCTAATTTTCGACTTCTTTCTCTACTTTTATTGGTCATTTTTAGAGGAAGAGTACCACATATGGGTATTAGCAATTTGAAAATTTTCCAATGGATTTATCATGTCCAAAAAACATAAAATAGACTCTAAGATTACTCAAATATGTCAAATAGGAGCCAAGCTATATAATTTTTAAGATTTGCCCTGCCATGTGTCGGCCATTTTGGATTTATGCAAATTACGCATTGTTCCACTACTTGGATTTTGGTAGACTTTTACTATGTTATTCTCTAGGCTCTCCTGAGACATTTTCTATCAATTTCATTTCTGTTCTAATTTGTTCCGGGTTAGGCCATTTTTTGTCATATATTGACTGGACTAACGGCACACACTAACACCAGGAAAGAGTCTGTGGTTGCCATGGCAACAGGAGTGAGAGGAGCCACTGTCCAGGCCCGGAGAGTAGAGTCATGCTGGACAGACACATCAGTGGATTTCTGAATGAGCGGTTGAGCTGCGGTGGTTGACTCAGGCTGTGGGGCAGGATAGACTGGCTCAGCTTCAGCAAAGATGCCCTGTGTGCTGACTGCCACCAGGCGGAGCTGCAGGTCAGTGAGTTTGCCATGAGGGCCTGTTATGATCATCTCAGAATCTGTGGTCATCTGGTCTTTTCTCCACTCAGGATATTCATCCGATCTCCATAGCAACATGTAGACTGTTGCCCCCTGGTGGCGAGTGTCTGGTGCAGACCAAAACAAGCTGAGAGTGGAATCATCGATAATTAGAAGTTCTGGCTCAGCAGGGAAGGTGGCAGCAGCAGTGGTGGCTGGAACTGATGGAGGATACTTGGCGAAGTCACAAGCAAATTGACAACCAGCTAGCTGTAAAGACAAAACAGAAAACATCCATAAATACATGTTTAAAAAAAAAAACAAGCTTAGATCTCAAACTCAAATGATTTATGAAATAGGTTTTTGTAGGGAAAAGATACTTACACAATAGTCTTCATGCAGGCTTCCTTCACAGAGTGGAGCCCAAGGAGCAAAGTCTACATAGACGTTCTCACACAGCTGCCAGCAAGAGTGACACTCTGAGCCCTCAGCACAGAGCTGGTCGCCAGCAAACTGAGCCAGGCAGGCAGAGCGGCACCGACCCACAGCAACCCAGTCTGACACATCCATGACAGCAGAGACCACTGTCACCACTGTCACCACTGTCAGGAGCAGCACACAGGCTTGAAGCAGAGACATCTTGTGGAGAACTTTGGAGAACTTGGAGAGAACACTGTTGATAATTGCTTGATGAACACTAAGGAACAATCTGCCAGGTTCAACCAGGATCAGTCCTTATATTGGGCAAATGTGACACTTGACATTGAGAATCACCCCTATCCTTAATCCCAGTATGACATATCACTACTGAGTGTCCAGTCATTAACACCTATCAGCCATAAAGTGGGGTTTGAGTAAACAGTGGAAGCCACCCCTAACTAGGGGATTTTTTTTTATAAGAGTACTAACACCTGGAAGCCACCCCTAACTTTAATATCAGTACAGCTTGTAGCCCAGTGATAAACATCTTGAAGCCACCACTCAGCCAGGTGCTTGAGTAAACAAGGCAACAGGTGGAAGCCACCCCTAACAATTCATATGCAGGTCATCGATAAATTCTCAATATCACTGCAACTAGAAAGGTGAGAAAAACAAAAATACACATTGATTTCAACTAGTAATAGTTTATTTAACAAATAACAAATATAATAAACTAAGGTATATTTAGGCATTTAGCTGATAGCTATTCCTGCTATCTTATAATAAAGTCTTTGAAGGAGGTTTTATGAAAATGTTCATATGTGCACAATGCAGTCCTGGTTCACACCATAAGCAACCTATGTGTAGATGTGTATGGAGTAGAAACAGTGCTGCCCCCTGTCAGCAGATGTCTGAACTGAGCTCTCCTCTGAGCCAGCAGTCTGGCCCTGCACAGCAACAGACAGGCTGTGACAAGAACAATCATCACTAGGCTGATGCAGGCAGCCACGGCACACACTAACACGAGGAGAGAGTCTGTGGTTGCTATGGCAACAGGAGTGAGAGGAGCCACTGTCCAGGCCTGGAGAGTAGAGTCATGCTGGACAGACACATCAGTGGATTTCTGAATGAGCGGTTGAGCTGTGGTGGTTGACTCAGGCTGTGGGGCAGGATAGACTGGCTCAGCTTCAGCAAAGATGCCCTGTGTGCTGACTGCCACCAGGCGGAGCTGCAGGTCAGTGAGTTTGCCATGAGGGCCTGTTATGATCATCTCAGAATCTGTGGTCATCTGGTCTTTTCTCCACTCAGGATATTCATCCGATCTCCATAGCAACATGTAGACTGTTGCCCCCTGGTGGCGAGTGTCTGGTGCAGACCAAAACAAGCTCAGAGTGGAATCATCGATAATTAGAAGTTCTGGCTCAGCAGGGAAGGTGGCAGCAGCAGTGGTGGCTGGAACTGATGGAGGATACTTGGCGAAGTCACAAGCAAATTGACAACCAGCTAGCTGTAAAGACAAAACAGAAAACATCCATAAATACATCTATAAAAAATTTAAAAATAAAAAACAACCTTAGACTCAAATGATTTATGAAATAGGTTTTTGTAGGGAAAGATACTTACACAATAGTCTTCATGCAGGCTTCCTTCACAGAGTGGCGCCCAAGGAGCAAAGTCTACATAGACGTTCTCACACAGCTGCCAGCAAGAGTCACACTCTGAGCCCTCAGCACAGAGCTGGTCGCCAGCAAACTGAGCCAGGCAGGCAGAGCGACAACGACCCACAGCAACCCAGTCTGACACATCCATGACAGCAGAGACCACTGTCACCACAGTCAGGAGCAGCACACAGGCTTGAAGCAGAGACATCTTGGAGAACTTTGGATAATTTGGAGAGAACACTGTTGATAATCGCTTGATGAACACTAAGGAACAATCTGCCAGGTTCAACCAGGATCAGTCCTTATATTGGGCAAATGTGACACTTGACATTGAGAATCACCCCTAACCTTAATCCCAGTATGATGTGTCACTACTGAGTGTCCAGTCATTAACACCTATCAGTCACAAAGTGGGGTTTGAGTAAACAGTGGAAGCCACCCCTAACTAGGGGATTTTTTTTATAAGAGTACCAACACCTGATTTTTTTATGAGAGTACCAACACCTGGAAGCCACCCCTAACTTAATTATCAGTACAGCTTGTAGCCCAGTGATAAACATCTTGAAGCCACCACTCAGCCAGGTGCTTGAGTAAACAAGGCAACAGGTGGAAGCCACCCCCCTAACAAGTCATATGCAGGTCATTGATAAATTCTCAACATCCCTGCAACTAGAAAGGTGAGAAAAACAAAAACAAAAATACACATTGATTTCAACAAGTAATAGTTTATTCAACAAATAACAAATATAATGAAGGTATATTTAGGCATTTAGCTGAAAGCTATTCCTTATAATAACGTCTTTGAAGGAGGTTTTATGAAAATGTTTATATGTGCACAATGCAGTCCTGGTTCACACCATAAGCAACCTATGTGTAGATGTGTATGGAGTAGAAACAGTGCTGCCCCCTGTCAGCAGATGTCTGAACTGAGCTCTCCTCTGAGCCAGCAGTCTGGCCCTGCACAGCAACAGACAGGCTGTGACAAGAACAATCATCACTAGGCCGATGCAGGCAGCCATGGCACACACCAACACGAGGAGAGAGTCTGTGGTTGCCATGACAACAGGAGTGAGAGGAGCCACTGTCCAGGCCCAGAGAGCAGAATCATGCTGGACAGACACATCAGTGGATTTCTGAATGAGCGGTTGAGCTGTGGTGGTTGACTCAGGCTGTTGGGCGGGATAGACTGGCTCAGCTTCAGCAAAGATGCCCTGTGTGCTGACTGCCACCAGGCGGAGCTGCAGGTCAGTGAGTTTGCCATGAGGACCTGTTATGATCATCTCAGAATCTGTGGTCATCTGGTCTTTTCTCCACTCAGGATATTCATCAGATCTCCATAGCAACATGTAGACTGTTGCCCCCTGGTGGCGAGTGTCTGGCGCAGACCAAAACAAGCTCAGAGTGGAATCGTCGATAATAAGTAGTTCTGGCTCAGCAGGGAAGGTGGCAGCAGCAGTGGTGGCTGGAACTGATGGAGGATACTTGGCGAAGTCACAAGCAAATTGACAACCAGCTAGCTGTAAAGACAAAACAGAAAACATCCATAAATACATGTTGGAAAATAAAAAAATAAAAAACAACCTTAGATCTCCAACTCAAATGATTTATGAAATAGGTTTTTGTCGGGAAAAGATACTTACACAATAGTCTTCATGCAGGCTTCCTTCACAGAGTGGCGCCCAAGGAGCAAAATCTACATAGACATTCTCACACAGCTGCCAGCAAGAGTCACACTCTGAGCCCTCAGCACAGAGCTGGTCGCCAGCAAACTGAGCCAGGCAGGCAGAGCGGCACCGACCCACAGCAACCCAGTCTGACACATCCATGACAGCAGAGACCACTGTCACCACTGTCAGGAGCAGCACACAGACTTGAAGCAGAGACATCTTGTGGAGAACTTTGGAGAACTTGGAGAGAACACTGTTGATAATTGCTTGATGAACACTAAGGAACAATCTGCCAGGTTCAGCCAGGACCAGTCCTTATATTGGGCAAATGTGACGCTTGACATTGAGAATCACCCCTAACCTTAATCCCAGTATGACATGTCACTACTGAGTGTCCAGTCATTAACACCTATCAGTCACAAAGTGGGGTTTGAGTAAACAGTGGAAGCCACCCCTAACTAGGGGATTTTTTTCATAAGAGTACCAACACCTGGAAGCCACCCCTAACTTTAATATCAGTACAGCTTGCAGCCCAGTGATAAACATCTTGAAGCCACCACTCAGCCAGGTGCTTGAGTAAACAAGGCAACAGGTGGAAGCCACCCCCCTAACAATTCATATGCAGGTCATCGATAAATTCTCAATATCACTGCAACTAGAAAGGTGAGAAAAACAAAAACCAAAATACACATTGATTTCAACTAGTAATAGTTTATTTAACAAATAACAAATATAATAAAGGTATATTTAGGCATTTAGCTGAAAGCTATTCCTGCAATCTTATAATAACGTCTCTGAAGGAGATTTATGAAAATGTTCTTATATGCACAATGCAGTCCTGGTTCACACCATAAGCAGCAACCTATGTGTAGATGTGTATGGAGTAGAAACAGTGCTGCCCCCTGTCAGCAGATGTCTGAACTGAGCTCTCCTCTGAGCCAGCAGTCTGGCCCTGCACAGCAACAGACAGGCTGTGACAAGAACAATCATCACTAGGCCGATGCAGGCAGCCATGGCACACACCAACACGAGGAAAGAGTCTGTGGTTGCCATGACAACAGGAGTGAGAGGAGCCACTGTCCAGGCCCGGAGAGTAGAGTCATGCTGGACAGACCCATCAGTGGATTTCTGAATGAGCGGTTGAGCTGTGGTGGTTGACTCAGGCTGTGGGGCGGGATAGACTGGCTCAGCTTCAGCAAAGATGCCCTGTGTGCTGACTGCCACCAGGCGGAGCTGCAGGTCAGTGAGTTTGCCATGAGGACCTGTTATGATCATCTCAGAATCTGTGGTCATCTGGTCTTTTCTCCACTCAGGATATTCGTCAGATCTCCATAGCAACATGTAGACTGTTGCCCCCTGGTGGCGAGTGTCTGGCGCAGACCAAAACAAGCTCAGAGTGGAATCATCGATAATTAGAAGTTCTGGCTCAGCAGGGAAGGTGGCAGCAGCAGTGGTTGCTGGAACTGATGGAGGATACTTGGCGAAGTCACAAGCAAATTGACAACCAGCTAGCTGTAAAGACAAAAGAGAAAACTTCAATAAATACATGTTTAGAAAATTTTAAAAATAAAAAACAACCTTAGACTCAAATGATTTATGAAATAGGTTTTTGTAGGGAAAAGATACTTACACAGTAGTCTTCATGCAGGCTTCCTTCACAGAGTGGCGCCCAAGGAGCAAAGTCTACATAGACGTTCTCACACAGCTGCCAGCAGGAGTCACACTCTGAGCCCTCAGCACAGAGCTGGTCGCCAGCAAACTGAGCCAGGCAGGCAGAGCGGCACCGACCCACAGCAACCCAGTCTGACACATCCATGACAGCAGAGACCACTGTCACCACAGTCAGGAGCAGCACACACACTTGAAGCAGAGACATCTTGTGGAGAACTTTGGAGAACTTGGAGAGAACACTGTTGATAATCGCTTGATGAACGCTAAGGAACAATCTGCCAGGTTCAACCAGGATCAGTCCTTATATTGGGCAAAAGTGACACTTGACATTGAGAATCACCCCTAACCTTAATCCCAGTATGACATATCACTACTGAGTGTCCAGTCATTAACACCTATCAGCCATAAAGTGGGGTTTGAGTAAACAGTGGAAGCCACCCCTAACTAGGGGATTTTTTTATAAGAGTACCAACACCTGGAAACCACCCCTAACTAAAGTATTTTTTATGAGAGTACCAACACCTGGAAGCCACCCCTAACTAAAGGATTTTTTTATAAGAGTACCAACACCTGGAAGCCACCCCTAACTTTAATATCAGTACAGCCCAGTTGTAGCCCAGTGATAAACACCTTGAAGCCAACCCTAACTTTGATATCAATATAGCTTGTAGCCCAGTGATAAACACCTTAAAGCCAACCCTAACTTTAATATCAGTAGAGCTTGTAACCCAGTGATAACTTTAATATCAGTAGAGCTTGTAACCCAGTGATAACTTTAATATCAGTACAACATGTAGCCCAGTGATAGACACCTTGAAGCCACCACTCTTCAGTCAGGTGCTTGAGTACACAAGTTGACAGGTGGAAGCCACCACTAACTAGATATGTTTCAGTTAATCACTACGAACAGGTGGTTACCCCAGTATGGCACATGACACCCCCCTACCCAGCCATCAACACACAGAAGCCATCCCTAACTACAGTTCTTTCAGTTAGGACCTACAAATGGAAGCAAGCTCTTGAAAGCAGAAAGAAGGTTTTTTGATTGTGCATTAATCCCCAGGTGTACCAAAAATATATTTTTGACCAATCACAGACTTAAATGATGGAGTGTTCTAAAAAATTATTGAAACAAAAGTCTTCAAGTAAAATAATAATGCATTATTTTTATTGGTCAACAAACAGTGTAAAAATGAGTTCCAAATGTTTTTATTTTGTATACTGTTTCTATGTTTTTGATGTCATTACGTTTTTATTTCAAGATATTTCCTATATATGATGCAGAGATATCTTGATAATGTTTTAGGAGACTGCTGTATACATCAGAAGCCCAGTGGCCCAAGATGACGCTGTCCGGCACACTTCCCTCATTACTGCTCCATGTTAATGAACAAAAGGTGATAATACATTATTATAATATCAGAAAAGGCATGGTGGGCACCATCATCTATAATACTGCATATATCTTAAAACGCAAAGCCTACCAAATTTATTTTACTTTTGCACATGAACCCTTAGCAAATCAGATTTTACCCTAAATAACATTTAAACAAATATATATATAAATATACATCTATATATATATATATATTATATGTGTGTGTGTATATATGTGTATATATGTATATGTACATTTGTATATAAATGTATATCTGTATATATATATATAACGATGATGGTTTACAGATCAGTGCACTACGGATGTGTGGCAATATGTTCTCCAGCACGACAAGTCCGACGAGTGAGACTAGCGGTGGAAGTATGCAGTCCCTGGAAGACACCGCCTCCAACTTCTCTCAGGACAACAACAAGTATAAGCTCCTCTCCAAGAGCATCATCAGGTCACTATACACCCCAACATTACTCTCAATCAAACTGTATTGATTATACACAAAAAAATATACACATATAAAATAAATATGGAATACATATTTAAAAAACTATGGAATATATATTTTAAAAAAGGCAACCTTCCAAAAATGGTTTCTTTACATTTTCTGAGGATCGTTATTCATATCACAGGGTATTTAGTAGTCTAGCAGTGTTGGTTGTCAGACATGTTAGTGTTTGTGTTTATATGAGTGTTGCTATGGTTGCAGTTTGAGTGAGACGGTGGACCAGCAGACCAAGCAGGCCGTGGCCGAGTCCAGACTTCTCCTCATGCAGTTCTCCATCAACCAGATGACACTAGATATACAGAGCAGAGGTCAGTCATGCCTCTCCAGCTTACATAAAAACACCTGAAATGCTCTAGTGCACAGTTAATTTTTTGATCAGGAAAAAAAATGGAAAATATATCCTTCAGGAAAAATTGGCTTTCTCTCAGAGTAACTTTTTATCATTCAGATAATCGACCAAGAAACGTCACTTTAAAGTGTGATCCTGTGTTGAATATTTGTTTCTTAAAAATGTTTTGATGGTATATTCTTCAAAAATAAAACCACTCAAGGTTAAATCCCAGGAACAAGGTAAACATTGCTGTCCATTCTAGGGAGGAATATAGCGGAGCTTCAGGTGGGCAATATGCAGGCGACGTTCACTCGGCGTCCGTACGACACGTCTATAAGCTTCACAGTTCACAGCCTCCTGGTGGTAGATGCTCTGCAAACATATGGACAAGACTTTGAACTGCTGGTGGCATCTCATAAAAACCTGTGGTAAATTGAACTTGAACTTTATTAAAATCACGAGCAAGTAGTTAGCTTCTTGTAATAATCAGATAAATTTGAATTTAAACAAAAGAAAGAAATTTCCAAAGGAAGGCCAAATCTGTTCATGTATAGAAAGAATTTTTATATAAAAAATATATGTTGGAATTTATTTGCTCGTCTGGATATTTTTACAAGTGAATGGGTGACAACATGAAATTGTTAATCATTCCCAGTAAATAGAAATCATTTTTAATTCTGTGAGCAGAGATATTAGGAATGATTGCTGTTCTGAACCCTTGCTAAAACTGTCCAAATTGATTTCCTTTATTTCTATATATGCAGCCTGGACAGTCAGAGTGGAAGCATCATGGGCTCGGATCCTAATTCTCCTCTGTCTCCTCGCTCTCCAGTTTCCCCCAGTTCACCAGTAGAGGAAGATCCTCCGAAACGTTCCACCAGCTTCCACACAGTGCAGGCGGCAGTCTCCTCCGCTCTGCAAAGCCTCGTCAACAAAACTTCTGCTGGTCAGTTTGCATCTCATTTTATTTTGCTGCACTCACAAAAATCTGTCATTTTAACACTGTTAATGGTATTGTGCATTAATCCTATAATTGTATATGAAAAGCATTTGAATATCATGACTCATTGAAGTTTTGCACAGATTAGTAATACAAGGTACTGACTGGTCCAGAAGTTGCACTATTGGGTGAGGTCTGTCTCAGCCAATAGCTGCAAGTGACAGGTAAACACGAGTAGTGGTAAATATTTGTGACTGAGGTTCAAAGTAGTAAAGCACTATTTGACAACATATTGGCACTGTTCAAAAGCCAATGTCTTTGATGATATCATAGACTAATGTCACAGCTCCATACTGTCATTTTACCTTGCAGTGTCACAATATTAATGCACCCAGAATGGGGGCCATAAATCAGGGTCTTGTTCAAATTAGTTTTTCAGATATATATGATTTGATCCCTCTTTTGTGACTGTTAATGTTTTTTTTGTTTTTGTTTTTTGTTTCAAAATTAGGGCATAATTGCTTTAACAAAGAGGGATAAAGATTACATGAAAGCTACTTGGCCTTTACTAAAACTGTCATTACAAAGATTTTTGATATTTTTTCTTTGTAGGAGTAGCAACCATTTCTCCATTCAGCAGCGTTATGGGGGGCATGATGGAGGAAACGACCTTGACCGTGGATAGCGAGGCTCTCATCCGAATGGAGATTGACATAATTAGCCCTAATTGCCCGACAAATACCTCACATGATGAGACGTTGCAGATCGCTAATATACAGTTTAACAGCCTGGATATTGTTGGTAAGACCTATCATGCAAGGAAAAAATAATTGATAAAATCATCAGTTATATACAAGCATATATATAGTCTTATATGGTCATAACTATCTCAGGGCTGCCAGTATAGCATAAGACAGAATTACATTTTGTGCAGATCACATGACCATAATGTGTGAGCTTGGGATTTAATTCTATCTAAAAATTCAGAATAAACATAAACAAATTTAGATACCTCATTTGGACTATATAGGTTTACTAAAAAGCTGAGCCAAATATATATTTTGGTTCAGTTGATCAATCTGCTTCATCATTAATAAGATTTTTTTTTAAAAAGTGAGTAAAAAAGTTTTTTTACAATTTTTTTTAGCCAACCAGCAAACTATTGTTGAATTATTGAGTTTCTTCAAGCGAGTTAGTCCAGAACCAGCAGAGAAACCTCCACAATCATCCAAGTCTAAAGAGGAAACCGTAGATTACCAGAGTCAGAGTGCACCAGTAAGTGACAACAAATTGGTCTATTCAAACTTCATTTTAAAAAGAAAATATTCAAAATTTATTTTAAATAAATAACATTGAAGATTCAATGGACAATACTACTATTAGCATATATCTAATAACTGTTAATCAAAATTAAGTATTGATTACTAATCTTCCATTTTCATTATGATAAATCCTTGTTTGTAGTCAAAATGATTAAATGTGACATAGATTTGAAATAACCTATTTTCACAACTGATTCACACATTTCATTTAACATTTCCAGAACAAAAGTTTGGTTTTTCACTTTGCAGAGTTTGTCCACCAGGACTGAGGTGACTGCCGACTTCCACCGACTGAATGTGCTGCTGATGCGTGCCGAGGAGCGGGAACAGACCATCATGGGCTGCAAAGTCGCCACCGCCACTCTCTCCAAGGCCAAAATACAAGCCACCATAGGTGAGATTACCAACATCTCAACAAGATGGTATCAGTATAGCCGTCCTTAATCACACAAGTTTTAAGCAGCCGCCATTTGAATATTTAGGTTAAAGTTGTAATAAGTTTTTATTTTCTGATAAATTTGATCAAAAATATCAATTTTTATAAACCTTACCAATTTGTGCTAAATCAATATATTTGAAAAAGTAAGTCAATTTAAATGTATGTATTTGTAAAGAAATCAGTAGAATTACATATTGATTTTTCTTCTCCTGTATTTCTAGCTGATGACATGCAATTGGAAGGTTCTTTGGGCGGGCTACAGTTACTAGATTTAACACAAGAGGGCACCACCTCATCAAGGCACATGCAGAAGGTTTTTAGCGTGGGACATGATCCAAATACATCTTTCAATACTGATTTAGTGGCTCGTATGGCTTGCCTGAGTAATACATCAATTATGTGTGAGGAAGATGTACAGGATGAGGATGATGATGTTCAAGAGAAGGCCTTCACATTCAAATTATTCAGACCGGAACAAGAAGACCTCAGCAGGCCTGAGTCTCCAGTCGGCCTCCAGCACAGTCAAGTCTATGGAGGTTTTGGCGGAGAAGAGAAAGAGGCTCCTGTGGAGTTAACACTGAGAATGGCTTCTTTGTGCTACACGCACAGCCCAAGCTTCTTGAGGGATCTCTCGTTCTGTGTGTCTGATTTCAAGGGTTATATGAGTCAGGTGGGGACTGCTGTAAAACATGCTGCCACGGAAGTTGCTTTAGGTTTAGTGCATAAACGCTCGGAGTTTCTTGCGACTTCGCTGTACGGCAGCACCCACAGTTTAGATGCTGCTGCAGCAAGCACCGCCAGGCTCCGGACCACCTCGGTCAGCACTGATAACCAGGAAGATGAACCTGAGCAGGCAGATAGACCACTTAATCTGCAGCTAGACATTGTTCTGCAGACTCCTGTGGTACTGTTGCCACGGAGACCTCGCAGTCCCGATGTTCTGGTGGCACACCTTGGTCGCATCACCATTCAAAACAGCTTGGCTAATCAGCATCCGACTTCAACATTTAACGAGAGCCTGCCACAGGTAGATGACCACGGCCGGGATAGGATGTACATGGAAATCAAAGATATGAGCATGTACTCTATGAATCTAGACAAGCAGAAAGCTCTTCATCAACAGGCCCAGAAAGGTTCCTCACTCAACACAAGCGTCTTCAGCACCCCTCAACCAGGAGGCTATGTCCAGACCAGCTATGGCACTCCTATCCTGCATGACACCGCCGTGGAACTCATCATAGAGAAAGTCGAACCCGACGAGAACTATATTAATCCTGGAGACACGGCCATGGACATGGACTCAGAGTTCAAGCGCACCAAACAGAACCATGCAGGCCTGGAAACCACTTTGCAGGTGGACGGTAAAATTGTTACCCCCCTGCAGCTAGTCTTGTCTAAGTCTGTGTATGAACAGATATTGCAAACGTTGGATAACCTCACTCCGGACGATGATGTGCCACCTCCGACAAACTCGGCCAGCTTCACAGGATTATCTAACATCAGCGAAGAGAACCAGGATGCAAACTCTCTGTCCTCAGGCTCAGATGTGCGGCTCGATAAACCGCTAAGTATTCAGGCCAACTTTGAGATGCCGAAGCTCAACATACAAATGTTAGGAGATCTGGGAGAGGGAGAACAGGGCCTCGTGGATATTCATCTGCAAGACTTCAAAGTCAAGTTCACAAAAGACAACCCGTATTCAAAAAGTTTCGAAGTCTGTCTGCAGTCATTGTTGATCGAAGATCTCCTGCAGAGCCCACACTCCAGGCATAGGAACTTGATGGAATCGTCTTCGCAGGCTGACCTGATAGCTCAAGGTTTGGAGAAGAGCGCACCTGCCGAGGTTCCGCAGTATTTGTCGGCGTCGTGCCCGACCAGCATGATAGACATCCCCCAGCCTAACATGCCGCAGTCTCTGCCCTCCAGCTTTCACAGACAGAACGTCTTCGATGCCCACATTCAGCAGCAGCAGAAGTCTGCTCCGACCCGACAGACCTCCAGGACCCCACACAGGAGCAAAAGTGAAAGGTTTGTCACATTGTAATGATTTGAATCCCGCAATATTTAGTATTATTTGTAAACTCTTGAACTTAAGAGAGAATTTAGAATTTTTTGATGAATTATATTTGGACCATTTCATTTCCATTGAATTGAAAGGTTTGTTATAATATTTTTATTTGAATTGTGCAAAATTTACTAATATATTTAAACTCTTGAACTTAGGATTTTTTATGGATTATAATTGAATCATTTCTTGTAACTTTTAATACAGAAATGGCTCAAATGAAACATATTCACATAAATTTGTCATTCCTAATTTTGAGTTAAATTTAATTAAAGAAATATGTGGATTAGAAAAAAAGATTTATTGTTCATTTACCTGCAGTCATAAGTTTTTTTCGGCAAAGTATTAAAATCCTAGGGTTCAATATAAATTGATAGATTCCAGAGCCATCTTTTGTGTTTGTTTCTACTTGATTGACTCACCCTACAGGAGCGATACTGTCTAATCTGGCCATAATAGCTCAATCGGTAGAGTATTCGCCACAAGACCCAGAGATTCACAGTTCCAATCCCGGCCAGTTACTATCAAGCACAATGAGTAGACATTGTCTGCAGTCAGTGCAGTATTAATGTTACCTTTACCTTTTAGATATATAGAGTGATGTTTTTGTTTGTTGTGTTTCAGTGGGGGATGTCCATGTACACCTCCTCCTTCACCCACTCAGTCCCACGACGAAACAACATTTCCTTCTCAGCCCGACTACAGCAACAAAGCCCTCGTACGCATCAGCGTTACCCTCGTTGACAAAAAATTTCCAGAATTCGTCACCAAATATAATAATGTAAGCAGTCTAGTTTTCTTTCCTGTGATTTGTGAACGATATTTATTGCAGTGCAAATTTTGGTGATGTTTTTGTAATGTCAATAAAAGATCAGAGGAAATGGTTTATATTTTCCAGATTATATTCTGACAGTTTCATTGATTTTATTCTAATAAATATTGCAGACACATCGATTCATTGACGTGAACTTCAACTGTCTGGACACGACTATCAACCTGCAGACATGGGTGTTACTACTCGAGTTCCTGGGCATGGGAGCCAAAGTTCACGACCCTGCAGACTACACTGAAGAGGCACAAACAGCCAGAGCTAATGCCGACACCAGGACCTCACTGCCTACTCAAGGTAAGATATCCTACATCTAGGACCTCCTCACTGCCTGGCCAAGGTAAGATATCCTACAACTAGGACCTCCTCACTGCCTGCCCAAGGTAAGATATCCTACAACTACGACCTCCTCACTGCCCGCCCAAGGTAATATATCCTACAACTACGACCTCCTCACTGCCCGCCCAAGGTAATATATCCTACAACTAGGACCTCCTCACTGCCCGCCCAAGGTAATATATCCTACAACTAGGACCTCCTCACTGCCTACTCAAGGTAAGATATCCTACAACTAGGACCTCACTGCCTGCCCAAGGTAAGATATCCTACAACTACGACCTCCTCACTGCCTACTCAAGGTAAGATATCCTACAACTACGACCTCCTCACTGCCTGCCCAAGGTAAGATATCCTACAACTAGGACCTCCTCATATAGGGCTACACCAGTCCAGGTCTGCTCAGAATGCTTAGATGTATCATTAATTGTTTCATCAATTGTTACAATAATATAATTGTCTTTACATTGTTTTTACGTTAACTGTAAGAAAGAAAACATCAAAATCTTAATTGTATTATGCAATGTATTTCAGATGGCCAGGAGGTGGTGAATAGTGAAATAAATCTGAACATGCAGCGGCTCTCGCTGACCCTCAACAAGCAGGAGTACGAGTTAGCGAGCACGGACATCTCCAAGTTCTCCTCCCATATATCCCTGCGAGATGGCAACTTCCATATAGCCGGCCAGCTGGGATCCATCACTCTCACAGACCAGTCTCCACACGGCCAACTCTACCGAGAGAGGTTCATGACCACCGGAACGCAGGCACTCGACTTTGACATATTAAAGTAAGTACTGAGTTAGGTATTTCTGAAAAAATGCTGCGATGTTTTGTGCATGTTTTATATTATATATTTATGATATTCTGAAAATATAGAATATGATCTACTTTTCATGTCATGTTTATATTTAATTGATAGTTACAATAACGGCTGGTTTGGTGGAGAAACAGGCAAAAATGGAATAATAAAGATTTTCTCAAATGTGTACTTTTTCATGCATTGTAGGTATGGCCTGCCAGATCCAGATCTGATGAGAGAGCAGGACATCAGGATCCGACTGCGTATGGGTTCAGTGCGGTACATCCACACCCAGCGCTTCCTGCAGGAGGTGCTGGCTTTTGTTCAGCATTTCCAGCAGCTGCAGGATGTCCTGGGAAGAATGAGAGCTGCATCTGCTGGACAGAAGGTATGCAGGATGACATTAGGTTAAACTAAAGCAATATTCAATATGTTTTGCAATAAGCCCCTTGCTCAATACCAGGGAAACCCTGGGGTGACCAGACCTACGTCATATGATATGCTGCTGGAACTGAGGCTCTGACCTAATTGCTCTATGCTGGGAAGGGGGTGTGTCACTTTCAGCCTGGTGCATGCTGTGATACCAACAAGTCATTGTTATAAACATGGTTTATTCCCAGATACACACTCTGTGACATGATACTCTAAGTAGACATTGCTTACCTAGGCATATCAGTACCCTAATTTGTAACAGGCCCTTTTCAGATAAGACATATATTGGTTACTATGGTTACAATTGGCCACCTTGCACAACTCTTTGTCCAAGACTGTAGTGTCAATGCACATGTTCCCCTATCACACACTCTGTTAAAACTCATCAGTCTGCATAGAACATATATTCAAATCATTACAGTAACAGTTATGGAAGCTCGGATAAATCACCTCAAAAGTGGAAATACAAAGGAGGCTTTGAAAGCAAAATGTCAGGAATTAAATCTTCCTGCCAGTGGGAACAAACATGATTTGGCTGTCAGAATACTTGCAGTTGAGACAAGGGATATCCCTGAGGTTGGGCCTCAGTGCATTGTAAATGAAAATGATAGTGGAACTGACACCAAGAATTGGACCAAAAGAAACTTTGACTCACT